>CM076981.1:22755709-22943209 GCA_039105355.1 Benthosema pterotum | reverse complement strand
CCTCACCATGGCTGTGCTCTCTGCAGATGTCCTGCGCTGGCATGTGAGTTTCGTTTTTTCTTTTTTCACTTTTTTACCTTTTTCTATGCTTGTCTTCTTTCTCCGTTGTAACTCAGCCTTGTAATATGCACGCTTTTTTTCTGAAAAGCTCAGCCTTTAAAGCCTGACTTATACTTTAGCCATGCACCGGTGTCGTGCTCTGTAGATAGCAGATCTACAAGCTCAGGAAGCATCACTGCCATGACACGTTGTGAGCTTGTAGATTTGCAATCTACAGCCATGCAACAACCCGGGAAGAATAAATTAAACTTTATTATATGCTGTTGGAAAGAAGGTCAGGAGAGTTTATAGCCTTTTTGGGAATTGTTAAACTTTTTATTTTATTTATTTATTTTTTATATATTTAACATTTCTTTTATAGTGATATTTACAGTAGGCCTATGTTTCACAATATGCAAGCATTGATTCTGTCGTACAATGAGTGATAAATCTGGCTTAAAGCTGTAAGGTGATGCTTGCACGTGTGTGTGCCTGTGCGCGCGAGCGTGTGTGTGTGTGTGTGTGTGTGTGTGTGTGTGTGTGTGTGTGTGTGTGTGTGTGTGTACCTGTATGTGTGTGTGATGGTGGGTGGGTGTGTGTGTTTGCTTTGCCTTTGTCAAGTTGCGTTCTCTGTAGTGATGTGTATGTGGTTATGTGCGTATGTGAGCTGTAGCACATCACAAAGGCTAGTGTAGTACAGCGGTGCTCAATCTGTGGGCCGGGGACCACTGGTGGTCCACCAGGGTATTACACGTCCTTCCCCTTTCCTCCAAATCATTGCCCAAACACTATAATACTATAAGAATATAAAACATTATGTGTACTGTACATGAAAAGGTATGTTTTCCTTAAAATCTTTTTGTTCATGCTTTGTTTGTGATACCAATACTGCATGTACTGTGCTTTTCTGATGTTTTTAGTGGGTCCTACTAATTATGTGCCTGTTACATTATTACACATCTAAATGTAATTATTTGAGATAAGTGTCAATCATTTTCATGTTGATTTATAGCAGGTCAACCCCTGGAAAAATATTAAAAGTGATTGAACGTGTCAGTGATTTCTTATATTTAATATATTGAATTGAATTGTCATATCTGCACAGTGCAATTTGGGATTGCGACGCCTAGAAGGCAAACAGAAATACAAATTGCAATGCTCCAATGTTGGGAAAAAACACAATGAAATGAATGGTTAATTATGTGTGGCCCAGATCCAGGAAAGGCTGAGAACCTGCTGTTTGTGGTGAAATGTTGCCCAGGGCTCTCCTAGGGTGTCAGACACACATCCTGACATACAAGACAAGATGGAGCTGGAGATAGCAGTGCACGGCATGACACGACTTGGCCAACATCAGGAAACTAGCAATAGATTTATGTCAAAAAATGGCAACAGTGGATTTGGCAATAGATTAATGGAAAGTCAGTGGTTCATCGACGTATGACAGTTGCAAATTCGCTATGATGTGCTACACACAACGCACACACACACACACACACACACACGCACGCACGCACGCACGCACATGCACATGACACTGTCCAGTGATGCTTCGCTGAATTTCAGTCAAGAAAGACAAACAAATTCCTAGAAAGAATGAACAAAAATGTGTTTATTGTGTGTGTTACTGACCGGACATAGCCACCCAGCCCAGCCCTGGGTTAGCGTACAGATAATGACCATGGCTGTGGACATTCTTCCTCTAAATTGCTACCTGAAGAAAAAACGCCTGCGCCGTGCCAAAGCCAGAGAGAAAGCCCATGCAGGGCAGGCGACAGCCGCACCGCAACAACATGCTCTGCCCTGAAATAGACAAACAATCTAGAGAGGTGGCGCTCCGTTTAACACTGGCCACTAAAGATGTATTTAGGGCAGTCGTTCCAAAAGTGGGGTCAGGGGTGAGGAGGGTCATTGAGGGAGTTCCAGGGGGTCCCCAGGTAGATGATAGTTTTGGAATGATCAAATGCACCCATGGGTCAGTAACAACTGTGGGTCCTTGAAATTAAATAGGTTGAGAGTCACTTCTGTCTGGTGGAGACGTACAAAATCTTGGGACATGTATTTTCAAATGAGGCTCTGTGGTGCTAATTAATGTGAATTTAGGGGGTGCCACGAAAATGTTTGGGAACCACTGATTTAGGTTTCACAAAGCTGGGCTTTGTGAAGCCGTATCTTCTTCCTGAAGATAACAGTTAACGACAACAATAACTGTAGATTTTGTTTTCCATCAGTTTATCTGCCTTATAACTTGATCCAAGTGATTACCATGTCATCACCATTGTTGTATCTCTCTCTCTCTCTCTCTCTCTCTCTCTCTCTCTCTCTCTCTCTCTCTCTCTCTCTCTCTCTCTCTCTCTCTCTCTCTCTCTCTCTATCTCTCTATCTCTCTATCTCTCTCTCTCTCTCTCTCTCTCTCTGTCTCTCTCTCTCTCTCTCTCTCTCTCTCTCTCTCTCTCTCTCTCTCTCTCTCTCTCTCTCTCTCTCTCTCTCTCTCTCTCTCTCTCTCTGCTGCAGGCGCGTGTGGAGGAGTTGGAGGAGGAGCTGGAGGCGGAGAGAGCCATGAGAGCCAAGGTACAGTAGCATACAGTAACAGTACATGCTCCTCCTAATACGGTACCTTCTGGTTATAATGTGGTATACATCCTGATACCTCCTAAAACCCAATGTTTGCCCGATACCTTCTGATTATATGAGGCGGTTGTTCCCCATAGTGTGGAATCACTAGTGTACATTTTTTTCCTCCTTGAGGAAAACAAAATCTTTTCATCCAGCAAGTAGGAGCAAGTAGCATTTTCCCCATGGGTATATTCATTATATAACAATGGACCAGCCACAGATCTGTTTTGCTTGTTCTGTGACTCCGTTGTTGTGCACCGAGCCGGCGATGTGTAAAAAATAAAATATCGGTGGTGAACTCAGCACTGTGCTGCTAAACGCTGGTCGAGCTGATGTGATGTGTAGATTCTCCATGTCATATTCATATTAAGACACTGTATCACTTTCAGGCCGGTTGCGTGAATACGTTTCATGTCACACGCTGGTGTTGCATGATGTAACGCACTCACATCAGTGCAAGCAATACACAGAGAGACGAGGGATGTGAACACGGTGGAGTTCGCAGTGGCGAAAACTAAATGAAAACTAAGCTGGGGAGATTAAAACTAAGACTAAATGCAATGACAATTTCGTCGACAAATAAAATCTAAGGACTTGGGGACTATAGTGAGGAAGAGTTCCAGTAGAGATCTAGCTATTTTACACTTTGTTGCGTGCTGAGAATAGCCGATCTCCAAACTTGTATATTTCGGTAAGTGTAAAGTCAGACAGAGACAGAGAGAGAATAGAAAGTGCACAGGGAGGTCAGAGCACTGATCAGTGAGGTACATGGGATGGAGATATGCCTCTGGTCACCCCCAAACCATCTGCACCTGTGATAATAAACTAAAGAGGAGAGGCCGTGTGTTTCTGATTAACATACAGGGCAACACCACAGGCCAAAAGGGAACCCCCATACGTTCGTTCTTTCTTTCTTTCTTTCTTTCTTTCTTTCTTTCTTTCTTTCTTTCTTTCTTTCTTTCTTTCTTTCTTTCTTTCTTTCTTTCTTTCTTTCTTTCTTTCTTTCTTTCTTTCTTTCTTTCTTTCTTTCTTTCTTTCTTTCTTTCTTTCTTTCTTTCTTTCTTTCTTTCTTTCTTTCTTTCTTTCTTTCTTTCTTTCTTTTTCTTTCTTTCTTTCTTTCTTTTTCTTTCTTTCTTTCTTTCTTTCTTTCTTTCTTTCTTTCCACCATGCTTTGCATGCTCACATGCATTCACGTGATGCGACACATACGAGAGCAATCTTTTAGTTATGCCAAAGTGATATTCCAGTGCTCGATATGAAAGCTTTTCTTTAAACGGTGGATCAAATCTGTGAGTTCTCGTTGCTCACTCAGACACTCACTCACTCTGTCGGCAGGTTTTAACCGCGTGTTGTTTTAAACCAGGCTGTTTTCAAGTGTGTGTGTGTTTAAGCCATGGAAGCTACTCATGTACTAGACAATTTCCATGTCACACGAAGTTTAGTGGCAGAGATGTGGAAAGGTACACATTTCACCCCCTAAGTGGATGAGCGTCAATGAAAAAGGCGCAGAACAGCAGTGGGGCCTGGAGGGTCTGTTTTCCTGCCTCTCTGGGTGGTATTGCTAATGGCACGAGGTCCCCATGCCTGCCCTACCCTGCCCTGCCCCGCCGTGGCCCTTTCTGGAGCCTGTACAGCGCGGGGCGGAGGCCGGGGGGGTGAGGGGGATCTGTGGGGGGTGGGGGGGCAGGTTGAGACATGCGTTGGGCTTTATCAGACAGTTCCACTGACTGGGCCGTATGTGAGAAGCTCAAACACAACATACCACTGCAACACACAGGCTCCCCATTGTCAGGACACTCCTCCTTGGGTCTCGCAGGGGGAGAGAGAGGCAGATAGCATCAGGAGATGGGTGCAACTGACAGACAGCGCTGTTTTCCGACTGGCTTTTTACTCCCGTCTGGAATGCTCACGTCGACACATGCACACACACACACACACATGGTTCCTGCATGGTGCACGCGCACACGTGCATGTGCTCAGCTATGCATATTCACATACACACTTGTGTGGAATTTTAATGCGCAGGGCACTCATGCTCCCACCTATTAGTGTATGCAAACATAGAAGTATACACGCATGCCTTTGTGTGTGTGTGTGTGTGTGTGTGTGTGTGTGTGTGTGTGTGTGTGTGTGTGTGTGTGTGTGTGTGTGTGTGTGTGTGTGTGTGTGTGTGTGTGTGTGTGTGTATGTGTAGCATGTGCGCGCGTCCGCATGCTTACTGAACATACAAACCCACATACACTTTTGCACCCTCGTGCTCAAACAAAGACGGGTCTCCCCTTTGTGTAACGTGGCATTAACCTGCTGTTAAGAGCGTGAATGGGCGTTGAGTGTTGCGGAGTCCCGGCTGGATGTTGACACAGTGTCAGTGGCATGGAGGAGGAGAGTGATGAGAGAGCCGGGCACTCTCCTGTGTCAAAGACACGGCCTGCTTCATTTAACCCACAGGTCCATTCTACACAATCCTGACAGTTTTCTGAAAAAAAAAAAAAAAACTATGCTTCTATATTCAGTGGTTCTCAAAACTATTTCACACCAAGGAGCCCCAGAATTTATATGCAGGCCTATTTGGCCTCCAATGACCCCCATCTGAAAATACGGTATGTGCACCACATTTTCATGATCGAAAACAATAGCAGATCCACAAGCTTGTATTTTTTCCATTATAGCTATAGTATAACATGCTTAAAACAAACAAAAGATGTTCCCTCTGCCTGGAGATGGGTTAAATTTGCCCCTTCACACACACCTAGGCTCAGTGGTGGGCAAAGTATATTATTATTATAAACTGGTCGTGTTATTCTGTGAATGAAGGTTGTACTTATCACATAGAAGCATCTAAAAGTAGCAGTGTTTTGAGCTTGTGTATCCAATATTGTTATTTATTTATTAGAATCGTGTAAAGTAACAGTTTTGGACAAGGTTTCCACCAGACCATATAACCAGTAAATAACCAGATGTTCAAAAGTGCTATTTAAGAATAGTAAATAGTGTGTTTTCTTTTTTATGTCAATGCATTGCATTGGCATAAACAGCAAACCCTTTTTTGTTTTACTTCTAACATCTAAGTTACTTAGTTACCATCCAGTGTGGCCAGGTCAGAGATCATTGACGGGCGGGGTCACCCCTAAACCCCTCTCTGTCCTCTGGGTATAGGTTCTGATGTCCGAAGGGAATAATCTGAAAGAGGATATTCCTTGTAGCCCCAAACAGTTTGAACAAGTGTTCATCTGTTTTCTCTTGTTTCGCCTGAGGTTACATGGACCGCCGTGTCTCGCTTTCTCCTATCTGCATGGGAGGCCTGAGACTGCTTTTTTTTTTACAGACCAGACCCAACATACACGTCTGTCTTTAAAATAGCCGTAAAAGATTTATGTCAAAACAAGTGCTTTCAACTCCGGTAGAGCACTGGCTGTTTGTACGTTTTAATAGCCTGCCGTTATAGACTGATAAAATCACTCCATGTGTTCTTTGCTGTGTATGAGCGTGAGAATGCCTCAGTCGTCAGCCGTTTGTTTCGTTGTTTTTTATTGTTGTTCAGAAACAGGCAAGTTCTGGAGCTCGTAATAGACCAGTTTAATACAGGTTGACATGTTCATGTGCGGCAAATATAAATAGCACGCATATTTAGTTTTTGTGGTTATAAGCTCAGTCAGATGAAACATGATACGAGCTGTCAAATTGAGGTGTTTTTTAAGGGCCAATATGTCCAGGCCCCACTGCTAAATCTGCAATCCCAAATACATGCAATAGTAGTATCTTATGAAGAGATGGGCAGGGGTCCCTGATAGGATTCCAGGTGGTCCCCAGGTTAAATTATGGAAAGTTGCACCAGATCTAACTCTTTGAGTGCGTGAACATTAAACTTTTAGTTTCATGTTGAAATATTCTGTATTAGCCCCAAGTTTACACAACTAGAGAATGTAGAAGATTAATGGTCACTATGATCTGTGTGTTGGACTGTTTTGTTTTCTCTGAAAGCCAGCTTGGTAGACAAAAGAAATCTTTAGTTTTTGGTCTGTGGGGCTAAAATGTCATCAAATGGTCGTCCATGGCTCAAATTCTGAATAAATAGTGGGCCTTGGTATGAAAAAGGTTGAAAACCACTGCGATAGGGCTTCCACGCTACAGGTTATTTGCGGATGACTGGATAACATGTCCAGGAAATGGAGGATCACAGATCACATTCAGAGTCTAAACCCCCAGCCGTGCTCTGATTGGACACCTGGCCTGACCTCTGACCTCCAGACAGATCACTTCCTTGTCAGCCGTCAATCACGCTGCCATCTGAGAACTCAATGAAAAAAATGAAAGAATAACACCGCCCTCTTTTTCCTTGAATTTGAAATGATTTTTGAATGAATTTCTACAGTCTCAAAACAAATAATGTATTGCAAGCATAACACATGCATTCTCTTTATTTCTGAAGGCTGTGACATGCACACACTTGCCATTTTGAGAGTTAACATACCGGTACATGGAACAAGTACTATGCTTTCTCTGACGAAAAATAGCAATCTACAATCTAACGTGCCACAGTGCAATGCGTTGTTTTGCGACAAAAACACATGCGATGATGTAGGTGGCCAAGGATTGACCCTTGGCGGGGATCGGGATCCACATTGTGTTGGAATATCGCTAAATATCCATTCAGAATATAAACTGTGAACTCATGTCTGTCAGGTGGAGAAGCAGAGAGCCGATCTGACCAGAGAACTGGATGACCTCACTGACCGTCTGGAGGAGGCTGGGGGAGCCACTGCCTCACAGGTATACAGACCCACGTTACCATATGCTTTGACCACTGGCTCTCCTCATCAGTACGTCTATACACAGACAAAACCTGGCACGTCCATGCCAAAGACGTGCAGGTCCTGTGCACGGCAAATACATGATTTTCTGTTATACGCACCATTACAATTGTGATCGAAAGTCCCAATTATCCAAAGGTTGTCTACTGGTTTACTACTGTATGATACCATGGCACATTATTTAGTCCACTAGTAAAGTAGTAAATCAGTAATCACTAATTGTCACTGTAATGGTATTTGTTTAAAATTTGTAACATTGGTATCACTATTTTTAATAAAATAAAATAAAATAAAGTAAAAACAAGTCAGACGCAATGCACGAACAAGCGGGAAGCGGACACAGCTCTAATTAACTACAATAAATTATCACAGCTGTAACAGAATTGTTATTGTATTTGACATTTGTTAAATTGCATCCAGTTGTGTATTTGAAGCCTGTCAAACTGCACCCTCTCGTGGTGGCTGGTGTCAGCACAGCATGACAAACAGACAGACAGACAGACAGACAGACAGTTAGGGCTCACTGTGTTTGCAGTAATCACTGAATTGAAACCTGCAACTGACCGACTGACAGATGGAGGTGAACAAGAAGCGTGAGGCGGAGCTGCTGCGACTGCGGCGGGACCTGGAGGAGACGACAGCGCAGTCGGAGGCGCTGGCGGCCTCGCTGCGCAAGCGGCACGGCGACGCCATGGCGGAGCTGGCGGAGCAGTGTGAGGCGCTGCAGAGGACACGCGCCAAGCTGGAGAAGGACAAACACCACCTGAGGATGGAGGTGGAGGACCTGGCCGCCGCACTGGACACCCTGCAGAAGGCTAAGGTACAGGCCCGAATATAGGGGCAGGTCAAAATGGTATGAGGGTGGCTTCATCGCCCGTGGCACGAAGCGACACCCATACCATTTTTAGTTACAGGACTTGTATTAGGCAAGTAAGCATCACTTATTACCTCAGTTGTTGTGCAACAGACACGCAGCATGCACAAAGCTAAAGGTCTGACCCAGAGAGTTTTCTGTTTTGAGTGATGAAATGGTGTTGGTTTAGTGGTGCCACAACTGTAGTTAGTTAGTAGCAGTAGCGGCAGTTGTGTTTCAAACCATTCTAATTGTAAGCACTTTCATTTGAAATATCTTTGAAATTCAGATTGTTTGCCTGCCGTCATGTTGGCGGCAGGCAAACTGCTAAGGTACTGCAGGCATGTTGAGCTCCATTCAGGGCTCTCCCCAGATTAGCAGTCAGGATAGTAATAGAGCACAGGGATTACATCTTATCGGAAATTGACACTTGTCCTTGGGTGAAAAAAGTTGTATCATCATAGTTTCATAATCGTGCACCCCTAGTGTGATCTTTTATTTCATATTGCGATGCAGTCTGTATCTCTGGCACCTCTAGTCTCCTTATAATCCTTAAACTCCACCTCCCTTCTTTCACTTTCCATAATGGACCCCCTTCGCATACAGACGTGTCATAGCAGCGTACAAACACAGCTGCAGCTGTTAAAATTAATGGTGGGGTCCGTTTGATTTAGGCACACCCGAGAGCAAGCACTAACAGTAGTCTACACTACAGCAGCCTATTGTACCATATGTTACACACTACACATCTAAATCAAACATATATATATAGAAAAATACACATGGTTATTTATTTATTTTATAAGCTGCAGCTGTGTTGGGCCTGTTGGGACATGTCTGTGAAAATGATCTGTTCTTTGTTTTACGATGGAATTTTGATTCGTGAGCTGAACATCAAGGATGGAGGTGTTTTTTTCATAGCACTTAGCTAGAGGGCTGACTGGCACTGTATAAGTGTGCCAATTCCGGTGTACTGTAACAGTGATTCAGCTGCTGTGTGTGTGTGTGTGTGTGTGTGTGTGTGTGTGTGTGTGTGTGTGTGTGTGTGTGTGTGTGTGTGTGTGTGTGTGTGTGTGTGTGTGTGTGTGTGTGTGTGTGTGTGTGTGTGTGTGTGTGTGTGTGTGTTCCTCAGACATCCACAGACAGCCAGTTGAAGAAGCTCGAGGAGCAGCTCTCTGAGGCTCACAACAGAGGAGATGACCTGCAGAGGGCACTCACAGAGGTCAACGTGGCCAAGAACAGACTCACAGGTACATCAATAAATACACAAACACACTAGCTAGTTTAAAGTCCCTCCGACTTGGGACGTACAACCACACCCACAAATGATTACAGTCAGAGCCTGTCTTCTCAACTATATTGGGCTTCTGTAATGACTGTGACAGAGCGCGCCCACGTCCTTGTCGCGTCCAAGTCGTAGACGGCTTTCTTAAAGTCTAGAGTATGGTGACAACAGTGTAAAGATGTGCCTAATACTACACCGCAGCTATGGCTGGGCCCAGGGCACCACTCTGTGGATTTATATACACCATATCTGGTGTGTGTGAACATCCACAGTGTATTTGGCACGACCAAATAGTATTCGTATCCTGAGGTCTGCTGTGCCTCAGTTCACAATCGTGCTGTGAAGTAAAGGAATGTGTCTCAACATCCTTGTGTTAATTTAACGATTTGTAACAAAGTAATTCAACCCAATGAAGCATTCAGGTCCATTTGGTTCTATTGTATACTGTACTGTGTACAGTGGACTAGGAAGGAGCCAGAGTGCTGCAGTGAAGTGTCCTCTTACAGCATGCTATGACTTTTCTCTCTTTACTTTATTCTCAAATGGCCAGAAGCCATGCATACTTAGTCCCAGTCCAGTGCAATAGGAACCAGACCCAAATTTCATTATCACTTACTGCACAGTAAAAAAAACATCCTTTTGTTATATTTGTGAGTTTTGGAGTTAGAAATGGTTAAATGAACGCAGGCTATTTTGCAAAAGGAATCGTTTTCATGTTGTTCATTGTTTAAGCTAATCAAGTCATGCAGCGGAGGTACCATGGCCTCAAGTGTCTTTTAAACTAGCCAGACACGGTTTGATAGAAATGTCCGGTTAAAAATCCTTTTGTCTACGAGTCTCACTGCCTTTAAATTCACACAATCAAACCTATAATCATCATACTGAGGAATTCTTCGAGGAATTAGCTCTTGATAATCATAGCTTACATCATGTAAGAATTAGATTAGACGATCAAATGATACGTTTTATCTTCGGAGAGGAAATGCGTATATCCCAGCTCACAAAAATATGTTATATACTGTACAATAACCCTACATAAGCCCTTGTATAGAAAAATACACAAAAATAGATCAGGTGATTGCAGAGTGTTCTAGTGGATATGGGGAACTTACCGTATCAAGTAATTCAGATGATACACTGTGCTTTATGCACACTGAATAACAACAAGAATATACATAATCTCAGTTAATCTCATTTCCATCTGTTGTCCATAGGGCATAAAGCATAACAAAAGCAATACACAGAGACAACAATCAAAACAACAACAAATAAAAATAGACCCCTTCCCTACTTCCTTCACAGATGTTAGTGATGATGCTAATGAAGACTGTGTTCCATTCTGGTCCTGAGGGCCTATTTTGAGTTTCTTAAGTATCAGGTCTTAAGACTTAATTCAAAGTTGTCATTATCCAATGACAACAAAATAGTCTTTCGTTATAAGTCTAACTTCCATCGTTTGTGGCTCAAACGCAGAATAAATATTGGACCATGATATGAAAAGGGTTAAAAACTAGTGAGTTAAAGTGAAACATTTGAGTGTGATTGTGTTGTGTCAGCCGACGGTGCAGACCTGAGCAGACAGCTGGAGGAGGCAGAGAGTAAGGTCAGCCAGCTGGGACGCACCAAGACCCTGGTCCAGTCCCAGCATGAGGAGATCAAGAAACAACTGGATGAAGAAGTCAAGGTGTGTCAGGGGGGTGTCAGCAATGTTTGTGCCCAATAGACTTTCTACTCCACTACAATATATCAATTGATGTGGGCAGAATGTTTCTTACACCCTGCACGCACACATGTAAAATTCAAAGGATTCTAACATTCAGAGAATAAAAAAAAAATCAAGAATACTAACAATTAGTTTTAGGGATTTTAGACAGGGGGTGGGCACATTCGAACATGGGGCTAAATATGTATTTGTTTGTTTGTTTGTTTGTTTTGCAAAATATTATAGCAATGTATTCTTTTATTATTTACTATAGTCCTAATAAACACCAGGAAATGACATCTGGCCACATAAGATCATAGGATCCACTGAATGTCAGTTTGTCACATTCAGTAAACCTTGTGATCTTTTGTGGCCATGTGTAATTCCCTGGGGTTTATTAGCACTATAGTAGATATATTGTAAATACAGTATATATCAATATATTGTAAAAAATAATACATATGTAGTTCCCCTCCCAGGTGAAGCAGGCGTTTGGGCAGCACTCTGGGCAGCGTACAGCAGGAGTAACATGTTAATGACATACATATTAATGATAGTGACATGTCCCCCTCCCAGGTGAAGCAGGCATTGGGCAGCACTCTGGGCAGCGTGCGGCAGGAGTGCGAGGTGCTGAAGGAGCAGCTGGAGGAGGAGCAGGAGAGCAAGATGGAGCTGCAGCGTCTGGTCTCCAAGCTCAACAGCGAGGTGACCCTCTGGAGGTCCAAGTACGAGACCGAGTCCATGAGCCACGCCGACGAGATGGAGGAGGCCAAGTAAGATGAGTTGGGTTACCAACTGTCCATCAATTAGCTGGGGACGAATCTTCTGTTTTGAAAACCACTGCACGATAGAAATGTTCCGTTGCAATTGAACAAACTATTAACTAGTGGGAGAACACAAGTTCAGAAGCATCTTCCAGGCAGAAACGTGCTGACAGCCTCTTGTTGCCTGCAGGAAGAAGCTGGCTGTGCGGCTGCAGGAGGCGGAGGAGGCCGTGGAGGCAACGCAGGCCAAGTGCTCCTCTCTGGAGAAGACCAAGCAGAGGCTGCAGGGCGAGGTGGAGGACCTCTGCATGGATCTGGAGAAGGTACACAATGGACCTTTTTCTTGGACAATGACATATAAAGCAGCACCAGTAAAATGCCCACTGGTCAAGTGGTCCTGGGAGCCCTGGCACATGCAAATATAACACGTGGGTTATATTCACCTGGTCTTGAAGTCTTGAAGGACATTATTTTTTAACTTTCCTAACCCTTCATAAACTGTTGTTTTGCTTCTTTTATTCTTTTTTAATGTAACATTTAATGTAAACACATCCTAGTGTTACAACCCAGACATACAGTTTATCTAAATAATAATTTAGAAGATTATTTATTTGTTACCTTTCTACCAATTTACAGTTCATAATTTAGGCATTTAGAAGATCTTAATCCAGAGCAACTTCCAATAAGCAAACAGTCAAAAACCCTGGCCAACCATAATAACTCCATATCTTTTATAATGCTGTCCTGTTCCTCTGTATAGGCCAGCGGCTGTGGCCAGGCTCTGGACAAGAAGCAGCGGGTGTTGGAGAAGCAGCTGGGAGACTGGAAGCAGAAGTGTGAGGAGCTGATGGCGGAAGTGGAGGGCTGTCAGAAGGAGAGCCGGCAGCACGCCACCGAGCTCTTCAAGCTCAAGACAGCTCACGAGGAGACGCTGGAGCAGGGAGAGGCGCTGCGCCGGGAGAACAAAACCTACCAGGGTAAAGAGCAGGGACGTGGGCACCATAGACTTCAACGGGGGTTTTACCCCCTGCCCTTTTACCAGGGCAACTGGCCTTTCCAAACCACAAATGCAGCAGTTGCTGTGGTGAAATAAATGTGCTTGCCCCTCCTTTCCTGTCAAATGCCATACACAAAGTCTGCATTTTCCCCAAGGTCTCCTGAACTTGAACACAGCAATTTGTGAAATCCATGCGGCACAGCTGTACACTCCAGTAATCGTTTGGGTTGCGCCCCTGAAAATAGCTAATCTACAAGCTCTCAGGGTGTCACATTGAGACCTTGTCGATCTGCTATTTTCGCCAGATTTAGCTGTTAATAATCAAAACGGGATATCTAACGCTGTCTGCACATCCCTGATAAAGAAGGAATGCACCTAGCCCTTGATATGCATAGGCATTCAAAATTATTTTTCCTATCTAGCCTATTGCAGCCCTTGCCACAGCTTTTAACACCCCAAGTACCAATTAAAATTAGTTCATGTAACCATATTTAGTACGATCACATCTACATCAAATCTAGTTTTGACTGACTCTTCTCCGGCTCCCTCCAACAGAGGAGATCGCGGACCTCACTGACCAGCTCTCGGACGGCGGCAAGAGTGTCCATGAGCTCCAGAAAAGCAAGAAGAAGATCGAGATGGAAAAGGAAGAGCTGCAGGCCTCGCTGGAGGAGTCCGAGGCTGCCTTGGAGGTACTCAGCGCCATGGCGACACAGCTTCTCCCTATTAAGCACTGACATATGGAATGCTGTTGACGCCGGTTACTGGGTTGTCGGCAAGCGCGTAATACGTTCCCTCGTGGGGATTATGACCTTAATTGTCGGCATCAATCACACGTGCTATTGCTAGCGTGGCTCCAAAAATTCTCTATGGTGTGCGTAATGAATAGACGCAGTTTGTCATGTCTGACACGTGCCGCCCCCAGGCGACATGGAGAAACTGCTAGACATGGGGTCTAGCAGCCAGGCAGATCCCCCAACACAGATAAAGCTTGTCAGCCATTGCGGCCCGCTGCCGCAGTTAACATGAACATGAAAGCCTTTGGCTGTCGTACACACACCTATCTCACCTCAAGCTCTCACGCGTCTGACTGTGATCTCTTCCTCAAACTGTCTGTCATGTCTCCTGATGTATTTCCTGTGTCCTGATGCAATGCCTTTCTTTCTTTCTTTCTTTCTTTCTTTCTTTCTTTCTTTCTTTCTTTCTTTCTTTCTTTCTTTCTTTCTTTCTTTCTTTCTTTCTTTCTTTCTTTCTTTCTTTCTTTCTTTCTTCTTTCTTTCTTTCTTTCTTTCTTTCTTTCTTTCTTTCTTTCTTTCTTTCTGTCTCAGGCCGAGGAGACCAAGGTGATGAGGCTGCAGTTGGAGCTTTCGCAGGCTAAAGGAGACCTGGAGCGCAGACTGCAGGAGAAAGAAGAAGAGATTGAAGCAGCCAGGTACGTATAGCTCACAATGTTCTGCACGACAATGGACCACAACTTTCACATCTATGGGACTAAATACTTTTAATACTCTACTTATCTTTTCTTTTCCTTTTTTATCCTATTTGTTTCCTTCTGTCCTCTCTTATTCCTTTCCACAATCTGCTGATAGCTTATCTTTACAGGTAAGACCGTCTCTTGTGAAACTGCCCTTCAACTTCAGTATTTTCTGCTTATTTACTCACTATTACTGTAAAACATGAACGTCAGATATTGTGATTATACTAGGGTTTTTCAAAAAGGTGTAGAGAAGGTGTTAAACATATGTTTTTTATGTGGCCACACTCACCAATTTATCAAGTATACAGTACCTTGTACTGTAACTTAGCACCACCCTCATGAAATTAAGCCTTACCCACAGGTCTTTGTTGATAATGTGGGAGTTGGGGCTAGGATGTCACCGATTATAGTTTCATTTGGGCCATTTGTACTGATTCATAATTTGTTGCATGTCAATGTCTCACACCACAAAGAGCCAACCTACAAGGTAGTGAGCTTTTAGCTCTGTTAATCTTCATCACGTGATTAGGTTTTACTAGCTCTGGTCCATAGCTCTAATGCCCGGTATAGCGTTCTTTTTATTTATGTGAGCATAGGGAAGAGAGCAGTTTCATATTTCGAAAGGCATTGGAGCCATGGACCAGATCTAGGCTTACACTGTACTGTAGTTTCTTCTGGTTTGTCACACTACCTCCATCTCTCCTCCTCCATCAATGAAGGAAAAGCCACCAGAGGGCGCTGGAGTCCCTGCAGGCCAGTCTAGACGTGGAGGTCAAAGGTCGGGCCGAGGGCATGAAGCTGAAGAAGAAGCTGGAGTCCGATGCCACCGAGCTGGAGCTGCAGGTGGACCTGCTCAACAAGAGCAACGCAGAGCTGGGGAAGAACGCCAAGAAGATGCAGCAGCAGATCAAGGTCTGGATCACTGCAGAGGTCTCCTCCCAGCAAGGCAGGTTCAATGTGGCTGTACTGCCACAATTATGGTGTTTTGTCTCAACAAATGCATATTATGCTTGCCATCGTCAAGGTCCTTAACTCCATCCAAAAACCATCCCAACATCCAGTCTTACTTCATAAAGTAGACCAAAACGGCTTCCGTGGGTACATGGTCAACCGGAAGGGTACTGGGAAATAAAACGTTTGAGAACCATCATACTAGTGGACTAGTAAATGACATCCAGTACTTGTGTCTTGTGATCAAAATGACAACGTTATTAAGATCATGGTTATATGTCTTAAGCCGATGTGCTCAGGCTCTATGATATAAAATTCTCCCCCTGCCCTTTTACCCTGCCCTTTTACCCTTCTGTAAAACAACTTCCCTTTCCAACTTTCCATTTGCAGCATTTACTAACACAATGCTACACCCCTTTCATTTCCACGCCATACCCAAAGTCTGACTTCAGGATAATTGCTTGCAACATTTTCCATTGAACAAATTTGTTTAGAAATCCAAATATGTACATCACATCTCCACTAGCTAAAGAGTGCTGGGTTTATCCCTGACAACAGCCGATCGAAACATTTTTGATTTTTTTCTTTTCTCCAAGAGTACCCCCACTCGGCACGTCCCTGACTGACTCCCATCACTGTCCACACACAGGACCTGCAGGCTCAGCTGGACGAGGAGGTCCGTCTCCACGAAGAGCACCGCGAGGAGCAGGCGGCGGTGGAGCGCCGCTGCCTCCTGCTGGCCAGCGAGGGCCAGGAGACACGCACTGGCCTGGAGAACGCAGAGAGAGCCCGCAAGACACTGGAGACGGAGCTGCAGGAGACCAACGACAAGTACAACGACCTCAACAACCAGGTGAGACTATTATAGCCTCGTGTTGCCTTGACTGTTGCCTGCTCTCGTGGTGCCTCCCCCTCTTTTGTTTTGTTCTTGCTGTTGTGCAAATTCATCCTAATATACAGTAAATGGAAATCATCTAAGTATAGCTTATCAGAAAAGGAATTACAAAGCTTTAATGAAGTGTGGTGTTTGGTTTTCCTTCCAGTTCCAGACAGCTCTGAGCGGAAGGAGGAAACTGGAAGTGGATCTGCAGACTCTGCAGCAGGAACATGAGGAACTGCAGAATGAGCTGAGAGGATCCACAGACAAGATCAAGAAGGCCAGCTGTGAGGTAAAACCCCGGAGGACACAAAACCGAACTGTTTCCCAAACACTGTTTCCCAAACACTGCCGGAACCATTCAGTCTCCAATGTACAAGCTCAGAATACATTGCTCCTTATAAGCTTATACGCTTGTAGATCAGCACTTTAATATTATTTATTTATTGGAAAATATAACCAGGTACCTTCATGTGTAAAGATCAACTTGGACACTCATGCATGAAGGAAGCTTGAGTTCAAGTCTGTTGCTGTCTCCAGGCTGGCGGAGGGTGTGTAGAGCCCAAGATCACATTAGATAATTGACACAGGGGTTACAAAATTGTGGACTAAAAATAAATAAATTGAAAAAGCAGAATGGCAGGTTGAAGGTGATGAAAGCAAGTTAGAATGTTGAACAATTATATTTAAAATGTTGGACTTGTACAGACAAGGTGTCACGCTGTGATCTTTTGGGATACCTTGCCTTGCAGCGCACAGTGCAGTGATCAAAGTGTTTCTAACTTGACTGCTTTCATTGATCATCAGACAATTGCCGTGTGTCTCATCATTTCTGTCTCTCTCTCTGGTAGTCTGCGCGTGTGGCAGAGGAGCTGCGTCTGGAACAGGAGCATGCGCTCCACTTGGAGAGGGTGAAGAAAGGCCTAGAAGCCCAAATCAAAGACATGAGCACCAGGCTGGACGAGGCCGAACAGATGGCTCTGAAGGGAGGCAAGAAGATCATCCAGAAACTGGAGGGGAAGGTAGGCCTTACATGTGTGAAGCCCCAGTTAAACCAGCGGCAGTTGGAGGAAATATATTGTCTTGCAGTCCCGAAAACCCCAGAATTGAGGTGGCATTTTGAACTGCATGGTTCTAAAAACTATTTGGATCTGATATATTTCATTAGCTTTTAGTCATATGTTGAAAACATTTTAAAATAGCCACTCTAACATCTCACTACACGCCTCGCAAGGCGTTGTAAGCTTGAATATCTGCTGTTTTCAATAATTTTTCTGTGACTTTTTCCGTATGTTGAAACAGGGCATTTATTAATAAAAAAAAGTTGAGACATGGAGATTGATTTGTAGAATGAGTGTGAATCAGTGTCACCTGACATCATGTACAGTTTAAAAGGGTCACATACAACAAAGTTTCTGCCAGACGTCAAACCACATGGTGTTTGTTTCAGCCACTCTCCACAATATAGAGCAGAAGTTTTCAACCAGTGGTCCAGGGAACACCAGTGGTGCACTGATTATAGAGTATAGGCTACAGCCACACAACATCACACACTATAACCAGCATAACGCCCATCTCTGCTCAGGTGAAGGAGCTGGAGCTGGAGTTGGACTCAGAGCAGAAGCGCCATGCTGAGACGGTGAAGACCCTCCGCAAGAATGAGCGTCGCCTGAAGGAGCTGCTGTTCCAGTCCGAGGAGGACCAGAAGAACCAGCAGCGCATGCAGGAGCTGGTGGAGCGGCTGCAGAACAAGATGAAGGCCTACAAGAGACAAGTGGAGGAGGCCGTACGTCACCCATGATGATCATAATGATCCAGTTTAACTCCACCCCTGTTCAGTATGGCAGTGGTTCATATAGGATCCGATCATTTGAACCACTTCAACCATTATTATTTATACTTTGGCTTTTCAAATATACAAACTCTAACAGGGCCAGATCTAGGCATGGGCATGAGGGGGCAGTGCTCTCCTAAATGCCCTGACTGCCCCACCAAACGTGGCATGCAAACAACCCAAATTTGATATTAAAGATATATTTGAATATAAAGATATTTCAAATTAAAGTGGTTATAGTATATTTAAAATGATTTGAAACAATACCCTACTAACTAAGTACAATTGTGGCACCACTGAACCATCATTCAAAACAGAAAATTCTCTGAGTCAGACCTTTAGCTTTATGCATGCTGCATGCCTGTTGCAACTTCAACAATTGATCTTATTTATTATTGATGCTTACTTGCCTGTGTCAAAATATTTGGACGGATTACACAGTACATTTTCAATTCACCTCCTGATTTCTCTCCCTGGCCGTACAGGAGGAGCAGGCCAACATGAACCTGGCAAAGTACAGGAAGACGGTTCACGAGTTGGATGACGCCGAAGAGCGAGCAGACATCGCTGAGTCAGCTCTCACCAAGATCAGAACCAAGAACCGAGGCAGCTTCGGCAAAGGATACTCATCTGTGAGTATCTAGGAAGGTTCCCCGGTTCAAATATTACCAGTGGTTTTCAACCAGTGGTCCAGGGACGACCAGTGGTCCTTGAGAGTGTTCCAGGTGGTCCCCAGGCTAAATGCTGAAAAGTTGATTAACCAGATGTACATGTAACTCTTTGAGAGTGTAAAAATGAAACCTAATGGACCCTTGTGGGTCCATTTGGGGTTTCTCTCTCAAGAGTTAAACTATTCATCATCTGAATTAGAACTAGTCCACACAATTAGAGAATGTAGAAGAATTGTTATTTAGATTTATTATTATTATGTATGATTTATTTATTATTTACCTATTTTGTTTGCCCACAATTGATCCGTGGCGTGAAAATGTCATCAAATGGTGGTCCGTGGCTCAAATGCTGAATAAATAGTGGGCCCTGGTATCAAAAAGGTTGAAAACCACTGAAATATTACAATTATTTTTGCGGGGGGACTGCCTTGAAAAGACCCTGCCATGCTCTAACACTCTTCTCAACTCTCCAGGGTTACAGCACACCCTACCCTGGCCTGGTCAGGTCACCCAGCTCTGTGGGGTCAGAGGGCAGGGGTGAGAAGATCCTCAACGACGACAACGAGTCTGTCAGCTCACTCATCCCAGCGTATCTCAACTCTCTCAAGAAGCTGATGATAGAGTAGAGCGCAGACACATTGTGACAGTTGTGTGTGTGTGTGTCTCTCTCTCTCTCTAGGATTTCAAAGTGCAACTAGTTTTCCTTTGAGAGCGGCGAGTCGATCATTCTGGCTGCCCATTGGTTTTGAAGAGATTGTCACCAGAGACGTATACCTGTCCTCAGTGTTTATTTAACTCTGAAATGGTTGAATGAATTCTGAAATGGAATCAAATTCATTTGGTTTTGGACTTAATTCTCCTGTTTTGGAGTTGAATCAACACTGAGGATTTTGAAGGTACAGAATTGGCCGGTACTGTTGTTTCACAGCAGTTCGTTGTACTGAAAAAAATACTGAAAACACCCATGAATGTGGGACAGTGCATGGTGTGTACAGTATGTTGCAAAGTATCTCCTTTTACCTTTGCGTTGTTATGGTCACAGTTCTAATGGCTCCGGTTTTAATACCACACCCTTTTATATCTAACCTGACTGCCAGATTGCTTAGTATTGAGTTGACACGGAAGGAACACTCTGCTGCCCCCAGCTGGCTGTGTTAGGTTATTTTTAAAAAAAATATATCCAATTTATTATCAAAGTCTTTGTATCCTCCTGATGTGGGAAATTTTCCTGCATTCACCAAGCAGATGGCACGCCTGGTTGAGCTTTGGGGGGTGTCTTGATTGGGAACACATATAAGTTGGCACGCTGAGGGTTCAAGTTGGTGACATTCTGAAGACCTCTCTGTGGGTGAGTCTATACCTACTCAGCTATACCTTCCCTTAAATATAAACCGTCTGCATGGTGGTCTAAGATAATTATAGAACAAAGATCCTTGTTTACAACAAAGCACAGGTTGACTGCTTACTGGACATTATCCTGGACAGGGCCTGTAGGTTAGTTGTGGCCTCCAGAGCCAGTGAGGCCCTTGAGGGGTGAGGAGTTAATCATCAAACCCTGACCTTTGTACTTATTCCTACCATGGATAGTGCATATTTCAATGTGATGCAATTTAAAGCAGTTTGCAGTTTGTAGATCTGCTATTTTATATTTTTTACTATAATGGCAGTCCCACAAAGGGGATGCCAGGTTGAAATGTGCCAGTGGTTAACCACTTCAATATACAGGTGCTGGTCAACGAATTAGAATAATTTGAACAGTGCAATCGTTAAATTCTTTGAATGCATTTCTTGTGCAGAAAACAAATCGGGTGTTCACCGCGCCTGTCCTACTGGTTAGAGTAATCACAGAACTCGTAACCTGTAAAAAAATTGCTCAGCTGAGCTTTCCAAAAGGCCCATTTAGGCCATTTAACTGTGACACTGTTGTTTCATTGAATTAGAATAATGGAGAAACCGTTTCATTGAATTAGAATATTTTTTATTATAATTAGAATCATCACTTTCTCAGTATTTTGTGGCTGCCCCCTTGGCTTGTATGACTGCCTGAAGTCTCCGTGCAGGGGTTGACACTAAGGTCTCCGAGGTACTTGCCCATCGGGCAAGTGCAATCAGGTTCTACTTGCCCTCAGGTCATGGTCACTTGCCCCCCAAAAAATATATTGTAAATTTTGCTTTTAAGTTTACTTCCTACTAGGGTGCTTTCAACAGGTGGTCCAGGGACCACCAGTGGTCCCGGAGAGGGTTCCAGGTGGTCCCTAGCTAAGTTGGTTAACCAGATGTAACTCTTGAGAGCGTAAAAATGAAACCAAATGGACCCGCAAGGGTCCATTTGGTTTCATTTTTACGCTCTCAAGAGTTAAAATTCATCATCTTAATTAGCCCATAGTGGTCACAGACCGAGTGGTCCCTGACCCCAGCAAAATGATAGTTTGGAACCAAATGAACCTGGGAGAGAGATAGGTAGATAGCTAGAAAGCAGGGAAAGACACAGAGGCAGAGTGCAATGACCGCCTTCAAGACAAATTTATCTTGTAGTGTAGTGTAGTGTTATAGTGCACGAAGTTGCACACTTGCCTGATCGGGCAACCAGGTAGCAGTCTTCACTTGCCCCACCATTTTTTTACTTGCCCCGGGCAAGCGGGCAAGTGTTACTGTCAAGCCCTGTCTGTGGCATCGATTTGAAGAACTAGCTATCTCTACCTATCTCTCTCCCAGGTCCACTTGGTTCCAAACTATCATTTTGCTGCGGTCAGGGACCACTGGGTCTGTGACCACTATGGGCTGATTAAGATGATGAATTTTAACTCTTGAGAGTGTAAAAATGAAACCAAATTGATCTGCAAGGGTCCATTTGGCTGAGGGCAAGTAGAACCTGATTTGCACTTGCCCGATGGGCAAGTACCTCGGAGACCTTAGTGTCAACCCCTGCACGGAGACTTCAGGCAGTCATACAAGCCAAGGGGGCAGCCACAAAATACTGAGAAAGTGATGATTCTAATTATAATAAAAAATATTCTAATTCAATGAAACGGTTTCTCCATTATTCTAATTCAATGAAACAACAGTGTCACAGTTAAATGGCCTAAATGGGCCTTTTGGAAAGCTCAGCTGAGCAAATTTTTTACAGGTAACTAGTTCTGTGATTACTCTAACCAGTAGGACAGGTGCGGTGAACACCTGATTTGTTTTCTGCACAAGAAATGCATTCAAAGAATTTAACGATTGCACTGTTCAAATTATTCTAATTCGTTGACCAGCACCTGTAGTTGGCCAAAAAGTTTAACATTGCTTCTCCAAACCATTTTATCATTCAATGTGAAAATGCATTTTTAAATGAAAAATAAACACTCATTGTATTACTCCGTGTGTACTGTCAATATGCAATTATTTTCAACATGTTTTAACATGTTTTAAACATTAACAAACACAAAAAAGCGTGTAAACTTTTGCCTGCTACTAGTCCTGCACACTTACACTAGAAACCCATTCAAACGCCTTCCATTTTCATTCGTAAAACTTGAATGGTAGTGTATGTAGATATATACAGTATAGACTAAACTAATAGGCTCATAGAGTGCGGTACCTTGAGATGCACACTATAACAACACACACTGCTGCACTACCAGCTGTTTATTCTCATATCAGACTGGAATATCATTTTCCTTTACATAGTTAATAATCTTATCAGCTTCATTAAATACATTCTCACAATTATTATCAGTGCACAGAGTACAGACTGTTTTCTTGTAAATGTGAAGTTGATAACGCATACCGGTAATTTTATTTCCAGATCATAGGGTCACTCCAGAGTGTTATTACGTAGATATGAGATACAATATGATACGAAAGCACTCCAAACTCTGACACTTCTTTCTAGTAAAGTAGCTCATAACATGTCTATGGTGGATTTTTATGAAACATTACATATTGAAAGTGATTAATTCAAGCTTTCTGCAAAGATCAATGTTGGTGAGCTACGTTGTCTAATATTAAGGACATTTCTGTTTGGATGAATGAGCACCCTTGCTGGCAGGATGGAGCTACAGTAACTGTAGAACTTTGACCTATACTGTGACAAAAAGCTGCAAGTCATTTTTAGGACTATATACATACAGTATATCAGACTGTTACCCCTTTCTTAATGTCTATGCAACTTGGGTTTTATCAACTTATATAAGCTTCAAGATAAAATTAATCATTAATCACTAGTCACAATTTATGTGTCATAACAATTTAGGAATAGAACTTTAATGTATTTTTATCAAAGACAATACAAGAAGTGAATATAGCTGCAAGCAGTGACAACAGGGCCAATTTATAAGAAAACTAGAATGCATTACGCACAATAAGCACAATGTGCACAATAAGCAATACAAACATGATCATTGAGATCGTGGACATTGAGATAAATCAGACCATACATTGAACAAATGAACATTTTAAATAGCTGACCCTAACCTCAGTAAAATTATACCTAAATCTAACCTAAACCCTTATCCCTAACTCTGGCCTCAGTAAAAGTATGTTAACCCTAATCTTAACTCAAAAAAGTACTGTATATTATTCAGAGAAGGTAGTGTCCAGAGAGATGTCCCACCTGGGAGAATAGATTAACACAAAATACCAAAGGAGTCCATGCATGACAGTGGAATTGTCTTTGTGTATCAGAAAATTCAAAATCTATGCAACTAACTCTCTGGACCAGGGCTATAGGAAAGTGTCACTCAACTCATCCCAGGAAGGGTGATCGATCAGCTGAGCGATAGCCCACACCCAAGCCTGAGCCTTCTGGTAGTCCTACTACATAACCCAAAGTCTACACACATATTTACAGTATACCTCTCTTCCATTCCACAACTTAAACCATTTAACAATTATATATTTGTGTTTTGCATTGGTTGTGATATTTTATTTTTATTTCTTGAAAATTGTCTTAATACAGTCGGTTTGTGCAGTCGGATACAACTTGTGTTTTACTTTTTTACAGGCCACTAAACCGTTACATTTCAGAATGTGTTTATAAATAATGTGTTGATCAATCAGTTCATGATAGTATAGACACAATTATGAAAAAATGAAAGTGTACAGCTGCACATTTCTCCAATCTCTGCACTCATTGACTTCATGGTGATATACTCTGATAGCACTTTGTTGTGTACACAAGAACATATGACTTCATCAAACAAATGTGCATTTACAAACATTTGTTTTCCTTTTTATAATCAGACAATTGACCTTATCTTGAGGTCATCTATGACTTATCATTCAAATTGGAAATGGTGTGTGTGCATTGCTTTATCGGTATGATAAGAACGGAAAAGGTATAATGTCACCCCACTCTTATAAATGAAGACGCATGTCTCTGGATACTCAACGTTTCTGCAGCAAGTCTACAGGTAAGGCTGGGTCCACTTAAGGATTTTTTAATGCATACTGCAGTGTCGGTTTTGACAGCAAATTCTGAATACTATGTTGTGTAAGTTTATTCACATTGTAGTCATCTGAGATGTTTTAGTGTCTAGTTTTAGTTGACTAAATGTCAAAATTGTAGTGGAAAATTGTAAATCTACAGTTGATTGTGTGCATTATGGCATCATAATGGTTGATTTTACATTTGGTCGAATCCTAAAAATAGCAGATCTACAACCTCACAACATGTCACAGTGTGACACATTGTGGACTTGTAGATCGTCTGTTTTCAAAGCGCGTAACCATCCCATGTGCCGTCTTTTAGTTTGATGGATCTGTTCTCCACTAGTCCCTGCCTAACATTTTGTCAAAATTCAATATATATATAATATATATAAAAGTCAATATAGTCTTAGTTTTATAGATGTACAGTAGACATGTTTTGTTTAAATACCTTGCATGGAACAAGGTATGTAAACATTTTCATTTTCATAGTTTTAGTCAACAATGTCAAGCATATAGATGCATATCAAGCTGACATTCAGTTGATGGTTCAGATGGACTGAAATGTGCCTTTTGCCCACACAGTGGACGCAGTAGTGACAATGAAGTGGGCTGTTATTGTGTGTGCCATGGTGGCGCTGTCTGAGTGCCTTGTCCAGTAAGTCACTCACCTCTTTCTGCCTTTTCAGGTTCAAAATAATGTGTCTATACCTTTGCACAATTCTATGTACAAAATGCATAATGGATAAAGTTATATATAAAGGATTTGAATATACAAGCAGTTATAATCAATCATTATAGTTTAAATGTAAATTATTTTGTTAGTTTGTTTGTGAGTTAAATGGCTTTATGTTCATATCCAGCACTGCTCAAACCCAGTTTGTCTTATTGATTTACATTTTCACTAAAATAATCTGTTAATGTGAAGCTATGTTTATGTTATGTTTATGGGATGGGAATTACTGTACATGTGTGACTTTTATGGATTTAATTCTGTCCGCATCTAGCAAGGTTTTATTGTTAATGTGTGTGTGGTATACATTTTTGCTACTGTTTTTTGTTAAATAAAACAGTAAATAGATATCAGGCAAGAGACTATTTGTCCACAAATTTAAACTAAATAGGACTCTACTGTAATGGTTTGTGTGGTGACTCTCATGCAGGATCCAGCTGGAGAAAGGCCAGACGGCCAGGGAGGTTCTGGAGGAGCAGGGTCTGTGGGAGGAGTACCGGCTGAAGCATCCATACAACCCCGCCATGAAGTTTGACCGGAGCTTCGCTGCCACTGAGCCCATGACCAACGACGCTGATGTGAGTAAACCTATGGCAAATTGTATTTAGGACTTGATGTGGGCTACACTGTCTTTGTTTTATTTTTGGATTTCAAACCTTTTCCACAAGTATTTATTCTGCATTTGAGCCACGGCCCAACCTTTGATGGCATTCAACCTCTCCTGACTCAAGACCTGGAATAGTTGGTTGTCATTGGATACGATTTTGTAATGCTGTATTGATGTTTGTTGCTACCATTAGGACAGATAACAAGCAAATGTTGGTCAGAATCACATTGTCTAGTTCTGAACACTTTGTGGAAATTTAAATACTGCAGATGTGTAACAACTGAATTGAATAATGGTCCATTTGGTTAGCAAGTCTCCATCATTTTGCTGGGGACCACCTGGTGGTTGTGAGTTAGAGTTTCTCTGGTTTCTCTCCTCTCCAGCTGGCGTACTATGGTGTCATCTCCATTGGAACTCCACCCCAGTCCTTCAAGGTCATCTTTGACACTGGCTCCTCCAACCTGTGGATCCCCTCTGTCTACTGCAACAGCGCAGCCTGCTGTATGTGGCTCACACACACACACGCACGCACGCACGCACGCACGCACGCACACACACACACACACACACACACACACACACACACACACACACACACACTACATTGAAACTATAAACACTATAGGATGCCAGATCAATAATGACCTGACATCTTTCTACATGAAATGCTATCTAAATGATATGCATAGCCTGTGCATAAGCCTGGAAAGTCGTCAGGGCAATTAAAGGCAACTGTACGGCTGGTACAGTTTTTGGAGACAGCAGGGAGAAGGGAACATGGGACATGTGCAGCACACGGTTGCACGCAGACATCCAGTGCCACACATAGGGATATATATATATATTTCTTTTTTTTTTTTTTTTTTACTTTCCCGATTCCCGTTCTGTGTTAGCTGATACCGATTCCAAATACCAATAGAGGAGAATAATATAAATAATAATTAAAAAAAAGAAAAAGATATTATATGAAGAGTGCCAACTGGGAAATTGGGAATAGCAAACTCCTCACTAAAATGTGCACTTGGGCAACTCCAAAGCCATACACTAGAGCACTTACCCATACACATGTGGTTAGACAGATAAGGCCTTGTACTCATACCTCTCTGATACCAATAGAGTATTTGCTGATACCGATATGAACCGATACCGACTTTTTCCGATACAGCAACCGATACAGTATCGGGACATCCCTAGTCACACACCCTAGTAAGAATGTCAATGTCAACACTTGTCCCATCCAGACACTTACCCTTTCTCTTTTGCCTCTGCTTTCAGATAACCATGATAGGTTTAATCCTTCCCTCAGTAGCACCTACAGACGCAACGGCCAGTCACTCAGCATCCACTACGGAACAGGCAGCATGACCGGCTTCCTGGGTTATGACACTGTGACGGTGAGGAATCAATCATAGTTTGTCTGTCTCTCTTTACAGGGATTTGATTCATTATTTTTTGGGGACATTGAAACTGAACATGTGATCCTGCCATTTATGACATTTAAATTCACGCAGGACATTTACAAGTCTGGATATTCAAATAATGTGAAATTACTGTTATAATTTGGCATTCTATAACCCCTGCATGACGTTATAAGCACTTTGGCAAATCACACTGGCGCAACAATTTCGTTACTGCAGGCTCTCATTGTAGATTAGCTAAATCTTGTAGATTTAGCTATTTTTGGAAAAATTGTGTGAATTTGTGGCGCAGATCTTCACACTGAACATTTTAAATCATCATTGTTTCTCAAGAATGTTTGATGGACTGGCAGAAAAGGTTTTTTTTAAATAAAACGTAAAAAATATATAATATAGCCTATGTAGCCTATATATAGCTATAGAGGCTATATATAGCCTCAGGTCTAAACGAGTGCTCAGTTGTCCTGCAGTCAGATGTCTAACTTGTGACCCGTGTGTCGTTCAGGTGGGAGGGCTCCCTGTGCGTAACCAGGTCTTTGGGATGAGCCAGACGGAGGCTCCCTTCATGCAGCACATGCGTGCCGACGGCATCCTGGGCCTGGCCTACCCCCGCCTGTCTGCCTCCGGGGCCACCCCCGTCTTTGACAACATGATGAACGAGGGTCTGGTCAGCCAGGACCTGTTCTCTGTCTACCTGTCTGGGTAAGGACACTGTGTGAGCCGCATTTGTTGCAGACCAAATGGATCATTTCTGGGAACGTGCAAGGCATGTTGAAAAGCAGTGGTGAAAAAATACTCTACTATACTGTAAAAGTATACTAAAATAAAGGACATATTGGTATGTGTATTATTTATGTTCCATAAAGTACCATTATGTAGAACATCCTGTTTTAGAACTTTACAATTGTACACAGATATTTTGAAAATAAAACACAACACACTGTGAGTTGGTAGATAATTCCTGGAAGGTATAAGACGTTGAAATGTAACATACAGCTTATGATCGAGGAACTGAGGTGGGTATTGTCTGCTGTTGATTTTGTTGAATTAAATGACGAAAAATGTGATGATGACTAAAACTAAGACAATTTCATCAAGGGGGACTAGCGGTCAAGAGATCCAGAATAAGTAAAATACTGTTGGGTGCTAAAAATAACAGATCTACAAGCTTACAAAGCATCACACTGTGAGTGAGACGGTGTGACCTTGTAGAACAGTAAAACATCCCATGTGACTAAAGTTTGACTAAAGCTAAATGAAAACTATTGAGACTAATCTAAAATCAAATAATTCAGTCCAAATCATTGCTCGGGTTATGCATAACTCTCTCTCTCTATTTCTCTGTAGTAACTCTCAGTCTGGCAGTGTGGTGACCTTTGGTGGTGTTGACCCCAACCATTATTATGGACCCATTACCTGGATCCCTCTCTCTCGGGACCTGTACTGGCAGATCACTGTGGACAGGTGAACCCTTGACTACTGCAGTTTGAAAACTGCATGAAGTCAAGCAATCTTACTGCAGTATATGCGGTATAGAAGTGAATGTCCGTGATGAACTGAACATGGTTGTCGAAAACAACCAGCGTGATGCTATCAGTGGGTTGTGTGGCAGTAACAGGCTTTGTATAAACTTGTGCTATTGTTTGAAATGTACTCACTCTGCATATTGTTAATAATTCAATCAATCAATCAATCATTGCACAAGGTACTGCAAATACACACCATTAAATGAGATTTAAACCTGACACAACTTGATGCTTTTCCAGTGTTACGGTCAATGGCCAGGTTGTGGCCTGCAATGGTGGTTGCCAAGCTATTGTGGACACCGGAACCTCCCTGATCGCCGGTCCCCAGAACGACATCTCCAGCATCAACCGCATGGTGGGAGCTAGCAGCCAGAATGGAGATGTAAGTTCTGCAGCATGGTGGGAGCTAGCCGTATTGCGAATACTACTGGTCGGAATTCGTTTTCTCCGACGGGTGGCTAGCATCTCCCTTAAGGGGAGAGAAGTCGGAGTAGAGACGCTGCCTGAAAAGTGGCCGGAGTAAGTGGCTCAGGCATCTGTTCAGGATGCCTCTCGAGCATATCCCTAGGGAGGAGGAGACCCCTGGGCAGGCCAAGGACCAGATGGAGGGATTACACCAACTATCTGGCCCTGACTCGTCTCGGTATCCCCCAGGAGGAAGTCGCTCATGTTGCTCGGAACAGGGAAGTCTGGAGCTCTCTGGTGTTGTACCAGCGACCCGACAATGGATAAGCAGTTGAAGAGGGAACTAGCCGATGTTTATGACTTAAATTAAATGGCAAAGTAGATTAGTGATAAGGGGTAAACAAGGGCATCAGAACAATATAATAATCATTCAGCTTGTGCCTAATTAATGCAAATGCTGATTTCCTTCTCTCTTTTCAGTCTGTTGTCAACTGTAACAGCATCTCTCAAATGCCTGATATCACCTTCCACATCCATGGACAGGAATTCACCCTGCCCGCCTCTGCCTACGTCCGCCAGGTTTGTGTGTGTGTGTGTGTGTGTGTGTGTGTGTGTGTGTGTGCGTGTGTGTGTGTGTGTGTGTAAAAGACGAGAAAACAAACAATTACCGGCCCAGGGGCCCTTGTGTGGGGTTAACCAGTCCCTATGTACAAGTGTGTATGGTACACTAAGTACAATCTTCTCTCCTCTTCCTCCTGCAGTCTCGTTACTATGGCTGCCGCACTGGCCTTCAGGGTGGAGGCAGCAGCCTGTGGATCCTGGGCGACGTCTTCATCAGACAGTACTACTCCATCTTCAACAGGGCCCAGAACATGGTCGGCCTGGCCAGGGCTAGATAATCACCACCACCTCCTCAGATCACTGATTCAATAATGAGCCATCTAACATCATGTACATACTGTACTGTTTTTGATGATGGCAGCATGTGATTAAAAACCACCTGCGAGAAATTAACACAAACCTGTGCCCGTGCATTTTTTTTTCTTCAAATGATTCAAATGAGTAAAAGCAACTGTTTGATGTTGATGCGTTTTTCTTATTTTTAAATAGCAAAACAATCTGTGATGCAACACACAGAAAAAAAGGGGGGAAAACCGTGTTTGTTTAGCTCACCTCAAATCTGAGATTCTTACATGTATTTTACGGCCAACTGAATTCTCATTTCGTTTTTGACAAACAGTATTCAGTTTAGGTTCTGTGTTCTGAATACTGTTTCTCAAAAACGGGAAATTCTTAATTAAAAATAGGAAAAAGGTTTATTTGTCTTAATACTGTTTAGAAATGGTTCCTTAAAACTTAGAAATAGGTTTATAAAACGCCTATATGGCCTAATTCCTTACTTTCTTCGGTGCGGCCCCCCTCAGAATGGTGATTTCAGTACAACCATGCTCCTGTACTGAATTCTGTTTTTTCTCTCGCTCAGAGCATGGGGGCGTGGCGCGGAGCTCTTGATTGACAGCTCGGTTACTGCTGCAGTTACTACAAGGAGACACACGCGGCGCTGTTGTACTAGCAGATTTGAGTAGACAATATTATTATACATTATCCTTTATTATATTTAGATATATATTTATTAATTAATTAAGATATTAATTTATTATGAATTAATTAATTCGAAAGTTTAGTATTCATTGTCTGTCTGTCTCGATTACTTTATGTTTTATTACTTAAGAGTTGACACAGAGGACGCATCAATGTCTAATCAGAATGTAATAACAGCGCTGTGTTAATATGCAACCAAAAAGCGGGCTAATTTATTTAAAATTATGGCAGCGCTAAAGGGTATAAATATATATCTAAATATAATAAAGGATAATGTATAATAATATTGTCTACTCAAATTATCTGCTAGTACAACAGCGCCGCGTGTGTCTCCTTGTAGTAACTGCAGCAGTAACCGAGCTGTCAATCAAGAGCTCCGCGCCACGCCTCCATGCTCTGAGCGAGAGAAAAAACAGAATTCAGTACAGGAGCGCGTTTGTACTGAAATCACCATTCTGAGGGGGGCCGCACCGAAGAAAGTAAGGAATTAGGCCATATAGGCGTTTTATAAACCTATTTCTAAGTTTTAAGGAACCATTTCTAAACAGTATTAAGAAAAATAAACCTTTTTCCTATTTTTAATTAAGAATTTCCCGTTTTTGAAAAACAGTATTCAGAACACAGAACCTAAACTGAATACTGTTTGTCAAAAACGAAATGAGAATTCAGTTGGCCGTAAATCTGAGATACTTACATAACCCAACAAACCTGTTGCTCTGTAAAGAATAGGCTAAATTACACATTTAGGGCTCCATTTTTGTTAGGCTACATGCTAAAACCCCTTATCCCAAACACCTTCCTTTTTTTGAAAAACTTTTTGGAATACTTCAATGTGCCAATGCCAATATACTTTAATTGCTGCTCACTCACAAGACACATTAGACCTAGATATTAAAACAATGTGGGTCACAATCATAGATGGTCACAATAGGGAGGGTGAGCGCCACTGCAGTTGAACAAGTTTAGCAGGAGATGGTGCTGTGGTAGCGCTGTTTTCTTTTTGTCAAGAATACACCTCAAACATTTTTGAGTCAGTCACATATCATAACGGTCCCAAAAATCCATGTTGCACTCCGTAGCCTATTTGGGTATGAAAGACACAAAACGCCATAGGAGTAAAGGTAGGCTAGCCTGCAGAGAGAGACACACAAGACATCTGATAGGCTCTCATTTTGACAACGGAAAACATGAAACCAAATGGACCATTATGGGTCCATTTGGTTTCATGTTTAACTCTCAAGAGTTAAATATTCATCATCTGAATTAGCCAGTCTACACAACTAGAGAATGTAGAACATTGGTAATTTTGATCTGTATGTTTGCCGGTTTTGTTTCTGAAATCCGGCCTGGTATTGGGTCTGTGGGGCTAAAGCCGCTAAAATGTCATCAAATGGTGGTCCGTGGCTCAAATGCAGAATAAATAGTGGCCCCACTGGATTAATGCAATGGGGTCCTTGGTTTGGGAAAAAATGGGAACCACAGGCAAAGTGCATTGCAGCCCAGTATAGAAGGAAAACAACCAAAACAATAGCACCACACACACACACACACACACACACACACACACACACACACACACACACACACACACACACACACACACACACACACACACACACACACACACACACACACACACACACACACACACACACACACACACACACGGTCTGATACTATGGTGGTGACCGCCGCTGTGAAACGGCACGTCGTTATAATGTTTCAAATCCAATCCGCCAAGTGATGCGAAAAAAGAAGCACTCCAGTCGTACACGACGGCGGTGGTGTTGTTGTTGTGTGGATGTTGGGCTTGTTTGCAACATTGTGACGCTTCTCGTGTTACTTTATAACTGCGTGTCGCCTCCTCATCCTCCTCCGGCAGGGATGGAGACAATGTAGCCATGTCATGTAATGTGTGTGTGTGTGTGTGTGTGTGTGTATGTGCGTGTGTGTGCGTGTGCGTGTGTGTGCGTGTGTGTGCGTGTGTGTGTGTGTGTGTGTGTGTGTGTGTGTGTGTGTGTGTGTGTGTGTGTGTGTGTGTGTTTGAGCAGGACGCCTCTGACACTTTGAAAACCACTGCTTTGCCACAGCGCCATCTGCTGCTGAACTTGTTCAACTACAATGGCGCTCTCCAGGAGGAGGCGGAGTGGTGGTTTTATAAACACAACAGCTAGCAGTGCACACGTGGTTGGATCGCGTCACCATCCTTCAAGTTGTGTGTGTCACTCTTCAGGTCCACTAATAATAACTGGATTAAAATGCTGAGACATGCATGGGGGCGTTCTGCTGCCGCGTCCAAACATCAGCCTGCACCGGTACGCCTTCTGAGTGTAGCTGTCCTGGGAGCAGCAGCAGACTGCAGCAGACCGCAGCAGCTTATCAGTAGTACCAGGGGCCTTTCTGTTTCTAAACGCCCTGTGCCGAGTGACCATCACCCGCTACTGAACCCCCGTGCGGTCCGCTGCGGCTTCAGGTAATACGATGTACTTTAGGTTATGCTTTACTTGTGCAGAAAGCGTGTTACAAGAACATGGCACGGGCTTTATAGTAAAGTAGAGGCACAAGCAGATCGATTGCACACCAAATAAAGGTTTGTAGGCATAGTTTATCAAACTGTTAAAGTTTCAAAGGGAGTCATAAATAATTACTGCTAGCAGGATAGCTAAAGCTTAGTTTAACATGTTGTGGTTGTTGTTGTTGTTGTTGTTGAGAACTTGTGGCAAATGGAGCCATCGAGTTGCGACATTGAGGGTGCAGAAAAAAACAGCTCTCGCGCGCTGTTCCTGCCGTTTTGAGCTGTGACAAACTGGAGTTGGAAGTACATTGTTTTTAACGAGGGAAATAAGCAAATAAGAGCTGTTTTAGGCACGTGCGCAACATGTTAGGTGTTTTGTACAACGTATTGCACAATAACGATTAAAGTCTCTGTGGTGTTACCATTGCTACAAAACGAATCTAAAATAAAGCGATCATTAAAGCTGCGCTGTTGCCTGAGTTCAGTGCATTTCTGCCTACTTCCGATCCAGGACTTGCCACAGGTGGCTTAGACCATTCCATGGAAGTGAACGGAGATGTCGTAACTCTGGCAATACTCTAGGCTCTGCATGCGTTCATTGCACATTCAATATGGATTATTATTAATATCCAGCGTGAAGTTACATGCGTGTTAGCGTGAATGGTAACAACTTGCAAGACAAAAAATAGCCCGCCAACAACTACTGTACAACACAGTTTACATTGCGTTTTAAGTAAACTGACACTTTATTCAAGTTGAATAAGCCAATAGTGACACTCAACACAGGTACATGGGTTGTGGGCGTGATGCAACGTTGCATTGAGGCCCATAATGCAGAGTCATGGTTATGTTACATAGCATGCATAAGTTATTATTGCAACATTTTTCCCTATTGGTGCAAAGTGTTCTTTTTGTTATAATGGCTGTATAAGTAAGTACACATTAGCAATAGACAGTGGATATAAACAAGTCTGTTAGATTTTCCATAATTTAATTGTAGAACATGTAAACATGATACCAAGGAGTGAAGACAAAGAAACAATAACTGTTTTATGATATTGCTAAATATTTTTCATTTGCAATATAATATTTATTCTACTTTAAAGTTGCCTCATTCACAACAGTACAAGTCTACACTGGGCATTACAATGTAATGTATGTTACATCATGCATTCACATTTATGTTATGTGTTAGGCTATCGTATTGGCATATTCGGTTTGGTCTAAAATAATTAAATAAATAAAACAAACAAAAAAGATCTAAAAGCACAGCATGGTCTGAAGTGACAGGCTATTGAATTCTAGGTTCCCAACTTGAATTTTCCTCATGTAGGCTGCTGTCCGATGGGCACAAGTCTAGTCTTACAATAATTGTCTCTGTACGTGTGTCCTGTGTGCGTCTGTAATCAACACAAACTGCCTTCAAATTGTACCCGTGTGTTCCACTCAGTGCAAGATTCAAGATTCAAGATTCAAGAACTTTATTGCCATGTCAACAGACAGACAGTTGATAGGAATTTGTCTCAGTTCATGCTCAACATGTACAGACAACATATAACAAAAGACAACAAGAAGACATTACAGTGCAAAGACCAGCAGCATAGGAATTACATATGTTTTAAGGTGCTATATGCATTGCATGTTGTTACATACATGCATCGTTACAACTGTAAACTAGCGAGACAGGTTCAAGTGTCTAATAGCTACAGGGTAAGTGCTATCTCTGAAGCGAGATGTTGAGCAATTGATACTTCTGTACCTCCTGCCTGATGGTTTGCGGGGTGAGAATTATCAGCAATTATTTTGTTGGCTTTCCTGATTATTCTAGTGTTGAAGAGTGAGGAAAGTGTAGGGAGGCTACATCCTATGATTTTAGATGCTCGTCGCACTACTCTTTCCAGCTTGGTCTTGTCCTGAGAGGTTGTGTGACCAAACCAGACAAGCATGGAGAAGGTGAGAACACTCTCAATGGTGGCCCTATAGAAGTGAGTCATTGCTGCTTGACTGACTTTAAACTTCTTGAGCTGCCGTAGGAAATACAGACGCTGATGGGATTTGCTTATAATGAGGCTTGTGTTCAATTCCCAAGATAGGGATTCATGGATGGTGGTCCCTAGGAATTTAAAGGAGGTGACTCTATCTACCTCTTCCCCATTGATATAGAGGGGGGAGAGTGGGGCCAAGATCTTCCTCCTGAAATCAATGATCATCTCTTTGGTTTTAGAGACGTTCAAGATCAAGTTGTTTTCCTCACACCACCTCACCAGCTCTGCTATTTCTCTATGATAGTTTGATTCATCTCCATTAGAGATGAGACCCACCACAGACGTGTCATCTGCAAACTTATACACCATAACTGAATTACAATGCGATTGACAGAAATGTGTGTATAAAGAGTACAGGAGAGGTGAAAGGACACAGCCCTGGGGGGCACCAGTGTTAAGGAACCTAGGTCGAGAGACAAGATCACCTATTTTGACAACCTGTTTCCTATTAGATAGAAAGTCAAAGATCCACTTACACAATGGTGTACTAACACCCAGCTCTTGGAGGGTTACAGTGCAGTGCCCAGCTTTGTCCAGAACCGGCTATCTCATGTACTAGGAGGACAATATCAGTCACCAGAAAAAAGATGGGATGTTTTCGAATAATCTATCATGATTAAAATGGAGTTTTAAGTTATAATGGGTTTGTATAGGAAGGAGGCAGATGTGCTCAAATGAACACCAAATATCAAAATACTGAATGGAGCATCTTATAAACTGTCTGGGGTGTTCACATGAGACTGAATAGACCATAAAATGACCAAAAGTTTTTTTGAAAGTGGAATACCCCTTTAACACCCCCCATTTCATTACTGATTTGGAAAACATTCTAACCAAGTCAACCCTAACCCTAACCCTAACCTCAAGTGCAGAATAAACTATTGACCTTGATGTGAAAAAGGTTGAAAACCACTGGTCTATGTTGTTTCCCAGCAGCAGCCCCTCTGTCAGTCTCAGCATGGCTTCAGGGGGTCACAGTAACAGACTGGCCAAGGAGCGCTCCCCCTATCTCCTGCAGCATGCACACAACCCTGTGGACTGGTGAGTAACCGCGTGCAACCACATTCATGGAAGCAGGCAAGTCGCACACTCAACCTTGTTGACTGGTGATGGCTTAATAGCAATATTTACATAAGCAACTTTACCTGGAAAAGCAAGCCCAAGGTCGCTTATAACATGGCAACATTGCTTGCATAGCAAATTCAGTGCCTCCGGCTGTAGGCACGGAGCAAAGCCAGGGGCAGGCAGCGTGTGTGTGTAACTTTTTGGAGATACAAGCAGTCATGATGATACTGTGAGCCCCAACTACCGATTCCTCTGCCCTCCTGTGTATTATCTTTTATACGCTCATAATAGACAATGATTTATGCCCGAGAATCACTCCCGATTGAGTCAGAATCTAATTATTGTCTAGTAGTGTAAGGCCACCTTTAGGTGTGGGTTAGGGTGAGGGTTTGACATGGCTTGTAGTGATCTGACCAATGGAAAAACACTGATATAATTTGCAGCCCTCATCATCACAAAGCACTTACTGAAGCTTTTATCTATTTTTCAGCATAATAACTATTATATAAAAGCTGAGTGAATATTATTGGTCAGATTAGAGATATTGGTTTAAGGCCATTATCGGCAGATGCCCATGTAAACACATGGGCCCAATGCCGATTAATCTACCATCACTAGCGCACACGCACGCACGCACGCACGCACGCACGCACGCACGCACGCACGCACGCACACACACACACACACACACACACACAGGTTAATGTCATCATTCTTTCAGGTACCCATGGGGACAGGATGCATTTGACAAAGCCAAGAAGGAGGACAAGCCCATCTTTCTATCAGGTATTAGCAGAGCTGGTATTGCAACCAACCTGAAAATTTATTGTCTTGTTTATTCAGGAGCTGGAGACCTCTGTTAATGGGCACACTCTAAAGGTCATTTCAGATGAGGAGCGATTAACGCACCCAGTAATTCATTTCCAAAGACATCTGCATTTTTTTCTCCTATACGTGCAGAGAAGTTGAGAGATGACAATGCAAGTGTATTTACACGAAATCGGTCCTGTGATTTTTGTGTGTGTATGCTTGTTTCATGCACATGCCCATGTTACCGCAACTTACTTGATGTTCTAGGCAACAACGGTTGTTTTAATCGATGCTCATCTGAAAGTTAATACTGTATGTTTACATGGGCAGATGCAAAGATACAAGGATTCACAAAAAATGCCATATTGTATCTTTGTATCTTTTGTAGCAGCTACAAATGTCAGATTTGCTTTGTAACATCATGTTGCTGGCTTCCATTGAAAAGGAACGGTACCCTGTATCTTTTTATCTGCCCATCTGAACACATCATTTAGCAACAATTACTATCACAATATACAGTATGCTAGTTCTAAATGTCATTTTTGATATATTCTCATTTATTTGCCCAGCCCTAATGGTGATCCTGATCATAGTTTTTTACTTGTCTTGTCGCCCATGCATTGTGCCATGGTAGTGGGATACTCTACGTGTCACTGGTGTCATGTGATGGAGAGGGAGTCTTTCGAGGACGAGGAAATCGGCAAGCTCCTCAGTGACAACTTTGTCTGCATCAAGGTGGACCGAGAAGAGAGACCTGACGTGGACAAAGTCTACATGACCTTCGTCCAGGTGTGTGCTTTCACATATTTAATTGCCATCGATTAGTCGTTAATCCTTATGTTTCAGTAATAAGTTAGATTCATTAAAACCTCTATGCGTAGGGCAAGTGACTGTTGTAGCGATTATTTGGTATGCATTGTTCGTGTTCTTTGCCTCCAAGGCAACAAGTGGGGGTGGTGGATGGCCGATGAGTGTGTGGCTGACCCCCGACCTCAAACCTTTCATCGGGGGAACCTACTTCCCTCCCAGAGACAGTGGAGGTAGACCCGGATTCAGAACCGTCCTCACCAGAATCATGAGACAGGTACTACGGCATATACGACCCTAAGGCAAGGCTCTGCAACAGATGTTTGCTAATTTGCTCATTTGGATTAGCAACCCAGCAAACTGCACTTTTTACATTATTCACAGTCATCGTGTATCTATTCTAAAGTAAAAGACAGAGATGTGAGTGAATGGGCGGTGAATGGGCCGTCTTCCATTCCATGTCCAAGTTGAGAAGGGCAGAAGACAGTGAGTGGTGTTGTGATTTGTTGGAAAGGTCTGCCATTCTGTGCTCTGATTGTCTCTTACTATAGCTTTTCATTCTGCTGTGTTGGCACAGACGCCAGCAATGCACAATGGATTTGAATTATCTTCAATAGCAATAGCACACTGTCCTCGTGACCATCATGTATCTAATAATGCTCTGGTTACAGTATGTTGCCAGGACAACGTTAGTCAGACAGGACTCGGCTGGGTCCCGTTGCTTTCCTGGACGGTATCGGTCAAATGACATTATACTTGTATGACGGTCTTTCTTCCTGGGCAGTGGCAGGGCAACAGGTCTGCGTTGGAGGCCAGTGGGGACCGTGTCCTAGAGGCCCTGAGGGAAGGCACAGCCCTGGCCCTCAGCCCAGGCGATGCTCCGCCCTTTGCTCCTGACGTGGCCAACCGCTGCCTCCAGCAGCTGTCCAGCTACTACGAAGAGCAGTACGGAGGCTTCAGGGACTCGCCCAAGTTCCCTACTCCAGGTGCTACTTAGTGACCGACTGCATATACATGGTCAAATAATACACATCACTTTATGTCTACTCTTGAAGTATGTGACAATAGATCACAACAATACAACATCACACTCAACTGACTTGTAACTGAAGGTAAATTTTACAATGTGTGTGCGCACACGCTCATATGCGCACTAAGGGCTCCATTTTTGTTACATGCTAAAGCCCATATCCCAAATCCCTGATTTCATTTTTACTATTTTGAAAAACTTTTTGGCATATTTCAACATGTCAATCTATTAACACGTTGTGAGCTTGTAGACTGGCCATTTGAACTACTTTTTTATAGTTTAAAAAGGCAAAGAAGTTAAGGGATAAGGGGTTTAGCAGTAACGAAAATGGAGCCCAAGATGTCTCTCTCTCTATACTCCAGATATACTACAGTACAGTATACCGTACATTCAATAGGATATGGCTGCCCTCTTGTGACCGGAAAAGTTAATGCAGCTAAATCCAAGTACCTGCATTTTTCATATAGCATGAAATGAATACCTTGAATCCATGACTTGACTACATTCTATGCCTGTATATGGAGATCCCTGATGTCTTAAATTTGACTACATTTTTTGGCCTCAATGGTTCTATGACAACAAGTAACCGAAAGTACATACTTCCCCAAAGAGCGTTGATGGAAAACTTAAGTATATTTACTAAAATGTTGATGTATTTGTACTTGAGTATTCCGAATACCTTTACTCCACTACATCTCATATCCAAGTTTTGACAGGTTTAGTTATTACGTATATTTAAATTATTCTAATTTCGATTTCGATTAGAAATATAGCTGATTTAGAAGCTAACTGTGATGTGGGCTTGTAGATCTGCCCTTTGTATATCGGTATGTCCTTTGTCGAATTTGCTTTGTGCTGTTAGTGATCACTAATCCTGACAGATAGACATAAATGTAAATATTGGATGCAATTATTTGTGTGAAACTGAATTGTCAACTTAAATGTGTAACCGTGACAGCCCTGTGTTAGAGATGTCCGAAACGTACTCACATTTTTGCAATTTTCAGAATCATTTCAGGCTATTATTGTGGTAATTGAACATTACAATTTCATTATTGTAAGTACAAGGCATGACATGGAAAATGAGATAAAAAGGGGGGTTACTCCAGGGTTGGTTGCTCAACATCTCGTCTCCCTTTCTTTGCTTGTCCATCTGTCCGTCTGTCTCTTCCCCCGTCCACCTGTCTGTGTCTGTCCTCCTTACCTCTACTCGCCTGCGTTTCTACAGTCAATCTGATGTTCCTCATGACATACTGGGCCGTGAACCGTTCCAGCTCAGAGGCAGCCCAGGCTCTGCAGATGGCCTTACACACACTCCGCATGATGGCCCAGGGAGGCATACATGACCACGTGGGGCAGGTAATACCTATAGCAAAGGTGTATGTGTATGCACACACACACACACACACACACACACACACACACACAGACACACACACACACACACACGCAGAGAGAGACAAAAGCCGTTTTAGCTGATACTTTGTAGGTCTGCTATTTCCCTACAGAGGGTATGAGCATGCACCGTGCCATCATCATCGCACCCCCGAAACATAAACGTCCAATTGCAATACAAGACGTTAGATCAGGGGTTTTCAACAGATGGTCCGGGGACCACCAGTGGTCCCTGAGAGGATTCCAGGTGGTCTCCAGGCTAAATGAAAGTTGGTTAACCAGATGTAACTCTATGAGAGTGTAAAAATGAAACCAAATGGACCTGAATTCAAATCTGAATTACTACCACTTCATTAATAAGTCTACACAATTAGAGAATGTAGAAAATGAATGGCCATTTTTGATCTACTGTATGTTTTGCCTGTTTTGTTCACGCAGTACAGCCTGGTATTGTGGACAACAACAAAATAAATCTTTAGTTTGGGGTCTGGGGTTCAAATGCTGAAACCACTAGAAACCACTACGTTAGATGATCGTTGCACTCCAATTTGGCCACACAGTTTGCTTCATGCGCTCTGTAATGTCACGCCCTGGTATAGGGACTTCAGGTTGGAGGCATTTTTTGTCTATATCTGTGGATTTCTATGAATGTTTAACCAATGCAAGAGCTTGTGACTAAATAACAACCATATTGGAGACAGTGGAATGCAGGTTCCTTCTTACACAGGACAATAAATGTAAAAGAACCTGCGTAAAGAGGAATTGGAACACAGGTTGTGTGCCCTCTATGCATGTTCTTTTTTACATTTATCGAAGTGTGTGCGTGTGAGCACGCCAATGTATACATGAACTTATGTGCTATTAATATATACAACCGTCTACACTGGTTTTAATTACTCTGTCTCTGTCTCTCTCTCTCTCAGGGTTTCCATCGTTACTCCACGGATACCTTCTGGCACGTGCCCCACTTTGAGAAGATGCTGTACGACCAGGCTCAGTTGGCTGTAGCCTATATAACCGCCTACCAGGTGTGTGAGGCCTTGTGCATGCACATCCACACTCCTAAAACATTTCATGAATTAATAACAAAACCCAATATCATGAATAAGTGGCAGTTGTTTTGAATAAGAAAAAAAAGACACTTGTTCTAATTTCATGAATTTCATAAACTCTTAGATCAGCTAATTTCAATAGTTTGGATCCCAGCCTGGTGAATGTCTACTTTCTGTTCGGGGAATTTGGGAACCGCTGCTATACAGTACATACACGCACAAAAATGTTTTTGGTCTTATGAAACTACTAAATATTCAGTTTTACACGTGGTTACTGGTTTTATGTGTAATTGTGTATTGTGTAACCAAGTATCTATTTTCAGAGCTCAACACCTGACCATCTAGTTAGTGTGGTCGCTATAGGCAACACGCTGTTTTTCTCTGTCTGCAAATGTATTGCCAACAAAGTGAAACCGAAAAGTTAAGCTTTTGGTCATGCTTCAGACACAACATCACATTAGTAGTATACATTATTTTCTCCACCTTAATAATACCAATTGGAATTGTAACGTATCATTTTTAATTGCCAAAATACCAAATGGCTTGCCCTTGCTTTGAGGGCGGACACCTGTGACTGAGTGGCACACACCTGTGAACGTCACACACACATGCCAGCAGTTCAAAACAAGTTCAAAACAAGAGAGACTGCCAACAGAACAACATTTCTTTTTGGCACATTTTTGAGGGTGCAATGTCTACACACCAGACCTTGTTGTAAAGGTCACTAATCAACGATTATTAGAGCACTATAAGATACAGTAGGAACTGGTATTGTTAAGATGGAGAAATAAGTCTCTGAACTTATGTGGGCCAGTTTATATAGGGATGGGAATAAAAAAAACAAATTCAATTCCCAGTGGATTCCTCGCGACTGGCATCAGTGCAACCACATTTGTTATCGCCTACCTTTTTTAGTTTTTAATTTGTCGACAAAATTGTCCATATCATTAGTCTTACTCTTTAGCCCAGACTGCTCTGTTGCAACTAGTCGCAACTCCTTATCCTTGCAACAAATGAGTTTTAAGGACAAGTCACAAGTGCAAATTGGAAAATTTGCACTTGTGCAAATTGTGTACAAGGGAAAATTGGAAAATTTCATTTTCTTCCATAATGTAATTAAAAAAGTGAAACTTTCATATATTCTAGAATAATTGCTCATAAAGTGATATACATCAAACCTTTAAGTCTTAATGATCATTACATAACAGAATATTTTATGAGACCACTAAAAAGAACATAATACATAAATGTCGACGATCTGAAATGCATGTTAATTTATGCTCTTGATACGTGATCTGGGCTACTTTCAAACTAATTATTTTGTCAATAGGGCATGACATGGAGGTGATAAGCATTTGGCACTGTTGATGTTGTTGGATCTTGTTTCATCTTCCTCTTGACAATAAAACAGATCATCTGAGCGGTTCAGGTCAGGACAGTTAATTGGTCAGTTAAGCACATACCATGGTCAATGTTTTTAGCGCTTCATTGTATGTTGTAAAATGCATTGTAAATCCTGATTAAATTGTAAACTTTTCACCATTGTAAGTCGCTCTGGATCAAGAGCGTCTGCTAAATGCCTAAATTGTAAATTGTATGGTCAGTAAAGTACCCCTTCCATGTAGTTTTGGCACTGTGGGGAGGTGCCAAAATAAATCCTATTCATGAAGCTTGTCAGCATACAGAAGCACACAGTGCTGTAAAATATCCCAATAGATGGTTGTGTTGACTCTGCAATTGATAAAAAATATAAACTGTAGTCAACACGGGCATCTACCAGGAAGAGAATTAACTTTTCTTTTCCATGGTACATGTACTGGCCTCAGTTTTAGTCAACATAGCGTAGTTTTTATTTAGTTTTCATCCATGAGAAAGGTCGTAGATGTACGTTTCTCCCTACATTACAGAACTACAGTAGTGTTCATCTGGACTTGTTTTTGGAATATAGTACATTCTGGCTCAGGATCTCAAGAGCAACATTGTTGAACTTTTTTTCCACCAAAGTAAACACAAGTGCAACAGAGAGTTGATAATTAGGAGGACACACCCGCACGTGCGTACACGCGTACGCACGCACGCACGCACACACACACACACACACACACACACACAGACATGCACACACAGACATGCACGCATAGTAACACACTAGTGACTATAGTGCCTAATGAGGCTGTATAGTGGCTACCTCAGCACCTGGTGCTGGATGGATGCCACTGTATAAATAATACAGTGGTGTTGTTAAGGCGGTTAAAGGTTGAAGTGCTATATGTGCTGTAGCAGTAGCAGGTGTGCGCGTGTGTGTACCTAAATGTGCGTGTGTGTGTGTGTGTGTGTTCTTTTAGGTTTCAGGGGAGGAGTCCTTTGCAGATGTGGCCAGAGACATACTGCTCTACGTCTCCAGGGACCTGAGTGACAAGGTGAGCCATCTCCTACCTTGTTAACGAGAGAGAGAGAGAGACAGAGAGACGGAGACGTGGAGAGAGAGAGAGACGGAGAGAGAGACAGAGAAAAAGAGAGAGAGGCAGATACAGAGAGGGACAGAGAGAAAGACAGAGATAGAGAAACTTATCACTTACCAACGTGATCACTATGGCTCTGGACTGTATAATATGAGCTTGTCTGGAACTCCATATATCAGTCTGATAGGCTGCTATTCCGTTTAACGTCCTGCTCTCGTCCACTTGTTTACCTTGACCTCCACTCGTCTGAGTGATGTATGGAGATCTTTACTGATGAGAAATATCATGTATTTTTTAGTGCAGGGTCCTTGTCTAGCAGATGGTGTGCGTGTGTTGATGCTGAGCAGTGGGTGGGGAAAAGTACTCATACTTAACTGGTATATTGTATTTTGCGATGACTATACTATGAATACTATACTATACTATGAATCCACAAAGAAACTATTAACAAGCAAGTTAGTAACTAAATATTTTTTTCATGCTGTGAGTAGAAGGAAAAGTATTGCAAATTGGAAATACTCAAGTACAAAATGCCTCAAAATTATACTTACATACAGTGTAACTATAATTAGTTCACCACTGTCCACCACTGAATGCACATGTGGCGAATATCCAGTGTGTCTGTGTGCGAGTGCATGCATGTGCTCACTGCTCAGGCACACATACACATCATTGGAGAGGGCATGGGGGGCTTCCACCCGTTGACTAGTTGCCCCCCGACCGTAAACCCTTGGCTTTTCAGGTCATCTTCAACTACCCAAAAACGACAGACCCCTTTTTTCCCCTCTTGATTAATGGCTTGATGGCGCCGATCAGGGCACACAATTAAAACCACACTCATTGTGAATGTGATCATTATATGCTCCAAGATTTATTATGTAATTATCCACTAATGAATTGCACTAGCAACGGCCATTTACCACCGATAGCGTTTATTTTGTGCTGCTGCTGCTCTGTGCAGCCTCGGCCTCCTCTCAGCAAGATAGATGTTGGTTTTGATAATGTACATAGAAATACAGTGTAATAAAGGGATTATTAGCGCTGTATAGAATGAGGGAAGCAGTAGATGTATCTGTACATGTATAGGCCACTGCAGTGGTTCCCAAACCTTTTCAAATCAAGGACCCCCAAATTGACATTTATTAGGCCACAGACCCCATTAAGAGAGGATCTAGCAGTGAGTAATTTCAAGGACCCCCAGTTTGACACTAGTTTACGGACCCTCCATTTATTGACATTTCTATCTCCGAGTCCTCCAATTACAGTATATATTGTAAAATCAATGTTAATTTAACTATGACAGTGTATAAATGTAACCAGCTGAACCTTACCGGGTCCATTCGGTTCTATTTGTACGCTCTCATAGTTAAAGTTAAAGACCCATCAGGGTCTATTTGATCCCAACTATGTCTAATTTAGGCACTCCCTGAAACTCCCTTGACTATTCCTATTCCACCAATTTTCCACATTTTACTGTCATTAATAGACCTTAGAGATGTTGTGCGGACATAATAAAATGGTCTAGAAATGGAGTTCTGAAAAAAAAATAAAATAAAATAAAATAAGTAATCATTAAAGGGGAATTCCACCCATCTTCAAAATTTTCCTGAGAGGATACAAATGTGAACCAAATGGACCCTAGTGGGTCCATTTGGTTCCATTTGTACCCTCTCAGGAAAAAGGGGTCTGACAAAAAAAAAATCATTAACATGGTGAAATACATCTTCATGATGTCATCAGATGTATTTCACCATGTTAATGATTTTTTCAGACCTCCATTTTTAGGAAATACAGAATTGGGGGAACTTTTTATCATGTCCACACAACATCTCTAAGGTATATTAATGACGTATAAAAATGGGTGGAAAATGGGTAGAGTTCCCTTTAACATGATGAAACGCATCTTGATCTTGATCAAGATGTGTCCAAAAATGGGTGTAATTCCCCTTTAAGCCTAGCAGAGACTGATGCTGTGGGCCTGCTGTTAGGAGGACTGCTGCCTCTCTGTCCCTGTGATTCCAGTGTAATTAGTCCTCCATTGATCAGTCGTTGATTGCCATTGATCGGCTCACAGAGAAGTAAAGCAGAACCAATTAAGATGTTGGTGTTGATGTTTTTGTGCGTGCTCAATAGGACTTTAAATAATGATTTTTCTTTATGTTTTGCCATGCCAGCAGCAGTGCTGTCCCTATATACATCGTAGCCATCTTGCCATTAGCCATTACCGGTATCTTGTTTTTTTAATGCCACTGATGCTGATTCTAAAAGAAAAACAGCTTCAAAATCTTTAAAAAATGTCTGAAACTTTTTGATCCTAATGATTATTATTATTATTATTATTATTATTATTATTATTGAATCCTGTTACTGGTATAAACAGTTGTTGTCGGAAACCAAGTGTCATCTTAGCATTTAACCCCTTTTGCTACCCCCTATGGTAGCTGTTTATAAAATGGCAGATCTTACAATCTTGTAGGTTGGGGGTCAGTGGCCAATTACACATCATTTCAGGGCTCATTGACACACCACTGATATCCAAACACATTTGTTTTTTATGATTTCGAAAGACATTTTGTAGAATCCATCCGGCCTCAATGTGAATAAAGACACCTCCCCTTCTCTTGCTTGCTCCAGTCGGGGGGCTTCTACAGCGGTGAGGATGCAGACTCCGTCCCACCGGCGGGGGGCCCACAGAAGCGTGAGGGGGCTTTCTGTGTGTGGACGGCCGCCGAGGTACGGGACATCCTGCCTGAGCAGGTGGAGGGAGCCAAGGCCGGGACCACACTGGCTGATGTCTTCAAACGGCACTACGGAGTCAAGGAGAACGGCAATGTGGAGTTTGACCAGGTGTGTGTGTGTGTGTGTGTGTGTGTGTGTGTGTGTGTGTGTGTGTGTGTGTGTGTGTCCGAGAGAGAGGGTGAGGGTAGGGAGTCGGGACACACGATTACTTGGTGGCATAATCGGAATTGACCATATCGGCTATACATATGTCAAATCAATGTCGGAACAGTCTCAAAATAATTATTTTTAAAGTGACTATTAAGGCCGTTTTTACAGCCGTTTTCACCTGTAAAAAATATTTTTAATTTAATTTTAATTTGTGTACTCAACTCTTTTCAGTGGTCATTTAGTTGTGGAAACAGACACTTGGTAAAGAGTATAGGCGATTGATTGACTGACTGATTGACTGACTACTTTACAATGTATTAATGGGCTTTGGCTCAAGCCCCTATAGGGCCTAGTGTTGTTTCCTCTGTATAATATCGGAAACTGTCAGTATCGGCATTTGGCAGTAATGACCCTGCATAATCGGAAAGCGGATATATGTCATTATTTCATTATTGTGCATCCCTAAGCAAGAGAGAGACTGTTTGTGTGCGTGTGCGTTCACGTTCTGCGTGCATGCGCGTTGTCATGCTGCATAAACATCAATAATTTTGACATAACTTTTAAGCGTGGCTTTCAACTTTTCTGAGAACCATTCAAGTGCCGAATATGCTGAATAGATGAAATGCATCAAAGGGAGAAAAAACCCCAACATACGAAAACCCCACATGAGGTTTGAGTTTTATTCTAATGATATCTGCGCCTATCCTCTGTTCCCCCTCCCTGCATGTTTCTAAGGACCCCCACGGGGAGCTGCGGGGCCAGAACGTGCTGATTGCACGCTTTTCTCCTGAGTCGACGGCCAAGCACTTTGGCGTCAGCGTGGAGCGGGTCAGCGAGCTGCTGGCCTCGGCCAGAGCCAAGATGGCGGAGGTCAGGAAGAGTCGGCCCCGCCCCCACCTGGACACCAAGATGCTGGCCTCCTGGAACGGTGAGGAGGGGATTAGGATCACGTGGTAGAAAAATAGACTGGATAGAGGGGACCATAACTTTTTTTTCTCAAAGGGGCCAGTTTTGAATTGCAGATGCCAGTGAGTGCTCTTTGAGAGTGGTTTTGATCATTGACATGCTGGCTTGCGGAGGATGTTTTTGTCCAAATTCCATATTCGCCACGGACATACAAAATGAGGGAATAATAATATCGCCAGAAATAAAGTATCTAGCCTTGAGTGACACAACAGGACTGTAACTCTCTTACAGTACAGTACAACAGTACAATTTCCTTTCTACACTCCGAGTTAAGGGGGTGCTTGCGAACGAAACGGCTAATTTATCATACCGTAGCATCGTAGTAAATAAGCATTGTACATACAGTATTCTGCAAAAAAGAGAAAAAATGCTATGCCTATGCTGCTGTCTAAAATAATAAAAAAAATAGGAGTGTTTTGCCACGTGTACAGACATGTTGACAATACCTGATTAGGATTCATGAGGCGGCGACATTGTCTCAACAGGAAAATGCCTAGTGTCTCCTGCAATCCCACTCAATCAACTGAGGACCCACTCAGAGTAGCTTTAAAATAAACATTGCCATAAAGCAAATGGAAGGATAAGTGGGATACAGATTAAAGGAATGTGGCAATATGACAGACTTCACATTGACACCATGGGATATTGCGACCATACACACAGGACCACTCTCGGATCCTCGTTATGTGCCACATGCACACACACACACAGACAAACACAGACACACAGCGTCTCTTCCTAGCACTCTCTAAGCCATTGTCTCTCTTTCTCTCTCTCTCCTACACAAACGCACGAGCGCGTGCGAGCGCACACACAAATGCTGCGCCCCGGGCTGACGTAACGGAAGACGGAGAGGGTGTTGGTGATGTAACGAAGTGCCGCGATCTCAGGATACGTTCCAATTAAGACGCGAGGGAGGCTCTTCTTCCTCCCTAATGAAGAAACCCCTCCATTAATCACCTGTCCTCTGCAGCGGCACTTTGAAGTCTCGCCAGCTCCCTCACTAGGCTCTGACATGAAAGACGACGGACGGAAGGAGGGTGGGATGGAGAGAGAGAGAGAGGGAGGGAGGGAGATGGAGAGAGAGGAAAGACATAAACTTCAAAAGCTTGGGAGCAAAAACCGAGCTGGCACGGCTCTGCCAGCTTCTATTGGCAGCAGCAGGGGGAAAAAAGTACTCCAATGTTTTGCTTAACACTTCTGGTGCCACTGACTGAACCCTTCAGAATTCAGTGGCAGACAGATGTAGGCGATTTTTTTTTTTATTCGGACTAGACCTGTACTTTCCCATATTTGAGAACGATGCAACTTGGGGACCTCATAATAGCTGTTGTCAACTTGTCATAGCACCCGTTTTAACTACCTGTCTGTGTCCCTTATTTTTGTGCCCATACCGTATATGGAGAGGTCTGGATCTGTCTGTCATCCCTGTGTCTGAAGAGTGCTGCAAACTGGCTGTTAAATGTTGATTGATAAAGTAATCAATTGTCAGATGTGGGTTTGCTATGCAAATCAATTGGCTGACACAGAACATGGAAATTGCAAGGTGAGGGGATTTTAGCTGATTAGGCCCAATGGCAGAGCCTGACCAGATTTATCCTTTTGTGGCGTTTCTTGCCAACGGTGTGTCCTACAGACCCGAGGCTGGGCACTCCCTACGGGGGAGGTTGAATGCGCGTGTCGAGTCTGAAGTTGGTGGAGAGAACAGTGCATGCATGAATCAAAGTCGGCGTCACATTTTTACATCATTTTTACATAATTCATCTTCAGAAGTGATTCTGCATGAGTCTTTCTGACGCATGCAGAATCACTTCTGAGGATAAATGAGCCCAGAACATCCACCCTTTGATTTGCTGGCGGATACAGCATATACTGTATATTAAGTTCAGTACTTGAGTAATGAATGGACTTACTTTTCATCGCTGCCTATTGGTATCACAGAGGATGAGCAAGAGGATATATTGGGCAAAACGAACAGAAACGACGACTTCGTTATGCGAGTAGATATGCTTTAACCTCTCTCTCTCTCCCACTCACTCTATCTCTGTGTCTCTCACCCCCCTCGCTGCACCCCAAACCAAACCCCTGCTGCAGGTCTGATGCTGTCGGCCTACGCACGCGTCGGGGCGGCGCTGGGGGACGAGGCCCTGCTGGAGAGAGCGGTGCAGGCCGCCAACTTCCTGAAGGAGCACCTGTGGGACGCTGAGCGCCAGACCCTCCTCCGATCCTGCTACCGCGGAGACCAGATGGAGGTGGAGCAGATGTAAGCATGGGTTCAACTTGACGTGTCAACTGATTTCTGAGATCTTTTTGGTGCCACAGAACAGTGGTCCCCGAGCTTTCTCATGTCAAGGAACGCCCAAATCGACACTAATTAGGACCTCTATTTGGCTTATTATAATCACAAGTTGTTCTGCTAGTTTAGTGGTTTTTCATACCATACTATTTATTCTGCATTTTAGCCACGGACCACCATTTGATGTTGAGTTTAGTCTCTCAGACCCAAAACTAAGGATTTTCTTTCTTTTCTAATTTTGTGTCCACAATTTAGGAGAGATAACTGGCAAAATGTTGGTCAAAATAAGAATTCTTCGACTTTTTCTAATTGTGTAGATCTTTGAAAATTTTGTAATTCAGATGTTTAAATATAATTAAACTCTAGAGAGCGTAAAATGATACCAAATGGACCCCTAAGGTTCCATTTGGTTTCATTGGCTCCTCCTCCGTCAAAAATGGCTAAAATCATTAAAACGTAAGAAAGCAGCAAATTAAAAAATATATATATTTACATAAATAAATAACACCCATCTTTTACTTTCTCTAACATTGATTGAAAAAGCTAAATCAAACATCTCCAGTTGTGTGTTACCCAGGGGGCAAACTACCCCTTTTTTAGGAAACCTGCATTTGCCATAACATAAAAGGTTGTCCACCAGAAATATTATCTATGGCCCTGTAGGATCACAACCTATATGGACAACCCGGTCAATTTTTTGCTGGAAACCCAATATGGCCACCGCAATATTAGCCCCTATTAGTTATAATGGAGGGTGAATAGGGCAAAATTTTAAACTGAGAGATAATTCCACAAAACTTAACAGGTTGATCAATTATGTAAATACAAACATTTTTTGTATTGGAACTTTCCATGAAATCCAATATGGCCGCCACAATATGGCCGACTTAATATTAACACCTAGAAAACAGGTTTGACTCTAATATCTGAACAAAATGAGCTAGAAACACAAACTTGGTGTCTCTGACCACAACAGACGACTAGTCAGCCCATATTTCAAATTTAAGTGTACCTGTATAATAATTTTATCCCTAATTTCCATGTGTGCTGGAGTGTTTCCACACACATCCCTCCAGCTGCAGGTTGATTAGCCTAGTTCTACTGTTTATATTAATATTCATCCAGGATGGGGGAGCTCCAGGGTTCCCGCGGGATATTAAAAAGTCTTAAAAGCATTGAATTTACGAATTTGAAAATAATACCTTAAAAAGACTTAAAAAGGTCTTGAATTTTTATATCTAGGTCTTAAATTACAGATGCAGTTACATCGAGCCACGTGTGTCGGAGCGATCAAAACAGCGCCTGTATTGGACGTTATTAGATCGATCCTAAAGAGATGAATCGATGATTCATTCAATCAGCTGCGCAAAAACCAGTAACCACAGATATACAAGCTCATATAGCCATGCATTGCAATGGGGCACATTGCTTGTAGATCATCTACGTTCAGTGCAAGTGTCTGTGTGACGTAGTATTCAGGGTCTTAGAGTTACGCAAACTCCGTTCATTTCATGGGGCCAGTCCATTGGAGGCGCTTCTACATAGACCTCTACGGAATGAGGAGAACAAGAATAGGGACAGCTGGAGTTTTGAGCTCACGCGAGTACTTGAACCACGTGACCGGGCTGTTTTCTGTCCCCTCAATGTTGCAATTCTCTATACTCTACGCCTCGGACACCACAGCGCAACAGATGATCATCTGAGCGGAGCTGTCGGACCGACAGCTTTACACAACTTTTTATTGGATAGTTGCACACATCTGTGCTTCCATTCACGTCCATAGCCTTTCAAATCGTATTTTCCATCCACAACGTGACAACGTGATACACGGGATGGTGGTGGTGGTTAGTGGTGTTCCGATCCGATACCAAACATCGGATAGTCATCCGATTTTAGCCTAAAGTACTCGTACTCGGGATCGGGAAAAGGGTCCGATTATTAATCCGATATACAAATAAACAAAACGAAACGCTATTGCAGCGACCGGCCCACACGACAGATAGCGCCGTCTAATTTAGACATGCAGCGTGCACACACACGTGATGAAACACAACAACAACAACAGCAGCAGCAGAGAGAGAGAGAGACAGAGAGACAGAGAGAGAGAGAGAGAGAGAGAGAGAGAGAGAGAGAGAGAGAGAGAGAGAGAGAGAGAGAGAGAGAGAGAGAGAGCTAGCTAAGTTAGCCTACCTTACTATACAGTGCCATATCCACTTGTTGCTTACTATTGCAAAAAGACACTGCAAAAATATATAATCCACAAGTGGGTCCGTAATCCTTTGATTTTAGAAGGGCTATATTGCCAGCATGCACGTTGCATTGTACTGGCAGACAGTTAAGAGAAGTCTACATTCTGCACTCCAAACGCGTCCCGCGGTTATATGAGGAGCTGTGACCCGTTAAAAACTGTTACCATTATCCTTTTGTGGTGCTAAGGTGCAGGTTTCTATAGGTCACCTTTATGATGTGACATACAACACACGTGGGATTGTATTATTCTCCAGTAGAATAATATAGTAAAAATATAGCTGCAAGCAGCAATAAAACGTGACCAAGCAAGCAGCAATAAGGAGTCAGAACAATACGCAGAAGAAGGAACATAAAATCTCAGAAGCAGATTATTTTTTTTTTTTTTTGGGGGGGGGGGGAGTTAAAGAAGCTGTTTGTTTCTGTGTCTACAATAAACACTACAGTACTACTTGACAATGATTCACAAGTCTTGACTCCTGTTATTGTAATTAATCATTGCATTATCTTTACAAGTAGTAGTTATAAGTTATTAAAATCGTGAGTTTTCGTAAAAAGGCGTGACCGTGGTGGAGCGCCAAACTTCGCCCCAAACAGGAAGTGGTACTTGCACCTGATTGGTCGATACTATTTCCTGCCATAACTCCTCAATGCTATGTCATAGAGACATATGGGTGACATCATTGGACTAGTAATGAGTCCCTGACGCGTCCCTGACGTTGATTGGTGTAACTTCGCCCCGCCCCCTCTTCTGATTGGTCGATACTATTTCCTGCCATAACTCCTCAATGCTATGTCATAGAGACATATGGGTGGCATCATAGGACTCAGTATGGCGTCCCTCACCCGTCCCTGACGTTGATTGGTGTAACTTAGCCCCACCCCCTCCTATGATTGGTCGATACTATTTCCTGCCATAACTCCTCAATGCTATGTCATAGAGACATATGGGTGGTAGCAATGGACTCGGTATGGCGTCCCTGACCCGTCCCTGACGTTGATTGGTGTAACTTAGCCCCGCCCGCCCCCTCTTCTGATTGGTCGATACTATTTCCTGCCATAACTCCTCAATGCTATGTCATAGAGACATAATGGTGGTATCATTGGACTATGTTTTGGCTCCTTGTGACTTAGCCGCGTCCCCTTTTCTGATTGGCCGATATTTGCCCGACACTTGCACGATCGAGGGCCCGTTAATCGCTGCTTGCAGCTTTAATTATGACATTGTAATCAAGTTGGAGGAAAATGGAGTAAAATAAGTGGTTACTAAAAAAAAATCTTGGTATCGGTAATAGGTATCGGGAATCGGGTGACTACTGAAAGAAAGGTATCGGTATCGTATCGGTATGAAAAAAGCGGCATCGGGACATCTCTAATGGTGGTGGTGGTGGTGGTGGTGTTGGTGTTGTTGTCTGTATCGAGACTAGCTAGCGTAGCCATTGCTAACGCGATGAGCCGCTCGCGTCTATGGCAGGGGTTTTCAACATGTGGTCCGGGGACCACCAGTGGTCCCTGAAAGGATGCCAGGAGGTCCCCAGGCTAAATGATGGAAACTTGGTTAACCAGATGTAACTCTTTGAGCGTGTAAACATGGTTTCATTGTTTACACTCTCAAGAGTTAAAATATTCATGTGAATTATCCCAAGTCTACACAATTAGAGAATGTAGAAGATTAATGGTCATTTTGATCTGTATTTCACTGTGTTGTTTTCTCTGAGATCCAGTCTGGAATTGTGGACAAAACTAAATGAAATCTTAGTTGTGTGGTCTGTGGGGCTAAAATGTCATCAATTGGTGGTCCGTGGCTGAAATTCTGAATAAATAGTGGGCCCTGGTATGAAAGAGGTTGAAAACCACTGGTCTAGTCATTTGGCTTCCTTTAATAATGAATGTATACTAGTGTAGTTGCATCTACTTGTGTCACAGCAGGCAGACCTGTCAAAGCACTCCTGAATACTCAGACATGCACCACCTCAAAGTCCAAACACATAGTTGTTTTTCATGTTCCCCTTATAATTTCCTGGGGCTTATTAGGACTGTAGTAGATAATAAAAAAGAAACCCTATGTAGCCTAATCCTAATTACCTAGGGTTTTTAATGCGTCAGATCGCGCTGTATCGTATCGTATTGTACTAAATTCCAACAAATCGAAATTGTATCGAAATTCTACTGAATTGAATTGTATCGTTCTGTATATAAAATAAATCGTTTCTGAATTGTGTAAAGACCATGCAAATCGATACGTATCGAATCATCTTGTAAGGGTGACCAGTGCTAGTTGTGAAAAATATATAAAACGTCGCTTATTGACGATGGCCGTGAAATGGGTATTACGTTTTATATAAATGGCCTTAAAAAAGGTCTTAAAAAGACTTAAATTTTACTTTAAGAAACCTGTAGGAACCCTGAGCTCATCCAGACCTCTTAATTGACCTCTTCCTCTTTAATTCCACCCAATTCTATAACATTGGAGGTATAAAAATGATTATCATCCTACTTCACCATGTCAAAATTCACCATGTTAATGGTTTTTCTCAGAACTCCAATTCTAGGAAAAACATTATAGGGTAACTTTTTCTTATCTCTACACAACATCTACAAAGTACAGTGGTATGAAAAAGTTTGGGCACCCCTGATTATTTTCAAGATTTTCTTTTATAAATCATTGGTTGTTTGGATCAGCAATTTCAGTTAAATATATCATATAGCAGACAAACACAGTGATGTTTGAGAAGTGAAATTAAGTTTATAGGATTTATAGAAAGTGTGCAATAATTACTTGAACAAAAGCAGGCAGGTGCATAAATTTGGGCACCCTTGTTGTTTTATTGATTTGAATAATTTTAGCACTAATTATTGGAACACAGAATTTGTTTGGTAAGCTCATTGACCCTTGACCTACATATACAGGTGAAGCCAATCATGAGAAAGGGTATTTAAGGTGGCCAGTTGCAAGTTGCTCTCCTCTTTGCATCTCCTCTGAAGAGTTGCAACATGGGAGCCTCAAAACAACTGTCAAATGACCTGAAAACAAAGATTGTTCAACATCATGGTTTAGGGGAAGGATACAAAACGCTAGCTCAGAGATTTCAGCTGTCAGTTTCCACTGTCAGAAACCTAGTGAGGAAATGGAAGACCACAGGCACAGTTCTAGTTAAGGCCCGGAGTGGCAGACCAAGAAAACTCTCGGATAAGCAAAGGCGAAGGATGGTGAGAACAGTCAAACTCAACCCTCAGACCAGCTCCAAAGACCTACAACATGATCTTGCTGCAGATGGTGTCACTGTGCATCGTTCAACTATTCAGCGGACTTTGCACAAGGAGATGCTGTATGGGAGAGTAATGCGGCAGAAGCCTTTTCTGCGCACATGTCACAAACGGAGTCGGTTGAGGTATGCTAAAGCACATTTGGACAAGCCAGCTTCATTTTGGAATAAGGTGCTGTGGACTGATGAAACTAAAATTGAGTTATTTGGACATAACAAGGGGCGGTATGCATGGCGGAAGAAGAACACAGCATTCCAAGACAAACACTTGCTACCCACAGTAAAATTTGGTGGTGGTTCCATCATGCTGTGGGGCTGTATGGCCAGTGCAGGTACTGGCAATCTTGTTAAAGTTGAAGGTCGCATGGATTCCATTCAGTATCAGCAGATTCTTGCGAACAATGTTCAAGAATCAGTGACAAAGTTGAAGTTGCGCCGGGGCTGGATACTTCAACAAGACAATGACCCTAAACACTGCTCCAATTCTACTAAGGCATTCATGCAGAGGAACAATTACAATGTTCTGGAATGGCCATCTCAGTCCCCAGACCTGAATCTTATTGAAAATCTGTGGTGTGATTTAAAGCGGGCTGTCCATGCACGGAAACCATCAAACCTGACTGAACTGGAGATGTTTTGTAAAGAAGAATGGTCAAAAATACCTCCAACTAGAATCCAGACCCTCATTGGAAGCTATAGGAAGCGTTTAGAGGCTGTTATTTTTGCAAAAGGAGGTTCTACTAAATATTGATGTAATTTTTCTGTTGGGGTGCCCAAATTTATGCACCTGCCTACTTTTGTTCAAGTAATTATTGCACACTTTCTGTAAACCCTATAAACTTCATTTGACTTCTCAAATATCACTGTGTTTGTCTGCTATATGATATATTTAACTGAAATTGCTGATCCAATCAACCAATGATTTATAAAAGAAAATCTTGAAAATAATCAGGGGTGCCCAAACTTTTTCATACCACTGTATATTAATGGCATGTAAAATGTTGAAAATGGGAGGAATTCTCCTTTAATTGGGCTTGCACAGCTGATTGGATTGACATTATCCGTGTCAAACTTGTTCTGTGCTTATTAGTGATCTCTCTAATCAATTAAAACACCAAAGAAGAAGTACCTGGTCAAGTAACATTCCAGGCTGCAAATACAGAAACCTCCCTGTGGTGCAGCCTGGGAAACGTTGGTTTGAATAAGATATACTGTACATCCAAGAGGACATAAACTAATACTGGCAGTGGGACAATATCGGTATATCTACAACTCTGTATAACTATAATGCGCAATCAACAGATGAAGATGCCTGCTGCATCTCAACAGTGTCACAGATGCTTGCCCCACTCTGGACCTGCACTGTCAGTCGTCTCAATCAACATAGAAGGTTTCTCCAGAAACAAGGCAGAGATACTAGCAATGATTGCCATCGTTTCTGTATGCAGGAAACCTACATCGGCCAAGCACAAAATCGCTGGACCCAACATCGCTGGAATGAAACTGGTTGCTGAGATCCGACACAGTTTTCAGCAGGCCAAACCTCAAGATTGAGGAGGTCTGTACCCACATCACAGAAGGGCACATGGAAACCTTCACGGTCACCCATCCAAAATCTAGATGTCACATCAGTCTACAAACCACCTGCAACCCCTTTTCTACACACAAAACTACCAGAAAGTTGCGCGACTTCAATGCTCATAGTACATCATGGGGCTATGGGAACAGCAACCACAGCAAGATGGAGATGAAGTCGAAACCTGGCTTGATTCCAAACATCTGACTCTAATCCATAACAAGCGAGGATACAACCCAGATCTTGTCTGTGTAAGACCTCACATCCAGAACTGAGAAGGAAGTTCTGGACCATATGCCCGACACCCAGCACCGGCCGATTGCCATCACTGTTAGATCCTCTCTCCAAGCAACCACTGTCCTATTCCGTAGGAGATTCAACCTACGGAAAACTGACTGGCTGTCATTCCAAGAGGAGATAGAGCAGTCCATATCTAGCACACCAATATTTCCCAATAACTACTCCAACTTCACAGGACTTGGTAAGAAGGTCAGTCAGACATCACATACCCAGATGATGTCAGACACAGTATATCCCTGGCTTATCAGAAATATCCAGCAGCCTGCTACTATGAAGAGGACAACAAGGACCCTTTCTCCCCCACCACCACGGAACTTGGAAAGACCCTGATCAGTGAAGTTGGGGAAGAACGAAGGAAAGTCTGGAATGAGCTGATAGAGAACACCAACATGACAAACAGCTGCATGAAGGCATGGGCCACAATCCATCGTCTCTGAGCAGACCACACTACACCACCCATAATCACAAAGGTCACAGCAAACTGTTGCAACGCAGCTGATGGCCAGCAGTCATAACCAACATCGCTGCCGACCCACAGGAGAACACCATCGTACAGTGATATCAGACCAACCACAATTAGCCAGCCCTCTCACCAAACCCTTCGATTTAGAAGAACTCGAAACTGCAATCAGAAAGCTGAAACCCGGAAAAGAGCAGGGATTGATGACATACTGGTGAAAATGTTACAGCACCTCGGACCTAACGGAAAGTCGTGGCTCCTAGAGATGCTGAACACATGCTTAGCACAGAAAACCATCCCTTCTGTCTGGAGAAAGGCCAATGTCGTTGCAATCCCCAAACCTGGCAAAGACCCCAAAGAGCTACCGGCCCATTTCCCTCCTCTGCATCACCTACATGCTCTATGAGAGGCTGCTGCTCCAACGCCTCATCCCAATCATAGACACCATGCTGACTAAAGACCAAGCTGGTTTCTGCCCTGGCACCTCCTGTGCTGGACAGTTACTCAACCTCAACCAACCCACTGAGGATGGGTTTGAAGAAAAGCAAATAACTAGGGCAGCATTCATTCATCTCACTGCTGCCTATGACACCGACGATCACCACACAATGGTCAGAAAACCACTGGACATGACTGGTCAGGTGACCAGGTCATTAAAAGCCTTCTCAACAAGACGCTTCTACGCCCACCTAAATGACCAGAGGAGTAAATGGAAAGCCCAAAAGAATGTCCTCCCACAAGGAAGTGTGCTCGCCCCCTCCTTTTCAATATTTAGACCAGCCACTACCCCAGAATGCTTCATCTATGTCAATGACCTCTGCATTACCATGCAACAAGCAGACTTCCAGAAGATCGAATCCACCCTTGAAAGTGCCCTGTAAGAAATGTCAAGCTACTACAATAACAACCACCTGAAACCCAACCCATCAAAAACCCAACTATGCAGCTTTCACCTGAGGAACCGTGATCCCTGTGAGTGTCACGGGGGATGATCACAAACTGTCCAACAGTACCCACCCCACATATCTTGGCGTTACACTGGACAGGACCCTCTCCTTCAAGAAACATCTGGAGAACTCCAAAACCATTTGCATGTGCTGCCAAATCAGTCAACAATCATTTTAGAAATGAGTGAAATCACTATTTCCTGTAGCTAACCATCTTGTAAATATGCAGAATAAGGGTACACTATGCCCAATGATAAAAAAAAATAGCTGTTCCTATGAGTCTTTCATGGTCAGAAACTCTTCAATAGACACCAAGTTTGTGTTTTTTAGCTCATTTGGTTCAGAGGTTAGCGCTAAAACCTTATTTCTGTGTGCTAATATTGTGGTCGCCATATTGTGGCGGCCATATTGGATTTCATGAAAAGTTCCAATACAAAAAAATGTTTGTATTTACATAATTGATCAAGCTGTTAAGTTTCGTGGAAATATCTCTCAGTTTAAAATTTTGCCCTATTCACCCCCATTATATCTAATAGGGGCTAATATTGCGGCGGCCATATTGGGTTTCCAGCAAAAAATTGACCAGGTTGTCCATATAGGTTGTGATCCTACTGGGTCATAGATAATATTTCTGGTGGACAACCTTTTATGTTATGGCAAATGCAGCACACCCCCTTTGCCCCCTGGGTATTATCTTTGTGACGTAGTGTATCGCATGGTGAAAACATTAACATGGATACCTCCGTATCGTAATAAAACATGCATGCAAGGTGCCACAAAGTAACATTGCCATTCAGGAGTGCCATGGATGATGGAAAAAAAGTTATTTACTGTAAAGTACAGGGGTGCCCTGACTGAACCTACTGTATGTTCTACACATTTTCTAGACATCTCCAAGGAGTTCATAGTTTCCCCAGGTATTGTATGTTATCGACTGTAGGCCACCATTAGCCGGTATGCAGTCTGTAGACAAAGTGCTATACGTTGTATTCGGCAATTATATGGAAATGCAACAGTGATTTAACATGTTGCAGTCTGCATGCCAGGTGGCTACGTGGTGGGTTTTGCAGAATCATCGTTTTGTCTGTTTACCTGGAAACGCAAAGCGGAGCGTGTTTAGGGGTTTCCACTCTGGAAGGGGATTTCACTTTGTTTTCAACCCCCTGTTATGCCTGTGTTTGCCAGTGTTTAAACGGAAGCCACATCTGCTGTTTTATTTTGCTTTCCTCCATGAATTGAGTGAGATGGAAAGAATAAATTATACATGTGCAGGGTTTAAGCATGACGGTATAATATGCACTCAAATAATATGAGTAGCAGGGACCTGGCAGACCTGACAAATTACAGCTACAGTTATATATAAAAGTACAAGTAGACTTGAGATACCTGGGGACTTGTAAGAGTATTACAGTATTTGTATCAATACAGAACTCTACAAGCTCACAACATGTCACAGTGTAATCCGTTGTGAGCTTGTAGACCAGCTACTTTCAGAGCACAACCAAACATGCATTTCTACTAAATCACTTCTCCACTAGTCCCTCTCTATAACTATTTTTTATTGTTAACAAAATCATTATATGTCATTATATTTAGTCTTAATTTCAGTCACCATAGCTTCATTTTTATTTAGTTGGTTTCTTTCAGTCAAAAAAGGTAGTCGCCAGAAAGTTTTCGTCATAGTTTTAGTCAACGACATTAACACTGGTAATGGCCTGGTTGTGTTTCCACGACTAGAGCTCTGTCCCAGTTAACTGTGAGCGAGTGAACAAAATGCCACCGAATCAGCAGGAAAATATTCCGGGAAGTCCCACAACACACATGATGATGAAACATGGCTCAAACATGCTGGAAACTAAACACGCTGGCCTTGTTCTGCGCCCAGCTCCCCCTCCTCTCATTCATACTTCATGTTGGTGTCAGCAGTGAAAATGCTTACCCAGGCCTTTTCCAAACCAGGGCCTGGTTCGGCGTGGGTAAATCACTCTGTCATGCCTGGCATATATGGGCCACCGCGGCTAAATTACCAGGAGGAATGGTTGGTGCCGCAACTATCTGGGCTAATGGAGCCGGTGCCATATGGATTTTTCTATGCCGTGCCGGTAGTTTGTTTTGACAGCGGGAGGTGAAGGGGTGAGCCCTTGGACACGGAGCGTTTAAGGCCCCCAGACAGGGAACATTGGATAACCGATATTGATGACAGGCGTTGCTACAGCCATGCATACCGTGACAAACACACGTCACACACCAGTAGAGCTTTGGCTGAAGGAATAGAGAGAGATGATCAAGATTGACTTAGAAATCCAGACTGCCTTTCTTTGTGGAGGTGGAAAAAAAGTAATGGATGAACAAAATCATGGGAACAACATGGCTCACGATAAGTGAAACAAATAATACTGCAGCATATATTTTTATCTTATCTGCATACCCCCCAACAATTAATAGATTTATGCATAGGCATGCAGTGCAAAATGCACCCAATGCATTAGTCTATTGCTTGGCAACGGCAATTTGCACGAGGAACATAAAATATACGGAAAATTAGTTAAAATCAACTATTAGTGTGAAGTGTTTTCACTATGAGTTAGTTGTGAGCATGTGGATGTGCATGTGTGCATGTGTGCATCAGACAATAGCGACATGCTGGTCTCCAGTTCTATCCTGCCCTCTCCACTGAATCATATTCATGAATGTAATAAAATAGCCATAATTGATGACTTGGCCTATACAGGTTATAGGACCATAAACAAACATTACAGGGACATGCACACCAATTTATTTCCCCAGTCATTAAACACTCATCCATGTGCTGTTGCTAAAAAAGCAGAGGTTTTCAACTGATTTTTACCACTGTCCTGACTAAGGGCAACCTGGGGACCACCACTATTGTGTTAGCTGGGTCCATCATAGAAATCTTTGTTGGATACAAATTCACAAAGATCCACTGTGGTCTTGGGGTTTCCTCTGTATGTTTTGAAGCCTTTTGAGCTGCACTAAATACAGACAAAAACCCTCTGTTCATATATGTCATATATGGATTCGTGCTCAAATCAGAGCTCTTGTTTGAGCCTCTTTAAAAAAAAAATCCCAGACCACGGAAAATATAATGAATGTTCAAAGTTCAGTGTTATTTTTATGCAATTGAGCTCAGGAAACCTAAGAAAATAAAAAACAAATACACACTGCAGCAAGTTGATTTGCATAGCACAGTTCAACATCAAGGCAACTCAAAGTTATTAGCAAAAAGAAGCAATCAGTAACACATCAAAACTGGGAGTTCAATAAATATCATAAAAGGGCATTTTAAAACAAATCTAAAAAAGTAGAAATAAAACAGAAAAGTATGGAACAAACTGACAGAGTACACGTTGACCCAAATTGCAGGTCTATTTGGTTCATTTTTTTGCTCTCACAGTTGAAAGTGAATTGACAAGTAGAAGATTAAAGCATTGTGCCACAAGAGGCTGATGTTTTTGCATGGTTTTAAAAAGCGCTAAGAGGAGTGAGGCATGATGCAGGGAGGAGTTCCTCCTAGCTCTTCCAAAATCATGATAAAACCATGGCCTCTTGAGGCTCATTGCTATCTAAAATGGTTACGAAAAAAACATCTGCAAGAAAGTATAGTCCTTGTAACTGCCTGCATGAAAGAATGGTTCTCTAAGTGGGGCCCTTGAGGGAGTTCCAATGCGTCCCGAGCTAAATGATCGTTGGAAACCAAATGGACCCTTATGACCTCCACACATTCTTTTGGTTCCTTTTGTACACCCTCAGAGTTAAATTCAGTTTGATTTTACATACTATGTTGGTTGTATATCCTCCTCCTGCGCCAGTTGGCAGAGCCAGGTTATACATTGGGGTCCCTAGGGATAGAATTGCCATTAAGATAGGACAACGTAGCCTAATTCAGGTCAAAGTGGGGGTCCTTGACATGAAAAAGTTTGAGAGCCAGTGGCATAAACAGTGGAGTTACTGTGCAGGGAGCTAACCCCAAAACAGTAACCCCCCAAGCCTAATCCTAAACTGAGGAAACATAGGAGTGATCTGAGGAAAACATAAGCTTGACTCCGCTGTCCAGAACACAGAATGGAAGAGCTTATGAATCTTGGTACCTACTAAAAAAGCAACATCTTTTAACATTAATCTGATAAGAGGATGTGAACAGTGCGGTGAATATTTTAAACATATTTTAAACACACACCGTGTGTGTGTTTATCGAGTATGTATGTTGTATGTACGGGAATATTAATCATGGACGAACACATCAGTTTTAGGAGGAACAATAAACGTGTGCATGCAACGCACCACAACACCATGGTGTTGTGACTGCTTGTGTCCAAGTGTTTGACCCATTTCCATTTCTAGGAAACCCAGAATGGGGGGACCTTTATATTAAGTCCACACAGCATCTCTAAGGTATATTAATGACATAGTAAAATGTTGGAAATGGGTGGAGTTCCCTTTTAAGAGCTGAATTCCTCCACTTGTCCCAGGGGGGCAGTACACAACCACAATGTCTCCTGATTAATGAGTTCAGCAGGGAAATCTCCTTCACATTTTCTGACCCTCTCTCTCTCTCTCTCTCTCTCTCTCTCTCTCTCTCTCTCTCTCTCTCTCTCTCTCTCTCTCTCTCTCTCTCTCTCTCTCTCTGCCATTGTTATCTCACATGAGGCAGTGCATCACATTCACCTCAAACAGCACATTGAGGCGAAACACCGATCCAATGACTCTGTAACGTAAAAAGGTCACAGCATCCGCTGTAATGATGATTGGAGTCAATGTTGTTGCAGGTGACCTACATCCTTCCCAAAGGCTTTCCTCTTCGATAATAATCAAGGCAGACCAAAGCGTCCGGCCGTGTCTAAGAATACTACAATAGAAGAAACAAGGAGTTTTACCCTGCCTTTTGAATGGCCAATTAGCTACTTAAACCCGGGTCTCCCATGGGTGCACCGTATATTTACCAATCCACACCAAAACTATTTGTGAAGATTAGAGCTACGCTGAACGTTTGGACGATTTTCACTCCAAATGACTATGTTGGTGATCAGCAATTTACTCCACATGGAGAAACGTTTTTATGTCATTTAAATGGTATTAAAGTCCCTTGCTTATGTAGCATAATATCGTTTTGCATCATTGCAATAGACCTAAACATTTGTCACCCTTCTCGCCACACATACAGGGATGTTTGACGTCCCTTTTGACGTATAATAACTATACGCACAGTATAAGGGGAAAGATCAGTATAAGATCGTCATCGGCCAATCGCGAGGAAAACCAAACCTACTGGTGATCGCATTGTAACTGTGACCGAATGTCAGCCTATTTTTGGTCTAATTCTCGCCTGTTGTGACATGTTCAGGACATAGGGTCACTAGGGTCCAGGGGGAAAAAATCTTGTTTGTATTTCAGCATGTGTCTTCTGAGCCCCTGCGTCACTAAAGTCCACTTCAGACCCACTGATAGGCATGTCAGCTTGGAGACTATAGTCGCCTTACAGGGATGACACACTGCTGTGTGAGTTGAGTGTGTATTATCTGAAGCAAGGTTGTGGTTGAACCAGAGGGCTTGTGACGCATATGCACGCGCGTGTGTGCATATACCCACATTGTGTGTGTGTGTGTTTGTGTACGTGTGCGTGTGTGTTTGTGTGCATGCAGTGGAAGTAGGCGCCATGTGTTGTTGACTCAGCAAATCCAAATCCATCCGACAGATGATTGTCGATTATTTTGGGTGGGACGGTCTAGTAACGTTGTGCTCTTGCAGCATGACTCAGCCCCTCGTCTGGGGGACTGGGATGGATGTAGACATCACTTCTCACCTTCACATAACCTCTCAAAAGCCCCTCAGGCATTTCAGCTCCTTCAAACCCCCCCAGCCATCTTCATTCTTATCAGGCCCCCATCGGGAGCCCTCTCTATCTCCTCCCTCTTGTCACAGTGCTATCTGTCCTCCTGTCGTGCGTCCCCTTACACTCACCCACACAGGGTGCCAGCCTGAGACAGAGAGAGACGGAAGGCTGATGTCTCGTGGGAAACCTGTTGGGGATGTTCACTCAATCCCAGGGACTGGGATAGGCCCAAGTCCGAAATTCCGATAATCTTAAGTCTGTTTCGGTCCAAGAGTATTTTTTATCCTGGGACGCTAGCCCCGCCTATGTATGGCTTTAATGATTTAACATCAACATGTTAGACGTCATATCATGTCTAGTCACAAGTCATATCTCCATATATGGTCACGCATCGCAACATTACATCTCCATATGGTCACGCATTGTCATCACGTCTCCATAATACGTCAGTCTGACCTCAGCAAACCTCCTACAGGCAAATGCTAGGCTAAGTAGACAAATAAGGCTCAGATAAGACTTGACCAGGACTGTATCAAAAGACAAAATCGCAAATAATATACATTTAGAAAAGTGTTTTTAATACTTAATATCAATGTCCCTCAAGCTTATTTCTAAATGGTGTGAGCCCCAGTCACCTCTCTGGAATAAGCAGTGCTTGTCAAATTTGGAACTGAAGAGTGAAGAAGAGGAGGAATTATACAGAGTAGGGTGCATTGATGTTATCACCATGAGGACACAGTGGCTCAGGGGTAGATGGGCTGAACGTTTACTGTGAGGTTGCCAGTTCGATCCCAGGTGTGTGCATGCTGTGATTGTAATGCAGCATCTATCTAAAGTGCCATGGATAAAAGCCCTATATAAAATATATGCACCATTTAGAGTGAGCCCAGGCAGCAGTCTGGACACACCTGGGACGAGTGCAGAGCATAGCGAGCAGGACGCTATGATGCCCAGATGAAACAGAGGCGTATTTATTTCTTGAATTACTGCACTGCATCGCTCGAAAAGTCAAAGTGAAGTGTGCCTCCCGGCAGGAGTGCCCCAGGGGTGTTTTTTGTGCATGTATGGGTATGGGTTTCTGATGGCGGCTTTTTTTTCGATTATGGTCAAAGAATTGGCAAGGAACAATCTCCCTGGGATATAACGGATGGTAAAAGACATTTTGAAGCAAGTCCAAGGTTTTTATTTACACTACGTAGCCATATAAAAATGTCTGCCCGTTCCTCTCTATGCTCTCTCCAATCCAGTACATCGATCCATAGTTCACTTTAACAAGTTCACTCAGAGTAGCGATAAAACACAAGACACTCTTGCCTATAAACATCCACTTGAGAACCGTAAAATGTTTGGAAAGTTGATGACAGCAACAGAAGCAGTTAGACAACTGCTGTCCGTCGTCGCCGGCAATAAAACGATGATCTACCATTGAGTTCTACATCAGAAGGGTCTTAATTTACTTTTCTGGCGTGCAACCCTGTCAATCCTGGGTGCATATCGTTGGTTAGGCTAGCCTAACGCTAAGCCCATGCGATATAGCCACGGGAGATGGTTCACTATTTGACTAGAGTTGTATGAAATACTTGCTATTAATATAGTGGTTGCAACTGTTAATTGACTTCCCTGAGGCCTGGTGTGGGTGCTCTGCTCTTGTTTTGGTGAATATTGAGTAGTTCTGGTCATTTTGTGAAGGGCACTGGGGCCACACAGTAACCCACAAAACCAGCGTAATTTGTATTGTTGACCTACAGTATTTCTAAAATATCAGCGCAGCTTTGACCCCCTGTCTCACATGGAACTATTTTTGAGCATAGTGATGCCTCCCAAAAGTAAATATTTGAGTTAAAATGTTCTCGGTGAAAGAGTATGCTCAAAGATTTGCACACATTTTCAAGATTTTTCAAAATCGGCTTGTATATGAGCTTGTAGATCTGCTTTTATACCAGCTATATAATTGTTTTTACCAGGTAAAGTTTAAAAATACCGCGTATATACAGTATAAAGTGTATAAAGTGTAAATAGATAGACAGATCTCAGCTCTAAAAGGGGTTAAAAGCCACCCATGTCACAGCCCAGCAAAAGAACTGTGCAGGTCAGTCTTAACAGTTCTTTTGCTGGGAATTCTTCAAAATAGTGGCGCTAGAGTGCCATCAGATGAATTCACCCTTGCCTTGCGTTGCCCCCCCCCCCCCCCCCCCCCAAAAAAAAAAAATTCTGAAGACGTACAGTATACAGTATACTGTACATGTCATTAGCATCATTCATGTTAAGTGGCCGTGTATGTCGCTCTAATGGTACTTCTGTCTCAATGTTTGGAACTATAGCCCATGGGCACCCTGCTATCTTCTTCTACGGCTCTGGTCAGACTAACGCATGCCCCCCACTCTCTCTGCCCTGTTCCCTCCACCTTGTGGTCCAGATGTTCTCCCATCCCAGGCTTCCTGGACGACTATGCGTTTGTGGTGCGCGGCCTGCTGGACCTGTACGAGGCCACGCTGCAGGACGAGTGGCTCCGCTGGGCCGAGGAGCTGCAGCTGCGCCAGGACCTCCTGCTGTGGGACGCCCAGGGAGGAGGATACTACGCCACGGACCCCAACGATGCCACCATACTGCTGCGCCTCAAAGAGGGTGAGCATAGACTGTATACAACCACAACACCATACAGCCCAGCTTTAATGATCTTAAATCCAATAGATTGTTTTGTAGTAATAGTACAACATAAACATTACCGAGACTTTAATTGTTGTAATACAATACTTTAAAACAGTTCCCATGTATTTCCAACTCGAGTTTGGCATGTGAGCTCACTTTTCTGTACCCTCAATGTCGCAACTCTTCTACTAGATGACTCTGGGACTGCCATTGGTTTTGTCATAATGAGAGCAGGGTATCATAGCATCAAATTGAGATATTGGCTTGTTAGTTTAAACCACCAGTTTTGGAGTTGTGGCTTAAACGTTAACTTCTGTAGACTTGTAACATTACACCTAGCTACATGTTTGTGCATTTACATGTCGATGTATGTACTAGTAAGACATGGCATGCAGGAAGTCAACACAGTGGTCTAGTTCAACAATTTGATGTGTTATGAGCTTGTAGGCTGGCCATTTTAACTAGGCTATTCAGAAATGTACTAAAAAATGCAAAGATATTAGGAACAGATATTAGACGACAAATTTATCCGCATGGCATTGATTGATTGATTGATTATGAATTATGAATAGTTTATGAGACAGAAATGAAAGACAGAAAAATGACAGAAAATGACAGACAGAAAAGACAAAAAAAAAAAAAAAAAAAAAAAAAACGGCAGCAGGGATACTACACTACTAAAACAGTAAAACACATTCAAATGTTGTAGTGAAAAATGAACACTAGATTATACAGTATGTACTGTATGGATGGATGGATGGATGGATGGATGGATGGATGGATGGATGGATGGATGGATGGATGGATGGATGGACAAGTACAGTGAGAACAGAAGGACGCAAGGCATCTCGCTGTGTGTCCTTCCTTCCATTTTCCACACTTTTCCATGAATCCATCCATCCATTCTTCCAGGAGGAAATGACGGGTGGAAGGTTGAGGCCATGTGATGATGATGATAAGAGGGAAGGAGCCGTGTATGATGATGAATGGATGGACGGGTAGAGGGCAAACGAGAGGGAATGGGAATGATCAACAGCATGACAGTAGTACAGTAGTATATATTTTGGTATTTTCACTTTACTTTGAGTAATTCCAATTTACTGTATATTGCACGCTTACTCCACTGAATTATAATTTGAAAATGTTAGTAACTAGTTAACTGTCATATCTGCATTAATATTACAAAAGACATTAACATGTCTAGGCCGCTTGAAAATCGGTGATCGCCAATTGTAGATCTGCTATTTTCAACACTTTTTCATAATTTTTAAAAGCTGGAATGGGATATGGGTCTGCATAATGACCACTTCCAGCACATTTTGATGCCAATCATTTTGGTACTTTAGCTCAAGTGCACTTTGAAATTGAATCACTGTCTTATTAGCATTTCTATATTGCAATATTAATAATTTTTACCTAAGCAAAACATTTGAGTACATGAATGGAATAACAGAGGATTGGGATAAAGGGATGGATGGATGGATGGATGGATGGATGGATGGATGGATGGATGGATGGATGGATGGACGGATGGACGGATGGATGGAATGAGAAGGGGAGATTGATGGGCGGTGGGGGGTCTCCATGATGGAACGGACGTATGGGGGTGAGGGAAGATGGATGGTATGCTGTGAATGGATGAGAAGGTATAGGAGGAACCCACCGACTCATAGGACTCAAACTGAGTGAAAGATGGACAGACAGGGGGAGAATGGGAGTGGGTGGACAGATAGATGGTCTAAGAGGATAATGGACTGAGGCTGCGATTGATTCCACCTGCATGCAGCTGTTGTAGGAGCCTGCAGACAGACTGAAGGGGAGGAGGACAGGCTAGATATTGTATAGAATAGATAGATAGATATGTTTGTGTGATTGCGTGCTTCTGTTAACAAATATGTCATAAGCTGAGACCAAGGAAATGTACAATGTATAATATTTGCGCTCCCTCTGCTCGTGCCGAGTGAGCGCACTCGTCTGCCGTCCCTCGGTGAACTCCCATTGGGAGGTTTAGGTCATGGTTTTCAATCATTTTGATACCAGGGCCCACTATTTATTCAGCATTTGAGCCACGGACCACCATTTCAGTACATTTTAGCCCCACAGACCCAAAACTAAAGATTTCAACGACTTTGGAAACAAAACAGGCAGATCAAAACAACCATTTTCTAGTTGTGTAGACTTCAGATGATGAATATTTTAACTCTTGAGAGTGTAAACATGAAAAGTTAAATTTCATGTTGTAGGTCCTTTAAATTCTCCTGTCGTACATCTAAAACTTGGCTAGCAGGCGGTCCAGATCATGTAAATCGGGGTGGTTGTGCCAGTGGGTAAGGCTGCATGTCCACCAAAGCCCCCCCCTCCAGCTGAAAACACCAGGCACTCTTCCGAATAAGCCCGTCTGGGGAGCGCTCCAGGGTGCTTTTTCTGAGGCACAGCCATTTTGCAGCTGTCAGGCGAACCAAACCAACCGTGTCGGCACAAGGAAGAGCACTGGAAGTTTAGACTCGCAGGGACAGACGATGGACCCCACCGGTTTGTGTAGGAATGTGGGTACATACTGTAAGGTCTTGTAAGAGTCTTTGGGCACGGAATAATAATAATAATATCGGCGACTAGTGGTGTTGTGCTTGTATATTTAGGAAGTGAGATGGGCAACCAGTTGCTCATCTACAGTATGCTGTCGATGGGTCAGTCCGGTGGGATGACAGATCCTGCTCAACACAGATCCTAGATCAGGTGTTGGACGGAGCGGGATGACAGGTCCTCAACAGCGGCGCTGGTCTGGGCCATGATATGGCATCCCTAGTGGTTCCAGTAAACGGCGTCGGGCGCTGGCAGCTCAGAGAGTCTGACACATAGTTTGCACATTGACACAGACCTTTGATCTGTGACCGTTATCTGACTGCGGCTCGATTCTGTCGATTGTCTGCCTCCCCTAAGTCTCTCCCTCTGTTTGTCTGTCTGTCTTTGTTGTCTTTCCATGCAGTATTTTTCAGCTTGCTAGCCCTTTCCTTCTTTTGTGAATCTGTGATACAGTTTTGGAGAGGTTTAGCGTTATCAGTTGCACATTCTGAATGTCAGGAATCCTACCGTTTTCATCAGAGCATCAAAATCAAGTATTAAAGTGGCAGTGGCTAATATATTGCAGGCCTATAGTATTAGTATGAATGTGTTGTGAAATGTGGAGGAGTGAGCTAAAACACCATGCAATCAGGATAAGACTATTCACTAGTTACTCTTGCCGTGTCTGTTGGTCAGTGACATACTAGAGTTAGCGGTTATTTATTGGTTTTGTTTGTTCATTTCTTTATTTTGATGGGACAATGCATATTCATGGACATCGCATCAATATAATATAGATGCCGTATTTAGCAAAAAGTTGTTATTTCCATCTCAGTCCTCACATAAAAGAAAACCTAAAACAAATTAAGCCTTTGATTATTCATTAGCTGTATGTGTGTGCTCTATGCCTTTGTGTGGGGAATCGGGGATGTGCGGTTGCATGTGCATGTTGAGGTGCACACACACAGAGGTGTGTATGCGTGTGTTTATGGGAGCTGACAGGTGAGGGGGGTCTCTCATCTCGGTGCCATTATGGCGGTGGCACCGGTGGACCGGCGCAGGGTGGAAGCCCATTAGTGGCGCTACATGTGCCGCGCAACCGTGGGCCAAATGTGTGTTCTGTCACGGGAAGACGGATTACCCCACCGCACACTCTGTCACTCTCCATTTTACAGCACTGTGTGCCCGTGTATGTGTGTGTGCACACTTGCACACACACTAGTGTTTGTCTAGGTCTGTGGAGTATACTCCTCAATGTGTTGAAATATGAGTCCATGTGATGTGTGTGTGCGTGCGCACCATGGGTCAGTGAGTGTCTTATGTCCTAAACTCAACCACATGATGAGTATGAGTGTATGTACTGTACATGCACTACATTGGCATGTCTTTCCATTGGGCATGAAGTGTGGAAACAACTTATTTTCAGAGATCAGTGGGATCGATGATACTAATACAGTGTGGCAAGTGTTGCTTTTTACCTCAATGATTTCTTGGATTTTGTTCACATTCAGAACACTGAGATGTAACTTGTAAATCACCTAAATATCCCTCTAATGCAGTGGTTTTCAACCGTTTTTATACCTGGGCATACTATTCCTTCAGATTTTGAGCCACGGACCACCATTTGATGACATTTCAGCACCACAGACTTAAAAATAAAGATTTCTATTACTTTTGTCCAGGCTGGATTTCGGAGAAAACAAAATAGGCAAACAAACAGATCAAAATGACCATTAATCCTCTGCATACTCTAGTTGTGTAGACTAATTCTAATTCAGATGGTGAATATTTTAACTCTTGAGAATGTAAACATGTAAACATGTAAATGAATGTAAACATGAAAATAAATGAAAATAAATGAAACCAAATGGACCCTTGCGGGTCCATCTGGTTTCATTTTAACACTCTCAAAGAGTTACATCTGATTAACAACTTTCCATCATTTAGCCTGCGGACCACCTGGAATCCTCTCAGGGACCCCTGGTGGTCCCCGGACCACCTGTTGAAAACCCTGCTATACACAAATTTATGCTTATAGCATGAATATATGTGTCCCAGCACCACCCAGGTTGAGTCTTTGAGGAAATTCTCATTTTTGTTTTATCATGTCATGTGAAAGCAGAGAGTCATAGCTACAATTTGACATATTGGTTGTGCAATTTGACCCACCAGTTTTTGAGATATGGTTTATAGAGTAATGTCTTGCAGAGAAACAGGAATTTGAGAATTTGGCTTTTAAAGATGTAGTTCTTGGTCTGGGCATTGAGGGGGGCGCTGTTTCCTCTTCTTTGCTGAACAGTTGAACAGTTTGGGCATGAGAACACCTCCTCAATACTGGGGGGGCATTGTTGAGTCAAGGTGTTTGAATAGTAGCCTAATAATAGTAGCTAAAATGAATATAGTAATACATTTCGCCTTTATACGGCTATTTTTACTTTAAAAGGATACTTATACATAGTAACCATTATGCAAGTGTACATGGTGAAACACAACTCTATTGTCGTGAAGTTGTGTTTCACCATGCTAATGTTTTTTCCCCCCAGACCTCCATTTCTAGGAAAAAAGGTATATTGACAGTAACAGAAAATGGGTAGAATTCCCCTTTAACTAGTGTCCATTCATACAGTGGTTAATGCATATTAAATTAAGTATTTGCTTTTGTTGTATTGATCTAGTGGTTCACAATGTGTTAATGTCCCACTTTCAAGAAGGTGACAATGGCCAGAGTCTATCCCAGATGTTCACAACAACAACAGCTTCTCTTGTTCCAAAATGTTTAAAACGTAATCTATTAAACAACATAACGTGGTTAATGTTCATAATGTACTGCACTTTGGTTCTTATTAAGTCTACAAATAACGCGACTCTTATTTTTATTATTCACCGCGGGTATGTTGTATAAACTTGTATTGAGAATGGGTCAACAAATAAAGACAAGTCCTGGACCGAAAGTAGGTCTATGCAGAAATGCATTGAACTCAGCAACGGTCCACCTAGATCTCTTTATTTTAGATCGTTTTGTAGTAATAATAAAAGATAAACATCCAGAGACTTTAGTTGTTTGTCTTATTTGCGCCGCCCTCGTTGTATAGAACGTATTTCCAACTCCAACTTGACTCTCTTCTCTCTCCGTCTGTTCTCTGTTGTTGCCAAGTATTTGGAGAGAAGTAAGCCAATAACGCCAAAAAGTCCAATAATATTGTATAGTTGAAAAATACTACTAGGCATCCGGGTTTTTATAGTTAACTAAAACTAACGAAAAAACGATAACTTTTTTTCTTAAAGTAAAAACTAGTAGGAAAAAAAAATCAATTAAAACTAAAGTAGAATGAAAAAGCCATAACTATAATAACCCTGCTAGGCACATGTACTGTATGTCTATAATTAATAGTATGCTGTGCAGGAATGCCAACAGTAGCCTACTACAGTTTAATTGTTATGGACATTGAGTACATTGGCCAATTTGCAGGTACTCCACGTTTTTTTTTTTTTAGATAACCATCCCCACAGTCCATTGTTTGTATGCATGAATGGAACAACAACAATAATTGTGATGCATTATCATTATAAATACTATGTATCTAGGGTGATTTTTTGCCATTATTATACAATCACACATAGTAGTCACCAGAAACAGATGAGGATAATATCCAATAAAATGTTGGTTAACATGGACGGAAATCAAGCCAACAAGCCAACATGGCAACCCTTTGTCTGTATTCCCTCTGAGAATAGTGACGTAGTTCCGGCTCTAAAAAAACGCCACGAAGAAGAATCCAATGTTTTGATATTTTATACATGGATTTACTAACAGAACGTCGCTACTAATAGGTTATGTGGAATGCCACCTGGCTGTTATTTGAGCTCAAAATCACGCAAAGTCCGCGTTCTGTTGATGACGGCGGGCATCGCATATTTACAGAACTAGAGGCACTTATCAGATTACAACCGTTAGCATTTTAAGCTAATTAAGCTAACGGCCCGATCGCGGCCCGGAGGAATGAGGTAATAATGGTCAGAACTGTCATTACAGTTCACATTAATTCAATTATAACATGTTTACACGGCGTTTTAAGGTCTAACATTCACCTCATGTATGCTTTAGTATGAAACAACTAATAAAGTTGCTTCAGGTCATTTTTCACAGATAATAAAAAATAAGAGAAAATCAAGTTTAGACCCCTGTACTGACAACTTCATTTCCCCGAGATGACTCAACGTGGGTGGAGTTTAGTCACATATTTGTTCCATAGGATTACAGTGAATCTCCCTCTCTTCTCAGGCACACACAGGCGTCAGGGGATGGCTGAGAGGCAGACATGTAGTATGAGGTCACAGGTCATGGGAAGAGCACCTCGGCGCTCTCGTCGGGACGCTGATAGGAGATAAGCGTCCGTCACTTAGCGAGGGGCCGAGTCATGAGGTCATCTGTTAGTCTCATCTTGTCTCGCCACACAGGACCGTATAGTGACTCGCAGCCGAGACAGTCGCAGCGGCCCGTTTGGGCCTGGGAGAGGTGATCAGTATTAACCCACTGCCCGCTGCGCTAAATATAGTTACCTTACATTAATCCACGCCCCACTCTATCCTATGCATTCCAATGGCATTATCTCAGATCCTAACCCTCCCTTTTTTTTCGGGCAGACCAGCCGTTTGTACTGGCAGAGAACGGTTCATCCTGGGACTCGAGACCCGAATGCTTTTGGATAAGTACTCTATCCGTTGCATTAGAGATACAGATTCTTTGATTTTTGTGTCATGCGCTAGTGGTGCCCGAATCACATGGACTTATAGTACAAAGACACACCATAGAATTCGTATAATAGGTGTACAATGAAAGTATTCTGCCGAGAATACATTTACGAAAACAAAACGCAAGTTTTACATAATGGTCCCAGCTATCCTGAAAGTATTTTGGCCTAGAGAGGCGGGGAGCGACTCTGATAGCCGCTCGCCCTGATTGGATCTCACTGTCAATCAACTCCTGCCCTAACTGTCAATCAACTCCTGCCCCACCGAAATGAAAGCCTGTGAAATTAAAGTGTGGTGTTCTGCCGGTGCTCAAGTCCCCTTCTTGATGTAATCCTGCGCTGCCTGCATGTTGAATTTGCGTCTTTGTGAGAGGTCGGAGTTGCAGACCGCAGCTTTTGTGATTCCCACAGCTACCAGCATTGCACTGTTGTACTGAAAGCAATCTGGTGACCGATTCGTTAGACGATGGCTTTGAAAAGGTTTGTCTGTTGTGCACCAGTTGAGCTGTACCATTATTGTACCTCATTGCTTCGTGTCTATTCTACACATTTCCATGAGAGAATAGTTTGAATGTTCTTGTTGCTATGTACAATGTATGTTGCTATAGCAGCGCAGTCCTATAAATGGCTTAAACCTCATAGTGTGAATGTTTGAACATGCGCACACAGGATCATACTCCGGCATCTTGTGGAGATTTTTTTTTAAGAATTCTACATGCCTATACTTTGGTGGGTAGGGGGTGTAAGTGACTTGTAACTTGTCATGTGTGCCCTTTTCAGCATTGTCTGAAAACGGGCTCCCCTCGGTGCACAGCACATTCCTCTTTCATAGCATGGTCTTCGGTCTTGTTGCAAAGGCTTTCGGGTGTGTGTGGGTGGGTGGGTGAGTGGGCGCCGGCGGTGGTGAAATATAGCCGAAAGAGAAGTGCATTTTTCACAGTGGCAATGAGTGGTTGGCGAGCAGTGAAACACTCAATGACAACAGCTGGTAGTTGACAACGTTTAGACCCACCATCTAATGTCATCAATTCCCCCCCGACAGGCCGAACCACACGTCAGTGGTGGAAGAAGAATCCACATTTTTGAGTAAATGTACTACCAGCACCACAATGTAGAGAGGGTCCCTATACAAGTATGGTATTAAACATGGTCTTCAAAGCACACAATTATTCACATTAAAACATAGTTAAGCACTGAATTACTTCTCATTTATCAGAATGCCTCATTTCACAAGTTTCCAAGTGTCTAAAAATGCTTTCAATTCTTTGCAACATGTTGTGTACTTGTAGATTGGCTATTTGCCAGAAATGCCTGACATACAGTACTTGATGGCATGTACTTGGTTGTTCTACATCTACACTATTGCAAATCAGTATGTCCTGGTTGGGAGAAAATGTCATGTGAGCTTCTGATTCCCTGGGAAGTATCAGAAGTATGTGTCCACAATTTAGGAGAGATAACTGACAAAACATTGGTCAAAATAACAATTCTTCTGCTGTTTACATTCTTGAAAATTAAGTAATTCAGACTTTTAAATATCATTTAACTCTTGAGAGCGTCAAATGGAAACCAAATGGACCCGTAAGGAGTTCTATACAGATCTACAGTATAAGGTTCCACTTGGTTACCAACTGTCTATCATTTAGCTGGGGACCACCTGGAATCCTCTCAGGGACCACTGGTGGTCCCCGGACCACTGGTTGAAAACCTGTGGTCTAGATAGACAGAGAACCGAGCAGATGGCAATAAATGCAAATAGCCACGGATGAAATATGACTGCAGTCATGCAGACTTTATCACCACACTAGCTGAAATTTAGTGGAATCATGAATGCATTTATGTATATATTTTACAACATGGCTCTGCAGGCGATGACAGGCTTCACAGGCTGTCCTATGAGCTCTGAGATTCTATATTTCGAATTGCTGCCGTGTATTTGAAAATCTCAGCATTGTGTTGTTCAAAGTGATGCTTTTTAATGGTGGTCAGTGGTCCCCGGACAGTGGTCCGGGGACCAGAGAGAGTTTCAGGTGTTCCCCAGCTAAATGATGGACAGTTGGTTAATCAAATGTAACTCTTTGAGAGCGTAAACATGAAACCAAATGGACCCGCTAGGCTCTCAAGAGTTAAAATATTTATCATCTGAATTAGCCCGAGTCTACACATTTATAGAATGTACAAGATTAATGGTGATTTTGATCTATGTTGGCCTGTTTTGTTTCCAGCCTGGTATTGTGGACAAAAGCAAAATAAATCTTTCGTTTTGGGTCTGTGGGTCTAAAGTGTCCTCAAGTGGTGGTCCGTGGCTCAAATGCTGAATAAATAGTGGTCCCTGGGATCAAAAAGGTTGAAAACCACTGTGCAAGAGCTATAATATTTTATTAAAGTTGCACATGTTTTCTAACGATACTGTGTGTGCGTGTGTGCGTGTGTGTGTGTGTGTGTGTGTGTGTGTGTGTGTGTGTGTGTGTGTGTGTGTGTGTGTGTGTGTGTGTGTGTGTGTGTGTGTGTGTGTGTGTGTGTGTGTGTGTGTGTGTGTGTGTGTGTGTGCGTGTGTGTGTGTCTAGATCAAGATGGAGCAGAGCCCAGTGCCAACTCGGTGTCGGCGTTCAACCTGCAGCGTCTGTCCCATTACACAGGCAGGAAGGACTGGCTCCACAGAGCCCAGCAGCTGCTGGCAGCGTTCTCTGACCGCCTCACCAAGGTGCCCATCGCTCTGCCTGAGATGGTGAGGGGCCTCCTGGCCCACCACCACACACTCAAACAGGTACACACACACACACACACACACACACACACACACACACACACACACACACACACACACACACACACACACACACACACACACAGACACACACACACAGACAGTGTTGCCAACTGCCAAAATGCACTAGTGGCACTTCCAAAATGCACTAAAATGCGCTAGAGCAGTGGTTTTCAACCATTTCATATCAGGGCCCACTATTTATTTTAGCCATGGAGGACCACCATTTGATGTTGAGTTTAGTCTCTTGGACTAATTTAAGAGAAATAACTGGCAATATGTTGGTCAAAATGGCAATTCTTCTACATTTTCTAAATGTGTAGATTCTTGGAAATTAGACCTATCAAAAAAAACAGACCTATCAGGGTCCATTTGGTTACCAATGATCCTTTCTAGAAAGGAAGGAAGACTATCATAGGAGGAAAAATGGTGAAAAACGAGGGTTTTATCTTTGGCGCATGTCAACCAATTTTCACCCCAACTCACCAGCAAAAGCAATTTTCGGCCAGGAGTTTTTCTAATTTTGGCGCTAGGGTAGGGGGGTCTAGAAAAAAAGCTAAATATAGCGACAAATGTGCCAACTCACCCCGACCATAAGTTCACAGGTTAATTCATCCATGGCTTATTCATAATTCAGTTTCCTATATGCTCACGCCTTGTGACATCACGCCCTCCATATATGATTACGCCTTGTGACATCACGCCTCCACTGTCACGGCTCGTGACATCAAGCCTCCATGTATGGACACGCCTTGTGACATCACGCCTCGCAACACATCATGCCACCTGGGCAATAAAATTACATTAATACCATTAATTACATGCTGACTTAAGCTCTGACATTAATTGCTGACCTGCTCTAACTTAACATGGCAATAATATAGCAAAATAATACAAGGCAATACATTTTTAGTTGTCCTGCAGTGTATAGTCTCCACGCACGTTGTGTTTGGTCACATAAATGAAGATGGCAACACTGGCCTCATCTAACCATGGGTATCCACTATCCATAAGCAGATGTTGATTTGACCGCCTCTGTTTTTGACTAAGCACTGTTTGGGTGGTCACCTTGCAACACAAAACTGGAGTATGAATAAGCCACTGGTTCCCAAACACTGGATCAGGACCCATATTATACAGTATAGGCTCTGATCAGAGAGTGGGAGCCGCTCACTATTTGCTCAAACTTGGTGGAACAAATCGCTCAGCAACAACCACCCCCTGGCTCTCTCGCTCCGCTCTGACTAGGACCGCGACAAAAACAATTAAAGTAATTTGCTCCGTGTCCAGAACATTTAAGAAAACACGTGTCTGTCCGTACAACCAGGCATGCCCAAGTATTATGTGGTGCACGGCCCCGAAACGGTCACCTATTTTACAACTCCGCTCCACTCACATGCTCACGCCCACACACCGATGCCGGTGTCCACGCTGATTTCCGTGTTGTATAATAAATCATGTTGTGGCGGACCAATTTCAGACTCTTGGTGTGAACGTGTATGGAACTAAACTGCCAAGTGTGCACAGTTGGCTGCGCTGCTGGAACGGGGCTTGCACGTTCTGAGTGACTCTTCACGCCGTTTGGGGTTTTTACACTTTCAGGCCATGTTGAGAACTAATAATGTCTTTAAAAGGCAATATGTAAATGCATATAATGGCTTACCCAAGGGCTCTCTGGCCACACACCACCCAACTAATAACTCTGGAGTTCTCTCCACCGCATGTTAACTCCCTTCATCAACATTGACACGTGGCACTTAGATCAAGCCCAGCGTGGCCCAAGAACGGCATGACCCCCTAAAGTTTCATCCACAGGGTGCCCTGAGTGAAACTTTTCCTCCAAGCAGGATGACCCCACAAAAACCAACAAAGAAGACTCCGGCAGCAGCAGCTACACAGTAAAAACCCCGGTGTTAATCTGTCCATTTGTAACTAAGAATTTGGACCACGCGCACCATCAGAGTTAGACGAACACTGAGGATTTCAACGTGTAGTGGTGAGAGAGGGTGAATAGAGAGGGCATGTGGCTGGGAAAAGAGAGAAAGACCTAAATTAGAGTGCGGGGGTGTAAAGTTTAGAGTTCTGTTCCGTCTGCGCCGTGACCGGAGATGGAGGAGTCTGGGGGCGACGGGGTGGGGAGGCGGGCATAACAAGCTCAGGGTCGAGGCGCCCGGTGGGTGGGAGCGCCGGAGAAACACCTGCCTCCCTCGTTACTGCTACAAATCCGCCACTGACCCCCCGTGGCTCCTGCACTCCCCTCGTCCTCGTTTCGTTTCATCCCCCTCATTCTGTCTTTCCGTTTCAACTTCGACGTTCTTTTGACTGAGCACCTGTCACTTTCCCAGTGTTTCTGGTACTATTCAGACCTCGGGCCAGATTGTACAAAATGTCTTCTAAATCACAGCAGTTTCTTGGAAAATGTTACTACTATATCAGTAGTGCTCAAACATTTTCATGCCGAGCACTCCACCGAAATGATATGCATTTGGTGAATGTTTTTAACTCAAGATTTGAGTTAAAAACATTTGCTGTGAAAAAAAATGTATACATTCATTATATATATTCAAATATCCGTATGATCTATTGTAGAAGCCGTGAGAGAGTGGATCTGCCGTTTTCGCTGCTTGGGAGAAAATAGAAGTCTGTAAAGCCTTGTTCCCTCTTTTTGATTTTCGTTTCTCTCTTCATTTTCTTCTCGGCAGATTATCATATGTGGTCAGAAGGACGCCCCAGACACCATCAGTCTGCTAGCAACGGTCAACTCTATCTTTTTACCACATAAGGTAAGCTTGTGTGCATGAAAAGCTCAAGTTGTAACCCATGTTTTAGAATGGACTCAGTTATACAACAGGTTCCATAATGCACACAACGCGTACGGCAGCAGCAGCCAGGGACAGAGCCTGGGGGGGTGTTGGCTCGTGTAAAGGTTTGGCTTGTTTAAAGGTCAGCTGAACTCCTCTTCTTCTCTCCCGTCTCCTTTTTGCCGTGAAGAATATGACAGAGGCAGAGCTCCTCTCCTCTCTCAGTAACACATCTTTTTTTTTCTTACACTGCAATCTCTCAGGAGATGGCAATGTAATAACTTCTCGGCTCTTTCTAGCAGCCCTAGGCTGACCTTAGGGGCCGTTTTATAACCTTCACGCGGTGTGACCTGCCTGTACGGTCCCCGTGTTTCTGCTGTCATGCCTCGCCTGGTGGTCGATGGTTATGTGTGAGAGACAGAGAGAGAGAGAGAGAGAGAGTCTTGTCAGCTCTGACACAGCCTGCCCGTTATGTACTTGACAGCTGTCACTGTCGTTCAGACAAACATATTTTTGCTCATGTCAGAGTGGTTAACATTCATATTTTAACACTTCTCAGGGGGTTTAGAAAGCACCCAGTGCAGGATTAAGTAAGGGTTCTCTTTATGCATTTCCATAATGCTCGATAATGTCTTCAATCCTTTTATGAAGAATTAGTACCAGCTCTACCTATACATGCAATACGCACTGTGGTGGGGCAACAAAATGTGCCAAAAAGTGGGAGTGAGAGAGGGGTGGAGGCAGCAAAATATCCCACAAGTAGGGCAACTTTCCGAAGTTGGGCAACAAAATGTGCCACCTGCCCACCCTCCCTGGGGCCGTAGAGGTATTATATTATATAGAGAAGTCACCGAATTCACCCACTTATCCACTTGTATTAAGTTGCTCAGGCAGTGCATGAGGCGATTTTCACTCCTCTTTGAGGGTAAAAAAAGCAGAGTGCGTTCTCGGAGAATTGGGCCATTTCCTGCAGCATCTGCTACAGCTACTGCGCGTTCATGTGAATGGCCCACTAATGCTCAAAAACTGCAATCCCACCTTCCGCCACTATGTCCATTTCACCTCAAGGTTTTCTCCAGATGCGCCATCTAGAATATAATACATCTATGCCTGGGGCAGGTAAATAAAACCATAGGGCAGGGGAACTCTACTGCTTGGTTGCCTGACCTGACAGGTGCACATTTTAATTGTGGATCCACACACAGCAGCTGTCCATAATTTCTGTGGTGCATGTTAAACTGGGGGTCCTTGAAATGATCTCACCTTTTCAAAAAGGTGAGATCCTTGCCATGAAAACGTTTCCACACATTAGTTTTAAGGCTACTTTCATGTATAGTGCTGTTTTTATTCATTAAAAACAGAAACACTAATATTATACAAGTGAATGGTAATTAACAATATTTTCGGACAGCAAGTAGAGCATGAGCTGTACTTGGCCAACGGACAAGTGCCGGTGAGACCTCAGTGTCAATCCTTGCGTTTGTGTATATATACAGTATATAGAGCAATAATGTATACGATAATGCACAATGATAACACAGTGCCACTCACTTCACACAGGTGTGATTTTTATGATTATTTTACTATTTTTTTCTTTTCTTTTTTTCTTCATGAAACTTAAAGAGCTTAATTACAGAAGCTTTTTCTAGTGGTTAATGTAACATGCATGAAGCAGGGCATCACTGAACCCAGGAACCATTGTTGGGAGTAATGCGGCTTTCCCACATGGCTGAATAAAATGATGATGAAAGAAAACGTATAGTTTTTAAATAGGTATATTGCCAGCTGGGAACATAAGGGGCCCATTACATCACGCCGCCAAGGAATCATTTGCATGCTCGCCTACATTTCATTTCATGCCACGGTGGCATATGTACACAAACATATGGCAGCTTTTTAATGACAGTATTAAAGCGCTCTGGTGCTGCGAGTAAGAGATGTTTCATCCAGAGTGGCAGAAGCGTGCGTGTGTATGGGTCTGTGTGCGTGTGTGCCTGTGTGCATGTGTATGAGAGAGAAAGAGAACGTGCAATGGTTAGGGATATAAGAATCTCAATGCGTGTCGAAGTGACAGAGTGAGACCGGGTGGAATAAATGGTTGAAAATAAAGAAAAACTCTGATCCATGGAACAGGCGTCAGTGCGAAGACATTCGGTAAGCGTTACGGAAGGCTCAACATCTCTGTTTCGTCAATAAAAGGGGATTTGCGTCAGTTTGTTTTGCACCACACAATAGCATGTAACACCAGGACAGAATACAATCAGTGCTTCCACTTTAAGAGAGTGAAATACTAACACAAGAAGGTAGTGTTCTTGCATCCTACCATGTGGGTGTTTGTGCCAGTGGCCAGTGTGCACATGTGCTGGCCTCTTGGGTGTGGGCATTCAGTGCCATCGCTAGGTATACGTATGTATAATACACACTGCGAGGAGGGCAACACACCAGGGGGCGAACATAATTTGCCAAAAAATCCTACGCTGACCCTCAAAACATTTTTTTCTGCAGCCCCGCTGCATACTAAGGAGCAGCCATGTGTGCGTCCTACCAAGTCGGGAGGTGGGCAACACAATTAATATCCTACAAGTAGGGCAACCAAATGGTCAGCTAAGTGCCTGTGGGTATTATTTACCAAGCGTGTGGAGAAACAAACAAACCGGAACAGACCTACTGACAACAAGACAGACAAGGAGACAGATAAGACCAGAGAGAAAGAGAGAGAGACGGGATCATTTTGCCTACAGTACTTAGTAAAGCCCTCTCCACTCCATGCTCGGCCCTACACTCAATCATGCACTTCCCACAAAGCTAGAGCAGATGGCTGGACACACACTCACACACATACGTGCACGGAGACACGCACGGTGGAGTAATTAGATGCATGAAAAAGGTGGATATACTGTAGATTGGTAGATACTAGAGATCGACCGATCAGACTTTTGGCCGATGTTTCCGATCACCGATTAGTGGAACATCAAAAAGGCCGATAGCCGATATCAGCCGATACGATTATTATTTACTTTAATAGAATAAAAGTGCGGAAGCAGCAAAAGTGTTTCAGTTTCCCCTCCATCACATGCATCTTTTTTAATTCAAGTACAGGCACAGAGCTTCAGACATAAAAGAAAAAGAAAATACATTTTGGATAATTTGGATAAATCTATAAATACATGAGGTGATAGAGTCAGAGACACACAGCTATACATCTCCTTACCACCACAATCTACCGGATCTTCAATGAAAGTGGTCGATGTACCATTTTTGAACATTTATAATAAATACAAATAATCGGCTGCTCTTTTTTCGATTATTTATTTTGAGCACCGATACCGATTATTAATAAAATCATGAATATCGAATTCGATAATCGGCCACGGCCGATAATCGGTCTATCACTAGTAGATAGGGTGGTGGTGTTCTAGCTATGTCGCGACCGATGGCCAAAGCGGTAGTGATGGTTCACCAGTTGAAAAAGTATGCCGGTCAAGACGCCACATATATCATTGAATCGCATTGTGTCAGATGGTCACTGTGTCCGCCTCACTGTGTTCACAATTACTGTGTTCACAACTATAGCCCTGTGCACCTGTCACTAACCTTTTGAGGTGTTCATTCAGCTTTTTCTATAAAATACTTTGGCCATTCAAAAGAACATTTGTGAAAACCTTGATACAAGTTATAAAAATTATTATCCCTGCCACTGTACGCAGGAGTATGTGAGTATGACATCACAGTGGTGACATCATAGCGCCTGTTATAAAGAGGGTAATAACAATTCCACATTTTGTATCGATCAACGTTCTTCCTAGTGGACTTATCGCCACCTTCCCAAAGATTCCTCAGACCTTCATAGCATTGTTGGATTTGTAGCACCAGTACTGAACATACGGATCGCTGGACAAACTCTGTCTCTTGCACAAAAAAATTAGTTTATTTTATTCTGAGATGGCTTCCTCCTGCCCTTTCCCAATTGAAGAGGACCTGCGTTGTGCTATCTGTTTGGACATCTTCACAGATCCAATCAGAACTTCATGTGGACACTACTACTGCAGAACCTGTATCATACGCTACTGGGACACAAGCGACGTATGCAAGTGCCCGCTGTGTGCAAAGGTCTTCGACGAGAGACCAGAGGTATCCGTTGATACCTTTGTTTCTAAGATGGTCCACCTCCTCAAAAATCACAAGTGGAAAGAAGAATATGAAGCGAAGACGGAGCCTGAAATCCAGCAGATGATCCAAGAGAGACGAGTGAAGATTGAGGAGGTCAAGCGCTTGGCAGAGCTATGGAGGAAAGATGCAGATAGAGTCCTAGCAGACAGTGTGCAGGTCTCTAATGTTCTGATCAGCTGTATTCAGAGAAGCCAGGCTGAGCTCATCGTTGCGATTGAAGAAAACAAGAAAACAGCCGAGAAACAGGCTGGAGGCTTTGTTGAGGATCTGCAACGAGAAATAACTCAGTTAGAGGGGAGAATCTCTGAGCTGATGCAGCGCTCACACTCTGAAGAGCACCTCCTCTCATCTGTCAACACCGTTCCCCCCACAAAGGACTGGACAAAGGTCAATGTCCACCAGTCTTCATATATGCGGACTGTGAGGACAGCTCTTTCTCAGCTAGAGAAGACACTTGTTCAAGGGCTGTGGAGCGTCGAGCTGAGGATGTTCCAACGATCCGCCGCAGATGTGACTCTGGACCCTGACACGGCACACTGTGAGCTCATCCTGTCTGACGATGGAAAACAAGTGAGTCACGGAGATGCACGGAGGGATGTCCCTGACAACAAAGAGAGGTTCTCTGAATATGCCGATGTCTTGGGAAAACAAAGCATCTCTTCAGGAAGGTTTTACTACGAGGTTCAGGTTGAAGGAACCGAGTGGGAGGTAGGAGTGGCCAGAGAGTCCATCGACAGGAAGGGAGAAAATGTCAAACTGTCTCCCAACAATGGTTTCTGGACTATAGGATTGAATAATGGGAATGATTACAGGGCTCTAGCTAGTCCTGCTGTTCGCCTCGCTTTAAGAGAGAAGGTCCAGAAGGTGGGAGTGTTTGTGGATTATGAGGAGGGTCTGGTCTCCTTCTATGATGCTAAGGCCATAGTCCACCTCTACTCCTTCACTGGCTGTACCTTCACTGAGAGACTCTTTCCATTCTTCAGTCCTCCTCTTAACGATGGTGGTAGTAACTCAGCCCCTCTCATCATCTCTCCGGTCAAACTGTAGAAACTCAGCTTCAGCAAAGCCAAAAACAACCAAAAAACAATATCAAACGGTGTGAAATCACCTGACATCAGTCAATGTCATGTCATGACATCACCTGAAATGCCCATATATGCTTTATGCAATACATTTCCTAAGCATTCCACAATGCCATGCCTAAATATGTACTGTAGTTCCATGTCAGCCTTGCCTCAGTATTGAGATGTTCAAATATGGAGTATAGCGTGATGCACACAGACATGTTCTGCTTGGCTTCCATAGCAAGGGATCTGTGTTTGCAAAACACAAAAAAAAAAAAAAAAAAAAAAAAAACTCTTTGTCCCTTTCGTTTACCTCGGCTGGGAGCTTGTTCTCATCTTGCTTCCACATTGCATGAAATGCTATAAGTACATACACTGATGTCTTGGATGCATAAGTTGAGACTTGGCTAACTCTAAAGTTTTCTAATTGTGGCGGAAGATTGGGAGAAAATCTGCATTTATTGCAATGGGAAGCGCATTCCATAGTTTTGAAGCCAAAAGAGACATGTTTAGTGAGGTTACTTCCATCTTTCCTGTGTCGGCTGATCTGAGGGTTCGTAGAGTGTGATCAGATTGCAAGATATGGCTGTGCCATACATTTGGTTGCTTTGAATGCTAGCATTCTCTGTGCAGCAACCAGGAGCCAGGGGGGAGTGGAGAAGGAGAGTGACAAGAGAATTTTGGCTTGATAAAGAAAAGTGAGCTGCGGAATTTTGGGTCAATTAGAGGGGCTTCAGTGTGCATGCCAGTAGAACATTACAGTAGTCAAATTTTGACATGACAAGGAGCTTGGCTGACTCCTGGGTGAGGAAGGGTCTAATTGGCCTAATGTTGAGGAGAGTGATGCACAGGATCGAATGATGGCTGTAATGTGTGCCCGATTGCTGCACACACATGCGCACCCAACGCCCTTAAAGGATGAGGAGATTAGAGAGTGGAAAGTAATTAAGTACGTTTACTGCACTCAAGTATTGCATTCATTTGCTCTGTGTGATGTGTTTATCATTTTTGCTCCATTTTTATGCTAGTTTATCATATTCTATACAGTCTTATTACCTGCTCTGTTTCAATTGTTTTAAGGTTTCTGTTGCAACCTTGTATGGAAAGCACTTTGGGTGAACTGCTGTTGTTTTTAAATATGCTATACAAATAAAGGTGACTTGACTTGACTAGTGCAGTTATGAGGTATTTGTATGAGGTACTTTACTTGAGTATGTGACATTTTCAGTACTTTTACTTCCAGGTATTTAACTTCCCCGAGGAACATGTAGGGCTTGTAGGCCATTGTTTTGCGCTGCTGGTACGAAATGCTTACCTCCGTGGCTGCAGCTTTCACTACACAGTAGCTGGAGTTAGGTTGGGCTTGAGGTGCCGGACAGCCTGGACACAACCCAAAACATGTTCTCATGTGGTATGATGCTGTAAATCCTTTAACTGGTAGACAATAGGTTATTGGGAAGGGGCCTAACAAACCGACTCCAAAAAACCCAGAAGGTGGAAAGGTGGTCTATCCCTGCTACAGAAACGTAATGGAAAATTGTTACTTTTATTCCACTGCAATTATTTGACAACTTTAGTTACTAGATTTTGATAATTATTTTAGAACATATTTTAACCATGCTTACTTCTGGCACATTTTGATTCCAATAATTTGTTTTATTTTTAATCAAGTACATTCTGTATCTGAATTCTGGGCATGTCCTCTTACTTTTAATCAAGTACATTCTGTATCTGAATTCTGGGCATGTCCTCTCTCTCTGTCTCTCTCTCCCCCTCCCTCCCTCTATCACTCGCACACACACAAACACGCACACAAACACAGACACCTAAGCCCACTGGGGTACTCTTACACTTCTTCCAGTGTCTCTTAGGTCTTGTTAAAGAATCAGAGGCATTTGTCTCTGGTGCTCTCCTCCGGTCGTCTCATGAGGCTTTCTCTGTCTGTCAGTAGCTGCTGTCCATTCCCAGAGCACCTCCTCTCCTGCTTCTATTCCCCTCAAGAAGCTTATACTAGCCATAAAATAAATGTATTTAAAACAAAAAGGCGACATCCTGTCTGCTATAGTTCAGGAGCGATTGTGAATAGAAAGGAAATGTTCTGGTGAATTTCTGGAGCTCTGGTTCATAGCTCCACTGCTTCTATGAATCCACTTTGCAGTAGAGCTGTGGTTAAACCCATGTTATCTTGCACATGACACGCAATCTCAAGTGAGGTTTACATACTTACTAGGCAGGGCAAAAACCATAAAAACCTGATTAAAGGGTGTACCAAACTTTTCTCAGTTGTTCCTAACATGATTTTTAACGTAGAATCCAATTCTGCTTGATACATTTTTGTATCACGCATAGTTAATGAGATAATTAGCATAATTAATCAAATATGCAAATTATCTCATTAATTATGCGAATTACAAAGATGTACATTGCAGAAATGAATTCTACGGGACAAAATACATAAGGATCAACTGAGAAAAGTTTGGTAAAGCCATTTATGAACTTATTATAGATTTTTTCCAGTTATTTGCGCCCTTGTGTCAAGTAAATTGACATATGGGATAAAATAACAGGGAAAACCCTCTAACTATTCAATACTATTCTATTTACCAAACTTTTCTCATTTGATATCTATGTATTTTTTCCTGTAGAATCCATTTCTGCAATGTACATTTTTGTATTGTGCATAATTAATGAGATAATTACCATATTTGACATAGTGGTGGAAATACTGTAAGAGAAAATCCTAACAAATATGCAAATTATCTCATTAATTATGCAACTTACAAAAATGTACTTTGCAGAAACGAATTCTACGGGACAAAATACATAAGGATCAACTGAGAAAAGTTTGGTAAAGCCTTTTATGAATTTATTATAGATTTTTTTCCAGTTATTTGCGCCAATGTGTCAAGTAAATTGACACGTGGGAGAAAATAACAGGGAAAACACTAACTATTCGATAAAAGGCTTTTTACGAAACTTTTCTCAGTTGATATTTATGTATTTTGTCCTAGAATGTATTTATGCAATATACATTTTTGTATTGTGCATAATTAATGAGATAATTACCATACACCATATACAATACCATACACTACAGTGCAGTCTAGTACAATACAGCATGATACAGTACAGTAAGCCCTGATGCAGTACAGTACAGTAAGGTACAGTACAGTACAGTACAGTAGGGTACAGTACAGTACAGTACAGTAAGGTACAGTACAGTACAGTACAGTAGGGTACAGTACAGTACAGTAAGCCCTGATGCAGTACAGTACAGTACAGTAGGGTACAGTACAGTATGGTACAGTAGGGTACAGTACAGTGAGGCCTTATGCAGTACAGTACAGTACGGATTAGTACTGTACTGCACCTTACTGTACTGTACAGTACTGTACTCCTGTACTGAACCGTACTGTACCCTACTGTACTGTACCGTACTGTACTGTACCCTACTGTACTGTACCCTACTGTACTGTACTGTACTGTACTGTACTGTACCCTACTGTACTGTACTGTACCCTACTGTACCTTACTGTACTGTACTGTACTGTACTGTACTGTACCGTACTGTACTGTACTGTACTGCATCAGGGCTTACTGTGCTGTACCGTACTGTACTGTACTGCATCAGGGCTTACTGTACTGTACCGTACTGTACTGCATCAGGGCTTACTGTACTGTACCGTACCGTACTGTACTGTACTGTACTGTACTGTACTGTACTGTACTGTACTGTACTGCATCAGGGCTTACTGTACTGTACCCTACTGTACTGTACTGCATCAGGGCTTACTGTACTGTACCCTACTGTACTGTACTGTACCTTACTATACTGTACTGTACTGTACTGCATCAGGGCTTACTGTACTGTATCATGCTGTATTGTACTAGACTGCACTGTAGTGTAATGTAGCACACTTTACTGTAGAATATTGTACTATATACACACCATACTGTACGTACAGTACAGTAAACCGGCCACCTGGATGGCGTGGCGCTAGAGTGAGACTGGCCGAAGGCCGTTCGTATTCTAGTCTCAATTCCAGTGAATGTCTGAATTCTGCTCCAAACAAGTCATCTTCCATTGTCAGGATTCAGTATCTTAATGCCTCAAATTACTGTCTATGCAGTCAAATTGCACAGAAGTAGTGACAGCCTTCTACAGCTTGTACACTTGATCCCTCTGTGATTGCTCCTGCTTCTATCCACCAGTTTCTGACACCCATTTCCCCAATTATTTGTTAGGTTTTTCTCTTACAGTATTTCCACCACTGTGTCAAATATGGTAATTATCTCATTAATTATGCACAATACAAAAATGTACATTGCAGAAATGGATTCTACAAGAAAAAATACATAAATATCAAATGAGAAAAGTTTGGTAAATAGAATAGTATTGAATAGTTAGAGGGTTTTCCCTGTTATTTTATCCCATATGTCAATTTACTTGACACAAGGGCGCAAATAACTGGAAAAAATCTATAATAAATTCATAAAAGGCTTTACCGAACTTTTCTCAGTTGATCCTTATGTATTTTGTCCCGTAGAATTCATTTCTGCAATGTACATCTTTGTAATTTGCATAATTAATGAGATAATTTGCATATTTGATTAATTATGCTAATTATCTCATTAACTATGCGTGATACAAAAATGTATCAAGCAGAATTGGATTCTACGTTAAAAATCATGTTAGGAACAACTGAGAAAAGTTTGGTACACCCTTTAATCAGGTTTTTATGGTTTTTGCCCTGCCTATTACTCATCACTACAAACACTCTGAGCCCCCTATCTCACAAATAAAATGCACTTTTTGGCCAGTGCTGCCTAACGTTTTTTTCACCAGGAAAAACAAACAAACAAAGAAAAACAAATTGCACCCTCTGCTGACATTGCCAAGAGAAAACCTTCATAGAGAATATCGGTAGAGGACACAAATGCTATTTTTACTGTGTCGGCACAGTAAAAATAGCTGTGTCGGCAGGTTAAAACTAACCCGTGGTTGTATTTTGGGTAGGGTGTCGGACTCATGACCGTAGTAGTAGGGCTGTTAGGGCTCCATTTGTACCACACGCTAAACCCCTTATCCCTAACTTTGCCTTTTTACTATTAAAAAGACATATATAGATAGTTCAACTAGACAATCTACACTGACATGTTGTGAGCTTGACAAGTTGAGAGATTGACTTGTGAGATTGACAGGTTATGAGCTCATTTTGTATGGTGGCGTCTGTGGCTCAAGAGGTAGGGCAGGTTGTCCAGTGACCCGTGGGATGGTGGTTTGAATCCCTGTCTACATGTCAAAGTGTCCTCGGGCAAGACACTTGCCCAAGACAAATTGCTCCCGGTGTGCTAGTTGGTACCTTGCATGGATTCTCCCACCATAGATGTATGAATGTGTGCGTGAATGTAATGTAGTCTGTAAAGTGCTATATAAATGCACCATTTACCAATTTACACCTTACTACAGAAGTTACAAATTGAGAAATACGTAGTGTGTTCAGTGTTTAGGGACTGAAAGCACCCTGACCAAGAAAACACTATACTGGCATAATAGGACAATTACCAGAGACGTGTCATGGCAATGTTCAACAAGGGTCGATTTTCCTTCCTCCCGTTGTTGGGTGGTGGGGCTAATTGATTTGGGCGAGCGAGGAACGCAACGGAAACAAATTCAGGCTAGGAGAGGAAAAAAAAGTTCAGTGCAGAAATGAAGTACGAAAAATCTAATGAAGCAAGCGAAGGCCTGAAGAATGCATCGGTTGAGGTTGTTGTGTGTGGTATAATGTGCGTTGATATGCTGCGTGGCGTCGTCCACAGCTCATTCAACACAATTAGAGAGCTGCTCGCTTCCCAAATCCCACAAGCAGACGAGGCTGTGATTGGATTTAAATTAAACATCTTCTGCACTCCGTGCTGCCTAATGCGACGTGGAAGACCCCTTTCTTCACCCACCCATGGGTCCCCCCCACCCCCCATACTCATCTGCCCTTCACCGACCCATTTCACTTCCATCCGTCTCTCCTCCAAACGGCCCATCTCACCATTAACACTTTAAGCTGCCAGAACTATTGGGAACCATTAAATCAGTGTGCCGTGATCGCTTCCATCCGGACCGAGTTTCGGACGCACAAGATGTCACCCGGCTTCATAGCAGAGGTTTGGCTATAAAGGCAGCCACAACAAAGAAGCAGTTATCGGGAACAAAGAGAGGTCATATACTTCTTTCTTACCACGATTAACAATGGCCGCATTGGTCGTCAAAAACGAGCACTTTGGTTAGAATTTTATAGGATTTGATTCAGATCAGTTATTAGTGCTCAAACTTTTTTCTTTCCATTGAGAAAGAGGCCAGATGACTTTGCACTACAAACCTGCCGATTTACAGCAGGTCTGTCGCAAACCAGGCGAGGTCATACAGTACTATGTGAAGGTCCGCTTCGCAATTAATCATTTTTGATTAATCTCCATTCTTGGTGCATCACGGTACTCTTTATAAAGACGGAAATCTCCGTTGTTGCAGCTTATAGTGTTAATAATCCATTGTTGTCTTTAACACACACACACACACACACACACACACACGCACATGCGCGTGTGTGCGTGTGTTACAGATCTTAGTCATAGGATCTGTTAAGCAGATAAGGTGCTGTAATGGGGAGACCTTGCCATCGACCTGGTAAAACAGGGAACAATGAAAGACAAAGGTGACGACGCTGTTTTCCTCTCGGCCTCCTCATACAGAATGAGTTTATTAATCAATCAATCATATTTCTTCTCTCTGTCTTTTTGTTCAATCAATAATTCAATATACATAGTCACAATAGTCTTTTTCTTTTCATATAACATTCATCATTACAGTAGTTCACCTTTAAATTCACATTTGAGTGTCATAAACGTCTTTAGTTACTTTCATAACCTTAAAACATCTGTTTTTAGCAAACATCAAAAATAGGTGGAATGTCCCTTTAATGTCTGTATCAGACTGCAAAGTGTCCCTTTAATGTCTATCAGACTGTATAGTGCACATATCAATGTGTAGATATTCAACCAGCATAGCCTACTGGACAGCTACAAACCTACTAGGTAAGTATTATAAATGTACTGAGGTTGTTTTATGGCTTTTAGGAAACGTTTTTATGCTTTATATACTGTAATACTAATAAGTGCATTAATAATGTAAATAAATGTCCCAAAACTGTACAAAATGTTTATCATCAATACTGTCTTACTGTATCAAAACGAAAATAAAGCTTTACAAAAATGACCCATAAAACTCTCTATACTAAACTGAATACAAAATGGAATGTTCTGGAGCCCACGTGAAGAACGCAACTTTTCAGCATAACAATGGCAGCGCCATTTTAGGGGTACAGCAGAAACAAGAACACACAGTACTATTGGCCACAAAACCACTCAAAATGTACTTGTTCTGACTGAAAACGATCTCAAAAGTTAAATATAACTTAGGAAGCAACTGTGTGCAGTTCGAGTGTCTTTTGGGGTGTACGAACCTGGTAAAACAGGGAACAATGAAAGACAAAGGTGACGACGCTGTTTTCCTCTCGGCCTCCTCATACAGAATGAGGAAGTCGGCTTAGTCCATTCAACATGTGAGTCTCTGAGAACGCGAGGCGCCACCCTGCCCCCTGGTGGCAACACCAGGAATGTTGCACTGTATTGAGTGTCTCTGAGCTTGGAATTAAACCAAGAGGTATTTGTATTGTCCATTCGAGTCCATTGGGAAACACTCTGTACTTGTACCAACAAAAAAAAAAACATCTTCAGAATTAAAACAAAATTACAACCACAACATAAATGTGACCATACATTTTGTGTGCGTCACACGCTCCCCGACAAAAGAAAAATGGCTCCAGACATTCAAATCTAAACTACTAAATTCCAAATACAAAAATACATTCTTCAATTCTCAAAGGTAAGTCTCAGGTAGGTATCAAAAACAAAAAACAGTGTTTGGGTGTGTCTGTCTGTGTGTGGGGTGTGTCTGTGTGTGTGTGTGCGTGTGTGTGTGTGTGTGTGCGTGTGTGTGTGTGTGTGTGTTCACAGGTTCAGGTTCGAGGTAAGTACTGTATTGAGGTAGGTATGTCTGTAAGTATGCTGTATGTCTGTGTATGTCTGGTACTTTGTGCTTGTGTTAATCAGTGAGTGTCAATCAGTTATGCGAAGAGTGGTCGACTGTATGGCATGGTTGGAGTGTAGGGTAGCATTTGATATGGGAAAGGGTATGGCAGTGTTTGGTTGAGGTATGAAGGTGTTTGGTTCTGGTATGACAGTGTCTGATTGAGGTATGGCAGTGCTTGAAAAGGTATGTATGCCATTGAATGTTGCCCCATCTCCCAGCCGGGCATCGATGGCGCTTCAAAGGCTCCCACTGCGTTGATCATGGTCTGGGGTTGGTAGGAGGGTTGGCCCAGTGAGCTGTAGGTGAACATCTGGGTAGGCCTTCTGTCACGTCCTGATCTTCGTGGTTGTGGACTGCTTGGTTGGTCAAAGGTAGGTTGCGAACTGGCGGGCTGATCACAGGTAGGTTGCACACCATTTGTCTGAGGTGGCATTTCTCTTTGCTGGTTCGCCCCTTCCTGTTCATGATCTGAAGGTACTGTGTCGGCAAGTAACTGCTCTTCAGTTTCTCTGTTCTCTCTCACAGGCATTTCCACTCTCCTTTCTTGGACAGGATACGGTCTGTGGTCGAATCTGGTTTCTCTTTCAGGTATGAGTGGTCTGGTTTGTTCGAATCTCTGTGTGTCTGTCACGTGAACAGGGTTTCTCTGAGGTTCACAATAGGGCTGTGCTTGTGAGGTCTCAGGCTCTCTCACTATTGGCACTCTCAGCCAATAGCGTGGTTCATCATCCTCTGAGTCTGAGGACTCGCTGCTGAGACTCTGTTCATTCTGTTTCCTTGAACTTGACTGTCGATTCCTTGTTTTGTGCTGTGGTTGTGGCTCAGGTAGGTCTCTCGGTGAGTTTCTTTTCTTTCCAGGTTGTGGCTGCGGAGGTAGGTCTACAGGTAAGTCATTGACCACGTGGAGCAGGTTGCGGTGCAGCGTTCGGACCCTGTTTCCACCTGTTTCTGGTACCACTTTGTAGACAGGTCCATCGGCAATTCTCTCCTTCACAACATGGACTGTGTTCTCCCAGTACGACCTCAATTTACCGGGGCCTCCTCTCTCACTCAGGTTACGCACCAGCACACGGTCACCTGGTTCAAGGACAACACCCTTAAGGTGGCGGTCGTAGTACTTCTTCCCTCGAGAACTTGACTGTTGACTGTTCTCAGAGGCCAGACGGTAAGCGTCCTTCATCCGCTGAGCCCACTTCTCTGCATAGCCTCGTGGGGAAGTGGCTTCCTCTTCCTGTGCCAGGCCGAAGATCATGTCCACAGGCAGGCGTGGGTGACGTCCATACATCAGGTAGAAAGGCGAAAACCCTGTTGCCTCGTGCCTGGTACAGTTGTAGGCGTGGACGACTTGGGGTAAGTGGTCTCTCCATCTCTCCTTCTCCTTCTCTCCCAAGGTCCTGAGCATTTGGAGCAAGGTTCGGTTGAACCTCTCCACAGGGTTACCCTGAGGGTGGTAAGGCGTGGTCCTGGAGTGACCAACTCCACTGAGCTGTTGCAGGGTCTTGAAGAGTTCGTTCTCAAATTCTTTGCCCTGGTCGTGGTGCAATTTCCAAGGATACGCAAACCGGGGGATGAAGTCTTCAAACAGTTTCTCTGCGGCGGTCTTTCCGGACTTATTTTTGGTGGCGTAGGCTTGGGCGTATCTGGTAAAGTGGTCGATAACAACCAGGATGTACTCGAAGCCTCCCTTGCTCTGCTCCAAGTGAAGGTAGTCGATGCAGACCAACTCTAGGGGCGAGGTAGTGGTAATGCTTCCCATCGGCGCTCTGATGTGTGAGACCGGCTTCTTCTGCTTGATGCAGGGACATTTCCTTGTTACGTAAGCTTCAACATCTTGCTTCATGTACGGCCAGTAGAACCGGTCCCTGGCTAGGCCCAAGACTCTTTCCGCCCCCATATGGCCCATATCATCATGGAGGTGTTTCAACACTAGAGGTCGGTACTGGTCAGGTAAGACGAGCTGACTCCTCTGGCTGGTTCTCCGGCACAGCAGACCGTTATCCAGGTGGAGTTTGTCCCATTGGTGCAGCAACTTCTTCGCAAGGCCACTGAACCCCTTTCTTATGTCGTTGGTCAGTGTCTTGGTGGTCTCTTTCAACCGGATGACTTGACCGATGGCAGGATCATCTCGTTGAGACTTGATGAGTTCATCGTGAGGTATCGTTGGGAGCAGCTCTGTCGACTGTAGGGTTGAGCTTTCTTGTGACAGGTTCAGGGCAGCCACGTAGGCAACATCCTTCTGCTTGGCGGCTTGACTGCCTTCCCACGTCGCCAGTATGGTGTCTCTGGACAGCTCCTCTGTGCAGGTGTCGACGTAGTTGTCAATGTCCAATGGCAGCCTAGACAGGGTGTCGGCATCCACATTAACTTTGCCCGGTCGATACTTGATTTCGAACCGGAAGTCCGCAAGCTCACCAACCCATCGGTGGCCGACAGCATTGAGCTTAGCGGTGCTCAGCACGTAAGTCAATGGGTTGTTATCCGTGTACACCAGGAAGTGGGGCGCGTAGAAGAGGTAGTCTCGGAACTTTTCGCAAATGGCCCACTTTAAGGCCAGGAATTCAAGCTTCCCTGAATGAAGGTTGTAATTCCGCTCTGCTGGAGACAGTGTCCTAGACCCGTACGCGATGATTCTGAGCTTCCCTCCCTGGCGTTGGTACAGCACCGCTCCTAGACCTTGTTGTGATGCGTCTGTGTGCAGCACGTAGGGGAGATCAAAATCAGGGTATGCAAGTACTGGAGGGTTGGACAGAATGTGGATCAGCTGATCAAGGGTTCTCTGGTGCTCTTCAGTCCACTGGATCGGGGTTCTGGATGACAACTGGGCGCCTTTTCCTCTTCTCTGTTTGGGCTGAGGCACAGTGGTGACTGGGTTTTTGCATTGCAGGAGTTCATACATCGGTTTGGCGATTCTGGAGAAGTCTTGGATGTACGTTCGGTAATAGCTCAGGAAACCGAGAAGCTTACGCGTCTCGCCGACCGTGCTGGGAGTCTTACGCCTCAAGGCCTGGATGGCTTCCAGGTCCTTGGGGTCCAGTCGCACTCCATCGGCTGAGACCAGCTTCCCCACGTACCGGACTTCTTTTCTGAAGAGCTCGCACTTGGTTGGTCTGAGCTTCACGCCGTGGTGTTGGAGAGCTCTCAGCACTCGTCTCAGGACTTCTACATGGTTTTCAAAGGTCTTGCTATAGCATAGAACATCGTCCAAATATGGGATACAGCATTCGTCCCGCAAGGAGTCAAGCATTTCCTCCATGCTCCTCTGAAAAGCAGCTGGGGCGTTCGAAAGCCCAAAGGGGATGCGCACCCACTCATACAAGCCCCATGGAGTGATGAAGGCAGTCATGTGTCTCGACCCCTCGGCGATGAAACCTTGATGATAGGCTTTCCCCTGATCCAATATTGAGAACAGGTTGTAGCCGCCCAACGTGTCGATGAGGTCTTGAATCCGAGGAAGGGGGTGCCGATCTGGAACTGTCTTTTGGTTCAGGAGCCTGTAGTCAATACATAGCCGCAGGCTTCCATCCTTCTTGCGGACACAGACCACTGGAGCAGCGTAGGGAGACTTGGACTTTACAATCCACTTCTTCGCCAATAAGTCTTGGATGTATTCCTTAACTTCCTTGTACAGTGGTTTTGGAACTGCTGCATAGGTTCTCTGTACTGGGATGTCATCCTTCAGGGTTATTCCCATTTGGAGGCTTGGGATACAGCCCATGTCGTTATCATCCCGAGCAAAAGCATTTGACTCCTCGTAGAGCATCTGCTTGACTATGGCCTGCTGCTCGTCACTCAGGTGGCTTACATCGACCGGAGGAGACCACAGCTTGGATGGTTGTTCTCTGAGGTCGCTGTTGTCTTCAACAGGAGCAGGTAAGTCGACGTTGCTGATCTCGACGCTATCCATCTGATCTGTTTCCACGATCTTGTCGATTGTCTGAATACTGCCCAGCGCCGTGTAGTTGTTCAGTGTCACATCGTGTTGGGTGTGGTTACCCACAGGGATCACAATATAGGGCTGTTTGACACGGTGGACCTCGACCAAGCCATCACCAATATCCAGCTCCTCCAATCTCGTGTCTGGGTGGTTGACCTCGAACAGTGCCACAGGGGAGGTGAAATCTGCAGGCACCTTGCACTTGATGCGAGCGACGTGACCTGGGCGGATGACAACGCCTTGACGACCAACTCTCATCACTGCAGTGCGCTGGTCAGGTTCAGGGGTCTGTATCAGGTTCACAATTGTCTCTGCTTGCTCAGTTTCAATCTGCATGGCCTCTCTCAGCAACTTGCCAATAACTGCGACAACTTCAATGTCACCCTCCTGCCCTAGGATGAGCTCTTCTATGACGTTGAAGCCCAGAATGGGTCTCACCAGGCTGGCACGGCTGACCAGGAAGGGCACTCTGATGGCAAGGTTATTGTCTTCATTTCCAGGTAGATTAAAGGTGAGTTCCACCCATCCTTCATATGGGATCAGTCCCCCATTGGCTGCAGTGAGATCCAACGGTCTGGTCCCTATGAGTTCACTGAGAGGGCGCACTTCCTGTTGAGGTACGTATTTGTGCTTCCATGGCTGGTCAATAATACTGACTTGGGCCCCAGAGTCGAGCAGGACTGTCACAGCGTATCCGCTCAGGTTGCATTTCAATAAACACTTCTTTCCAATCAGCTTTGCTACTCGCTGTGAGGGCGACTTGTCATCATTGGCCTGTGCTGCTGCGGGTTTGGTACGGTCTGAATGGGACTGATGGCTTGTTCCGGTCACAGGTGGTCCCTCTGCTGCGACCGGGAGGAGTTTCCCGACGGCTTAGCTTTCTTCAAGCACCCGACAGCACGGTGTCCCTCTCCTCCACAGGCGAAACAGTGGTTGCAGTTGGGGCGACCATTGGCAACGCAGCTGGAACAACCGTATGGTCTCTCTTTCTTGACTTGCCGACTCTGACTCTGTTTGCTGGAACACTGACAGGTGGACTGGGGCTGCGGCTCAGGTCGTGGCGGTGTAGGTGTAGCTTTGGCTTGCAGGGAGGTTACAACTTCCGTCAGAGCCTGAACTTGAGCACTTAGCTGCTGGATGAGCTCATCTTTAGCTTGTGTGTCGGGGACAGGTTTCTCTTTGTCAACTTCACTGGTGTTCACTTCGCCGATGTGAGCTTGAGCTGTCTTAGGGCGATTGGTGCTGCGCCCCAAGCGTCGCTTCCTCTCGCTCTCTTCACTTGTCGTTTTGTTGACTTGTCTTAGAAGCATGTCGTCGGTGACTGCAGGGTCTGAGAGGAGTGGCTTCAACTCCCTCCTTATGTCATCATGTTTCTCGTTCAGGCCCTGAGAAACGGTGCGAAGGAAGACATTCTGTGCAGTTTGTGCTTCGTACTTGATGTCAGAGTCTGTCTGTTTGGACATGAAAATCACTTTTTGTTTGAGCCCCATCATCCTGTAGAGAAACTGCTGTGGCGTTTCATGTTCATGTTGCTTGGCACTTATCAGCTCCTGGAACAACTCAGTACTGCTTTTCTCTCCTAGGTGAGACTGTAGGAAGCTCTTCAGCTCGGCTATGGTCATGTCATCCTTGCTTGAGAGCATGTCCTTGAAGTTTCCAGGCTTTAAGATGCGAAACACTGCTCGTATGACTGCACCCTCAGTGTTCATCTCTCTTAGTCCTTGATCAATCTGCTTGCTGATATTGCTGTAGCTTATTTCAGATGCGTTGTCGCCAATCTGTCCGCCGTGAATCTTGAATTCCTTCTTCTGGAGGAAGGGGAGGTCTTTGAGGGCAATCATACTTCCATGATGATGATTGGGAGGTTGGCCATGGTGGGGCTGGGAGGATGGGACAACATTTGGACTGTGGAATTGGTTAGTGTATTGTGCGTCAGTTGTGGTGTGTGCGCTGTGGGAAAGAGTGGGTTGAGTGTTTATGGCGCGTGTGTTGTTGTTGTGTATGAACTGGTCTGAATCAGTGGGTTGAGTGTTTGTTATGGCGTGTGTGTTGTTGTTGTTGTGTATGGATTGCTCCGAATCAGTGGGTTGCGGGTTGGTTGTGGTGTGTTGACTGCGGTGTGTGAACTGGTGAGAAGTAGTGGGTAGGGTGTCAGTTGAGGGATGTGGAATGGATGAAGCCCCGCCCTGTTTAACCTTCCTGCACAAATCATCGTAAGAGGACATCAGCTTACTGATGTGCAAAGCAAGCGCATCGGTTTGAGCTACTAAATCAGGTGATGCAGTGTCAGAGTGTGTACCGGTAGCGTGTGTGTCAGTGTGGGCAGTGTCAGTGTGGGCAGTGTGGGAACCATTAGCATCAGAAACATCAGATACAACAACAGATACATCAACATCTCCACCGCCTGTAGCTGAATCGCTCTTAGTACGCTTAGCAATAATCTCGGAGATCACGTCTAGCATACTCTTTAGCTCGGAAATGCCCTGATCCTCTGACTCTCGCAACTCGGTACTTTCCATGTATGAACACAGAAAATCAACGCAACTCTCCTCATCCTGGTTGACCAACTTAGCTTGAGTAGGCTCTTCTGAGATGACCGTGGCAAGCTTGAGCAGTTCATCTGAAGAGAGGTTGTACAGTTTCTTCTTGATGGTCCAGGTCAGTGATTTTCTCTCGTTGTCTGCCATTGTGAACATCGATCAGACACCCTCAGCTCGTGAAGTCCTCGCTCTGGCCGCAGTCAGACGCCCTCGACTCTCACAGCTCCTCGCTCTGATGATGACGCACTCTGGCCCACAGGTTCAGGAATCACTAGATCGACGTCCCTCTCCGACCACTAGGTGGCGCCGATCCCGGACGAGCCCCCACAAATCTGTTACAGATCTTAGTCATAGGATCTGTTAAGCAGATAAGGTGCTGCAATGGGGAGACCTTGCCATCAACCTGGTAAAACAGGGAACAATGAAAGACAAAGGTGACGACGCTGTTTTCCTCTCGGCCTCCTCATACAGAATGAGTTTATTAATCAATCAATCATATTTCTTCTCTCTGTCTTTTTGTTCAATCAATAATTCAATATACATAGTCACAATAGTCTTTTTCTTTTCATATAACATTCATCATTACAGTAGTTCACCTTTAAATTCACATTTGAGTGTCATAAACGTCTTTAGTTACTTTCATAACCTTAAAACATCTGTTTTTAGCAAACATCAAAAATAGGTGGAATGTCCCTTTAATGTCTGTATCAGACTGCAAAGTGTCCCTTTAATGTCTGTATCAGACTGTATAGTGCACATATCAATGTGTAGATATTCAACCAGCATAGCCTACTGGACAGCTACAAACCTACTAGGTAAGTATTATAAATGTACTGAGGTTACTTTATGGCTTTTAGGAAACGTTTTTATGCTTTATATACTGTAATACTAATAAGTGCATTAATAATGTAAATAAATGTCCCAAAACTGTACAAAATGTTTATCATCAATACTGTCTTACTGTATCAAAACGAAAATAAAGCTTTACAAAAATGACCCATAAAAATCTCTATACTAAACTGAATACAAAATGGAATGTTCTGGAGCCCACGTGAAGAACGCAACTTTTCAGCATAACAATGGCAGCGCCATTTTAGGGGTACAGCAGAAACAAGAACACACAGTACTATTGGCCACAAAACCACTCAAAATGTACTTGTTCTGACTGAAAACGATCTCAAAAGTTAAATATAACTTAGGAAGCAACTGTGTGCAGTTCGAGTGTCTTTTGGGGTGTACGAACCTGGTAAAACAGGGAACAATGAAAGACAAAGGTGACGACGCTGTTTTCCTCTCGGCCTCCTCATACAGAATGAGGAAGACGGCTTAGTCCATTCAACTTGTGAGTCTCTGAGAACGCGAGGCGCCACCCTGCCCCCTGGTGGCAACACCAGGAATGTTGCACTGTATTGAGTGTCTCTGAGCTTGGAATTAAACCAAGAGGTATTTGTATTGTCCATTCGAGTCCATTGGGAAACACTCTGTACTTGTACCAACAAAAAAAAAAAACATCTTCAGAATTAAAACAAAATTACAACCACAACATAAATGTGACCATACATTTTGTGTGCGTCACACGTGCACGTGCGTGCGTGCATGTGTGTGGGTCCCGAGTGTGTGCTTGTGTTTGAGTGGCAGAGTCCTCTTCTGTGTGCCTGTGTCCCCTTGCTGTGTATGTCTGTTTTGTGTGTCTATTCTTTTTTTGCATGTGTGTGTGTGTGTGTGTGTGTGTGTGTGTGTGTGTGTGTGTGTGTGTGTGTGTGTGTGTGTGTGTGTGTGTGTGTGTGTGTGTGTGTGCATGTGTGTGCACGCACACTTTAGCGCCGTGCTGGATCATCACATCTTAAGTGAGCCAAGGCTACCGCTGCTAATGGCCTGCTGTTTCCAATGCATCTGCACATGCATACATGTATGCAAGCACATATGCACGTGCACACACACACACACACACACACGCACACACACACGCACACACCCAAGCACCCCATCTTCTTCACTTGCCTCTTGACCATCCATCCATTCATCCACCCTTTGAAGATTAAAACATGCTCATTAAAAGCAAATACTGGCAGTGTTGTTTCATTGCGACACTCTTGGCCCAGTGTGTTGCATTTTATTTGTCTCTTTTTGTTCTAATGTGCACGTGTGCGCGCGCACACACACACACACACACACACACACACACACACACACACACACACACACACACACGTGCGTGTGCATTGCCAGTGCACAGCTTTGTGGGAATACTAATGCCCAGCTCACTGGTTCAGCTAAGATGTAATTCCTCACTCTCGTTTCACTGCCAACTCACTTCATTATAATGAGACCTCCAGATCTCTCTCAGGAGTGGACGCCACTTACCTTTCTCTCTCTCTCTCTCTCTCTCTCTGTCTCTCACCTGCTGTGCAGTCTTGAGTTCTATACTTACAGTATTAATACGCGTTTTGTGTGCCGTAAAATATCTGATCCACAAATCTCATGGCGTGGTTGCACTGTGACATGCCGTTTTTTAAATCTACTTATAGGTTCTGGGTTTACATTTGCCTGAATCATCATTTTATTTCATTCATTGTTCAGTCTGAAAGCCCTTTCAACGACTGCAGTTAGACTAAGACAGAGAAGCAACATCATGGGGTGTGTGCGTGTGTGTGTGTGTGCGTGCGCGTGCATCCTGATTTCACAGACAATAGTATATGTATGAAATTGCAATTCAGAAGATAAATGACTAGACCCCAACGTCCATTCATATACTAGTGTAGTGATGCTGAAAATGGCTAAAAATGCAATTTTGCCCTATTCAGATTCAGCCGGAGTAGGCCAAAAATATATCACTGAATAGTGTATGCAATTAATGCATTCACAAGTGTTTTAATATATTACAGTGATTATTCTAAGATTCCTTTGCCATAATCATGTCTTGTGCCATCATCAGATAGCTACCATATATGGTGCGGCCATGACAGCAATGATAGAAAGAAAACCTATATAATATCATATCCAGCTTGGTTTTCGGGTCAACTGTTTCCTGTAGGGCTATTGGGTAGAATGTCCCTCTCGGTTCATCCCTGGGTGAGTTCAGCCTTTATACAAATATTATTTACCATTATGTGTCTATTGCAGGGGTTTTCAACAGGTGGTCCGGGGACCACTAGTGGTCCCTGAGAGGGTTCCAGGTGGTCCCCAGCTAAGTTGGTTAACCAGATGTAACTCTTGAGAACGTAAAAATCTCATTTTTTACACTCTCAAGAGTTAAAATATTCCTCATCTGAATTAGCCCAAGTCTACACAACTAGAAGATGGACAAAAGCAAAAGAAATCTTTAGTTTTGGGGTCTGTGGGTCTAAAAATATCCTCAATTGGTGGTCCGTGGCTCAAATGCTGAACAAATGGTGGTCCCTGGAGTCAAAAAGGTTGAAAACCCCTGGTCTATTGGATAGAGTACGCAACACTCAGCAAGGTGACTCAGTCAGCTAGCGCCTCCCTTGCGGTGCTTCACCTGGCTCTGGGGAGATATTTCAATTTCATTTGCAAGGGCTTTTGTGCATATATACTATTTTCTGTGCAATCGTGTGTGTATGTGTGGGAAGACAGGATCAGTAAAGCTGTAGGATTCAATATAATGTAGCATGACACAATCCTGTCAGACTGTCTGCCCCAACACTGTGCGTCTAAGCTACCTGTATATATGTGTACATTGCGCTGGTCTGTAAGGAGCTGTGGACCTTTCCCTCATTATTTCCAGGTAGAGGATGTGCATCCTGTATATACCTGGCATGTTTTTCACAGTCAGAACCCAGAGGCACCAGGATAATAAGGATAATATAGCAGGAGGACAAAAAGGAGATAAGCAGTAGATGGCACTATTTCTCCTGTCAGGAGAGATGACATGAGACTTTATTATTGTTATTAATATTAATATGAATGTTAATATTAATATTATTATTTGATATTATTTTTTTCCGAAATTCATATTGTACCTGTGTGGTCTATTTATCTGAAATGTGTTGCCCTCCATTGAGTCCATAAACTACATTACTGTCATCACAGTGACATTACTCCGCAGTTCACCATGACCGTGAAACAAATTACGGTTCTGGAGCCCTTGCTCAAAGCAACGTCGTAAATAAAACCATATTGCTGGCTGAAACATTATGGAACACCCAGGATTAAATCCTGTGCTATGCCAAAGTAACTCACGAACAGGAGCAAAGGGTTTTAAGGAGCCACTTGCTTTCATAGAAATGTCCAACTGTTATGTCAGGACTTTGGGATTGTGGTCACCTCACCCACTGGCAAGGTGCATGACAAAAGTTAGGAAAACTGTAAGATATGCTCTACTGTAAACAACTTTTATTTGAAAGTGGCATGCAGGCCTGTACAGTATAGCTCTGCATTAACAGGTTGGAAGTCAAGCCTATACTGTATGGATCCTGCAGCGACTCAGGAGAATGCTGTCACATCCAGAAAATAGCAGGGAGGGAGTATTATTGGCTAACTTGATAGAAGTGGTGTGCTCACTGGTTGTTGGGTGCACTTGGTTACAAGCAGGATAGCAGTTAAAAAGCGCTGTGTGGAATAAGAATATACAGTACATGTGAGCTATAGATTCTGAATAATTTTACAGTTTGAGTATGACATTCAGCAACACAATGCTGGTCAACACAAACCAGCAAATCCGTAATCATACAAAGGGTCATTTCAGGGAAGCAATCTGATGAGGGTCTTCTAGCCGTGCTTCAAACAAGCATGATGGAACACCTCATCAGAACAAAGGAATCGGCTGCTCTGTTTTCTCAGGGCGCAGCCGACTGGGTTACTATAGGCTAGTGAGTTTCTTGGGACATCTGTGGGCGTTGTAGCTACATTTGTCATGAAAGAATTATGTTTTCTTTAGCGATTATCTTAGTTTTAAGGGTAACTGTTATGTAATTGCAATATTACACTCAATAATGCACTTATGTGCTGTTAAAGTTCCAGTTGGCGTTCCTGCAGCATCGCAGGCATGCATTAATGATGTTAGACCACCCCATCTTAATTGCTTAATTAACCAACTGTGCATTATTCAGCAAGTCTTACCTCACAGTCACAAGTAAGGTTTGTCATATGCAGTGTTGTGCAATATTACTCAGGAGAGTAATATCTTTACTCATGACCCCTTAGAAAAAAGTAATGTTATATTACTTATTACTTGAATACTGCATATGTTGACTATATGTTACATATTACTTTATTATTTTCCCAAGTTCCCCCCTCCCACCCGCTAAAGAATAGAGAATATCAACACAATCTGAACAATTTGTAGTGTACGTCATGTAACATGTTACATATTTCCCATTTTGGCAGAGTAAAATCATTGCACTACTTTTGCTGAAAAAGGTAATAATATTACAGTAATATGTAATATGTTATTTGTTAGTGTCACAAGTGACGGTGTCAAATGCTGCTCTATTGCCACCCAACAAGGTGACAACACAGCATGTTCACAACATGCTGTGAGCTTACAGGTTGCTGTTTTCAGCGTGCAACACCGTCGTGCAGCGGACCAGGAGTTACGGCATCAATGAGAGCTCTCAAGCAGCGAGACAGGTCTCCTTGACACTGTTGTTTTACAGCGTGCCCTAACAAGGGTTTGGCCTCGTCTTGAAGGGAACTTAAGTTTGTGAAGCTTTGTGGAGGTGTCGGTGGGCTGATTGAAGGGAGAGCTGGTTGTTAATTCTGCTCAGGCACTCGGATGTCCACTCCCGCACAGGCACCAGTGATTTAGAGCAGAGAGCCCCTGTAGAGTCTTTCGCCAGATGGAAACTGATGCTCAGTGTGACACAGCAACAGACTCTATTGTCTAGGGGTATTTAGAGTTTAAAACCTGAATGGAGGCGACTTAAACAGGGTATAAACAATACAAGTTGTTTATTTTATAGTCTTATTTTTGTGGTCAATGAATCGTTATTTTACAATATGTACAAAATAGAAAAGAGAAAAGAAAAACAATAGTTTACAAAGATACCAAACTGAACTTTAAGTTAACCCTTTCCGAAGGGGTTGTAACTTAAACAAATCTCAATTATAGCAAAACGTAATACAACAGAAGTCTAATCAAGCATAACACGAATAGTAGGCGACGGCTCGGGGGAAAGATCTGGAATGATGTTTCCCCGTTGGAGTTCAGCATCAGACTGGACTAAGTAAGGTGGACGGAGTGATCGGCTACGCCCAACCGGCCAGCAGGACCAACCAGGGGTGATCAGACCCTGATAGAGATGCCAGCCTCCCTCTAGCTGGTAGACGAATGAGGGATGACCGTCAGTCTGACCTACAGAGGACACATATAGGAGAGCACAAAAGCATACCAATAGATGGCGCCCTATCTAAAGGTATCTTATAGGCATCTACCTGTGGGGTTCTATATACATGAGAATAAATATATTTATATACACAGCATGTGACATGAACTACTATATATAAATATATTTAATTCTAGCAACAGCCTACTAACACAAAACAAAATCATAACCATAAACAAAACAATTCATAACTATAAACAATAAACGACCCAGGGGTCGTAACACCTCCCCCCCCAGGAAAGAAATTCCTCCCCCAGGAATTTCTTCCCAGAGAGAGGTTACCTAAACCCTGGAGAGCGCATCCGCCAGGACATTATCAAGCCCCTTCTTGTGGCGGACATCCACGTTGAAGTCCTGTAGCAATAAAGACCACCTCATTAATCTCTGGTTGGAATTTTGCATCTGTTGCAGAAAAACAAGTGGGTTATGGTCAGTATAGACTGCAACTGGCAGTGGACTAGAGCCCACATAGACTTCAAAGAATTGCAATGCCAACAACAAGGCTAAAGCCTCTTTTTCAATCGTGCTATAATTACCTTGGGCCGAATTGAATTTTTTTGAAAAATAACAAATCGGGTGGTCAATACCGCTACTATCCTCTTGGAGGAGCACAGCCCCAGCTCCACTCGCGCTGGCATCGACTTCGAGCTTGAACGGTTGGTTGAAGTCTGGCGCTGCGAGGACTGGAGTGCTGCAGAGGAGGGCCTTACACGACTCGAACGCCTGCTGACATGCGGGCGACCACCTGAAAACCTTTTTGTTACTGGTTAGGGAAGTTAAAGGCGCAGTCACGGTAGCAAAATTCTTACAAAACCCTCGGTAATAACCCGCCATACCCAGGAACCTGCGGAGCTCTCGCCTGGACTTGGGGACTGGAAAATCAACGATTGCTTTTATTTTTGCGTCAATGGCGCGCACTTGACCCTGGCCGACTTGTTTGCCAAGATAAGTGACAGTTGCACAGCCAAATTCGCACTTTGACAGATTTAATGTCAGATTTGCTTCCCGCAAACGCTCAAAAACCTCCTTTAATGTCTGAATGTGACCGGACCACGTAGAGTTAAAACAAGCGATGTCGTCCAAATAAATTCCACAATTTTCAACACCCTTTAACACTTTGTTCATTAACCTTTGAAACGTTGCCGGCGCATTGCGCAACCCAAACGGCATCACTGTATATTCATACAACCCATCTGGAGTCACAAATGCGGAAACCTCTGATGCGCGTGGACTCAAGGGGACTTGCCAGAACCCACGCAACAAATCCAATTTGGTGACATATTTTGCAGCACCCACCCGATCAACCAAATCAACCACCCTGGGCAATGGGAAACTGTCAGCCTTTGTGACATTGTTGACTTTGCGATAATCGGTGCAAAAACGCTGAGTCCCGTCTGGTTTGGGCACCAAAATACAGGGACTGGACCATGCACTGCTGCTGGGAACAGCCAACCCGTTCTCTAGCAAGTAATCAACCTCTTTTTTCAGCAGCGCGCGCTTGGTGGGATTGACTCTATATGCATGCTGTTTAATCGGAGGATGATCAGTCACAATGATGTCATGAGAGAGAGCTGTTGTGCAGGACGGAGTGTCTGAAAACAGACCAGCGTTATCATTAATGAGAGAGATTATGTCTGCTCGTGCACCAGAACCCAAATGCTGCAGAAAATGCGGTAAATCAGCCAATATGTCAGAGTTTTCCAGACGTGAACCAGAAGAAACTTTATTCTGCAAGCCGTCGCTCTCGGGGGAATAGAGCGAGGGCGCTACAGACACGGATGCGACGACTGTGGGCACAGGGGGAGTTTCACTCTCGCCGCGTGCTACATATGGCTTCAACATGTTTATGTGACAAACCCGGCTCTTTTTTCGCCTGTCGGGTGTGAGAATTACATAATCGGTTTCACTCAATTTTTTGTCCACCACGTATGGACCACTGAATTTAGCCTGGAAAGCTGAACCAAGGAGTGGAAGCAAAACAAGCACTTGCTGCCCCACTGCAAAGTCCCTCTGCACAGCTTTCTTGTCGAATTGCTTTTTCATTTTGCCTTGAGTTTTCTCTAGCATGCTGCTCGCCACCTCTCTCGCTTTGTGCAGTCGCTCTCGGAACCCCGCTACATAATCCAAAACATTAGTATCAGGCAACTTCGCCTTGGCCATTAAACCTTCCCGAAATGCGCGTAGTGGACCACGCACATTATGGCCAAATACCAACTCTGCGGGGCTGAAACCCAAGCTCTCTTGCACACTTTCCCTCGCAGCCAGCATCAAGAATGGCAAACCCTCATCCCAGGCATTACCAGTCTCATAGCAATACGTTTTCATCATTCGTTTTATCGACTGATGAAAACGCTCCAAACAGCCCTGGGACTCGCAATGAAAAGGACTAGACTTTCTGTGTTCAATGCCCAATATAGAAACCACTTGCGAAAAGACTTTAGACATGAAATTGCTGCCTTGGTCACTTTGTATGACACGGCAAAATCCAAAAGTAGAGAAAAAGCTTGTGAGCGCTTTAATGATTTGCTTCACTTTTATAGTGCGTAATGGGAACGCTTCTGGGTAGCGCGTTGCCGCACACATCACGGTAAAGATAAATTGGTGACCTGATTTGGTTTTTGGCAAAGGGCCAACACAATCAATGACAATATGCTCAAAAGGTTCACCAATAGCAGGAATTGGTTTCAACGGTGCTGGTGGAATAATCTGGTTGGGTTTCCCGGTCATTTGGCACACATGGCAACTGCGACAAAATGCAGTAACTGATTTTTTTAGACATGGCCAAAAAAAATAACGCAAAATGCGATTGTACGTTTTGCGAATGCCCAAATGACCAGCGACATTATCATGGGCCAAACCAAGGATTTGGTCTCGGAAACCCTGAGGCACCACAATTTGCCGAACCACGTTCGAGCCCAGATTACCAACAGCAGCGGGATACCAATTACGCATCAGAATATCGTCCTCTATGCTATATGCACCAGGCTCACCGGCAGCCGCATTAGAGCGAGCTGCAGCCCAACACAGAGAGAGAGAGGAGTCATTCTTTTGCGCATGCACAAACGTTTCTCTATCGACATTGAACACAAAGTCAGGCTGAACTGGCAAAACAGTATCCCTAGCCTTTCTATGGCGTTTACGTGAGGGACCACACAATGGCTTCTCTGAACACAAAAATGTGTCATCCAATGTCAAATCACCAAACTTTCGTGCCTGAGCGCGAGTGACGGCGCATGCAGGAAACCCAGTGGGTGGTCCCCCGCATAGCGGCACAGTTTCATCAACAACCGGCTTTTCAACCACCTGCAGAGTAGGAAACACTTTTTCCCCGGCTAGATCATTCCCCAGAATTAAATCCACCCCATCAATAGGCAAAACATCCCGCAGACCAACCTGCACAAAGCCAGAGATGAGAGGAGAGGACAAATGGACAGCATGCAAGGGCGCACGCGAGGAAGCCATCTCCACGCCCAAAACCAACGCATCCGAGCCGCAGAAAGAACTGTCAGAGAAAGGGAGAACACTTTTTAACATGAGCGATTGTGAGGCTCCAGTATCACGCAAAATCGTGATCGGAACGCTTTCTTTTTCATTCCCAGACAGAGATACAGAACCTTTCAACATAAACGGTTTAAAGCATTCTTCTGTATTTCCCCGGACATGTTTGACTGACTCGGGAACAGACAGAGGAAGCGACCGCACAAAACCCACACTCTTTGGTTTTCTCACATTTTGATTCTCTTTCTGTTGCTTCGGCGGTACTTTAGGGCACTGTGCGATCAAGTGACTCGAATCATGACAATAGAAGCAAGCACGAGTATCAGACGTAGACCCGGAAGACCGTGGTGGACTTCTCGGCTGCTGCGGCTGTTTGTGTTGCTGCTGCTGCTGCTTTCTATTGTTATTTCCGAGTACAAACTCACGGCGCACAGAACCTTCAGTAAACCGGTGCGTTAAAGCATACTCATCAGCACGCAAAGCGGCTTTAGAAATAGACTCAACTTTTTGTTCCTCAAGATAGATTACAATTCGATCAGGAAGACAGGCTTTGAATTCTTCCAACAAAATGAGTTCACTCAACTGTTCAAAAGTTTGTACGTTGCTCGATTTACACCACTTATTAAAAAGTGCTTTCTTTTCACGGCCAAATTCAACATATGACTGGTTAGGAGCCTTCTCAGTGGATCGAAAAGTCTGGCGGTAGGATTCAGGGATCTTTTCGAATCCAGAGAGAATGGCGTCCTTCACCTTGTCATAATCTAGACTCTCTTCAACAGACAGCGCGCTACAGATGTCTAGTGCTTTTCCAGAAAGTTTACACTGCAAGAGCAGACTCCAAAACTCCTTTGGCCATTTAACCGCTATAGCGATTCTCTCAAAAGCAAGAAAATAAGCGTCAATCTCACCTTCTTTAAAGGCAGGTACCAGGCCAATCTGCTTACTAATGTCAAACGTAGTCTCTCTGAATGCGGTCCTTGATGACGTGTCAGGGTGCTGGTGGGGGGCAGACGCCACTGCCGGAGCAGCCGCCACTTGGGAGCCGGCCTGGCCTCTCAGGCGAATCAACTCAAGCTCAGTTCTCTGCTGAGCCAACTTACATCTTTCATTTTCTAATTTAGTCTGTTCAATTTGAAGCTCCATTGCCCGGAGGCGCAAAACCCCTCCTGTGTCCAGAGGACTCCCCCCACCCTCTTTTTGGTCTAGCTGTGGATCCTGGGGAGAGCGCACCTCCCCAGAACTACCGGCGCCCGGTCCGACCGGCTCTGGGTCAGGGAGCGCAGAACGCTCCCCCTCCTGCGCGGTCTCATCCAAGGCGTCGGGGACCACTTCTGGTTGCTCTGACATCATCTCTACTATTACACCGCGTAATAACAACTGTTCTGCAACAGCTGAAAATATAGCGTCTTTTTTCCTATTACCTTCTGGTAGATCGACGTTAAATTGCTTAGCGATGGCCCACAACTCCCAATAAGTGCACTCTCGCAACTCCTGCAAAGTTAAGACATCCGAACTAGCGCCCTGCTGATCAGAGTCCATAACAATAGCGCATTTTGAAGCCGAATCACTATGAACAACGTACTCACTTTTGAACTCCCTCGAACCGTTGACCACCACAAAACAAAACAAAAAGAAAAACCAAACAATAGGCATAACCAACCAAATGCTTTTTGTTTGTTTGTTTGAAACGGACGAATGCCCCCAAATATGTTACGGACTCTATTGTCTAGGGGTATTTAGAGTTTAAAACCTGAATGGAGGCGACTTAAACAGGGTATAAACAATACAAGTTGTTTATTTTATAGTCTTATTTTTGTGGTCAATGAATCGTTATTTTACAATATGTACAAAATAGAAAAGAGAAAAGAAAAACAATAGTTTACAAAGATACCAAACTGAACTTTAAGTTAACCCTTTCCGAAGGGGTTGTAACTTAAACAAATCTCAATTATAGCAAAACGTAATACAACAGAAGTCTAATCAAGCATAACACGAATAGTAGGCGACGGCTCGGGGGAAAGATCTGGAATGATGTTTCCCCGTTGGAGTTCAGCATCAGACTGGACTAAGTAAGGTGGACGGAGTGATCGGCTACGCCCAACCGGCCAGCAGGACCAACCAGGGGTGATCAGACCCTGATAGAGATGCCAGCCTCCCTCTAGCTGGTAGACGAATGAGGGATGACCGTCAGTCTGACCTACAGAGGACACATATAGGAGAGCACAAAAGCATACCAATAGATGGCGCCCTATCTAAAGGTATCTTATAGGCATCTACCTGTGGGGTTCTATATACATGAGAATAAATATATTTATATACACAGCATGTGACATGAACTACTATATATAAATATATTTAATTCTAGCAACAGCCTACTAACACAAAACAAAATCATAACCATAAACAAAACAATTCATAACTATAAACAATAAACGACCCAGGGGTCGTAACAGACACAGCACAGAGCGCACGTCTCCAATAGGCTGCCAACTGGATAACAGGTTGACTGACTGACTGGATGAATGACTGATTGGTTAATTGGCTGGCTGGCTGGCTAGCTGGTTAGTTGGCTGACTGACTGTTTGACTCGCTCACACTCCTCACCTCCCTGCCTGCACTCCTCTTATAACCATGTTATCTCCGTTTGTTGGTCTGGCTCTTTCTAGACTGTATTTCCCTCTATAAACAAAATGGGTCTGTATTGATGGTATGAGTGTGACAGAATCATCGTACCTGGTGTCGGATCACCTGCTGAGTGGCAGTGACTTGTTGCATTCAACCACATTAAACGACCACATCATGCTTGTTCCAACCCTTTGTTGTACTTGACCTACTATACTTCACTATCATAAATGACTCGTTTGATAAACAGAAAGACGTGACGGAAAGACTAATTGTTCAAGAAAGGAGAATAAGCTGTTTTTGTTTTGTTTCGTTTTTGCAGAGTTAATGGCACAGGCAGAATTTTCACATACTAGAGTAGGTCTGAAATAAATGTCAGAGCTGAAATCAACATGTAAATATGACATGTAAATATGAAATAAATGTAGCTTGGTGTAATGTGAACGAACCTGCAAGCCATATCTCCAAAACCGGTGGGTCAAACTGAACAACCGATAAATCAATTTGAAGCTATGATTCCTTGCTTTCACATAGTGTCACACTCTGGAAACAGTAACGGGAAGCAGATGTGCATGCACATCTTCAACACAGTGTCTTTACGCTGGAGGAAGTTGACCCAGGGACACCTGGAAAGGGAGACTGTCACCTTGAGATTCCCTCTGAGCTTTGGGGACACCATTCTACAGTCTACCTCTGGGGAGGGTGGAATTACTGCAGTGTGCCGTGTGTGTTCGATGTGAACACCCACAGATGCTCCAAACCACAGGTTTCTGGGACTGTACCAGAGTTCCAAGCCTTCCACAAGCCTGCGTCTTGGGACAAGGCCATGTATATACTGTATATGGAGGATGCAGCCGATGAAATGGACTAATGCCAAGTTGGCCACCAGCACAATGGTCTGGTCATGATCTAGGTTTTCTGAAACACTTCAAATATTTATATAGCAGCTTAAAATGTTATTTATTTGTCAATGCTGCACATGCTGTACAGAACCCCAAGGGTTCCCGTCCTGAACCGTATAGTAATAAAAAGATAGAGGCAGAACCGGAGCAGTACCCCACTCCTGCCACCCTGGATCTAAATCTTCTCAACGTCATTAACATAGATGGTTTTCCCCCCACAAAAAGGATGAAGTGCCCCTTTAACACCAGAGGAACTCCACTTGCTTTATGGTGGCAATACAAAGATGTTTGTATTTGAGGAATGCACGGTCAGAGTACATGACAGAGAAACAAATCCCTGGCTGAGTACACTTTTTAACAGATTTTCCAGAAGCACACTAAAGCTGCATGATGTAGCTTTAGTTTATACCTACAAAGGAGAGCTGTAGGTGATATTCAGCCAGAACATGGACTGGAACATCAATGATCTATATGGGCATTTAATCCAGTGATAAATCCTCTCCTGGAAGAAGGTTGAGCAGGTTGTGCCCAAGGAGAAAAGGCCCACATTCAGCTGATGTCTAATGATGTGCTGTCGCACGGCGGGAGATTGTATCGTCCTCTTCACAGCACAGCGATGCACCTGATGAACTGTGTGTCTCTTAGACTTGAGTCTAAGCCTCAGGAGTCATTATGCAAGCTAGCAGTTATTCCGTATGATCTGGCACCAGACTGAACTCCCACACAGCATCAGGTGGGAACTGGCAGCCATGACTACCAACAGCACAAAATAAATAAATAAAAAAAAAAAAAAAAAACAGTCCCCTCGCCTCAAAAAATGAAATGCATAATTAAATAAAAACAAAAAAAAAGGTTGCGAGATGCGGTTTTCTGGGGGTCGCCATAGCCAGCCAAAGAGGTTAATTGAGACACCCCTGCTCTATGGTGATGTTTATCTAAACACACGTGTCTGCATGCATGATTTGCGTGCATGTCAATCTCAGATCAGGTACACTGTGTTCCGTTCCATGTGTTTAGAGGAGGATTCATCTGACTGTGAGATAACAAGTGAGACTGAGCCTTCAGGCTGTGGACAGGGATGGTACAAGTAGCATCCGTGTGCGTGCGTGCGTGCGTGATTGCGTGCGTGTGTGTGTGTGTGTGTGTGCGTGCGTGTGTGTGTATGAGAGAGGGCGATTGAGAGCGGGTGAAAAAGACAGACAACGAGAGCGAGACTCAGGGGTTGCTCAGAGTGTGAAAGGAAAGGATGTACCCTGTGGGAGTTATACTTTTGCTCTCATGTGTATCCAACTGTACTGTCTGCAGGAGCCCCCCCCACCCCCCCCCCCCCACCCACCCACACAGCTACACACACACAGACCACATCATGCATCGTGTCTTTTCTTTTGTATATTCTCCCCCGACAACGTTGTTGCACTAATCCTAATTAACTATACATTGCCCCTTTGCATAGTGCTAACACCCACAGTTGAGTCGCGCGGGAGGTTGGTAGACAAATCTCTCTTCCAATGCTCATGAAGTGAGGAGGTTCACCATGAAGTGTGTACTTGGTACTTGGTTTGCAGGTGGAATATGATTTTTTTTTTCTTTTTTTCTTTTTGGAGGGGGCATGGAGGAGTCGAGCCCTGTATCATGTGATTAAAGTTGTGGGCCACTATTTGAGTGATGCTAGTGATGCCAGCTCTAATTTCTGGAATTTGACTTCTTCATGAAATCACTGACAAAAATAACTGAATATATTTTGAAGTCATGAAAAATACATTTTTTTAAACATTTGAAAATGTTGAAATAAATAAATGTTTGCAATTATAATACTACTACTAATAATAATATGTATGAAGTGAAATCACATCGATGTAAGTTAAACTTAGAAGGGGCAGAGGGGGGTGAAGGGTTCAGTAAAGGGGCAGGAAATCCGCCTCTGGTCACCATGGCAACAGTCACGCTGTTATAACCACATTCCATCATATACAGTGTGTGTGTGTGTGTGCGCGCGTGTGTGTGTGCGTGTGCTTGCACGTGTCAGTGGTGAGAAACCGAATGTACACGCCAATGTTGTGGTGTTAATCCAGCCTTGGGCTGTCTTCTCAGAGCTCCCCTGTGTCGGCTGGATAAATCCATTGTTTCCTGCTCCATGCTGATAAATGGAGCATTAGGTCTGTTCCAGCTACTGCAGGGACCTCTGAGTTCATACAGCTGTAATCCAACAGGTGTAATAACCTGTGTGACACTGCACTGTAGAATCACTCACTTAAAGCACTGTTTCCCAAACTCTTTCATGTGAATGAGTTAAAGGAGCAATGATTTGGCTGATTTGGAAAGCCTTCCATCTATATTTGCAGTTGATCTGTTTCCAAAAAAAAAAGTGGTCCAGTTGTTATTTTGTCAAAACACTCCTACCCCAAAATAAGTTTAGAATAAATCTTAGAATGGGACTAAGGGTGTTGTTCAAATTCACCTATTTATATCGCTGCAAAATGCTTCTGAATCAAGACTGAGCGAAATGTAAAAGTGTCAGTCAGCACACTATTGACATGATGGAGAGACAATAACAATATTTGTTAATTTAAACAACACCCATTAGCCCCATTTTAAGCTCATTTTGGGTTGGCGTAAACCACCATTAAGGAGTGTTTTCACTAAATAACAACTGGAGTGAAATAAATCAACTGCAAATAAAGATAAGAAAGCCTTTTTGGGTGGAATTCTCCTTTTTAACCAAAGGGGCTCACTTGGCACAGGGAGGAACACCTTATATGGTCATCACCTTCTACAGTAGGGAGGATTATCCAAAAAAGAAGAAAAATAGATATATTTGAATGAATTTAAATCCCTGAATATACATTTAACCCTAGAAGGCCCAGTTATTATTTCTACTTGGAAAACTGTACTACCATAATTTATTTAAAGTAAAAAAAGAAAAAATATTGTATTTATGCAAATTAGGATAAGTATTGAAATAATTACAATACGTTTTAAAAATGGGATATATTTTAATATAATGAATGCACATGTTCTAGACATTCTAAAGAACACAAAAAGATATTTATTGCAGGCATTCTACTTACTTTTATTAGGGTTAAAGGCTAAAGGTCAAAGGTTAAAATTCATCAAAAATTGCACTCAGTCCATATCAGTCCAGAGATTTTTTAATTGGGTTAATTGCAGCCTCTGTGGGGGGTATTTCTATGCAAATATCATGACCAATTGCAATGACATACAACAATGAACATCAACCATGATATTTTTAATTGATTCATTTTAACCCTTTCACGCATAGCGGTCACTACAGTGGACAGATAATAAAATGTGATTATTATATGGTAAAAAGAGGTTTTCATGGCAGTGCTGCATATAAGCCTGTAGAGTGGACACCAGAGGACCCCCCCACCACTGCCACCCAGTGGCCATGTGTTGTATTTGCAAGATAATCCAGTCAACATCCTAGATGGCTGCCAGTGAAGAACAGTTGCCCCAACCCTCAGGAATTTCGACTCATTCCTTCTATAGTAGGAGACCCCTCCAGGTAAAAAAAATATTTTGGCATAAAGTAACATCTAGTAATCACTGTAGTTTAAAAAAAATCCAAGTATTGATTATATGTCGGCAGGAAATTGCAATTTTCCATCTGTCCATGACAGTGGACAGCATGCATCAGTGGCTTATTTCTACAACAATTTGTGACAAAGACAATGCTTCATCTGAAGTAATATGTCTTGCATATAAACAAATTGTTTTATGTTATTAGAATGTAACCTGCATTGTTTGTGTACAAACTAATATTTTGTGCAATATTATTCACTTTTGCATGTTATGTCATTGTTTATATTATGCAGGGCTCAAGTGCAGAACGCAATAAGAGGTAGACACTAACCTCTCTATCCAGAGTAGGGGTCCTCGTAGACACTAACCTCTCTATCCAGAGTAGGGGTCCTCTAACCTCTCTATCCAGGGTAGGGGTCCCTGTAGACACTAACCTCTCTATCCAGAGTAGGGCTCCTCTAACCTCTCTATCCAGAGTAGGGGTCCTCTAACCTCTCTATCCAGAGTAGGGGTCCTCGTAGACACTAACCTCTCTATCCAGAGTAGGGGTCCTCTAACCTCTCTATCCAGAGTAGTGGTCCTCTAACCTCTCTATCCAGAGTAGGGGTCCTCTAACCTCTCTATCCAGAGTAGTGGTCCTCTAACCTCTCTATCCAGAGTAGGGGTCCACTAACCTCTCTATCCAGAGTAGGGGTCCACTAACCTCTCTATCCAGGGTAGGGGTCCTTGTAGACACTAACCTCTCTATCCAGAGTAGGGGTCCTCTAACCTCTCTATCCAGGGTAGGGGTCCCTGTAGACACTAACCTCTCTATCCAGAGTAGGGCTCCTCTAACCTCTCTATCCAGAGTAGGGGTCCTCTAACCTCTCTATCCAGAGTAGGGGTCCTCGTAGACACTAACCTCTCTATCCAGAGTAGGGGTCCTCTAACCTCTCTATCCAGAGTAGTGGTCCTCTAACCTCTCTATCCAGAGTAGGGGTCCTCTAACCTCTCTATCCAGAGTAGTGGTCCTCTAACCTCTCTATCCAGAGTAGGGGTCCACTAACCTCTCTATCCAGAGTAGGGGTCCACTAACCTCTCTATCCAGGGTAGGGGTCCTTGTAGACACTAACCTCTCTATCCAGAGTAGGGGTCCTCTAACCTCTCTATCCAGAGTAGGGGTCCTCTAACCTCTCTATCCAGAGTAGGGGTCCTCGTAGACACTAACCTCTCTATCCAGAGTAGGGGTCCTCTAACCTCTCTATCCAGAGTAGGGGTCCTCTAACCTCTCTATCCAGAGTAGGGGTCCTCTAACCTCTCTATCCAGAGTAGGGGTCCTCTAACCTCTCTATCCAGAGTAGGGGTCCTCTAACCTCTCTATCCAGAGTAGGGGTCCTTGTAGACACTAACCTCTCTATCCAGAGTAGGGGTCCTCGTAGACACTAACCTCTCTATCCAGAGTAGGGGTCCTCTAACCTCTCTATCCAGAGTAGGGGTCCTCTAACCTCTCTATCCAAGTAGGGGTCCTCTAACCTCTCTATCCAGAGTAGGGGTCCTTGTAGACACTAACCTCTCTATCCAGAGTAGTGGTCCTCTAACCTCTCTATCCAGAGTAGGGGTCCTCTAACCTCTCTATCCAGAGTAGGGGTCCTTGTAGACACTAACCTCTCTATCCAGAGTAGGGGTCCTCTAACCTCTCTATCCAGAGTAGGGGTCCTTGTAGACACTAACCTCTCTATCCAGAGTAGTGGTCCTCTAACCTCTCTATCCAGAGTAGTGGTCCTCTAACCTCTCTATCCAGAGTAGGGGTCCTCTAACCTCTCTATCCAGAGTAGGGGTCCTTGTAGACACTAACCTCTCTATCCAAGTAGGGGTCCTCTAACCTCTCTATCCAGAGTAGGGGTCCTCTAACCTCTCTATCCAGAGTAGGGGTCCTCTAACCTCTCTATCCAGAGTAGTGGTCCTCTAACCTCTCTATCCAGAGTAGTGGTCCTCTAACCTCTCTATCCAGAGTAAAACATTTGGTAATTTGGTAAAAATGTAATGTAATAAAAGAAAACAGTTTATTCACTGGACAGCTCATTTTCTTGATTTGCAGTTTTCAGGTAGACTGGCATGTGTTGGTGGTAGAGACTGGGCTCTGTTGGGTGAGTGGGGGTGCTAGAGACTGGTGTATGGATTTCCATAAAGAAAAAAAAAGTTAGCTAAGCACAATCAGCATTATATCTGGTAAATGCAATCATAACACAGATTATTCACCAGTTTTTACATATATGCACTTGTTTTTTTTTTCTTTTCTGCATAATCATTATCAGAAGAAAGTTCCATCTCTGCCATCGCAAACTCCACATGTCTGGTTTTGAGGCATTGCCGCTCACTACTAAACTATCATAAGCCAAAATCAATTGTTTGAAGCCAAGGACATGTGTGGCAATGAATGTGTGTAGTCAGTGGCTGTAAAAAAGTAAAAACACTAGTGCATATTATAACCAAATTATTATTTTGTTATTATTTTGCTATATTCGAATCCATAAACGCCTGTTGTCCATTAGAGTGGACATGTCAGTAACTGGTTAACCAAAATGTGTTTTGAAAAAATACAAAGTGCAATGTTTTCTATATGCCTTAAGAGAAATAAAAACACACAATTCAATTTTTTTCACTCAGTATTTCATAATTCATGCATCAAAGGGTTAATTAAGGTTAATGTTACTAAAAGGCAGCATTGGGCCCAATCCGGTTAAGAATAATGACAAGGTGAGCATCCTACGTTGATTAACAATAATGTTTCGAGAACATGATGTGAGTGATGTGTCGAGTGTGGATTTCTACCAGCTGGCGGTGTTTCTCCCCTTCCGCTAAACCGCTCTGCATATTTTCTGTATGGTTGCTCTGTTGCTGTTTTTGTTATAGTCGTGGATGACCTCAATTTAAAAATGAGTAACTTTTAAAATGGCATATTTATAGTTATGGCTCTGGGTGTGTGTGTGTATAAATGGAGTCCAATGACTGCTACTTAGCGTTAGGAGTGCAGATGGCTGCTGGTGAAAATGGGTGTCTTAATGGCTGAGTGAAGCATTGGGCAATGTCTTGTCTCAACCATAATAAGGCTGGTTGAGACGGGATGAGAGATTTGACAGTCTTCAGATCCGGAAATGATCTGTGTTATTTAGTGGTATTTTGGGATAAAACATGATGGACAAACCTATTTTTGTTTGGTTTTTAGCCTTCTATTTTTGTTAACAACATGGTTGTCGATGTTTAATTATTTCTTCAATACCTCTGTAACAAGCTAAAATGGCAAATAAATGTGTGTCATGAGGTACAGTTTTTATGACATTTTAATGAATGTTTATTAGTGCTAATTTGACTTGAGTAAAAGTATGAAATGTACCGGCTTCAAAATGTGCATATAGCCTGGAGTACCAAAAGGAAAACAGTACTCATTTAGTATCATGTCCTATTTGAAGTATTTAAATAGCCATTACAGAAAATGGTTTAATACTTTAATTTCCGGGTTATAAAGCGCACCTGAATATAGGCCGCATCGACCAAATTTAGAGAAAAAATCAATTGTGTACATATACAAGACGCACTGGCCTATTAGCCGCGGGTGTTTTAATGCTTAATTACCATATGTAAGGGTTCTTGCACAGATGAGATTGTCGGCAACGAAATGCTGTTTGAGAAGCATCCTTTTTATTATTTAAATGACTACAGAACTGCACGTGCTGTATGTAATTAACGCTAGAGCCATAGACCAGGGACGGATCTAGGCATAGACATGGGGGGGGGGATGCCCTCTAGACGCCCTGACTGCCCCACCAAACATGACGAAATGCAAACAATGAAAACTTCAAAAATATTTCAAATCAAATGCTTATAGCGGTAGTTAAACATTGACTAACTACAATTAAGGCACCACTCCAACTGCCATTTTCGGCTGCCCCCCCCGATTGAGAAATATTACATCCAGGCCTGGCCTTAGAGTGTAGCCGGAGATACGCAAACTCCGATCACTTCATGAAACCAAATGAGCGCTTGCGGGTCCATTTGGTTCATGAAAAAAGGTAGCCTACCGTACATCTGGTTAACCAACTGTCCACCATTTAGCTGGGGACCACCAGAAATCCTCTCAATGTTTAAGACGCTCGACGAGGCGTCTTTATTGCCGCCTCCACGGACCCACTCCTATTCCTGATCGGCAGCTGCTGCTGCTGCTGCTGCTGCCGCCAGCCTTTCTAAACCCGTTCGTGGATGTTTTGACACTTTTCCACGCAGTCAGGATCCACTGGCAGACTTGAGAAAAAGTTGCTTTCAGCATGTTGCTCGCGCTGGTGGTCCGAGGCTCCGCGCGCTGGCGTTCCGAGGAGCTGGTGTCTCCGCCGCGCTGGCGTTCCTCGCGTTCGTCCGCCGTCTAACCATTGATTCATTGATCCCAAGGCTACGTGCAGCAGATAGATTTCCTTATTTTTCAACCAGCTCGACTGACTTTAGCTGCGTTATATGTACTTCTTCGTTTGCTTTCCATGATGCATTTAGTAGTGTCTGTCTTAGCGAATTGCCTGTGCCCTGTCCCCCTACATTTCCTGCTCGGGCCGGCTTAAAGTTGGGGTGCATACCATGCATTTAGCCGTAAACATCCATACATTGGCCGCACCGCTGAATAAGCCGCAGGGTCCAAAGCACGGGACAAAAGTCGCGGCTTATAACCCGGAAAGTACGGTACTTAAAATGGGTTTCATTTGGATTCATTGCTGTCATCACATGAGAAAGTGTTGCCATGTCAACAAGTTGCAGACAAAGTCCTATCAGCAACTTGTTGGCATGGCAATAAATCTTGAATCTTGGACCCAAGTGTAGAACCACACAGGAAGGTAGAGGACGTTCCATGGAGATTAGTCTAGGTAGGACGACATCCACTAGCGACCAACGACCTGGTCGCGAACACCTGCTTACTAGTCGCGACCAGGTTGGCGAACATGTGCCAGGGGTTGACACTAAGGTCTCTGACGCACTTGCCCATCGGCAAGTGCAAGTTAGATTCTACTTGCCCTCAGGTCATGGTCACTTGCCCCCCAAATATATTTCGTAAATTTTGCATTTAAGTTTACTTTCTACTTGGGTGCTTTAAACATTTCCTTTCGCAGTCAACGACTGCGAAAATATTCAACTTGTAAATCTGTGGTTCCCACAGTGGCCCCCTACTCAGGGGTCTGTGTGACCCCAGCAAAATGATAGTTTGTAACAGAATGGACCTGGTAGAGAGATTGGAGAGATAGCTAGAAAGCAGGGAAAGATGCAGAGGCAGAGTGCAATGACCACTTTCAAGACAAATACAGTATAGCTCGTATTGTGTTATAGCGCACTAAGTCGCACACTTGCCCGATCGGGCAACCAGGTAGCAGTCTTCACTTGCCCGACTATTTTTCTTACTTGCCCCAGGCAAGCAGGCAGGTGTTAGTGTCAAGCCCTGTGTGCTGTTCTTTGCTTGTGGCTATGTTTAGGCTTATGGTCTCTCCCGACCTATAAACTAATCGCGATCATGAGCAAATAGTCAGGACCAGGTTGCAACTAGTTGCTCACTAGTCGGGAACACAAGCAACTAGTCGTGACTACGACCAGTAGGAAAGTAGTCGTGACCTGTTGGTCACTAGTGGATCTCGCTGTCTCTCGACTAAGATTCCATTATTGGTGAAGGCATGCTCTACTCAGTGAATCCAGCTTATAGTCTCAGCAGCTGATGGGTGCAAATTCTTAAAGATGGAGTGCCGTGCTTTTTCCTGTCCCAAAAAGATGATCATCAGGTGTTATTATAACATAATCAGGAAGAATTTTTTCAATAAAGTGTATAGTATTTGTTAAAAAGCCGTTTGTATGTTGCAATGGCCACCAGTTCATTAAGTATGCATGACTTTAACTTTAGCACCACCCACCTAATAAAGTCTCTCCGCCTCTTACTTTAAGACCACCCCCCTCTCCTAGTCCCTCCCCCTCCTCACAAAAGGACCGCCCATGGTTCTGCCCATTTGTTTACAAAATTTCAGAGGGATGACAAACTGTTGAGGCTATAGTTTGAGCCAGATTCTGGTACAGAACTCCCCATTAACACTAATAATGGAGATTCACCTACATTAAACAGTAATAGTAATAATAATGATATATTAATAATACATTTATTTATTAATTTATTTTGTCAACATGTTATGATAGGGTATCACCCATAGTTCACTGAGTATTGGATAACCACAACCTGTCTAACATTCTGTCTGGGTACCGAGTTTACAGTAACAGCTCCTGTGTGTAGAAGTTCCTATCTATATAATAATAAAATAATAAAAATAATAAAACAAGCACTTATTAAAACAAGCAGTTGCTTTTTGTTGTGGCCCAGTGATTCCCAAAGACAGAGGCGTCCAGGGGGTCCCTCGCTATGTTATACTTTGTAACCAAATGGCCAGGGTATAAACTAAGTGTACATATGAAATCAAATATGACCATTTGTACACTCAAGAGTTAATTAGCACCGATTTTACAGTTAAAAATGGGGTCTCGGAGATAGAAATGCCACAAATGGGGGTCCTTAAACTAATACATGTCAAACTGGGGGTCCTCGGCTCGAAATCAAAGCCTTATAATAGACTATAGACAGTTATGCAAACACCATTCACTTCATGGGGCCAGTCCAATGGCGGCTCTTCTACATAGACTTCTATTGAATTAGCACAACAAAAGGGGACACGTCCTGGACTGGAAGTAGCATTGGATTCAAGCAACGGCCCAGCTTTTATGATAGTTTTGTAGTAAGCCTGTACAATACCTTACAACAGTTGTCATGATGAACAGATTCCTAAATTAGCCCTTATTTGCGCCGCCCTCGTTGAGAAACAATGCATTTCCAACAGTTTGTCACTTTATCTCATTTGCGCTTGGCTTCTGGCCCCTCAATGTCGCAACACCTAGAGTACACATCAGCAGCCGACAGAGAAAACAACGGCGCATGCGCAGGCATTCTGGTCATAGAAGAGTTGCGACATCGAGGGGTCAGAAACTAAGCGCTCGAGCTGCAGTTCATGCAGCTTATATGATGCAGCTGAATAGGGACTTTAGGCAGGTTTTCAACATGTCAACGGTACAGTAACGTTGTTATTGTACCGTTGACATGTTTGTGTTGTACTATCACTAAAAACAATCTAAAATAAAGCGATTTAAGATCATTAACGCTGGGCTGTTGCCTGGGTCCTAATTCAGGTCCAGGAGTTGTCCCCATTCTCTATTGAAGTCTAAGCAGAAGAGCCGCCATTGGACTACCCATGAAGTGGATGGAGTTGTCACTCTGTCTATACTCTATGGCTCTGTTTCAACACAGATGATCACAGATGATACCAGATCGTTTTAAAAGTTTTCTTCAACACATCAACTCATTTATTCACAGCGTCTTAACAGCAGACACCTGGGGGTTGGTGCGACTACTATTATATGCCCCATACGATGTTTAGAGGTGATCTTAGAGAAGAGAAACTAAATCGCTAGTTACGTATGTAACTGTGGTTCTATGGTGGTGCATGTCATAGACATACACAAAAAGCAGTATAAAACAGCAAAACCGATACGTTCTTTTTTTCTCTCTCTCGCCTTTTTACGTTCACCCGAGTTCCTTTGGCACCACAGGCATTCATTAAGAAGTATTAACTAATAATAATCCTAATTAATCCTCCATCAGCTGGTAATGTTTGAAGCCACCTCGATCCGCCATGATCACACGTACCCCATGTGTGATTGTGGTAGCTCCGCCCCCCAGAGGCTGGCGTATTTAAGAATATGACGATGACGGGGAGGGGCGTTGACACGTGGTAGATTGATACGTCATACTTTTCGTGTTGACTCCGTTGGACTGTGCCACTGCCAACGGCCCCGCCCCCAGGAAGAATTAGTAACTACGTTTTCTGTACACCACTGCTTATAAAAAGGATCTCAGGAGGTCTAATGAAGTACTGAGACCTAATAAACACGTGTAAAACTAGGAAAAGACCAAATTTCGCGGAACTCCATCTTTAAAGATCAATGAAAAAGGGGAATTTCCGCACTCTCTTCTATACAGTTCATAGGTATCTTTAAGTACACAGCAACAGCCCACCTCGAAAAACAGCCTGGGCTTCTGCAGCACTTCAAACAGTTTGAAAATCAGTTTGAAACCAGAGGAACGCTATAAGATACATTACCTGTAAAGTTGTATAAAAGAGAGTGCAGATATTCCCCTTTTCTTTGAGGTATTAACTAACACAGGACATGCAGGGCTGTAAACAACATAACATTGACTATAAAATGGCAAGTGAACAGTGACAGCACAGAGTCTTAAATAGACCAACTAGACAACTTCAAGCAACACATGATTGGCTAATCTAGGACACAGGTTAAATGCAATTGCAAAGCAACAAACGGACCCACCTCATCCTCGCAGCTTTAGGGTTCCTCAGCTAACCTCTCTCTCTCTATCTCTCTCTCTCTCTCTCTCTCTCTCTCTGTCTCTCTCTCTCTCACACACACACACACCGCTCCATCGGCACGTCCATCAATAAATTGACCAAGGTGCATGGCGATCAATTGTCAGGGAATAGATTCCATGAACGTCACAGCCCTGCATAGTCAAAATGATATAAGGTGATTGGTTTGCTGCTCGATCTCAGATTTCACGTTCTCTCTTATGTGCTGACTCGTGAATGTCAGTCTTGACCCTCGACTTGTCCAGGAGCACTTGGTATGAACCCGAGATGCATAGTTACTGTGGAATGCTTCTATAACTGCTGTTAGAAAGCATTGTTCTAAATCCTACCAGTCCCTTGGAAAATGTAGGTGTTACCAGGTGCATAACAGCATTATACACTCTCTTATTTGTAATGTCGTCATTTTGTCTTGTTTGGAGGAACACTACTAATAGCATACAGTATGTTGCCAGTTGTGAAATGGAGGCTGATTCAGGCAGGTCCACGAAACGCAGACACACACACACACACACACACACGCACACACAGAGGCATATGTGGGGGGACCTGTTTTTAATCCTATGTTAATATCTCCGGCAATGCAATGTTTTTGGATTAGACCAACATGTTTTATGTGGGTGTGTGTGACATAATATATATTCTGTTGTATATTCATGTTGGTTCAGGGTTGCTTATACTAATGGGCATGTAGCGGTTAATAAGCCATTATAATAATCTATTCAGTTTGTCTGTACTGTGAGTGGAGTGGAGCACTTCATTTTGGCATTATATCTATCAGTATAATTATGTTTTGTTCTACTCTCCCCTCTTGGAATGTTTTATTCAGGTCATTTTCATTTAATATTGATTTTTAGTTTGAGAAGTGAGTAATGGAAGAATTAAAGGCCTTGGATTGGGTCCAAGGACTTTATTTATTTATTACATAAATGCAGTGCATGCACATAAGCACCATTTTGATGTTTGGTTACGGGGGGTTGGGGGTTATATAAAACTATATACTGTAATTATTTTATAATAGCTGCTCAAAAAAAACAATGTTTAAAGCAGCAGTACACCAGAAAAAAATGAATCTTTACAAAGTCGATACAATGATGCTTGATTGGTGAGTGACCACTCTTGTCTCTCTATGTCTCTCTCTCTCTCTCTCTCTCTCTCTCTCTGTCTCTGTCTCTGTCTCTCTCTCCCCAGGTATTGATGCTGGCGGACGGGGACACAGAGGGCTTTCTGTACCAGCGTCTGCCGGTCCTCTCCTCCCTGTCCCCTGGCCAGCAGGGCGGCGGTGCTGCAGCCACGGCCCACGTGTGCCAGGACTTCACCTGCGCTCTGCCAGTCAGCGACCCCCAGGAGCTACGCAGGCTGCTGCTGGACCAGCGCACGGACGCACAGGAAGAGTAGAAAGTACAAAAAGGTTGCGAGATAAAGAAATAGTCGTCCTTTAGGCTGCAGCAGGGACGTGCACAGGTAGACATCAATCCGTCATCGACTGCTGCTGGCCCTTTCCGGACCATGAATGCAGTGTTTACTATGGTGAAAGAAATGTAAATGCCCCTGCCTTTCAGTGCCATGCAAGAAGGCAAGTATTTGGGAGAATCTTTTTTTTTCCCCTGATGTCTTATGAACTTGAAAGCAGTATTTTTCGATTAACAAATTTGTTTAGAAATCCATGCCGTCCACCGAGTGCTGGGTTGCGCCCCGAAAATAGCTGAACTGCAAGCTCTCAACGCAACGCAGCGATTAGCTATTGTTGCCCTTTTTGTCCAAAAGTTCCGTCTTACAGGATTTCAGCCTCTGTATCTCTAATACTCTCCGCACGTCCCTGGGCTGCAGCCTGACCTTAGAAGAACCACAGCTTGCACACACACTAACTAACCATAAGCCCCTCAAAGCAACGCTAGTTACCCTAGCGTTTACACAGTGTTGATGAGTGAGGCTATAGTTCCTCCGTTAGTGCCATAAAGCAGCTCACAGCTAACACAAAACGAAACAGTTCTATATGAATCCCTCGGCGGCTGCTCAGTGTGGTGGGTTTTAAGCACTGGGGTATTCCTTGCACCTGCGCAAAAGGTGAATATTCTGCCCTACCGTAGGGAGGAGACTAGAACTACTATATCAGCACTGCACGCAGTCACTGAGCCTTGTACCACAGTGGGAGTACAGCATGGAGTATATGCCGTGTTGCAGTTTTGTAGTACTCGTGTCACGAGTCACATCTTCATTTTACTCTGTCTCGTCCCTTAATTACTTGCTTGAGCGGAGCCGGCGATTGGTGTGCAGAGTTTGTTGTTCGGCGGTCAGCGGTCGATCCCTTGGGGTACTTCATTTGGCCGGTATAGGTGGTGACGTAATGGTGATATAAGTAAAAGACCTTTTATAGTTAACAAGTGTTAGCCCCCTCTGCTCACACACAAGTAGGCCATGGCCTACTTGGCGCAACACACAAGTTTGTGCAAGTTTGCACCCTGCCGAGTGCTGATCTTGTTTGATTCGTTTTCGGTCCAAGGGAAGTAGGAGTCTCTCACACCCCCATCGAGTCCACTAGAGTCACTAGTCTGTAATGCAATGAAATGTAATGACCCATATAATGAGGAGCCCATTCAAATTAACATTATGAGAGAGCTGTCTGGCGCTTATATACAGTATTTACTGTATATAATATTGTGTAGCTGACGTGCCTGAACTATTCTCGCAGTGGCCCTATCGAATTAGACATTCAATAGGGCTCAGTCAGAATTCGTACTCGCATTAGGTGAACTCGACAAAACCAGTTACCACCACTACTATTTTGTGGTACGGTTTTGCATGCCGGAGCGACACACCGCACAAACAATTTACCTAAAACGCCATAACAGTGAGTGTGGGCTGACTAATGCTTCCATCCTCGCATTGCAGAAAGTTGTGAACCTACTGGTATATTGTGGTTACAGCTCTAATCTACTCTACCATAGTTAGAGCAGTAATATAGCCTGCAGCAATTGCAGACGTTCAGTGTTACTAACGGAACACAGTCAGATAACTGGAAACATTAAAGAAATGCCAAATCTACTGAAAATGCTGTATATTTTTGCAAAGCTGTTAAACAAGACATGAATGGCAGTTTAATAATGGGCTCGTATGGCCTGCAAAGGTCTTTTCATCTCGCCCACACAAATGCTTTTGTCTCGTTTAGAACATGCAAAAACATGTACCCCCAAAAATATGATTTACATTTATGGGAGAATAGTAAGGGGGTTACAAATATACAGTACCTTTTCTTTTGAGCATCTTTTGTGTGTGTGTGTGTGTGTGTGTGTGTGTGTGTGTGTGTGTGTGTGTGTGTGTGTGTGTGTGTGTGTGTGTGTGTGTGTGTGTGTGTGTGTGTGTGTGTGTGTGTGTGTGTGTGTGTGTGTGTGTCTGGCTGGGTCGTCTACTCTTAGTAGCCATTCATTACCCGGCCTTGAATAAAAAAAAAAACACAACCAGAAAAGGAAGAATAAAGAGAGAAAACAAAAACTGCGGGTCACTCCCCACTGTGGTGCATGTAGGGTTCTCTGCCTGAGACTAATTACACACAGTAAAATCCTCATTGTTACTTCAGCCCAGAGAGTGTACGAATGTAAAATTGTTTGCTTGCTTACATTTGTGCACTATCTTGTTGCTGTGCACTCATTTGTACACATGAAAAACAACACCATGAAAATAATAGTCATATTGCAATTAAAAACATTTTTATAACACCTCCATTACAAGAATGATTAGTCCCGACTGACTGCACAAACAAGGACGTTCCAACGGAGAAGCATGGAAGTGTGGATCTAAGAGGCTTGCAGAGTGAAGCGCTTTTTGGCAATGAGCTGCACCACCTTTTTTTTTCTCAGCTTGTGCCTGCAAGGACGATAAAGAGATTACTAGAGATGCAACAATGCATTTTAACAGCGATTCAATAGGTATCTCGATACATGATTGGTTTATTATGGCATATGATATGATGATTTGAATTCGATTCAGTAACACATGAGGGGCCCTATTTTGATTGTCTTAAGTATCAGGTCTAAAGTCAAAACTTGGTGTGGCAAAGCTGTTTGGCTGTTTTGAGTGGCCAAACAGCTTTGCCACACCTAGACCACTAGGAGAGTACTGACACGCTTTGATCTCGCATCTCGCGTCTTGCCCATCAATGCAAGTGGATGGGCGAGAGTGGTTTGTTTGGAACCAGCAGGAGTCACGTGTGCTGTTCAGCCAATAGCCGCCGTCACGTGTAGTACCTTTGACCCAATAGGAGTCTCTGTTCAGCCGTAGCATTGGGAGTAAACAGGAGTGGCAGTACTCTGCTTTATAGTGCTCTTTATAGTGCTCTAGCCACACCTCCAAGTTTTGACTTAAAATCAAAATAGACCCCAAGGTGTTTTTTTTTTGTTTGTTTGTTTGTTTTAATCGATACACCTCTACTCAGACAATACATGGATCTGAACATAACACAGTGGTTCCCAAAGTAAGGACCCTGACAGGAATTTAATGGACCCTAACAATCTCAAAGTAAAGACATCGATTTTTCAATATAAATTGGGGGTCCCAGAGGGTCCTTGAAATTTAACGGGTTGCGATTCACTGCCAGAGCTTCTCTTTAACGTGGTCTCCCTGGCATATCTCTTCAAATGGGGTCCGCAGGCTGATAAAGTATCAATTTGGGGGTCCTTGACATGAAAAGGTTTGAGAACCACTGGATTAACGTTGACACGTGTACACAGGTCTACTTTTACAAGGATAGGGTTAGTGCACATTTAGGATGTCACGACCTAACCTCCAAAAGGAGGTTTACACACATATACGCACAATGTTAACGCACACGCTTAAATGCACTTCAAAATAAAATACACTTGAATTGTCCTCTCGTGGGTTGATTTGTCTCTTTTGATTCCAGAAACAGGCACTGGGTGCACAGGTATACAAGCACTTATCTTAATTTGGATTTTTAAAACCTATATACCTATAAGTATCAGTACTGCAATGTAGAAATTCTCAGGAATTCTAAATGTACTTGAGCAAGTACAAAGTATTGGCATCAACAGGGACAACCAGGGACTAACCACAAAGACACTGTGTTGCCAGGAAAGTGAGTTTGGTTTATACCACCTGCTGTTATCCCTTCCCAGTTCTGTCTGAAGTGCTTCAGTTCTGTCCCGGTATAATCCTGGTGACGTTGTGACGAGTAAACACTGTGCTGGAAATCAGGTTGTTGTGGCATCATTACCACTCGCCTCCACCACATAATTAAGTCCACAACAATACCCAGACAGGGACGACATATTGGAATATTCATGGGACTTCATCTTCAATGTGTGTTTTGTCATGCAAATCAACAAAGTAACTGTCTTAACTAACCAAATAATCCAATAAATGCAGTGCAGTTAAAAAAAATGTATCCATAATGGAAATACTTGCCTTAAATTTTACTTAAGTACTATAGTGTAACAATACATATCAATAGCGATACGATACATCGTTGACAGTACGATGCATGGACGATATCGGTTTATTACGATGTGTTAGGATTCAATGATTTGAAATATATACAGTAACTGTTTGGCAAATCTATTAAATTTGTGTGAAACGTGGATAAGTGCAGGTGATCAGATATATAGAAGGGCATTGTATTTGATCATGGCGTGTTGTTCTGTTTACACAAGGATATACTATTTCGATACAGTTACTATGACGTTACAACCCTTTGAAGTACAAGTAAGTGTACTGTCTCCTGCGACACACCCAACCCTCTGTCTGCCTGTCTGTCTGGAACTTAGTCAACAACAGGACTGCTGTGTATGTCTGTCGGTCTGTCTGTGTCTGTGTCCCAGCAGGCTGCATGCTGTAAGTATGTCTGTCTGTCTCCATCCTCCAGCCATCATGCTATAAATACATCCAGCAGAGCACACATGCAAACTGCTGTACTGTGTGTGTGTGTGTGTGTGTGTGTGTGCGTGTGTGCGTGTGTGCGTGTGCGTGTGTGTATGTGCGTGTCTGCGTGTGCGCGTCACCTCCCAAGTGTGCCTGTCTGTACACTGCAGTTCCAGTGTACCCCCTGCGGGCTGCATGTGTGTGTGTGGAGAAGGAGGAGGAACATAACATAACATTAAATGAAATGTAATGTAAAGCCCTGTGTGTGTGACTGTGCCTGTGCACGTGTGCGTGTGACAGACACACACAGCCAGAGAGGCATATGGCGAGTGCTGTTGGATCCCGAGGCAGATGGGTCTGCCCCCACGTTGGCCCGCTTTACAGCACAGGGAAGGGAAGGGGCCGGGGGTGGGGAGGAGGGGACTCCAATGGAACGGAGGAGAAGAAGGAGAAGGAAAGAATGAAGTGATGAGAAGGAGAAGGAGCACAGACACAAAGGAGAATGCCTTTGTGTCCGTCTCCCACTCCCCGGTCACGAATAGGGAAGAGAGAGCAGGCCCGTATGTAACATTTCCCACTTGGGGAGGGCAGGCGAAAAATGGCATGAGGGCGGCTTCATTGCCCGTGGCTTGAAGCGGCGATGAAGCCCCCCTCATGCCATTTTCATTTAAATACTTTAGTTCTGTGACCCACAAGATTTATACAGTACATCTTGTACAGGACTTATTTTAGGCAACTAAGCGTCAATAACTTCAATTGTTGTTGAAGTTGCAACAGACACGCAGCATGCTAAAGGTCTGACTCCGAGAGTTTTCTGTTTTGAATGATGAAATGGTGTTTTAGTGGTTGCTACAATTGTAGTTAGTAAGTAGCAGTAGTAGTGTTTCAAATCATTTTAAATATAAATAATTTAATTTGAAATATCTTTGAAATTTGGGTTGTTTTGCATGCCATCATGTTGTTTGGTGGGGCAGTCTGGCGGCTGGCCCCCCTCCCCCATGCCTATGCCTAGATCCGGCCCTGAGAGAGAGGAACAGACTTATAGGAGCAGAGCGACCGTGTCGCCGCCGCCAACGCACTCTGCCAGGCCCAACCAAACCCCCCAGCCCCCGCCTTGTCATGTTCTGCACCCGTCAAACTCTGTGGACTCCCTTCTTCTACTTCTTCCTCGCCCTCCTCTTCCTTATCGCATATGCTCAGACTGTGTGTGTGTGTGTGTGTGTGTGTGTGTGTGTGTGTGTGTGTGTGTGTGTGTGTGTGTGTGTGTGTGTGTGTGTGTGTGTGTGTGTGTGTGTGTGTGTGTGTGTGTGTGTGTGTGTGTGTGTGTGTGTGTGTGCGTGCGTGTCCATGTCCCACACATGCTCACGCACAACACACACCGTCTCCTCAGAGCTGGCGTGGGCCTCGGAGCTCCTCTTGGCAGAGGAGCGCACCTCTGTAAGGGGAGACAGAGAGAGAGAGAGTGTGTGTGTGTGTGTGTGTGGGGGGGGGGGGTCTCTTTTAGTAATGTCATTTCCCGACTTCACTTTTGGCACGTCATATCCTCTGTCTGTCTCTCTCTCTCTCTGTCTCTCGGTTCTACGGAGACATATAGCTGTGTGTCTCCCTGTAACCAGAGCCATAGAGTATAGCTCGAAGGATCTATAAGCATTGGGGGCTTGTAGATCACCTATTTTGAGATTTTTTTTATTAAATCCCAGATTCTTTAGCGAGGGTACGTCCAACTTCCCTGTCAGCTGATTTCAGCGCTCGAGAGATGGCTTGGATGGTGTTAGGCAATAGACTTGCAAGATATGGCCGTGTCATACCTTTGGTTGGTTTAAAAGCCACCATTAGAGTTTTGTACTATGTGTGGCCAGTGATATCAAGATGTAACTAGAAAAGTGCCCTTCTGGGCACAGGACTCCACCAGGCTAGGTCAAGTTGTGGCCTTGTGATGGCGCTATAATAGGCCGATGTTAAAAGGGTGCCATTTCTTTTTATGGCTTTGGCATTTGGATGATCTGAGGCATTTTGTCCAAAAATGTGTTTTGCAAATATCCACCTGTTGGTGGTGCTAACAAGCCATTGTGAAAAGAGTGGGGTATTTTTGTCAGCCTAGTATGAAAGTTCGTTAAAGATTTTATGTAAATTGCCTGCTGTGTTCATCATTTGATGCTTGTTGTAAACAGGCCAATCTTGCAAAGTTTGAAAGCAAATTGTTGGCAATTAGGATGGAATATGAAATGTGGGACACATCTGGCATGAGCACATGACTCTAAAGTTGCAGAATTGCATAATTTTCAAACAGAATTTGGAGGGGTAATATGAAAAAATGTTTTACAAAAATGGCCTCCTGGTTGGTCAAAGGTTCATCTTGTACCATGCAAGACATGCATGTCTTTTCCTGCAGATCCATGCAGGTATATGTTATATTGCGTGATGGAATATGTGAGGCAGAGGTTCATCGTTGGCATCCAGGGAGTGTGTGTGCATAGTTTAGCAACAATCAGGTTAACGGCGCTGGAGATTAGCTGGTAACAAATGGACACACACACAGGCACAAACGGACAAACATACACAGACGGACGGACAGAACATACTCTTCACAATGCCTTCGGCCTGGTGGAGAGAATGAAAGTACCGTAGTTGAAAGTACACACACACACACACACACACACACACACACACACACACACACACACACACACACACACACACACACACACACACACACACACACACACACACACACACACTTTCTCCATCTATTTCATTGAGCTGCACAGTGCTGTAAGCATACTGTATGTTCTAGTGACTTCTTCTTTTCTGGTCAAAGCCGACGCTCATCTCAGCCTGCCGCATGCAGCTGGTGCCCTCCCTCCCCCTCTCCTTGACCTCTGCATGTGTCTCCGCCTGTTATATTGCGCTGCATGCATGCGCTAATTGTTTTGATGAGCTGCACCAGCTAAATCTTAATTAGCGTTGAGATTAGTGATTGACCCCGCCTATAACCTCATGCCCTGGCAATTATGAAGCTGTAATCTGCACGTCACGGATAGATGACGATAATTTCTCCCCCACCCCATCATGTAGCCTAATGTGTATGTGATCATCTTTATGTGTGCTGCTAATAGACTCATGGTCTAGTTGAGACATATGAATCAGGCTTGATTTAATACTGGAATGTGTGGGTGTGGGTGTGTCAGGTCCTCTGTCTGATAGTTTTGCGTCCCTCGAAGCTTTCTAAACATTTCCATCAATGCTCTGATCATGAGCAAGTGATAAAGTGGAATAGAAGCCTCCTCCCTGCTTCAGTTTCATCTTTACAGTCACATAAATGTATCTTAAATATATATATTGAAATCATCTAAGCATATAGAGCTCACAATAAGATAACGAAGAATAAAACATATTTGGAAATATATTTTCACGAACAGAAATGCCAGCTTCCTTGTTTGTATTTGGGGAGGTGTTCCTGTAGATCAGGGGTGGCCAACCTGTGGCTCGTGAGCCACATGCGGCTCTTCAGCTGGTTACATGCGGCTCTTAAGGGTTTCCACATGAAGCAGTCAAAAACGCTCGGCCTGGCGCATTCCATATACCAGTGGTTTTCAACCTTTTGTTATACCAGGGCCCACCATTTATTCAGAATTTGATTTGAGCCACAGACCACCATTTGATGACATTTTAGCTCCACAGACCCCAAAGCTAAAAGATTCTGTTTACTTTTGTCAACAATTCCAGGCTGGATTTCAGAGAAAACAAAACAGTCAAACATACAGATAAAATGACCATTAATCTTTTACAACTGTACATTCTCTAGTTGTGTAGACTTGGGGTAATTCACATGATGCATATTTTAACTCTTGAGAGCGTAGAAGAGTTACATCTGGCTAACCAACATTACATCATTTAGCCTGGGGACCACCTGGAATCCTCTCAGGGACCACTGGTGGTCCCTGGACCACCTGTTGAAAACCCCTGCCCTATACAGTGGTGCCCAAGCACTCAACCAAGGACTGATTCCTAGTCGACCACAGAGGTGTAGGTGTATGTTTTTTGACTTGTCATATACTTTTTTAGATTGTAAACCCTGTTTCTAAATACATGTCTATATGTTTTAATAGTGTGTCTTTGCATTGCGCACCTGCACACAAATGCATGTGTCTTATGGCAGGAGAGGGGAAATCTATTTGCGACCGGGGCGGCCGTTGCGGTCACAACGGTTTTCTAACCGTTGTGACCGTTTGATGTGGCTCTTTGCAGTAACACAGTGAAAAACGTGGCTCTTAGTCTGTGACTGATTGGCCACCCCTGCTGTAGATAGTGCAATAGTTAGGCCAGGGGTGTCCACACTTTTTTGACTTGAGAGCTACTTTCAAAATGAGAGGCTCAATTTTCTTTCTTCTTTTCTTTCAAGATCTACACATCAAACATGTGATTGTCCCACTACTGAAAATCCATTTCAAGGCCGCTAGAAAAAAATGAAATTACTGTTATAATGTTTAAGAATAATGCACTTATAATGAAAAATAGAGGGGGAGAATTGGAAGGTTTTTCTGTATATGCTATTACTGATGTACTGTATGAAAGCAGTATGAGGTTTGAGTTGACAGTTTGTGATCTTGAGTTTAGTTTCTTGCACCCAAAACAATTGGGAAAGAGAACTGGCAAAACTTTGGTCAAAATAACAATTATTCTCCATTTTCGAATGATGTGGACCCTTGAAAATTACGCAATTCAGGTGTTTGAATACAATTTAACTCTTGAGAGCGGTAAAATGAAACCAAATGGACGCGTAAGGGTCCATTTGGTTTCATTTTAACGCTCTCAAGAGTTACAGATCTATAAGAGTCCAAGTGCTGGGGGGACTGTCATGTGATCTACCTGCAAAGCTGTGTGATCTACAGGTAGATCACCATCTACCTTTTGGGCAGCCCTGAGTTAGGCTGTCTGTCTGATAATGATACTGATACGGGGCGGCAGACGGGGCGGCAGTGGCTCAGAGGTAGAGTAACCGGATGGTAACCACAAGGTTGCCGGTTCGATCCCGGGCTCCCGCAGAGTTAGTGTCGATGTGTCCCTGGGCAAGACACTTAACCCCGAATTGCTCCTGATGTGCTAGTAGGTACCTTGCATGGTTTCCACTGCCATCAGTGTATGAATGTGTGTGTGAATGGGTGAATGTGATGCACAATCTATGTAAAGCGCCTTGGATAAAGGCGCTATATAAATGCACCATTTACCATTTATGATAAACAACACAAAGGTCCAGACATACTGTAGGAGTGTGAGAGCGTTCTTGGGAAGGTGGCATGGGAAATAAAAAGAAAGACCAGGCCAGAGGCGTTGTTTGTTTATTCGTTTTCTATCTGCTTTATTCAATCCAAGGTGAACCTCTTTGCACCAAACATTACACACAATAGAGAGAGTTTTTTTTAAAAGATGACTTTAAGCCTATCTCTATAATTTGTCCTTATTGCCTATGGTGATGAATTGTTACACCATATATAAGCACACATACTTCATTCGATCAGTAATCTATTAATCAATCAATCCATCTGGGCCTGGGTAAGTTTCAGACGTCACGCTTATAAATGACAATTAGCATTCCCAGCAGGTCACCGGACATCTGTCTTCAAAATGCCAAATGTGTTCCATCCATTCCTCCAGCGTCACTGGGCAGCATCACTGGGCAGCATCACTGGGCAGCATCACTGGGCAGCATCACTGGGCAGCATCACTGGGCAGCATCACTGCGTCTATCAGAATGCCTGGACTGCAATCAGGAATGATTGATTAGTGTCCAATGGAAGGGGCTGTGGTCGGTGAGGCCAGAGGAGTCTAGTCTAGTGGAGGAGGAGACGGATCTGTCAGTTCCATCGTCAGCGGCGTGGGAGAAGGTCAGACGAACAGGTATGAGGAGAAAAAACAACCCCGGTGACAATTATTCCTGTACTCAGACACATACATAGAGACACCAGTCGCTGTTCATAGGATACAGCATGTAGCATGGCCCATGGAAACAACACAACAGCATCACCACACTCCTCACTCACACCGCCACACGTGGGTGTGCATTAGCAGGTTAAAGTAACTGCATCAAAATATCGTTTTTACTTTCAGGAAGTATATCGACAACTTACTTAGTTTAAAATAGTGTCAATGTATTTTATGAGGTCAATTCATGTATCCTTACCCGGAAGGTGTACAGATCATGTAGGTCACCCAAGCGTAGTTGTATCGATTTTAAATCATTTAGTGTATCAGGGCGAATCGCCATAACACAATATTGTCCATGTATTGTATCATTGGCCTTGTATCGTGAAATATATCATCACTGTTACAATGTATCATTACACCCCTAGTGTGTATGCTGATTAATGTAATTATATTATATAATTATATTATAATATAACTATAAAAGTTATAATATAAAAGTTGAAAAACGGCAATAGCTGCTTTGATCCGGAGAGCAACGACATCATATATTATTCATCATACAACAAAGCGGTTTTGGGCCATGAGTGGTATTGATGTGGGAGAGAGATGGATCACTGCGGGTTGTCGCAGACTCCGAATAAATCGCATCAGTGCTTGAAATTGCACGACAGGATAGATGATGTGCAATGAGTGAGTATCCAATACAGATGATTTTGCACACAATGGGGATGCCTTTGTCATCGATGTTTCCCAAACGCAGAGCTCCTCCCGCGTGCGCTCGAGTGGGCCAGATGGCACCTTCATGCATCACTGTGTTATTAAGTAGAAGTCAGTGGGTATCCCTTATATGCAAAACGTGAGGATTAAAGTTCTCATTCACCACGACTGATTTCAGTCCTTTAGATCCCATCGATGCCCTCTACAACTTCATGGTGCTCTGCAAAGCTATAGACCATTTATAAGATCTCAATGTGATGATATTAGTGATGCACACAATTAATCTGTAGCATGATCGGAATCCAGCCCTTATCGGCCACAAAAAACAGTATCATCACATTTTTCTATATTTCTACTAGCAATATGTTGGGAAGCATCTTCCATAAGCGATATTTTATGAAATCACAGACTGAGGCTAAAGCCTCAGTCTGTGATTTCTTCTGTATAGACAGTATAGTGTACCAGTCACCAGGAACAATATTACCAGAACATCATAACTTTCGTACACGTGTGAATTGTCTAGGACTGTAATTACCAAACTTTGTCATGCCAGGGCCCCCCATGAGAAATTTACATAACCCCCAAGTTTTATTTTGCTTTTTGATGAATGCAAATGACAGCAAAATTCTCCTTTTTCCTGACAGCTCTTTTCCTGTGGGTGTGGAACCAAAAGTATTAAGTCTTATTTATATGTGCATGCAGTAAAAGAGCTGTATCACTGAGCTATGCGTCCTTTGATCAGCGCTTTAAATGCTTTGATCATGCATGTAAAAATGTAAATGTAATCGCCCTGCATGCGTGCGTTGCCCACGTGGATCTGCTCAGAGCTAAATCCCTGCCCAGCAGTGGGTTTAAGTGTTATTATTTGGACGAATCAAACGTCAAACGTATAGGCGATCTCTCTACATGCTGGAACACACTCCTCCATCGTGTGATACATGCTCACAGGTTATTTGTGTGCTTGTGTGCGTTTGTCACTGTGTGTGTTTGGTTGGTGTGGAAGCGTCATATCACCATGATGTTAAGCAACTGGTTATTTCAGTCTTAGCAAGGACCTCAAGCATGCACAGCGGGTCCCCGGACCCCGCTTAGAGAACCAATGGCCTATGAACAGGAGGTACAAAATCATTTCACAACCGTGACCATTGGTTGCGACTGATGGCCCAACGGTCACAACCTATTCATGGTATTGTTAAGATTAGGTTTAGGCATAGGTTTTGCTGAGGCTACATTTAGGGTTAGGGGTTTTAGGTTTAGTAGCGACCAGTGAGGAATGTTGGGGACCATTGATCCAGCGCTTGCAACTTATTCATGGTGTCGTGTCGCAACCTTTTTATAGCAGTCACGACCAGTGGTCAGTAAACAATGTCTCCCTATAACACACACTGGAAAAGGGCTTTTGAATCACTCACTAATCACTGTTACATGTTACAACGTCCAGTTTCCTCTCCAAGAGTGTTTAGGTTTGTTGAGAGCGTTATTAAATTATGCTCCACTATGTGGTCTATACAAGCTCACAGCGCAACACGTTTTGAGCTTGTAAATCTGCTGTTTGCGGTGTGTGACCCAGTATTACAACACGCGGGGGGCTGGTGTGTGCTGTGAGAGATAGGCTACCTGTAGAAATGGCCAGAGAAAGCATGTTTGCCTCACCTTTTATCTCGGACCGGTATTGAACCAGACAGCTCCTGATAGCCCCTAAATGGGTGGCTTAGCTCCGGGTCTCACCTCGCGGAGCACCAACGCACCTCCACAAGCATGGTGGGGGTGGGTATTGGAGGGACAGATAAGGTATGTATTTTTCATTCCTCTGCCCTAGATCAGCGTTTGCCGTGCGAATCAGGAGGCTGCAGAACCCACGAGCACAGGTTAATATACACTGCTGCCTCGCAGCCACTTTCCCCCTGCCTGGAGTCTGTACTGTAAGCGTTATCAGAAAATAGTTTCTGGTAACATTTTAGGGGGGGAACTAGGCCATGCAGTTGCTCAATAATTGATTTGTTTCGCTTTTACAAACGGATAGTTTAAAAGTTTTAACGTTGTTCGGGTGCAGGAATACATCTCATATCAATTCTAGCTCTACAAGGCCCAATGTTGCCTTTTAGGGACATCAACCACCCAATTAATAATTAAAAATATACAGTACGGTATATATATATTTTCTTTTTCACATAAATATCATTGTTGAGGTCCATTGACCCCCCCCCCCCCCCCCCCCCCCCCAGAGGCTGCAATTAACCAATTTTTTTTTTGATGATTTTTAACCCTAATAAAAGTAAGTATAATGCCTCCAATAAATATACTTTTGTGATTATGTCTGAATGTCTACAACATGTACATTCATTATATTATGAAATCCTCCAAAAGATATATTTTTAAATTTATTATAATTACTTTAATAATTAACTAATTTGCATAAATACAATATTTGCAAGTAGAAATACAATGCATACCCGGGCTTGGAGGGCTAGACACATACAGCAGAGGCAGTCGCTTATGAGGTAGAGCAGCTCTCTTGCAGGTGGAAGATTCTCGGTTATGATCGCTGCCTGCTCCATGGCTGCTTGTTGAATCAGCTCAATGCACACACAGTAACTTCACACTTTGCGCTAATTAAGGCTTTGTTCCGCTGTAGTGTGCAGTGGTTCTTTTCGATATTTTAGATTTTAGCAGTGAGCCCAGTGTCTCTGATGTCATGTACATTACTTCCTGGACTACATGTTGGCTCAGTAAGCCAAATGGACCCCTATGAGTCCATTTGTTTCTCATGTGTTACTCACACACACACACACACACACACACACACACACACACACACACACACACACACATAGTTATACCTACTGGGGTATATCAGAGTATTTCCAGTGACGCTACACACACAGTAACAGCGTCAGGCAGTGCCTCCCAGAATGAATCATTATCATCAGTAACACCCTTGAAGGAAGTAGTGAAGTCGGTTAAGTTCTTTCCAAAATACTGTACCTCTGATGAGCATGGTTTCATAATGCCATCATGAGTCCACATATAGTAGAGCACTGTATTGGATGAAGACGCCATATCAAGTACTTAAAAATAGATTGTTTGTGATTTTAAGTCTGACAGTACTGGCGTGCAGAAATCCCTAAATATGAAGTGTGACGCATGCACGCACGCACAGACATTTCTGCCTAGCTTGCATAGTAATCTCACTCACTACATTCGCAATAAGCCTTCTCTTGTAGTGCAATTTACGTTCATTGTCAAGTGCTACCTGCAATTTTGAGATAGATGTGCTTTCTGAATTGCTTGGGCATGCTTCCCAGTCCTCAAACCTGCTTTTCTGTGTCATCGGAAACAACTATGTTTACTTCCAGGAACCTCTACACCTCTAGTGTGGATTCCTCTACTGTAGGTGATATGGAGATGGACAGAGAGCCTGCCGTGGCCCTCATTCTTCACACCAAGGTGCCAGACGCTTACGTCATCAAGTGCAACACAACGCCTGAGGCCACAATGGAAGCGGCAATCGGCATGTTCTCTTTGACATACTGTGAGTTACGCCTGCTATTGTACATTGTACATGGAAGTGGTTAATATGGCTATTTGTACGTAGGAAGTGAAACTCCCCGTAGCATCCCCTCGGCCCCCCTTTCTTTAGCAGGTGGAAGAGGCTCTCTCTCTCTCTCTCTCTCTCTCTCTCTCTCTCTCTCTCTCTCTCTCTCTCTCTAGCTCATTGCTTTCTAAACCTGCTGTTTGGGCTGCTTTGTGTGAACACTGTCATCATCACTGCCTCCTGTGCTTGTATTGCCTTTTGCCAGCTGTTCTGCTGCGCCATAAAGCTGCTCAGTGGGCATAAACTACAGTTACAGAAGCAATATCATTAAATGGTGTGTGTGTGTGTGTGTGTGTGTGTGTGTGTGTGTGTGTGTGTGTGTGTGTGTGTGTGTGTGTGTGTGTGTGTGTGTGTGTGTGAATAGAGAGAGACCTATACAGTGTTAGCTCACGAGGGAAGGATAAACCCGCTCCCCATGCGCACCCTTCCATCCAACCCCATTCCAGAGCCATTAAAATAGAGATTATAACATTATAGCATTTCTCTGGTAATCATGTTTTCTCCACCTTGTTTACCTGCATGGTGTTTCTGCTTCTCTGCTTTCGTGGAAGGCATTACAGGCAGTGCTTCGCAAAATGTGTTGCTCAAGAGACCGAAAGGGGAAATAGACCTTTTCTCACTACTTCTTAAACATATTATATATTTATTTATGGAAATTATTTTAGTTTATGTTCAATTTTATAGAATTTTTTATTCCCCCTGCAACAGTAGGGTATATAGTGTATATATCCAGGAGGTCATATTGCCTCCGTATTGGGCTGGGTGTGGTGTGAGTCCCTAGGGCAAGCGGTTGAACATGATATGATAAGAGCGGCCAGTGGTCTTGTAGGAGGCGTTGAAAGACATTTTATTTGAAGTGCTATATAACCACGTTTAATCAATGTCAATACTGATGTTGAAACCGAGGCTACAGCTGGTATTTATATACCGGCACGTACAATAGATGAGGATGTTTTCTCTAGGGTACAGTAAGGGAATGCATCTTGTAATTTTCTGACACATTGCTGACACATGAAAACAATATATTGGTAGGGTTTCACTGGCTGCATTTACATGGACATATATATTCTGCTTGAATTCAGAATGAAATGCTTGTTCAGAATTAAAATGCTCATGTAAACACCTCAACTGGAATAGAACATTCCATTCCCATTTGAATCAGCATTTACCATATAAACACTTTCAGAATGCTCCTTAAACGGAAGGAACGAGGAATCCTTTTATTCAGGCCCATGTAAAACAGGGCTTTTCAACCAGTGATCCCTGGGTGGGTTCCAGGTAAATTATAGTTGAGAAGCAACTATATAGATATTATCTTTTTTATTGAAACAAAATTTAAATTCTATTATTCTATTATAAAATCTATTATTATAAAATCATTGATTTAAGCGCCTTGGGTATACTATGGACCTCAGTTTGTAAATGAATTTGTTCTGGATGCACTATACTGTATATTGCCCATATACTGTATGTAAAACACAGCCGGTACCATACTGTGTACTTTGTGCATGCAGGCCTGTAGATTGATCATGCTGTAGGTTGGTGGTGAGGAGGAGAAGTGGAGCGATGGAGGCTGAGGGGGAACAGGCCCACTAGTTCATCATGTTAGCCTAGTTAGATGAAAGGACAGGAGAGGGATGCTCATTATACTGTAGATCTATATACTCTCTCTCCACAGCCCTTTCCTCATCTCTCGCCTCGTTGCATGAACATAGGCAAACATTTGGCGAAAGCATAGTGGTCTACAAGCACATAACGTGACACGCTCAGGGGTTTGGTGTAGAGGTGGGAAAATAATGGCCCTCAACAGTAGATAGGTCAATGTACAGTACAGGTTTTAATAATAATGTTGTCAAGTAGAAAATCAATGGCAAAAAAATGACCACAATCCTTTTTTACAGGCAAAAACCGAAAGAAAACTAACATAAAACTATGATTAGATGTGTTGACAATTTTTTCAACAAATAAAAGATCTGCTAAAATGTTAGGGAGAGACACATTGACACATTGTGAGTGTGTAGCAGAGGATAATTCAGCCATTTTCAATGCTATCACGTCCTGTCAAAGTACATTTTAGGCACATAAATCAACTGTAGGCAGGTAAGCGAACCACAGACACGTCAATCCATCAGGTGACTAAAAAAAATGACTAAAACAAATGACATTTTATTCAAAAAATTATAATGCCTAAAACTAAACTAAACTTTGCTGTCAAAATAAAGACTGCACAGGTTAAGCAGTTAACCCTCTTATAAGGATCCAATTTACATGTTGTCACTCGAGCGACCCTATCGACATCCCTTGGAGTGACTGCTGGGAAAAAAGGCAATTTCGGCAGAGCAACCTGGAAAAAGGTTGTGCGACCAAACAGAAATTAGCCTTTTACTCTCTCTCTCTGTCACATAGCTCTTCTTCCGCTCAAGCGTGGCGTCAGCCTATTGGCAGGGCAGGCAGGTAGGCAGGCAGGCACACATTTCGTCTTAGTCCCACTCAGGTAGAAAGATTTCACATCTCCATGGTGTGAATTGAAATGAATATCCTCAACCAGTCATCACTGTGTTGGCCCTGTGTTGACGGATATATTTGACAAAATTCCGTTTTTGCAAGTGGTTGGAAAAAGTACTGACATTCTCAACTTAATACTATTGAGTATCAATACTGTATTAGAAGTATTACATTCAAAATGTACTAAAGTAAAAGTAGAAAGGTATACAATACAATACATACAAAAGTACCAAAAGTAAAAGTAACCACTACTATTTCATAAATGGTAAATCCTTGAGACAGACATTCAGTATGTGGGTCTTATAATATAAGAACATTACACAAGTAATAGTGATAAAGTCTTGCTATACAGACACAGTTCATGCAAAGCATTGCAATGCAAAGTTGTAAAGTGTCAATCGCAACTATTTGTGCGGCAATATCGTGGCATGCCCTAAGGCAGTGGTCAGCAACATTTTGGACTTGAAGTGCCATGTTTGCATTTTCTTGATAGCCAGGAAGAAGGATTACAATGTCGGGACATTGTAATCATTATTAAGAAAGTTAGACCAATCTCACCAGTCAGCGTTCAGTTTGAATGAATGAAAACTCCACCCTTTTGGGCGGAATTTAGTCACTGTCCAAATAGTTTAGCAGCTGTTGCTATGCAGGTCAAGCTTTCCTCTTCTAACGTGCCTATTGGACAAGGCCGGATTGAGGAGGGACTTAGGGAAGTTCTCATTGTGTGCAGGATTTGCTTGAATTTGAGAGATCCTAATTTGTGATTATTTAAAATGAAAAATCCTCTCTCATACCTATGCCAGCGTGCCTTATGTGTCTTATGTCAGTGTGCCAGTGATCACCTTTCACTGTGCCTAAGGTTGTCCACCCTCGTCCTAAAGTTACAGCTATCCATTGTATACTTACTGTACACACAACATGGTTGTCTAAGTTGGTAAAACTTTACATTTCTCGTCTTACCATCCCAGACAGTAAATGGGTGAGTTTCCCAAATTAATTTTGTCTTGAACATAGCTTAAACACACGACCTATTTTGTTTTCACAGGCGAAGTGATGTCAGCAAGGTAGGCGTATTTGAAAACTATTCTCTCCCATTGTGAAAGTAAATTAAATGGAATAGCATTCAAATGTGGGTTACTACACATAGGCCAATGCAATGAGGCTAAGTGGGAGGCTAATAATATAATATACAAACTAGTTAATTCAGCATTCCTTTATTGACTGCTCAGGCCTCAGGCCTATAGCTACCAGAAAATCTATGTCCAGAGTGAACAGTGGTGTTGTTGAGAAGGCCCACACACCCACTCCCTACACAGAGGTCCTTTGGGGAAACCCAGCCCTTGACATTTCCCCACCATTTTGTTGACATTTACGGGCACATGTAAACCAGAGTTATTGTGAGTTAATCAAAAATGGGAGCAGAATACTGATGGGCCAAATGTCAAGCGGGCCGGTCCATCTGCCGTTATGGCTCAATCACTGAAGTGCACAGTGGGACACGGGACAAGTGCGCCAGGTGGGTGTTATGTCTGTGCTCTGAGGCGGAGAGTCACGGTTTGGAGGGGCGTTGTTTTGGTAGGGGGACCACAAAGCTCTAATTGGTTCTTCTTGGACTCTGTCAGGCTCAAGATGGAGGGGTGGTGTGGTTATCAAATCAAACCTTTATTTATAGAGCACATTTACCAATTAGTGGTGTATTCAATATGTGTCTATCGCGTTATACCGAACGAACACCTGGGCGATAGATACTGTATATCGACTGAGAGGCTGCTATATCAGTATGGCAATAGACAACATGAATTATTTGGCGATTAGTGTTGACAAACATACTTCTGTTTAACGTCATCAAAGCCCCCCTGCACATGTTGCAATACACTCTGCTCCCAGAGTCCTTGTTAGGACATTTAGACATTTTATTTTAATTTAAGATCTCTGAGAGCCAATCAAAAACAAAATGATGATAATACGTAATTAAAAATAATAAATGGCTTGAGGATAGTTGGAGTGAGTAAATTCAGACAAGTTTGTCAGCAACCAAACCTTTGCATATTTCAATGTAACTAGCAGGAACCGCAATAACAAACAAGCATACAAATCCTGTCTGAAGATTGATGGATTGTGAATTCTGAAGAATATAACAACTTCACTGCACGCTCACACACACACGAGCACACGCACACAGACACAAGGCCTCCGACATGGCTTCGAAACGTTTGATTGCAGAAGTCATTTTGATTGCGCCAAGGTAAATGTACCATAGCCTCGCACGCTAGCGCCCATTCTAGGCCTCTTATCTTCCAGAAATCACTTCACAGAGACATTCCTTTCAGACGTTTTCTGTTACGTTATGTCAGTTGAAATTGCAACCAGCAGAGCCCCCTCTTTCTGATGGAAACGATATTAAAGGATTTTGATCGTCGGAAGCCAACGGCAAACGATTATTACTAGCATATGTTAATGCAATGCGTCAGCTAGGGCCCCTCTGGATCTGAGCGGGAGCCGATATAAATAGACACGGCAACTAAACTAAACTCCCCTGAAAAATAAGACCTACATCCACAGTTTCTTCTCATCAGAGTAGCGATTAGCCAGGAGATTACAGTAAGATGGAAAGATGACAGTGCAACTTTTAAGAGATAGGTGGAGCCGCCGACATCAGCAACAATCCCAAGTAATGATGGATCTTAATGATAATGCTTGCTCTTTAACTGTTTTTTCTTTTTTCTAGGCACGCGGGGATGAATGGGAATGTGTAAGGAAGGTCAAAGGGTCATTGTGGTGCAATTCAACTCTTGTCTTGTCGTGACAACTTTTTTGTGTTGTCGCTGCAGGTTCACAGATTGAGAATGTAAAACTAAAATAGTGTGTCATGTATTAAGGTGCTTTCAGAAGAGCATCGTTTAGCACTAACATTGTCGCCTGGATCAATGAACAGAAAAAAAATAAAGGAACTCTTAACAGAATCCAGGTGTGGACGGTCGCAGCCGTCCCTCAACTTCTCTGCACACACAGAAAAAAAGAAAACACAGGTTTCATTTTGAATTAATTTGTCGGCGCATTAAATCGCTGCCCGTTTGAAAGGATCTTTAATGTGCAGTTATATTGAAAATGGAATGAGGCTGTTACAATAGCAGTAGTTATAATAACAGATATTAAGGTGCCTGATTATTATGTTATACTCTAGCTATCAAAAAATAACAGATCTAGCTTGTATATCTGCTACAGTATACATTGTAAATTGCACCATTTACATTTACCACAGTGATTCTCAGCCTCCAAGGGGAGGCCCTGGAGGGACCCAGGGACGCACATTGATAATGCACCACTTTATCTGTGCTGTGATTCAAGTTATTACTCATAACTTGAATCAAAGACTAATTACATATCACTTGATTACTATCCCCCCACCCACAAAAGTATAGAAATGTACAACACAAATCTGTTTAGCGACAACTTGTAATGTAGGTCATATGTGCAGAATACTGTGGTGCGCAGTTCTGTTGTTATCTGTTGATAGCTTGTAAATCGGTGCATGCAACAACAAGCTCATCTGTAATACCGTATGTAATGAGGCGTGTTTTGGCGGGGTAATATCTCGCTACTTTTGCTGGAAACGGTAATACTATTACAGTAATATGTAATTCGTTACTGCCTAACACTGGTCAGCGATCGATGAACCCTAAAAGAAATGGGTCAGCATTAACAGCCGTCCCATCATCGACCGAAGGGATTTAGTGTCGTCACCATATTATGTGTGCCACTCGTTTTTTTTTATTAGCTTTCATTTGTCTTCACAATGATGGAGGTAACTGGCTTGCTCAGCGGACCCGCCTGTAACCCCCACGCTAAACGCAAACACCTGATTTACAGTGTTAATTTCCATCTTTCCTCGTGCAGACACAGTTAACCATGTGCTTTTGTGTGTGTGTGTGTGCGCGTGTGTGTGTGTGTGTGCGTGTGCGTGCGTGCGTGCGTGTGTGTGTGTGTGTGTGTGTGTGTGTGTGTGTGTGTGTGTGTGTGTGTGTGTGCGTGTGCGTGCGTGCGTGCGTGCGTGCTGCATGTGTGCGTGTGACTAAGTGTATTGATTATTAGACTTTACTGCAGAGCTTCCATTGACTATCTGTCAGTGTCTGGATGCCCATAATGGGAAGACTGTTGGAGCTTAACCCATTAAGATCCTGAGGCACGGAACGATCCTACAAATGTCTTTCTGTTTTCTGAAATAAAATACGTCCCTGTTGCACCATCGATGGTGCTCAAAACGTCATGTCAAGGACTCCCAAAATTAGGCCTATACTAGGTCACTGACGCCAATCAAGTACAAGTATTTGAGTATTTAGTAGTATCTCCTCAAAGGATACATTCTTTGTATTTTTTTACAGGTTTTTCGTACACTGTTGCAGCTCATAGAGCTTATATTATCTGCTAAATTTTGTAACTGGACCAATCTCACATGTCTTAGGAATGTTTGTGTAGCGTGAGGCCTGAACACGGACATGGATAATACAGAGACATCACAAATACATTTGGTCATGTACAACTGTGCCATTTTCAGTGACACTGAGAGACCCCCAGAGAAGGATGGAGGGTGCTAATCAGTTTTACGACCCTTTGGAATGCAGGATAGGAACTCAAGAAAAAGGACACTTCACTCTCTGTGCCCCTACCTCATGAACAATACCAAACAGATGAAACTGTGCACACTTTACATATCTGGACCACAAATACAGTATATATATTTGTATGCTATCTTATGAACCTTAACTATACACTGTACATAGCATGTCAAATTGATTTGTAAATAATTTCTTCTTATAATATTGGCCTGATCTCTGCATGGCTAATATATGGTGTTTAGTATCGAAACGTTCCCAGAATCGAGTTGTTTGCAAATCCATGATCAGATGTTTTGTAATTAGCCACTAAGGGAAGTTAGAGAAATGTAGAGACATAGCAGGAGGAAAAAGGAGGGGCTGGTGAATCCCCCTACACACATGCATGGCCAATGGCCAGTGAACTGGAAGGGAGGAGTCAAACTCCCCCACTGAGTGAAAGATAGTGAACAGGCCACATGTGCTCTCTCTCTTGGTTTTGGTGGATGAACAGACAAGACGTCCTGTCCTCTCCCTCTGCTCTTCTGAATCGGGTTGACTAGATGTCCCCGTTTCGCCCTCTGTTCTTTTTGGTCGGACTGTGGGGTTAGACGAAACGTCCCCCGCATAGAGCGCTACTGACTTGTTTCGAGGATAAGACATTGAGTCTCCTCATCGCTTTTCAGTCCGGGTCTGACTGCATGTCCCCGCCACCAAAGAACTTCTGAGCAGACCTCAACGCCACAACCAGCCGACACTCAGAGACTCAGAACGGTGCTCCTCTCAACGCCACAGCGAAGACAAGACACTCATCTCCTACACGACTACATCCTTCAAGGAGCCAACTCCAATCCAAGTCGGCGTCACCAAGGACGCAGAGCTGCCACTGACCGGGTATAAACTGCCTGGAGGCCTGCACCTCCAACCGTCCACTCTCCTTCCCAAGATGGCCGCCGCCAGCTACTACAAAGACTCCTGGCTATCACCACAGGCCTGCTAATGGCTGCCACTACCACATGACTCCTCCTCCTGCACACAGGCAAGCATATCACCTTACATGTGAAAATTGGCAACCCCCAGGTTAGCAGGCAGAGTAGAGAAGTTGTAGATCTGCTGTTTCTCAAACCTTTTATTGCTTTTATTTTTTTTCAAGTGTGTCTTTTTCTTTGTCTGCACCATTACCTGACAATACACACGACCTTGCTATGATCAACATTTAATCCTGCCGTCCATTTTTAGAATGTTTTATACCAATTTATTTTACATGTAATAAATTGATTATTTTTATTAAGAAGTTGTTGTGTTTTCTATCTCATGGTTTACAAATTGTACAGATGGGGTATTTATTGCTAGTCTGTCCAAGAACTCATGTTACAACAGTGACGTGAGCAATATAATTTCATTATGTTTCAATATTAATATTTTCATAATTTCATATAAATATGGAAAATTAATATTGAAATATTATGTCCTGTTCATAAACACTACATAATTGGTGCCCCGTGTGAGGCAGACTCTTATTCCAGCTGTACATATTGTGAACAATGAGATATTGAAATCATACATACATTTTTTTTTTATATAATAATAAGGCTAATAATAATAATAATACGGGTAATAATAGAAATAATAACCACCATGACAACGCTAATAATATAGGCCTAATACGGCTGTTATTCATTTTATTTTATTATTATTATTATTATTATTTTTCCCAGTGATTTAAGTTGATCAATATCTGGTTAGTGGTAGAAGAGTGAAATCTAAAATACCAGTAAAACCGGAATAAAATCGGTCGTTTTTAAAGCAAGCACTATAATAACAAATAACAAAAATATAAACTCATTCTCCCGAAGAGGCATGGTGTAGTAACTGTTGAGAATTGATTTAGCTGCTAGATATGAGAGCTACCTATGATAACATCCGTCTCATAATCTGAAGGGTGTGAGTTTCATCATGACTAGAATTGTCAAAGATCCTTAAATTGACACATTAGATCCATATCTGTGTTGAATTAAGTTGATCTGACATTAGTGCATGTGTGCCCCTCTCCCACAAATGTGAGTTTTTATCCCACTTCCTCTAGAGTATATTTAGCTATTGGTCTATGACTAATGAAGTATACCTACACCAATAGACATCACTGCAAATCTGTTGGTGAATACAAGTAAAACTGTGAAAACCCTGGTTTATAGATAGATGTAAGCCCTTTATGTTTTCCAGTGGCAGTATGGTGTAACATAGTATTATTTTATTTTTATTTTATTTGTGAGTACATGTATGACATCATTGCTGGTTGGAAGTTACCTTGGCCTGGCAAAATGTTTAACAAGTTAATGATCTGATTTTGGTAGGGTAGGAAAGGCAGTTGTGCGTGAAATTGACACAGGAACCATTTTAGATTCTGCCAGAGAGCGCAGACAAACGGTCTCCATTTTGTCTTTGTTGCTGCATGCAACATACACGCAACACCCTTTATCAATCATTTGAGAAAAGGGGGGTTTTGAACCACAGCCTTAGCAGTGTTGGCTCAATCTGGCTCCATGAAGAGTTGAGCCACACCAGTCCTGACCTCCCACTCCTTCCTTATCACCCACATCAGGGCAGAAAGGGGGGTTTGGGCCTGCCTCTTGTGTGTCAGCAGACACATAAACCAGATCAACATTTGTTGAATCCATACCAGTAGTCTGGCATTGCTTTTTAGCAACTATTTGTCCATACTGTAACACCTAGTTATCGTTCCATACACTGTTGTCACGAATACATTCACTTTACACAAGTTAGAAGTTTGTGTTGACTGGCAACTGTCAACCGTGTTAGTCATCATCTATCATTCCAAAAGAGGTTGAGTAGTGCAATCTTGGTTCCAGACCAGGAAACAGGCAAAGGGCTTATCAATAGCCGGCTAATGCCAGTCCCATTCTCATTTCTGGGTTGTAGAACGACCCCCACCCCTTCACCTCTTTCATCACCCGGCATCTAGGTAAATGTCAAGGGGGGGTCTGAGCATTAGTTGGCCTGCTGCTCTTGTGTGCTAATTTCTTCCTTCTTGCACAGCCAGCCTAGGGCTGACTGTGTAAGCTGTAAAAGTAAAACAAACTGCCCACCTTGCATCTCCAAAATCGAATTTCACTTCAGTGGCAAATGTACCTCTTGTTTAACCCTGCCAGCTAACGCATGCATTCAAGTAAGTTAAACTACGGTCAAAATTAGATTTTAATTGTGGAGCAATCTATTTTAGAATTAGTGTCATAAAAAAAAACTTTGCCTGACTACCAAAAGTCACAAGTTTGTTAACAAGTGGTACACTTGATCTACCCTGTGAGAGAAATTATATTTTTGGAACAAGATTATTGACATCACTTTGGCAGCCCATTTTACAACTTTGCAGTTTTTAGAGATCTGTTGTTAGAGAACTTTTCTAAAATAAGAAGATTTTAGCAACACTGCCAATATGTCTGAGAAGGCACTCAGCTACCTGGATTTACTCAATCAGCTTTTGGTGTTATTAGTGGTTTCCTCGTGTTTGGTTCTCATTGATGTCGCAGGGATCAGGAAATTCCTGTATAATATGGCCTATGCCATAACACATGCTGTAGAAGCTTGGCTAGAACGTTTTGACCCAGAACTGCAGAGTTCTTGGAATGTTGGTTGTGATATGGATGTGTGCCCACAGTTTGTCCCATTGCCGACAGTTAAAGATGACACTGGCAGGTTACAGGGGGGTGTTTTGAAGCAGGAGGCTGGAGTAAAACAACCATGGGGTGATCTGGCTGAATTCTGTAAGCTTCAGGGCTCCATAATCCAGTTGCAAGACAGGGTCGCAACCCTGGAAAAGCATAAATTTACCAGCATGGATGACACTCTACTGAAATGCTTTCAGAACCTTCTAGCAGAGGTCAGAGGTCAACCACCAGCATGCACTGGTGAACTTTGCTGTGGGTCCAGCCTAATCCAGGCTGAACTAGCTGACCAGGCCAAAGCAATCTCGGCAATGAATTCTCATGTTGACAGACTGTGTGTAGAAGTCAATCAGTTACAACACACTATAACTATTAGAGACAACCTTATTACAACACTGCAGGGTAAATTAACCAAGCACGAGTTTGAGGAAGTGGAATTGAGTGGTCATCAGGGGTTGCTGGACCATGTTTCCTTTCCAAAAACCCACATCCCTGCCACTGACCCTTTAGAACCAAAGCAACTGCATGTACACCCAAGTGATCAGGCTATGACCCTGCCAATTGACAGAGTGGTAGCACGAGCAGACATAGCTGCGTGCACACGACCAGTCCCACCATGTTCTGGCCCACCTTCAGCACCCAGTCAGTTTGAGTTTGACTCACACAAAATGACGCATGAACCCCAAAGGTTCCTTGCTAAAACGCTGGACGATGACGATCTAATGACAATTGCAGAACACATTGACCGTTTTAACCCACCAGTTTCGGGCAGTGCAGACACTCATGCTTATCTAGATAGTATAGAGGACTGTCTACGCTCTCATGAGCCTGTCACTGTAGAAACAAAAGTCAGACTTATTCATCTAACCTCAAACCGTGAGGTGTTTTCCTGTCTCACACGACAACCGGCACAATCTCTGCAAGATTGGGGTTCGGTTCGACAGGTCATTATTGATGAGTTCAGTGACGACTGTGGTGTTCAACCTGGTCTCGTCTCGGCCATGGGCGTTAAACAGCTCTATGGTGAAGGTGTTGATGTGTTCTATAGACGTCTAATGAAAGCGTTTTTCGGCCATAAGAATACTCCAAACATGGAGGAGGATGTCATGTTCAAACAGCTGTTTGTTAACAACCTATTGCCATCTGTCACCAGGCGTTTCCCTCTCGATGTCAGACTCAGTAGTAACATGGCAACATGCCCTAAAAGCATCCGGGAGCTACGGAGTCTGGCACGGGAAGCATTTGCTAGAGACCGTGATGACCCGCCCTTCAGCTCCCAAGGAAGCCATAAGAGCCTAGAAGTCAGTCACGAAGTTAGGGAATCACGCCGGCAAAGAAAAGCACGGCTCTATGCAGCGAGACAGAAGTTAGGGCCGAGTGATAATGACTGGCGGGCATCGATGCATGACTGAATCAACAACACAGTGGCATCCTCTTGTGTGGATTTTTCAGATTTAACCCCCTGTGGTGGCTGGTGGGTCAATTGAAAAATCCAAAGGGGGGAGTACGGATTTATACACCTTATACACTGGTTGTTGTTGTTGTGTTTACTTTTTCGTTTTAGTTTTTCTTTTAGTCTACCGGTTTTGTTTTGTCCAAACCTAAAATAATAGTACCAACCGTCAGATTTTGTCCCTATAGGATAATTAACATGATCTGCATGCCTCGATCATCTTAATTACCATTCGGTGAATTAACAGCATGATAGTTCTACCCAAATTATGTCTGCGGCAAATATTGTGTCGTAGCTACACTCAAACATGTTGCAGTAAACGGTCACCATTTCAGTTGACAAGGAGATGTTTGCTATAACAAATACTTTATTGTAGCTCGAGTAATCAAATATCTGCCAGTACAACTATATAGAAATGATGATTTCCTTCAGCCTGTATATAGAAGTATATAGATGCCTTCTGCTACATGTACAGAAGTCCACTATCATGCCTATACAAAAATCAGAACAACTACTGTATATAGAAATGATGCCTTTTGCTCCATGCAAAAGTCTACTCTCGTGCCTACATTTTTTTTTATTATTATTATTGTAGCCAGACTCAACCAAATACGTAAGCTTTCCACTCATGTTTTGACAACTGACTAGTTTATTTAACACCAAACAAAGAAACGAATTTGTATTCGTTTTGTTCATGTTTGTGACAGCCAAATCTCAGGACAATATAAATATGTGCCTTGTCCTCTGCCATGATGCAGTGGACAAGGGGAGATACTGATGATACATAGTTAAAGTCTATTCCCAAATCTGTAACATTTTTTTTTTTACCTAGATGTCTTTTAAAACACTCAAGATGTTTTTTTTAAAAAAGGAAAAAGTTTGACATCTCTTGTAGCATTATGTATATATTGTACATGTGTGTATATATTTATAAGTATATTATTTTTCTTGCTTCCCCTGTACTAATATGCCATCATCCTAATTCGCTGATCACTATAGGAGTTTTAAAACAATCTTGACAGTTTTAAAGCATCTGTCTTTTCCTAAAATGTTATTTTCCTCTTTTTGTTTTCCTTGTGTTGTTGAGTTTGTACATATATTAGGTCATCATATATTATTATTATATATATATATATTTTTAGTTTCCATCATATTGAGGACAGCAAATATACTCAACTTGCAGCAGTTTAAGTGCATTTTAAGGGTTCCTTTCCTTTTGTGCTCTGTGGTTTATTCCCTTTTTCTTTCTTGTTTAAACATGTTTTATGGTTGTTCAAAATTTCCCAGAAACAGTTTAGAATGAAAGGGAGTTGCCATTTTTACATGTGATGTGTATGCTGTGTGTGCCATGTCCCTGCTCTCACTTTCTACTTTGTGCCCTCAAGGATCATAGACTCAACGTTTCGTTTCTTCACGACCTTGAGGACAAGGGGGGATATGTAGCGTGAGGCCTGAACACGGACATGGATAATACAGAGACATCACAAATACATTTGGTCATGTACAACTGTGCCATTTTCAGTGACACTGAGAGACCCCCAGAGAAGGATGGAGGGTGCTAATCAGTTTTACGACCCTTTGGAATGCAGGATAGGAACTCAAGAAAAAGGACACTTCACTCTCTGTGCCCCTACCTCATGAACAATACCAAACAGATGAAACTGTGCACACTTTACATATCTGGACCACAAATACAGTATATATATTTGTATGCTATCTTATGAACCTTAACTATACACTGTACATAGCATGTCAAATTGATTTGTAAATAATTTCTTCTTATAATATTGGCCTGATCTCTGCATGGCTAATGTATGGTGTTTAGTATCTAAACGTTCCCAGGATCGAGTTGTTTGCAAATCCATGATCAGATGTTTTGTAATTAGCCACTAAGGGAAGTTAGAGAAATGTAGAGACATAGCAGCAGGAAAAAGGAGGGGCTGGTGAACCCCCCTACACACATGCATGGCCAATGGCCAGTGAACTGGAAGGGAGGAGTCAAACTCCCCACTGAGTGAAAGATAGTGAACAGGCCACATGTGCTCTCTCTCTTGGTTTGGTGGAGGAACAGACAAGACGTCCTGTCCTCTCCCTCTGCTCTTCTGAATCGGGTTGACTAGATGTCCCCGTTTCGTCCTCTGTTCTTTTTGGTCGGACTGTGGGGTTAGACGAAACGTCCCCCGCAGAGAGCGCTACTGGCTTGTTTCGAGGATAAGACATTGAGTCTCCTCATCGCTTTTCAGTCCGGGTTTGACTGCATGTCCCCGCCACCAAAGAACTTCTGAGCAGACCTCAACGCCACAACCAGCCGACACTCAGAGACTCAGAACGGTGCTCCTCTCAACGCCACAGCGAAGACAAGACACTCATCTCCTACACGACTACATCCTTCAAGGAGCCAACTCCAATCCAAGTCGGCGTCACCAAGGACGCAGAGCTGCCACTGACCGGGTATAAACTGCCTGGAGGCCTGCACCTCCAACCGTCCACTCTCCTTCCCAAGATGGCCGCCGCCAGCTACTACAAAGACTCCTGGCTATCACCACAGGCCTGCTAATGGCTGCCACTACCACATGACTCCTCCTCCTGCACACAGGCAAGCATATCACCTTACATGTGAAAATTGGCAACCCCCAGGTTAGCAGGCAGAGTAGAGAAGTTGTAGATCTGCTGTTTCTCAAACCTTTTATTGCTTTTATTTTTTTTCAAGTGTGTCTTTTTCTTTGTCTGCACCATTACCTGACAATACACACGACCTTGCTATGATCAACATTTAATCCTGCCGTCCATTTTTAGAATGTTTTATACCAATTTATTTTACATGTAATAAATTGATTATTTTTATTAAGAAGTTGTTGTGTTTTCTATCTCATGGTTTACAAATTGTACAGATGGGGTATTTATTGCTAGTCTGTCCAAGAACTCATGTTACAACAGTGACGTGAGCAATATAATTTCATTATGTTTCAATATTAATATTTTCATAATTTCATATAAATATGGAAAATTAATATTGAAATATTATGTCCTGTTCATAAACACTACATTTGGAACAACAATCAAGTTCCCAACTTTAAGGATTATTTTAAAAATATATGCACGTTTTTCACCAATTTTGTCCCTTCATAACAGGTCCCTGGCCTCATGAACTGATACAATACAGTATTTTTGATACTGATACACTACAGTATTTTTAGTCATGCTGAAATTTTAAAGAAGCGTAGTTTCCATGCATTGTTGTACAATATATCTTGATGAGTAATGTTTTTATGTAATATTTTACATTGGGTAAAATATACCTGTGTTTAGTGATGGTTTGACAAAAGTGTTCTAGAGTGACACTAATAATGGTGAACTGAACATGGTTAAACTCTAAAATGGCACAGCATGCTCTCCCATGTTGGATGGGTTAAACACATGGGATTCACTCCATTGGAATGTGTTTTATTTTATCCCACAGAGTCTCTTCCTGGACATTGCTTAACTTGATTCAAATCCATCCACTGCTATCCTCCAGAAATTCAGATACCTGTATGACTGCTCGGTTGGCACAGTGGTGAAGTCCCTGCCCACCACCACCATGGTGCCCACCACTGTCTATGTCTATGTCTAGTCTATGCTAGTACTTCACGGTCAGGGACCACCAGTGGTGTTTGATGTAGTAGGTTCCGTGGTGGTCCCCAGCTACACATGAAGAGTTGCTAACCAATTGGATCCATATAGATTCTTTAATTCCTGCATCTTACGCTCTTAAGAGTTTTAGGGTGTTTTCCGGCGGTCAAGGCAGGTATCCTATCGATCGTGGTTAAGGTTAGGTTTAGGCATAGGTATTACTGAGGTTATGTTTAGGTTTGTGGTATCTTTTTCTTTTCTTCTTGTCCCCTCAGCTTGTTTGGGGGTGCGGTCTCTTGGTTCCATTTTTCCACTGACCGTTGGCCTGATGGCCGAGACGGATAGTAAACCCGCCAACGGTGTCAACCGTTGGCCGTCGTGACATTTTACTATTGGTAATTTGCGGTTGCTGTCTCTTATTAAATTATTGTAAAAAAAAAAAAAAAAAAAATCTGCATCATTTCATTAGAAGTTACATTTAGAGAGAATGTAATATAATAATACAGTATAATATATTGTTATTTTCATTAGTGTTTGCCTGTTATTACCTGTTACATTCCTGTAGGTACAAAACACTCATGGGAACCAAACTTATATTAAATTTAGTGAATGTAGCCAATCTGTGATAATTATTGTCACAATTCCTTCTTTGAAGATTTATGACGATTGATGTCAATTTCTGAAGGTACTTTTGGGTGTTTTTAAGTTTTGAGTGTCCGCCCTGAAACTGGGAGGTCAGGGGTTCGATCCCCAGCCGGGTCATACCAAAGACTCTGGGACCTGATGCCTCCCTGCTTGGCACCCATGGTCCCTGCATCATACTAGAATCATGTCCATGGGATGTACTTGTACGTCAAGCTTCCTCACGCTACAGAAACAGGAGAATGGCTTGGCAAGGCTTATACTTTTACTACTTTGTTCCTGGAACAGAAGGTAATCTTGAGATGTATCCGAATACATATAGTGTTGGTGGTCCTCCGTTTGAGAACTAACCGATATTTAGCTTCTGCAACCTGTAACCTGAGGCTGGCTTGCTTCTACCCCCTGCTTGAAATGAGACTGATAAAGTAGAAGTGGAATTCCTTTTTGATGAAACATCTCTAAACTCCAAACAGGACTGGGCTGTGTGTGCGTGTTTGTGACCACAGAGAACATGGATGAAAGCTGGCCTTCATTTTTCATCTGGACGTCTCGCACAGCGGAGAGCAAATAGTTGCGTGGCTCCTCGCTATTGTGGCTGTAACTCTCTCCAGACCGTTCGGCCAGCCAAAATGTTGACTCTCTCTCTCTCTCTCTCTCTCTCTCTCTGTCTCTCTCTCAGCTTAATGACGTTCGGCCATTCCAGACGAGTCTTCACCAGACGAGAAGGGAAAGACCAGCAAAACAAAGTCATCAATTACAAGGTGTTCGACGTTGTGTGCTTGTGCGTGCGTGCATGCATGCATGTGTGTGTCTATACAGTATGTGACAGTGTCATGAGCACACTATTGTGTGCATGTACGTGCAGATGCAGTATTATGGTTTGACCGTAGGCCTATACTGTATGTTAGGCTTTCTGTGTACATGATGTGACGTGTGTGATCCGTGATGTGACGTGCGTGTGTGTGTGTGTGTGTGTGTGTGTGTGTGTGTGTGTGTGTGTGTGTGTGTGTGTGTGTGTGTGTGTGTGCGTGTGTGTGTGAGGGGGGTGTAAATGGCCTCCCACCTACAGTAGCACATGTGTTCCCTGATGCCACCCCTCTGATGTGCCTCCAGATGACATTCCTGTCCTGTCTGCTCCACATCGCCACGGATGAGGACTGCTGCATTTACATACTAGCCTTCAGGTACATGACCCACACACACACACACACACACACACACACACACACACACACACACACACACACACACACACACACACACACACACACAGAGGTACAGACGCTGGTAGTGATTGTTAACCGTCTTCACGCCGAACGCCAGGATATGTGTGTGCTAAGGCTTTCACGTTTGAAACCTTTTTTTTTTAAAGTACCAGATCTCTGAAACCGGATGTATGATGATGTAATCGTCTTCCTGGTGTCTTGACCATTCTGCCCTCTAACCCTATGTGCAATAACACCACAACACTCCCTGGTGTATATCTGCAAGTCCCGGATATACTGCTGTCCCTCTTTGGAAATGACTGGTTTGCCATCCAAATGCATAGGATATATGAATGCATGGGAATGCTTTTTTTTTCCTCCTTCTTTTTTTTTTCTTCAAAATGAACACACCCATTTTGTCCCAAATGAAATGTGACGATGTGTGTGTGGGCGGGTGCGTGTATGCACAATTGTGCATGACTATTTCTCAAAATAGTCATGTAAATGTAAAGTATTACTTCCACTCTGTCTCACTCCTTGGAACACACACACTTACTACACACGTGCACTGATGCGTGCGTGTGCGCACACGCACACACACACACACACACACACACACACACACACACACACACACACACACACACACACACACACACACATTCCTCCAGCTATCCTACAGTATGCACGTTTGCAAGTAATTCCTCCTGCCCACGGTGCTCGACCCCTCGCCATCACACGAATGGAAATATCGATCTGCCTTTCAAGGCGGTCGTGTCAGCGGGAGAATAACTTGCACAAAAAAATGCAAAAATGCACTTTGATTTAATCTCCATTGTCAAATGTATTCTGTTATGGATTTGAATCGCTAGCTTCTTTCCTAAGGACCTAGTCTAGTAGTCTGTGATGGAAACACCATGAGCTCTGGCAGTGTTGCCATATCTGCTTATTATAAGGAGTTGCAGGAGAAAAGTTTAGTCAACTTCTTGCAGTTGGTCTGGTCCACAAGATTTGATACACCACAAAGATACCTTCCATAATGTCAACAAAGTCCACTCCCACAACGACAAAACGTGTCCAGAATCGGCACTAACAAAGGATTAAATTCAATTCATGTGAATCTCCCTGACTGCTTCAAAACCATTCTCAAAGCGCACCTACTTAATTGCAACCGATTTGTTTTCTCAGGAAGCACTGGGACAGATTTGACTAGTTTTGGATTGCCTTGATCTGGCCACAATCAAGACGTTGCTAATTTCTCCCCCAGTCCTGACCGTGCTTTATCTGTTTATTGCCTCCATGGTGGGGAGGAATATGTTTTGTACCCCATCCGCGTGTCTGTCTGTGTGTGTGTGTGTCCGTCCGTCTGTTACCAGCTAATCTCCAGACCGTTAACCCGGTTGATTCCAAACTTTGCACACACAATCCCTAGATGTCAATGATGAACCTCTGCCCCATATTATCTAGATCGACCTGCTATAGTGCTACGATGAGGCAGCTTTTCACATTCTTATAAATGCACCAAACTGCATGAAACGTTGCATGCACCCTCCTTAGTGCCCATAAGGGCACTTTTTCTAGTTGTTTTTCTACTGGCATATGGCTGAATACAAAATAATAACACAAGGTAACACAAAAAAACATCTGCTCCTAGAGCGGTTTACACCGTTTTTTCAACAGAGACCAGGGTTCCCCCTGCGGTGGAAAGCCTGATGAAGTGAGTATACCAGAATTTTGTTATGAAACCAGTTGCTTATTTCTCCCTCGGCGTCTGGCAACACTGGGCTGAGCACCGTCTACCTCAGTGTTGTGTGGAGGAAGAGGAGGAGGAAGAGGAGCAGGGCTGGCATGAGGCCGTTCAATCAGCACAGTATAAACACCATCATCTGTTTTCCTTTTTGCTCTCGTGACGAATATGAATACGGGTGTTTTTGAAGGCCTGTGTGAAACGCACGCAATACGGCCAGAAAGGCTGCCGGGAAAAACACAGCCGCAAGTTTGCAGCGACCGACCGTGAGCTCATGTGTTTCCTCTTTCTAAGGACGAAGTTGTGGCAGCGGCGGGGAAATATTTATCTATAAAGAATATTGCGTAAAATATTTACGTGGGAGTTTAGTTTTTCTTTGCCCTCGCATTAAACAAAGAGATTGGCAGGTCATGGAAGAGCCACAGTGCATGAGAGGTACTTTCTAAGCTCCAGCAGTGGTATTTTTGGCAAAATAGATTGTATATACAGTTTTTCTAAATGGTACACGGTTTTTCAAAACCTCTGCCACGGCGGCTGTGTAGTACGGAGCCCCTAATAGGACATGTATGAGTAAATTAAAAAAAAAAAAAATTCTCGTGCGCACGCAAAACTTTCTCGTGCGCACGAGAAACTTTCTCGTGCCCACCCGATACTTTCTCGTGCACACGAGAAACTTTCTCGTGCGCACGAGAAAGTTTTGCGTGCGCACGAGAAACTTTTCCCGTGCGCACGAGAAAGAAAGTTTCACGTGCGCACGGGAAAAGTTTCGCGTGCGCACGAGAAAGTTTCACGTGCGCACGAGAAAGTTTCACGTGCGCACGAGAAAGTTTTGCGTGCGCACGAGAAAGTTTTGCGTGCGCACGAGAAAGTTTTGCGTGCGCACGAGAAAAAAAATAATTTTAATTTACTCATACATGTCCTATTAGGGGCTCCGTAGTGTAGAATGCCTCCAGGCGCAACACTCCAGGCAATGGGTGCAATTCTCAATCGCTGTGGTGTAGCCGGTATGGTGTAAGTCTTCTCATTGGCTGCATGGCAGCAAATCAGGTCTGGGGCCTTGGGGTAGGCCGAAAGCCTATACCACCAGCCCTGGGCCTGAGCTTACCAAATAATTACCCAGAATAATTAAAACCTGCAAGTCAAAAGGTCAAGAAATCACCTGACCCCCCAATTAAAAATGTTACTGTACTCCCCGGCTTTGTTCATCATGAGTTGAAGCTCTTGATGACTGGTTTTAATTATTATGGAAGGTGTAAGGTGTATTCATACACCTTACTGTGAACACCACAGTAGTGGCTGTAGGGAGTGGGGCCAGGTCCTAACATGATTCAATTTATCAATGTGGTTCAGGATGATTTCCTAAATGAAATAATACAGACAGACTTTCAGAGTTTATTAAGTTTGTTTCAGTTTATTAAAGCATGTGTTTTATCATTTGTGTGTCACTTGTATGGCCTCTGTAGAACTGGCACCCTTCACTCCAATGTATTTGTATTACGCTCCTACAGTATAGGTAACACAACTATAACTAAATGCATTTGAAATTAAGTAAAGAATGTTACTTCTCATGGTTCCAATTCAAAAATAGCAAATGATTATTCAGGGTTTCAATTGAATATGTTGTAGCTGATCTACAAGCTCAAAATGTGTCTCATTGCAACACCTGTTGAACCTGTTGATCTGCTGTTTTTACTGGTACAGTAATGAGCAATGTTGTCTGGCTTTTTGCTGGTACTCCTAGCAATGTTATCGCTTGTTTAGAAAGACGGGCGAATCTACAAGGTCTACTAGTGTGTGTGCATGCATGCCGTGCACGCGTGTGCGTGTGTGCGTGTGTGCGTGTGTGTGTGTGTGTGTGTGTGTGTGTGTGTGTGTGTGTAGGTCGCAGGGGTGTTTGTGGATGCAGGACACGCAGGTGCAGCTGACAGATGCAATTGGCAGGTAGCAGCTGCAGGTGATTGAAGGCCATACTTTTTTGGGGTCAGAGGTTCCAGAATGAGTACACACACACACACACACACACACACACACACACACACACACACACACACACACACACACACGGATGCACACGGACGCACACACACACGGATGCACACGGACGCACATGCAGACACACACAAGTGGGGGAAAAAAACTTGTGGAAAGTTTACAGACAGCATGTGACAGAGGAGACAGTGTGATGTATATGTATTTGGTCACAAAACTCTTAGACTCCTAAAACTCACTTAGAGACGTGATGCCTTTCCTCCACACGACTTAGTTTTCCCATTTCAGAGCTATAATTTCTCAAAATTCTGTAATTATTTGAAAGATTCACAGACAAATTCACTGGGCAAAATAAATCAAAATCAAAAGGCTCCGCACATGCCTGCTTGATTCGTATGTGTGAAACAAACACACCCAGGAACAACACTTTTTGCATTTGCGCAGTGAAAGGACGTTTGTGCATTCAGTGCACTGCCTGTACCACTGCTCCCATTATAGAGTTGCATTGCTGCTTCCATAGAGTTATAAGGCTGCTCCCATAGAGTTATAAGGCTGCTCCCATAGAGTTATAAGGCTGCTCCCATAGAGTTATAACCATAGAGTTATAAGGCTGCTCCCATAGAGTTATAAGGTTGTTCCCATAGAGTTATAAGGCTGCTCCCATAGAGTTATAAGGCTGCTCCCATAGAGTTATAAGGCTGCTCCCATAGAGTTATAAGCCTGCTCCCATAGAGTTATAAGGTTGTTCCCATAGAGTTATAAGGCTGCTCCCATAGAGCTATAGAGTTATAAGGCTGCTCCCATAGAGTTATAAGGCTGCTCCCATAGAGTTATAAGGCTGCTCCCATAGAGTTATAAGGCTGCTCCCATAGAGTTATAAGGCTGCTCCCATAGAGTTATAAGGCTGCTCCCATAGAGTTATAAGGCTGCTCCCATAGAGTTATAAGGCTGCTCCCATAGAGTTATAAGGTTGCTCCCATAGAGTTATAAGGCTGCTCCCATAGAGTTATAAGGCTGCTCCCATAGAGTTATAAGGCTGCTCCCATAGAGTTATAAGCCTGCTCCCATAGAGTTATAAGGTTGTTCCCATAGAGTTATAAGGCTGCTCCCATAGAGTTATAGAGTTATAAGGCTGCTCCCATAGAGTTATAAGGCTGCTCCCATAGAGTTATAAGGCTGCTCCCATAGAGTTATAAGGCTGCTCCCATAGAGTTATAAGGTTGTTCCCATAGAGTTATAAGGCTGCTCCCATAGAGTTATAAGGTTGCTCCCATAGAGTTATAAGGCTGCTCCCATAGAGTTATAAGGTTGCTCCCATAGAGTTATAAGGCTGCTCCCATAGAGTTATAAGGCTGCTCCCATAGAGTTATAAGGTTGCTCCCATAGAGTTATAAGGCTGCTCCCATAGAGTTATAAGGCTGCTCCCATAGAGTTATAAGGTTGCTCCCATAGAGTTATAGGGCTGCTCCCATGGAGTTATAGGGCTGCTCCCATGGAGTTATAAGGTTGCTCCCATAGAGTTATAGGGCTGCTCCCATGGAGTTATAGGGCTGCTCCCTTGGAGTTATAAGGCTTCTCCCATAGAGTTATAAGGCTGCTCCCATAACAACCTGTCTGAGAGTCTAATACAGGGCCCTGTATGAGACTCTTAACATTAGTCTGATATTTATTTGTTTTTTGGCAGTGACAAACATTCTTTGATTATAGATTGTGGGGCAATGCAAGGGTCCTGTTGGAGTGATCAATGACCATGATCACTGTCCATCATGGAGAGACATTGATAATGATAATACTGATCTGATGAATGCTGATCGCCTTATACTTTCTAATAGCTGAAATGTATACTACTGAAGTTGTTAATGTGTGTTTTGTATGATGACAGTAAAAATCTAAAATGCAATTAATACCTAACGTTTTAAATAAATGTAGTGGAGTAGTACAACATTTGAATAATTGAATTGAAGAATGGAGAAGCCGTTATGTAAGAAAGTCTTTTCTGGTTTTATCCAGTTTTTACATTGACCTATACTTTCCCTGAACCCGTATCGTCGTATACTCGTATACTCTCAAATGATTATTAAACATTCAACATAGCGACCCCTTTCGGCTTTTGTTACTTTAAAGGGCAACTTTGTTTTTGTTTTAGTTTGTTATTAGACAAAATAAAAGATGAGTGAAGCATGAAGAAAAAACAACATCCATATTTTACATCTTTCACTCTAATACTGTAACTTCCTAAAACATGAACCTTATTTGAGAAAAATGAAGTTGTTCTTTAAGTACATTTGGAGGCCAATATCTTTGCACTTTTACTGAAGTACATTTTGAACTTTTACTTTACTATAACCAGAGTATTTCTACCCTGCTGTATTTATATTTTTAGCCTACTTAAATAAAAAACAATTGAGTAGGCCAACTTTTCTTTTCCACCACTGGTTATTCCTGGTACATTCTGGTGTGTTTCCATTTGCATGGTAATATCCAGAAGATGAATAATAATAATATTTACCCACGTATGCATGCATTATGCATGGGCACTGCGTTTATGCAAGGAGAGCGAAGAGGCAGATAAACAGTTTATCTCCAACAGCAAATAAAATTAGGACACGGTCTAGTGTCTGACAGTTTGTCTGGATGCACTGCGGTTATGTAAAACACACTGGGTTATACATGGAGTCATGGACACATCTTCACATGTAAATGTTGGTTGGGTGCATGGTGCACACACATATACTGTACACACACCACACGTCACACACACACACGCACACACACACACACACACACACACACACACACACACACACACACACACACACACACACACACACACATACAGGCACGTAGTACTTGCACACATAATGCACATAGGCACCAGCAATCATTTATGCTATCCCCTGTGATGCTTCCCCCCACCCACAACCCCCCCAACACATGCACATGCACGCACACACACATGCACACACAGAGGCAGACACACATGCACCATACTGTATGCCTGTAGACATGTCACACGCGTCCAGGGGAAAACAAGGGTTTAAGAAAAACGTGGGCGTTTTCTGTGCAGGGTTAATTCGATCATACTATCGATCAATAATCTGCAAAATATTGGTCAATATCTGTCAGCAGCGGTGGAAAAATACCAGCAGATGTTGGTGATTTGTCCAGTTCAAGCCCATGTCCACTTGCCCACATTGAAACCACATACCACATAGGCCATACATGGGCGTGCTGGTTGGGATAAATGCACAACATCATGCAACATGTGTAGGAACTCCTACTGAGTGGCCAAAAAACTCACACCTGTGTGAAGTGAGGTGCGCTGTTATCCTCACACATCATCCCATTCCGGCCAATCACAATTTTCGTCCTCAATTTCGTCTTTGTTTGTGTTTGCATAATGTCTGTGTTTACACAAACACTCAAAGCTGGACATAGGAGGGCTAGCACCCCTGAAAAGTCTGATTGCATTAAACAACCTTAAACTCACTTTGCTATTGACTTCACTCATGCAGTGCAGGGACCCATTTAGAGCCCTGTCTCACCCCAGGGACAACAGTCTGTCCTGGGATGACTCTGGGATAGAGTCCCCCTCCAGGTGGGATCATGGAGCTCTTCTGGAAGAGCCACAAGGCATCTCTTCTCACAGAGTTGGAGGAGACTGAAAGGGAAAGATGAGAAGTGCTCAGTTTTTCACACTCTGAGCTAATCAACACATTTGCCATGCACTATTATACTGGTTTCTGTGTGTCTGTTTTCTGCTGTCGCAACAACAACTTCTTATTGTTTCTTATGTTTCTTGTTTCTTAACTTCTTATTGTCTCTCTCTCTCTCTCTCTCTCTCTCTCTCTCTCTCTCTCTCTCTGTGTGTGTGTGTGTGTGTGTGTGTGTGTGTGTGTGTGTGTGTGTGTGTGTGTGTGTGTGTGTGTGTGTGTGTGTGTGTGTGTGTGTGTGTGTGTGTGTGTGTGTGTGTGTGTGTGTGTGTGTGTGTGTGTGTGAGAGAGAGAGTGCGTGCGTGCGTGCATGTTGTTTTAAATTGTAGTTTCTCTTGGAGTGAGTGGAACCAAGCAGCCTCAGCCACAATAACAACTCTTACAAGCTCTCATTGGCTATTTTTGGTAACGATTATAGGTATAGCGAGGAGGGGGAAATGAGGGCGCCTATAGACGCCCTACTAATAGACCCCATGGGTACTGCTGTCAATTAAGTAGGATTAAGTGAAAGCTTGGCCTGCGGGCTTCGGCTGTACTTTCTCACTCCTTGTTTCTCGTACTGTCTTGCTCTTTTTTAAATTATTTAACAGTCTCATCCTCTCCTCTCCTCTCCTCTCCTCTCCTCTCCTCTCCTCTCCTCTCCTCTCCTCTCCTCTCCTCTCCTCTCCTCTCCTCTCCTCTCCTCTCCTCTCCTCTCCTCTCCTCTCCTCTCCTCTCCTCTGCCCTCCTCTCCTCTCCTCTCCTCTCCTCTCCTCAGGGACATAATGAAGGGCTCCCAACGTTCCGTTCTGAGCTACTCTATCATATCCATGGTTACGGGGGATTGAGTGTGCCGATCTGTCAGAGGGGGGTCCACCCGGCCACATGGCCTGTGTACCTGCACCACGGCCCCTCTGATTCACCGGCATCGGCACCACCGTAGGCGCAGAGTAATGTAAACGCACGTGGAGTCAGTGATGGGGAAAAAGGATGTAAAGAAATGCTTTGTACAGCATGTGATCTGTCTAACTAGGGGTTCCCATGATGCTGTATCCATTACAAGCATATTCCTTGAGCTAAAAGCAGCCATACCCGTGATCACAGATGTGCTTAGTTGGTTTCAGCCCAAGCATTAGAATGAGTGTTCTAATGCTTGGGATGGATTCAGCATCATGCAACCCCTAGTTAGACATATCACATGCTACATAAAGTATGATGACATTTTGTTGTTTTTGCCTCATAGGTTGTTAATGGTATGGTCACATATTATGGCAATTATGAAAATTGCTCAAGGTACTGTATGCAAGTTAGCATGCTGGGGACCCCTACTCGACATTTCTAACATAAAACCGTACTCAACATGTGTGTGTTCACAGCGTGGCTCTATGGACTGGTAAGTAGACTAAAATGTAATACGCCCTATACAAATCAAATCTTTTCAAACAGACAAAATGCAGAGCTGAAGTGGTTAATGTATGTTTTCTAACAATAATAACAAATCTATAAAGTAGCCTAACTAACTTTCCAAATAATTATAGTGGAGTACAAGTGGCATATTTGTCTCTGAGATGTCGTGGATTAGAAGTAAATGTAATGGAAATTGGAAATATTCAAGTGGAGTACAAGTATTTCAATGTTACTTCAGTACCGTACTTGAGTAAAATGTACTTATACACCACTGTCGGCACGGCCGTAGGAATGTAAATGCACACGTCCGGAGGAGAATCTTTGTATAGTCTGGAGTCCACTGCTTGATTGTGTTGTGTTTGTTTTTGTTTTTTTTTACTTTTTCCCCCTCCTTCCTACATGATTGATATGGTTTCTGACCCTCCGTGCATTTCCATAACAACACACCCCTGCACAACACACACCTTACACATGAGTCACGCCAAAGCGCGGCGTTGTGTTTCACTTATTCTTTTCTTTTTTTTCCCCCCTGCCGCTCCTTTGATCGAGGTTTGAGATATAAACTTGGTTATTGTTGCTTCCCTGTTGGATAAATGACATTAAGTGCGCCTGTCAGGCGGTCATCTCCACGCCAGGGGGGAGATTAACAGACCCTGCCAGCTCTGTGCACTTCTAGCCAGCCTGTGTGTGTGTGTGTGTGTGTGTGTGTGTGTGTGTGTGTGTGTGTGGGTGTGTGTGTGCGTGTGCGCGCGCACGCGCTCTCTTCCACAAACTACACGTGTGTGTGTGTGTGTGTGTGTGTGTGTGTGTGTGTGTGTGTGTGTGTGTGTGTGTGTGTGTGTGTGTGTGTGTGTGTGTGTGTGTGTTTTTGTCCTCCGGGAGTTTTTACTTTCATTGATTCTTATTGACAGACCATCGCAGGCCACTACAGGTCAGCCAGATCCCTGAGAGCTACAGTTATAGGGCAAGGCAAGGTCACTCCTCATTCTCCCTTGCATTATCATCATCAACTGTAATTGTGTTCCGCAGACAACCGGAATGCCGATCCTCTCGAATTCAATCTTCTCGGGACCGGAGGTTTGTTTGCGGAAAAATGTCCGATCGACAAAAATGCGTTAATGCTGCGTCCAAGGGATAGGGGTCAGAACAGAAACAGAAGTGATGGAGAACGGTTTGAATATACACATTATAATGCATTCCTTTTTTTTGAGAAATGACGATAGCTCTATATTACGCTGCATTTCCGACCGCCGCACGGTTTGAAAGTCTTGTTGCCGCAGGGTTTTCTGTATCAATATGTCGTACAGTACATACCTTCATAATGTCTCAAATTACGGCATGATTAATCACTGCAAATGAGTGTGGTTTTCGCTGGCACTACAAAAGAGGAATGGAATGCTTGTCCGGACCAGGAATGAAAGCCACAAAGTAAAAAAAAAAAAAAAGATGGCGGAGACAACAACTCTCTGGGGTGGACTGCAGCCACGAGTTCCTGATTCTAACATGTGTGTGCGCTTTTCACTGATTAACACAAACGATATGTTGGCTCATTATTGACCCGTCATCTGTTGAACAAACCCTTGTCTCATTAATAGAAACTCAGCACATTGAAATATATTATTGGAAACTGCTTATACCTCATATTATTGTTTTTTGGTCAAGTGTAGAGCTTACATGTCAACACTTTTTTGTCACTTCTGTCTGCCTGTTGTGTTCTTATTGTAGGCCTATTGTTTGTTTTCGTACTGTAGTTGCAGTTATGCTTTTAATCTGTACTTTTCCTTTTATCAAACATGGTGTTACTAGTTCTGTGTTGTATTAAAGGTTTACTTTAGAGTTTCGGTCGTTTTGAAGTAGCATACGGTCGTATAACCTGTTGGTCCCATAGTTGTTGCCTTATGTTAACTTGTTAGCTGTTTTGAAATGTGCTTAGTCTTGTTTAGCCCAAGCCAATAATGTGCTAATTTGTCCCCGGCTGTGTCCTCTTAGTCCCTGTCTAATTTAAACCCTCCTGTGTTTTACTTTTCGCTGCCAGTTTGGCTTCACAGAGTAAGTCAAGTGAGTGGTGTCCTGGATTCATTTATATGTTCTAATCAATCTAGCGTTCTAAGTTTCACCGTTCATTGATTGTGTTCCTTGACTTGTCATATTGCATTTGGACTGCACTGCCTCTGCCTTTGTTGTTGTACTGCGATTAGATTCCTATACCTCACTCACACTTTGACACTTTTAATCTTTATATTTGGTATACTGATGAGGAATTCACAGGAGAGTTTGAACTTTGAAGGCATAATGTGTTTAGTGCACTGCAGTGCTTTTAGTGTCGTCGTTATAATTCTGTACACCTATCTCTCCCTCCATCTGCACACCAATTGAAAACTGCCTGAGCATGCATAGTATATGCTGTTTTTCTGTCTAAATGCATTAGAGTGTTAATTATTTTAAAGATGATTTAGTTTTTAATCATTTCTGCTTCACTGCAACAGGAGGAGAAAACAAGCGTGAACTTGGAAGGAAGGAAGAAGTTGTTGCAGATCGTGAATCGGGGAATGAATCCAGGAGGAGCTTGCAGTTGTACCGCTGGTAATTTAATTTGTTGAGCCACCAGAGCATCATATCAATTATTAAACGTTTCACTACTGAAGTGGAACTAACCAGTATTTTAAATTGTATTCTATTGGTCTTATGAGGCGGATGTGAAAAAGCTGACATAACACTTAGGCTAGAACATTAAACACAGACAAGCTTCACCTTTGATGATGGTGACGCTGCCCTCTCCAAATTGGATGGGTGTTCATTATGCTAATGCGTCCATTACAAGAAACTATAATCAATGGAATGTGTGACATACTGAGGCCTGATACGAACAATTTGGCAGTCGCATCTTAAAAGGAAATAAAAACCAATACAAAGTAGAGACAAAAGAAGACAACTTTAAAGGCTTTTAAAGTACAGGTTGGCACCGCAAATCTTTCATGTGCTTATTATTGGTGGCTCCCAGCGTGACAGGAGTAATAACTTGTTGTAATGTGTTTGGCTCTGAGAAAAACTCTCATAAGTACCTGGCAGGAAAAGGAACCCACAAGGGATCATCTGCTTTCATTTGAAATGTACTGATAATGCAATCAATCAATCGATCAGGGGCACTCCATGTACTACTGCATAGTGGATCCTAACAGTGTTGGGGAAAGTACTACATCAGTAGTAACACTACCAATACTGTGATGTTGAACTACTACCCTATGTGCTCACTATATACTTCAGAATACTTGAGAATTCAAAATGTACTTGAGCAAATCTACAAAAGTATTGGCATCAAATGAAAGTACCAAAAGTGAACATACTCGCCATACTGAATGTCCCACTTAAGATTTGGGGAAGTGATTTCACTTTTGTCAGATATCATCCCAAAAATATTTTTTTCTGTTAAAATGCTCTATTATAAGGTGTGGAAACCACATATGGAGTTTCCCCCTCCCCCACGTTAGCAGAGGAGCTAATAAAAGTTCCTCTGCTTTCCTCCAATCAGGATCGGGCAGGGCGGGCCTTAGTGCATGTGCTGTTGTCCTCTTACGACCACTTTTATTTTTTCGAATGATCCAAATCACTGAATGCTCCTTTAATCCATGCGTGGATGACCCGCCCCATACATCCCATAATGTAATCAACTCTAGCCCTAACTGGACACGGAACAAAGTTGCTGGGGTGCCCATTGCTGCCCAATATAGGCCAACTTAGGTAGAGGCACAATTGGGATTCCATGAGCTGCCGAAAGCCGCTGTCTTGTGATGTCACTTCCTGTTTTGTAAACAGCTGGTGGATGGAAAGAGATGCTTGGACGAGGCTTCCATTTTGCGTGAGGGCAAGTGTTTCCTGTAATCTGGACGACGCAGCATTTTGCCACGTGGATGGAGATTATTTTCTATCCACCTCCTGTCCAAAACTTAGAAGAGAACAGAGCACACATAATGCGTTCGTATGTGCCCATACTGTATATCCAGCCGCTTCGACCTCTATCCATGGATTGAATAGAGCATAATCACGAGTAATCACACGATCGAATACAACGAGTAGACGCAGATAACAGATACCCGCCGGGCAAGTAGATATTTTGTATTCATTGCATCGGTGGATCACGGCTACTACTAGTAGGGTGGGGCGAAGCATAGTTTTACTGAAGTTATGTTTAGGGTTAGTAACCGCATAAAGCACCGTCTAACCCTAACCCTAGCCTAATCCTAAACCCTAAACATAACCTCAGTAAAACTAGGCTATGCCTACACCTAACCCCAACCCTAAACTTAACCTCAGTAAATTTATGCCTAAACCTAACCTAACCCTAACCATAACCTCAGTAAAACTTCCTTCGCCCCGCCCTACTAGTAGTAGCCGTGATCCACCGATGCAATGAATACAAAATATCTACTTGCCCGGCGGGTATCTGTTATCTGCGTCTACTCATTGTATTTGATCGCGTGATTACTCGTGATTATGCTCTATTCAATCCATGGATAGAGGTCGAAGCGGGTGCCCATATATCCATAGCATGACAATAGGGTGCAAGACAGAAAGACATCATCGTACCACACTGGATTTGTTATAAAGAATAAAACGTATAGAGATGTTTGTTAAATGTATAGAGCCGCCTTCTGACATTCATCCCATAACTACAACATACAGATATTGGCATATTTTGGACATAGTGCTAGCTTGAATGACGATTAACCATGACGATTTTTAAGTTGTGATAAATCTGATTGAGTTAGTCATAACTGAGTCTGAGTTATGTCGTTTGACAGCCCTAGTCTTAACGTGACACATTGTGAACTTGTAGATTGAAATATATATGAAGGGTGTAATCACAATTGTACAAGTCAGGCAAATATACTGTATATACGTACATTCCTCCACTGCAATGAAGGAATCTCACACACAGCCTGCCTCTGTGTGTTAGACAGGTGCTGTAGTGCAGCAGAGCAGTGATGACTTAACGATCAATGTTGTAATTACTTCTCCTGGACACTCCTCACTGCCCCACGGCCCATAGGGCTGGCTAATGAGGGTTCAATAACAGGGCTGGAAGCAAGACACATACACACCAATGTAAACAAACATCATCCAACAATACTACTTAAAAGCATTGGCATTGAGGCATTGTTTTCAGTGACAATAGCAGATCGACAAGCTCACTACACAAATGCTTTCAGTGCTAGCATCAGTGATAATCGTACATGATTTTGCATCTAGAGTGGCAACACCAGTCATTGACAATCCATTCATCAAAATAGAATGGTCTGATCTGCTTTTTTCAAACAAGGTTAAATTCCTCCTCCAAATGACTGCAAATAGTTTAATAAAAAATCCACCGTGGGCATGTTATGAACAATCGAAATTCTGATGCTGATTGGAGTTTGGAAGCACTTGTTTTCATTTTTGTGCTGCTTCCTCCTAGCCTGACACTCATAGTCTGAGTTATCATTTAGTTTCACCTCATTATTCAGTCTGAAAGCCCTCCCCATGACAGCAGTTTATAGGATGGACGTTGTCAAAGCGGCAGTCTTCGCAGATTAGTTCATACCAACCAAACAGAATAGTAGAATCGGAGATGGCGATGTTCATGTGGGGTGCCATGTTGTTATTCCAACCTCCCATTGTTCTGAATTTACTAACCTCGACACCCAGGCTTTCATTTTCGTTCGCCTTGCGCGAAAACGGAAAGCCTGGACTAACGCGCGTTGGAAAGTGGCCTTGAGGGGCGTGTCAACCTTCCGGGGTGGGCGTCGCTCTAAATGATGTGACGTAGAACAGCAGTGGACGGGCGTGGGAGGGCCGGAGATGACGACACGTTAGTGAGATCAAATCAGAGCGCAGCACTTCCGCCGTGTGGATCCCACGACACCCCCGCCCCCCAAGGCCAAAATCATTGAGGGCTAGACCAGGCTCTGAATTTACTAACCCTATCTCTAACCCTCACCATAACCACGAGCATGTCACAGCGTGGACATAGGGCTTAAAGCAAGGCGGCCAACCAGCAGCGCTGATGGTGGATTTCCAGCGCATGTTCCGACTAATGGGACTTATTATCTATGAGACTGCAGATCTTTGATCAGTCCCCTCATGGGGCTACCCTGGTTGCTAATCAAACAAACACAGCTGATGAGCACTACTAGCATGTGAACAAAATCTGGAACAAATGTCGGATGATGTTTATAAACCTGGCACTTCTTTATAGAAACTATTTGTCATTGGTCGATGTAATAGCCAGATTGATATGGTCGCGATTCACCGCATTGTTTGACGCTGTTGAGTGAGAGTGACAAGGCTGTTGGCAGCGTTACCAGACCTGAATCACCAAAGAACACAATTGAGGTAGTATTTTTAAGGTGGTGGCTCAGTAGCTGGTGCAGGCTAGCTTCCTTCTACATTTGTTTGCAAATTCAAAGTGGTAGTGGTAGGTAGGACCTTTGAGTGACTTCCTATGAGCGCTTCCAAGTCGCTCCAATACAAATTTACACATCATTTCTTAGCAGAATGTGAACAACAAAAAAACGCTTTGACAAAAACACCACTTCAGCAGGATGATTCAGCAGAGATAATTTTGGTTTGTACGTGCATTGCCTAAATGCACATGATGATATTTTAAATATGACTTAGTTTTTTATCATTTCTGCTTCACTGCAATGTGAAGAGAAAGGAAGAGTGACGCCAAATTTGGGCATTGGGCGTATGAGTTCATTTTATGTCATGTTGATGGAGCATGTCCCGGTACAGACCTAAATGAGTGGTATTAACATGGAAAGGAATGTTTGTATTAACTGTGACTGAACCTGCACTGCCATAAACTGGCCCCTGATAGATAAGGCTTTGCTTGTATAAACAATGGAGTTAGACCCTCTCCTCCAAAGAAACAGGACCCCTGCATGGAGACCCCATGTCCACATGCTAGTGAGTTACATCCTGGTCCTCAAAACACTTCCTGATAAGCAACCAATGGTGTCGATTGGCTGGAGTCACACACCAAAGGGGATGGCTTGCGGAAGTGATAATAGTGCTTGCATGGGTGTAATTCATCAGATTCACCTAAGCAAGCAACAGCAGAAGCATCGTACCTTGTGCAGCCCGGCTGGGAGGCACAAAGGAAATCCAATATAACCAGAGACCACATAGACCAAACGGTAAATATATATTGGAAATGTTAATGATTGTATTCTGCTAATATCTGTGATTTTGAGTGTGATTTACATGAATTCTATGTTTTCTATCTTTTTCTGTATACAGATTTATTACCTACTGACTATTGTTCAATGCGTACTAACCTGAAGTCTATGAACTATGTTATGCATGCTAATTAAATAAATATATGCCAAAATACATATTGAATCAATTCTTTAGTGTTAGATAAGACCATTGAGCAAGAGTAATAAATAGACCCTATGTGATCGCTGGACCCTTCCAATGGGGTTAACTGGCGTGAAAGGCTATGAATAGCTAATAACTTCGTGACCGGTTAAAAAGTTGGACAGTAATAAATCGTTGCGTACAGTTTCATACAAACTGTGGTCAACGATCTACACCAGCTCTAGTGTTGTGCACAGAGCTGACCAGTAATAAATCGTAGGGCAATTATAAATATAATTGCGGTTAACGGTTTTACTCGATAAATCGGTTCTAGTGTTGTGCACAGAGCCGAACAGTAATAAATCGTTCCGGTGCGGTTTTAATGTAACCTACGGTAAACGGTTTTTACTCGATAAAGCAGCTCTAGTGTTGTGCACAGAGTTGACAAAGTCTGATCCATAGAGTCTAGTGTTGTGCACAGGCCATGGACAGTAATAACTTCTGTCTGAGCAGGGAATCTCCGCTTTCTGACTCAAGTGTTGGAAAGCGTAAAATACCGGTCCTAGTGTTGTGCACAGGTCCCGAAAATAGCGATAACCCTAACAAACTACAGTAAAACGCAATAATGTTAATCAGGCAGCAAAATCGGCACCTTAGATTACACAAATGAAGCGTAGTATGTTTGATAAAAGGACTGAGCATTAAATAGGCCTGGGGGTCAGCCAGTCTGAAGGGAGCTATGAAAACCAGCTAAATGTGACCTGAGGTCACACAGTTAAACAAAATAGCAAAAACCCGCAATTAACTGCAGTAAAGCGCAAAATAATATTAATCACGGCAGCAAAATCGGCACCGATAGATTAATTAAGAAAGCGTGGCAAGTTTGGGCATTGAATAGGCCTGGAGGTCAGCCAAAGGGGAGCTATTACCTACCAAAATAGATGGGAGTCTAATACTTTGGGGGACTAAACTGTTAAAAGCTGATGAAAGTCCACTAAATATAAAGCAAAACACAGCTAAATCCAGAGAGCATATAGATGGGAGTCTATTGAGCCTTTGAAGTTGAGAGCTAAGTGTTAAAGCTATAGTGGCTGAAACTGGGAGAGTCATTGGTAAAATGGCCGCCAGACTAAAGCTAACTTGCTAAGTAAGTTAGCGTAACATGTCCATTGTTTCTCTGTGGGGAGACAGAGCAGCAATCTGACATTGCGCAACCATCAACTTGAAGGGGGATGGTTGGTACTGTGGCTGGCCTGCTAGCTGATAAGGATCTCACCCCAAAAAGTGGGGGGGATGGTGCAGCAGGGACATACAGAGACTCATGAATTGAGATAACCTGAGCCACAACTATCTTTAACAAAAAGCACATACTTGAATACTGAAATAAATTAGCCTTGAGATACTCACACTATTAAGACTATTGTGTGATAACTTGATTGTTAAATGAGGGGCAGGTAAACCAGTGAACACCTAGCTATAATTCTAGAACCGTGTGAACACGCCAACTAGATAAAATACCTCTTGCCAAAAGTAAACCTAACAAATTAAGTTGAGCATTGCCTAAAGTTCCTAGTTCAGTTAATGCTGATATTATCAGGTTGCGGTAATTAATTACTTAAAGTTCCTAGGTCAGTTGAAGCTGACATTATCAGGTTGCGGTAATAATTACTTAAAGTTCCTAGTTCAGTTTTAATTGATATTATCAGGTTGCGGTAAAAATGGCTGACTTAAATGAGTTAAGAGTTAAAAGCTTGAAGGCACAATCTTGTTTCGAAAAAATAGCATCGAAGTGTGAACTGTATTGTGAAAAAGGTTACTTCAGTGAAATAACAGTAATGTTTGCTAAGTTAAAGGAAACTCTTGATGAAGTCATTGACTCATCAATTGACTATGCTGATGCTCTACATGAGGTAGACCAGCTTGAGCCTGCTAAACAGGCAAATGAACTTATGAAAGCCTGTATCGAAAGGTTTTCCCAGGATAAGTTTAAACAAATCGGAAAAATGATCCGTGTACAATTGATTAGGGCTACTAACACATTAGCCAGTGAGATGAGGCGTGACTGCGACTCCAGTGATGATCGAGGCGGGAGCCAGGCCACTGAAGAAGTGACGGCAGAAGCCCATCCACCACCACCTCCTTATCTTCAAGAGGAGGCCATAAAAATTGCCTGCGGCTGCAGTGATGATCGAGGCAGAAACCCGGCCACTGAGATGACAGCGACAGCAGAAGAAGACGGAGCCATAAACTCCACAGAGGAGGAAACGGCAACCATAAAGATGCCTGCAGATGTTGAAGCAGACCTGCAGGATGAAGGAGGCATCATCGATGACCCCCACCCGACAAGCCTTCTCTCTGGGAGGAGAGATGCATCAAATGAACCCCTCTTCACCACGGACGCACTGGAAGAGACCGTAGACGGCACCCCAGGCGTACCTACAGCGAAAGATGAAGAGGAGGACCAAACGCCGGAGCTCATCCTCAGTTGGAGGGAGCTAGCAACGACTCTGTCCCTGGGAGAGCAGGTATGCGGAGACCAACTCGTTGCACCGGTCCCAAAGACAGTGACCACCCGCCAAGAGGTAGGCGCTGCATCGAAAGAGCCACTGGTCACCCTACAGGCGAGCCCAGCCTCGGTGAGTGCCGGTGCCAATCTGGTGAAAGGTAGAGGTGGTAACAAGCCACTTCCCACACCACCAGCAGCAGAAGGAGCCATGCATGCTGGGAAACAAAAGCAGAGCTGGAGAAAGCTTTGCAAAGCAGCATTCTCCATTGCAAGCTATTCAGAGCAACGGGTCACAATAAAACCCAAAATGGAAGCTTGCCCCAAAGTCAAAATGAAGACTTGTGAGATCTGCAACAAGCGTCACTGATAACACTCACACACACACACACACCCCTTCTCCAGCAGGAAGAGAGGAGGGGGCTCAAAAAGTGAGCGCACAACAGGACACATACTGCCCCTCTTTATGGACTAAGAACGAGGTATTAAGATAGGAAAGGAATGTTGAATCATGTATTAATCCTTGTTGTTGCAGCACGGTGAAATGAGCCTACGTGTGAATGTGGTAAGAAGTGCCGACGCACAAACTCATGCTCCTGATGAAAGTAATATCAATAATGCATTTTGAGTACAGACCTGAAAATAGGTATTAACATGGAAAATAGTGTTTGGTATTACCTAAACTTTACATGTAACAAAATAATGCAGTGTTAGGTGTTGGTAGACACGCACACACGCAAACATGTAACAAAAATAATGCAGTGTTAGGTGTTGGTAGACACGCACACACGCAAACATGTAACAAAAATAATGCAGTGTTAGGTGTTGGTAGACACGCACACACGCACACACACACATGTGGTAACAAAAATGAGTGCAGTATTAGGTGTTAATGACACGCACATACGCACAGACAAACACACACACACACACACACATTGTCCTGCGAAAAATGTGTATAAGATGTGTAAACCATTTTCTGTTGAATTCTCCACATCTGTGATGGGAGGTAATCAAGAAAATGGAAACAGTTACTATCAATACTCTAACAAAAACTACTGTGAGAAAGTAAGTTAAAGAGTTCTGAGGGTTTGCTGTAAGTAGGTATTACTTTGAAGAGTTAAATACTGAAGTGAGTAAATTCCCAAAGTAACGACAAAGCCTTGTTATCTCAACAAACAGAGAAACAGGCCCAATAATCTACCAGTAAAGGGATCTTTCTGGTCAAAAAGTAGCAATTTATTTAACGGGTGAGACGTTTAAATAATTGTGAAAATCAATTGAATCCACTGAAGTGTTAGATTCAAAATACATTGAATAGAGAAGAGTAAGAATAAAATCACCAAATGTTGTAATCCGTCCTGATAGCCGTGAGACAAAAGGCATATTAAAGGTGTACATTTGTGTGTATCTGAAATCCTATTCGAGTACAAGCTACGCATAGAGAATGACCAATCAAAAGGGTTTTTAATAGGTCATTGTCGGGGGGTGTGGCGCCCAATTTGGGCATTGGGCGTATGAGTTCATCTTATGTCATGTTGATGGAGCATGTCCCGGTACGGACCTGAATGAGTGGTATTAACATGGAAAGGAATGTTTGTATTAACTGTGACTGAACCTGCACTGCCATAAACTGGCCCCTGATAGATAAGGCTTTGCTTGTATAAACAATGGAGTTAGACCCTCTCCTCCAAAGAAACAGGACCCCTGCATGGAGACCCCATGTCCACATGCTAGTGAGTTACATCCTGGTCCTCAAAACACTTCCTGATAAGCAACCAATGGTGTCGATTGGCTGGAGTCACACACCAAAGGGGATGGCTTGCGGAAGTGATAATAGTGCTTGCATGGGTGTAATTCATCAGATTCACCTAAGCAAGCAACAGCAGAAGCATCGTACCTTGTGCAGCCCGGCTGGGAGGCACAAAGGAAATCCAATATAACCAGAGACCACATAGACCAAACGGTAAATATATATTGGAAATGTTAATGATTGTATTCTGCTAATATCTGTGATTTTGAGTGTGATTTACATGAATTCTATGTTTTCTATCTTTTTCTGTATACAGATTTATTACCTACTGACTATTGTTCAATGCGTACTAACCTTTAGTCTATGAACTATGTTATGCATGCTAAATAAATAAATATATGCCAAAATACATATTGAATCAATTCTTTAGTGTTAGATAAGACCATTGAGCAAGAGTAATAAATAGACCCTATGTGATCGCTGGACCCTTCCAATGGGGTTAACTGGCGTGAAAGGCTATGAATAGCTAATAACTTCGTGACCGGTTAAATGCAATGTGAAGAGAAAGGAAGAGTGAACTCAGAAAGAAGAAAGAAGTTGTTCATTTACAGTTTGTCAATTGGGGAATGAATCCAGGAGGAGCTTACTGCTTGCAGTTGTACCGGTGTTAAATTAATTTATTGAGCCACCAGGGCATCACATAAATTATTAAACATTTAACTATTGAAGTGGAACTAACCGGTATGTAAAATTGTATCCTATTGGTCTTATCTATAATGAGGAGGATGTGACATCCTTTGTACTGACAAAACACCAATGTATTGTTGGTCTTTAACTCAGTGGGGAATAGAGTTGTCAAACTCTGCCCGAACCCGAACAGGCCCGACCCGACACCGGCCTACAATCTATGCTCATCAGTAGGGCCGAGTCAGGCCTCGGGCTTCATGAAAAATAATATATATTGAATTATTTTATTATCATAACAATAATAGTTATTTTCTGTATTTACCTATTATGAAGATGGTGCTAATTGGCATTTCACTCTTTGTGGAGAATTCCCCAATTTCTCCCCAAACCCGGCAGTCAGGACCGGGTTGCGCCTTAATTTTCAGGGCCGTTCAGACCTTTAGCAGGGACTGCCTTTAAGTCAGACCTCCCGTTAGTCTGACCTGTGTTTGTGGGTTACTAATCAACCGCAGCCTCCTGTGAGGTATGGGTTTCGCTATAATGTTAGCAATGCTCGGACTAGCGGGAGGCCGGACCAAATTGCCGCACTAGTTGCTGCCGACAGTTACAGGACAAAGTCACAGTCTAGAGAATTTCTCCTCCTTGGCTTCAGGCTGTTTAGGGGTCGATCCACTCATTCGAAACCCACCCAGGCTACGAAATAATGTATGAGCCTTACGTCTCTGCACAAACAGTGCTATTGGTGATTGTGTGTGCGTGTGCATGTGTGTTGTGGTAGTGCAGGGGTGTAGCATAGCTACCATGACAGAACGTATTCTCCAGAGACCTGTGATCACTCGCTCTGATAGATTGTGGTCTTATAGCCCAGAACTGGCCAGCCTTAACAAAAGCCATTGATCAAACTAGAGTCGGGGAAACGGCTACCCTGGGAAGTGTTCACACGAGCTAACAAAACACCGGGGCTGTCGGAATTGTTAATATTTAATTCTGCTCTATTGATAAATAATACATGTGCGTGATTGTATCGATTAGTATTTGTGGAACGCAGTGTGTTTACGATTCACACTCATCTTGGTCGGCTGAGTGTGTGCAGAGTGTGTGCTTCTCTCCCCCCTTGCCCCTGCTTTTACACATTCCAAATAGGACTGTTAAACCGTATAGCTTTCTTGCTTGTTGTAACATGGCTCTGAGCAGTAGCAGATCAATGCATTTTAATAGATCTATGTGCTCTGTTGAGGTAGGATGCATTTAAGCAATCAGTTCAGCAAACTATTCCTATTATACGGCTTCCAGTATGTTGTGTAAAATGGTTATTCCTTTATCGAAGGCCTTACATTCACCAATCACCACCCATTCACACACCAATCGAGGAAGAAACCATGCAAGGTACCGACCAATTAAGGGTTAAATGTCTTGCAGGGACACATCGGTTACCATTCAGTCACTCTACTTCTGAGCCACTGCAGCCCCTTGTGTACAGTTTTATTGGAAGAAAAACAAAATATACATTTACATGCATTGCTGAGTGAACCAAAGCAAACGTGGATAAAGCAATCATGATAAAATAATGTATGCACATTTGTTTTGCTTGTACTTGTGTGTGTGAGAGAGAGAGAGAGAGACAGAGAGAGAGAGAGAGAGAGAGAGAGAAAGAGAGAGAGACAGAGAGAGAGACAGAAAAAGAGAGACAGGGGGAGCGAGAGCCTGGGGAAATATCTTCCCCTAGTGGCCACCAGTACAAACCGGCACACTCCACTGGGACTTAGGGGCCCTAATCTGTCAACATGAGGGGAGGCAGGGACTTCAGTAGGCTATAAGTAGGCCTATAGTCTATGATTTCTGAAGGTGCATTTTAAATTCCAGTCTTTCACTGCATAACAGCATAATCTATACAGATCTATATTACAGTATTGATCATTTTAGTCAAAGTAAAAATAAATGGCAATAATTACTTTTTCCATTACTTATCATTCTCAATGCAGCAAGACAGTGGTTGTGACTGCCACTGCTGGTCTATTACAAATTACAAATGCCAAGTGGGCCCGTATACGTAGATGAGTTTAACATCAGTGTACTAAATGGAACCTTACGGTCCATCAGCTTCCATCTGTGCATTCTCTGCTCAGAATTTGACATTGTCAAGATAATAAAGGTCTGGAGTTTGAACCAATCAACGCTGCAGTTCTGGTTGGACGATGCCATATAGATTTCCTCGCTTTTCATTGGCTGGCAGTTGGCAATAAGACTCCAGCCCCCCCAACACCACACACATACTGTAGACCCAGCTGTTGAACTTCAAGATTGACTGCCGGTTGAGCCAATGACGACGCGTTTAACAGGTCTGGCCAGGCTGTGGTTGGTGGGAGAGAGCGCTCAGAGGGTGGGGATTGAGAAGTTGGAGAGCAGCCCCAGTCCAGCTCTCTCTCTCTCTCTCTCTCTCTCTCTCTCTCTCTCTCTCTCTCTCTCTCTCTCTCTCTCTCTCTCTCTCTCTCTCTCTCTCTCTCTCTCTCTCTCTCTCTCTCTCTCTCTCTCTCTCTCTCTCTCTCTCTCTCTCTCTGCGCAGGGACGTGCAGAGAGTGCTAGAGGGGAAGGGCTGAAATCCAGTAAAAGGGATATGGTTTTCTAAACAAATTTGTTCAACACAAAATAGTGTGTTCAAGTATTAGGAGACTGGGGGAAAACATGTGAATGCTACCTCCTGGCATGACATGGAAAGGAGTGGTGTTATGCGTTTCTTTCACTATACCAGTGGTTTTCAACCATTTTGACCCCTATCTATTCAGCATTAGAGCCACGGACCACCATTTGGTGACATTTTGCCCCACAGACCCAAAACTAAACATTTCTTTTGTTTTTGTCCACAATACCAGGCTGAAAAACTTGCAAACAAAACCGTCAAACATACAGTAGATCAAAATGACCATTTATCATACATTCCTTTTTTTTTCGCTCTCAAAAGTTACATCCGGTTAAGCAACTTTCCATCATTTAGCCTGGGGACCACATGAAACCCTCTCAAGGTGGTCCCTGGACCACTGGTTGAAAACCACTGTAGGCCTACTATACAGTATATGCATTTGTGGTCTGGAAAGGGCAGCCTCCTTTGACGTCTATGTGTGCACGTCCCTGTGTGTGTGTGTGTGTGTGTGTGTGTGTGTGTGTGTGTGTGTGTGTGTGTGTGTGTGTGTGTGTGTGTGTGTGTGTGTGTGTGTGCCTGCGTGCGTGCGTGCGTGCGTGCGCGCGCGCGCCCGCCCGCGCGTGTGTGCATGTCTGAGTTCCCGGCGCGCGCACGTGTGTGCTTCTCCACGAATGGAACGGAAGGATCCTGGTAGAACAGCGATCTGACTGGGCGACAGAAAACAGTCTGGACGATAGGAGGGAGTATAGACTACACTGTATACATAAGACTATAGACTGTACAGTACAACAGTCCATTCCCATGCATTGAAATAATAATGGCAGATGGGTAAATTAAACATCCAACGGTGATTTTTGTTTTGGCACACTCTTCTTTTCTCCTCCCTACACACACACACACACACACACACACACACACACACACACACACACACACACACACACACACACACACACACACACACACAGGATGGTGTGCAGCATCTTGGACTGTGTGTGACTTTATGACCAGTGATGTAGGATTCTATACAGTAGGCTGTATGCTCTGAAAGAAACTGCCTGTGGATGCAAGGAAAAGTAGCTTGAATTCCAAGGAGGAGGACAGGACAGCGACGAATCAAACTTTTGTTTTAATTCAATTCATTCTTATTTTTTCCAATTCTTTTTCTGGCTTCTTGTCTGCGTTTTTTGGGGGGTAAGGGAGACGAATACGCGTATCCTCCTCCCCGCCACCCTCCCATCCTCCCTCCTTTTCCTCGCAACGGTACATATTCTGATAGAACTCGGGAAAAGTCTGTGCTCTCTGGACTGCAGGGCTCTCCAAAATTGGACATCGTTTCAGTGGCTATTTTTAAGCGGGATCGCTCGGTTATGAGGAGGAGGGGTCCGTGCGTCCCCGGAGAGTCTCCCCCTCCTCGCGCCTCGCCAGAGACCGTGATGATGCAGCCCGGCGCATAGCCTCCTGCGCTGGAACGGAACGGATCGGTCTGCGCTGCGCTGCGCGGCGCGCCACCTGGAAACTATACAATAGCCTGTTAGAGACGCATACGTTCTCCGCTGAAGGAGATCATTCTCATCTTCTTATTTTTGTTTGTTTGTTTGTTTGTTTTTTGGAGGGGCTGGATTTTTAAGATAGTGACCATGCGATGACCGAGCGCGCCCTGGGCACATACAGAGATCATTACAGGTAGGATAATACGACCATCCAGCATCCATCTGATCCAACACCATATGCCCGGTGGGCGCCGTGCCGTGCGAGGCTAGCATGGTTAAAGCAGATTTGTTTGAATGGCATGCCTCTTTTACGAAATCAACTTCTTAATGAAGGCGTTGATATTATTAGTATCGTATTGTCTTATGTTATTGTCTTAGACTATAATATCTGATTTGGTTTGGGAGGGTGAAGTGAAGACTGTAAAGGAATTGGGAGCAATATAGGCTGCCTGTAGGCTATACATCGGTTTGGTGAGATGATTTTGGGAGCTTTTTAGGAAGGGAAAGAAAGAATGTAGGAGGACAAACGGGGAGTCCCTATATGTGGACCTATAGCTCTGATGGATTTCACTATAGTGTATGGCAATTGTGTATACGGCAGACCATTTTGTAGGTTTATAGCGTACACTGGGCCTATATTTAACATATATTTGGCATTCAACTTGAAATGCATAAAAAAATAGCCCTTCGACCTGTTTTTTCCCCTAAAAGTCTGCTGTTACTTGCTATTGTATTGGTTGAGGGGGGGGGCAACACACACACACACACACACACACACACACACACACACACACACACACACACACACACACACACACACACACACAGTCTTGCGTTTCGCACTGCTTTTCCCTGCGCTCTTTCACGTGTTCTGGTGTGTGTGTTGTGTTGCCCAGCATGGCCTAGACTTTCGGTGTTTATTGCGCGTTCATGAACTCATATGTTTACGCATTCCCTTGTTCCCTCTCCCGCCGCTTCATCTTCATCTTCTCCTCCGCGTTCCAGGGGGTGAACGATGGCCGAGGATGGGGGGAAGAAGAATGACCCCGGCGAGGAGGAGAGCGAGGAGAGCTCCTCTCTGCCCAGAACTTTCATACGCCTCAACGACCTGTCCGGAGGAGGAGGAGGTGGAGGCGAGGTGGAGCCGCCCACCACCACAACGACCACCACCACGCCCACACCTGACGGCGACGCCTCTACCACGGGCGAGGAGGAGGAGGACGCCTCGGCGGCCGCCGCCGCCGCGCTGCCCTACCCCAACATGGCGCCCGTGGTGTTTTTCTACCTGAAGCAGACCACGCGGCCTCGGAGCTGGGCCCTCAGAATGGTCAACAACCCATATCCTTTTTGTTATTAGCTTTGTATAAAAATGTACGTGCACCAGGAAATGACAGCTTCCCCCTTCTCGTCCATTTTGTGACACGTCCAAGGTAAGACACACACCTGTTGTTGCCTATGTGTTTCCTAGAAATGGAGGTCTGAGGGGAAAATAATGCAAATAAAATAACATGGTGAAATACAACTTGAAATCATCAAGTTGTGTTTAACCGTGTTAAAGGGGAAGTCCATCAATTTTCAACATTTTACTATGTCATTGATTGATGTATCTTCAAGGTGTTGGGTGGCAATGATAAAAAAGTTCCCCCATTCTGTGTTTCCAAGAAAAGGAGGTCTGAAGAAAATCATTAACATGGTGAAACATCTTGATGACATCACCAAGATGTATTTTCACCATGTTAAATGGATTTCTTTAGACACTTCTTTTTTCTGAGAGCGTACAAATGGAACCAAATCATTTGGTTGCATTTGTACACTCTCAGAAAAAAATGTTGAAAACGGGTGGACTTCCCCTTTAATTACTTCCCCTCTCAGGTGATACTAATGAATGCTCTGCCGTTCCATTCTGGTCCAACAGTCAGCATCACGCACCTGCACTGCGTGTTGGCTGATTGGCTCAATGACAGCTGAGCCAATCAGTTGATTCGGCCTGGCTTATTAGCCAGGCTGTATAATTAGTAGTATCATGGGTAACACCTGTGACGGAAGTAGGGACGGGGTCCAAAGGAAGTGGTTCATTCCGTGTGCACTGATCACCTTTCGATCATTGATTATTCATGTTGGTTGGAGATCAGTTGGGAACCAGCGGATAGCCACATCTGTAAGGGTGGGGCTTTCTATAATCAGTCTATTGATGGCATACAGTGTACACCTGGAGAGGCTGTTGTCAGTGGTGAATGTCATGGTGAATCCTTGGTTGTTGAGTCCACTTATTGACTGTATAAGTGAACAGACTTGATTTGGATTTGTTTTACCCGAAAGAGAGGGCTTGAGGAGAAAACGGCAGATCTCAAGCATTATGAGCTTGGTTGGTTAGCAATCTTTTTTTGAGTGACATTGGTGTGCTGCCAAAGTATAAAGTAGCTGTGCATTTGCGTGTGTGTGTGTGTGTGTGTGTGTGTGTGTGTGTGTGTGTGTGTGTGTGTGTGTGTGTGTGTGTGTGTGTGTGTGTGTGTGTGCGCGCATGTGTTGTGTTGTTTCGCTAGTTGGCCGTGAGCAGCCCTGAAGGCGTGCGTGGACGTTGGGCTGTGCCTGCACGCACGCGTGTACACACACACACACACACACACACACACACACACACACACACACACACACACACACACACACACACACACACACAGTACAAATCTTGGAGTGTTGATTTAACTCAGTGTAACAATGATGGACAAAGCTAGGGCGATTTGCCTTTTCTTTGGCTGTGTGGCCTTTGCTTTTTCTGCTCTAGGAATTGGTGCTCTGTGTGTGTGTGTGTGTGTGTGTGTGTGTGTGTGTGTGTGTGTGTGTGTGTGTGTGTGTGTGTGTGTGTGTGTGTGTGTGCGTGCGTGCCTGTCCGTCCGTGTGTGTGTGTGTGTGTGTGTGTGTGTGTGTGTGTGTGTGTGTGTGCGTGTTATGCAATTCGAATTACCATCCTCCCAAACCTCCCTTTCCCTTCTCGTCTCCCTATTAAATATTCCTCCTCCACTCCACTCCTGTCGTCTCCTCTCCACCTCTTTGTCCGCTCTGTCTGTCTCACCGCGTGTCCTGGCCGGCTGTCCTCCATTATTTGTCACCCTCTTAATTG
>CM076981.1:22715709-22748209 GCA_039105355.1 Benthosema pterotum | reverse complement strand
TGTCTGGGGCTCCAAATTGCTTATAAACGCCACTGGGAATGCCCGTTTACGGGTATGTGAGTGTATGCGCTGTACAACACAGTATTGTGTGCACGCATGTTTGCAGTGTTGGGAAAGTTCTCTTTTTTCCTGAAATAGTTCAGTTCATAGTTCCAACATTTCAAAACGAACTAGTTCCGTTCATAGTTCATTGTTGAACTTTTAGAACTAAAGTTCATGGTTCCAAAAAAAGAACTATTATAGTTCTTTTTCGTTCTTTTTTCCCTCCCTTTTTTGTTCAAATGATTGCAGCCCATAGCCATATACAACTGAAGATGTCCTTAATTGATCCTCTTTATTATGGGTCAATCTGTCAAAGTTTTTGTTTGTGAAGATTTTATTATGAAGGTGCTCAGTTCAGTCCAGCCCTCTGCATCTCTGTGTGCTGAAAATAGAGCAGAAAATATCAGCAGAGATAGAGATCAACAAGCTCAAAGTGCGTCACTGAGTTTGTAGATCTGCTCTATTTTCAGCTCATTCTAGTCTCACTCTTGAACAGGGCTCAATGCTTAGCATTTTTCTAGTAGGCTACTATTTTACAATATCAATTTATTCACATAGCCAGGTCGACTGAAAGCCCGACATCAATTATGCAAATGAGCCCGGGCTGTCGCGGCTATTGTTTCGGTCGGGTATCCGACAATAGCCCATATTGTTATATTAATAACAATGTGAAAGGACCCCCAAACCTTAAGGCCGCCTCTGCTTGTAGCAGGCGAATTGTAGCCTAATAGAAATGAAACGATCCGACGGCAATCAGCCAATGATGGTAAGAATCATAGTAAGAATACACAAGTGTTGTGCGTCCGAGCGCGCACGTGCGCTATTTACGATCAATCACGGGATAGCGGCACATGTCCGTGAGGCAAAAAGGTTGCTGCGCAGACAGTATATGATTTAAATACACGCATAGCGCAGGAAGATTATTACCAACATGAACAGCATTAGAAGCTCATTCAACGTGTTGGAGAGAAGCGCAGCGTAGCTCTCTCATGTCTGCTGCGTAGCTGTCTCTGTCTGATGCTGTGCGCTGCTGACACAGGGAGGGGCGGGGCGGTGGGCAAGGAGAACAGATCTACAAGCTAAGGATGCCTCTAGCCTCAACACGTTGTTAGCTTGTATATCTGCTCTATTTTAGCGAACACCACCGCCGTACTACAGTAATATAAATTTAGGTAGAGAACTGCAACTTTTTAGTCACAAATGCGAGCCTGTCGAGCCCTGCTCTTGAACGAAATCGAACGCAAGAAAAGTGGCGTTCACTCACGCCAGAAATGAACGAGTTCATATCGCCGTTCTTCAAGCAGATATAGCGTCCGTTCGGTTCAAGTTCCTTAAAAATATGAACGGTTCAAAGAACTTTCGTTCTTTGAACGCGTTCGGGTACAACTCTGCATGTTTGTATGTGGGTGTGTGTGTGTGTGGGTGCATGTAGATGGGTGGGAACGGAGCTAGGGCGGCTGATCGGCAGGAGGGCCACAGAGGGCCTCCGGTTCCAGTGAAAAATACAATCTTCGGAACTTTCAGGAATCTTAAAGGTGCCTGGTTTATCTATACTTTAATGTACTCTAAATGGCTTGGGTTCGAGTTTCTACACAGGAAGAGACAGAGAGAGCGATTATGGTACCAGAGCTGAATCCAAGGGTGACTGTGAGGTATATATGGCAGCAAGTCTACCTTCAGTCAAAATGCTCTTTCAATCAGAGCTGGTCAATAGTGGAATTAACTAATGAAAACTCTGGTCTTTTGATCAGGTATATGACCCTCTGTCCACAACAGAGTTGGCCTACACTAGCAATAGTTTTGGCCTACACTAGCTATAGTTTTTTGTCTGGTCTTTGTTTATTTAATGCCCGGAGACTATGGATGGAAATAAATAGCATCTCTTTGCTATCATCCGGTGTAATTTACGCTACATTTAAAAAAAATATATATATATACATATAATGCTCATTAGTAGCCTATACTCTCTTCCAAATAAACAATTAAAGAAAAGGTTCTGATCTCGCATCCCCCTCCACCCCGCCTCTTTACCTCCCCACCCTCTCTCCTTTACAGTGCTCCCCCCTCTCCCTCCCTCCCTCTCTCTCTCCCTCTCTCTCCCTCCCTCCCTCCTTGGGCTATTCCGTGAGATGGCTGTAAGTTTATGTAGGAGCTCGTCCAGGATTTTCCTACCAGCTTTTTCTCATTAGGGGGGCTGCTCGTATTCGTACAGAGAGAGAGAGTGAGAGAGAAGAAAACTGGGGCTTTCTTGGCTCTAACAGAATGGCATGGTGGATGGAGGGAGGGGGGGTAGGTGGGTGGGGGCTATATGTTGGCTCTCTCGCGTGGATCCAAATCTCATTGGGCACCTGAATCGAGTTAGCTTTAAACTCTCTTTTAGCCGGGCGCTCCGTCCAAGTCTTACCTAATATATCCCAATGAGCGCGCTGGTAAAAACCTCGAGTGCATGCGCGGCACGGTTTGGGTATGAGTGATGTGTACTACAGACCAAATGGTTCCATTTGTACTGTATGTATGTACCCTCCCTTCTCACAGGATCCCCGTAGTTTCAACCTTTTTTCACACCATCATTTTATTCATCATTTGAGCCATGAACCACCATTTGATGACATTTTAGCCCCACAGACCCCAAAACTAAAGATTTCTTTTGCTTTTGTCCACAATTCCAGGCTGTATTTCGGGGGAAAACAGTCAAACATGCAGATCAAAATGACCATTAATCTTCTACATTCTCTAGTTGTGTAGACCTGGGCTAATTCAGACAATGAATATTTTAAATCTTGAGAGTGTAAACATGAAACCAAATGGAGCCGCAAGCATCCATTTTTATGTTCTCAAAGATCTAGTTAACCAACTTTCCATCATTTAGCCCTAGGACCACCTGGAATCCTCTCAGGGACCACAGGTGGTCCCCGGACCACCTGTTGAAAACCCCTGCTGTAGTGCAGCACCAAGTGCCATGCTGCGAGATTATAGATCTCATAAAAAAGTGAAAATGCAGAGCAAATATTTGAATATAGTATGATTTCACAGCAAGATGGGGGTCTGCAGCCATCATAATTCTGGGGGGTCCTTGGCATGACAGAGGTTGAGCGCCACTGACATAGAAACATAGTTTTTCTTCCCCATAAAACTGTCATAGTGTTGATCAAGACATCAGCAATCGATTTTGTTACGTACCTCTCTCTCTCTCTCCCTCTCTCTCTCTCTCTCTCTCTCTCTGTCATGTCTCTCGTCCTGGTGATAAGCTGCTGCTGGGGGTGGTGGTCTGTGTGGTGCGTTGTGGTGGGGTGCCAGGTCTGACGGAAATCCCCTTTTTAGGTTGTGTTTCTAACTAGGGACCCAGGTGGCGTTGACGTATGCCAGAGAGACCGCCAGCCTTATCTCAATATACACACACAGACGTGCGCACGCATGCACGCACGCACACACACACACACACACACACACACACACACACACACACACACACACACACACACACACGTGTGTGTGTGTGTGTTTTTCTCAAGGGACACAGCGTGTGGTATGTCAAATTAGCCTGGCTTTGGGATGATTAGCTTCTGCGCTAATTCAATACTCAGGAGAACACACGTGCACACACACACTCACACTGCATGCTCTTCACCATCTGTCGCTTCACTCTCTCAAGTTAATACTAATCTTAATCAGGACATTAACTGAATATTCGACTATTTGATTATTCAATGAGCAAAACACTATTTGACATTATTACTTCATAATTCATTATTCGCTAATGATATTTTTTGACATTTTTAAAACAAAACTGTAGTATACATAATGGTTGTGTGCTATGGTGTTGGTATGATTGTTGATAGTGATCACTATCAGCTAGTCAAATTATTGGCTACTAATGTATTCGAGTTTACTAGCAAAAAACATGTGTAATGGTTTTATTGTTTAATGCCCTAATAGTTATACCTCTTGTATGCTTGAATAAGACTTTTGTAAGTACTCAAAAGGGACATCCACATAAAGCGCAATAATCGTTACCCTGAACACCTCATAGCGATGATTTAAGTGGTGATTTGATTGGTCGATCCACCCCATACTAATGGTTTGATTGGCCAAGGCTAAAAAAGTGTGAGCGCACAGATTTGAAGACACCAATTGTGATTGGCCAGAATGATGGAAGAATGAGGACACCGGAATGTGATGCTGCTTCGTGTCTTGTTTGCGCTTGGGGAAGTGCCCAAACGTGCCCAAAACTTTAGCCATATACTCAATATCTATATTAGCCATTTGAAGGAGGAGCCAAAAGGAGGAGGAGAAGAATCACAGAGGGAGCAGAAGGAAGAAAGCCTGGAGAAAATACTTAGAATAGAGTTGATTTCTTATTCCAGATAACAAACGAGGAGTATAAATAACTCTCAGGGACAGAATGCTTATATAAGTCACGATATGTCCCGTCGGCCCTCTTCCCCTCAGCCTGCCTATGCGTGTGCGTGTCTGCACACACACGTGCAAGTGCTGTATGCCTGTGTGTGTGTGTGTGTGGAGGGGGGGGCGGTCTGTTTCGTAGTACTATCCTACTATGAGAGGAAGGAATGTCTTGTCAGTCCAAACTCCTCTACTCCAGTCACTTCCACATGTATGGCCAAATTGTAAAAGCTAGAAAACCCCAAAATTAAAGATTTCTAGACATGTTAGAAGCCACTTCCTTGCAGGTGATTATTTTTCAAATTTTTGGAAGTGATCGTTTTGATATCACTCACCCAGGCGCACCACCTGTTTTGAATTTGCACATAATGCAGGATGCAGCAGGACGTTGTGTTTTGCTGAAAACAAGCGCTTTCAAACTCTGGCGGCGGCAAGATGGCCGCCATCTGAAAAAAAAAAAAAAAAAAAAAAAAAAAACAACAGTGAACATTCATAACAAACGCCAAATTATAACTGACGCAGTGGAAACACGTGCAGGTTCTTTGTTTTCCATTTCCTGAAAAGTAAGCATTTTGTGCCCTACAAATAAGCCTTTCCTCCCCTCTAGTCACATTACACACTAAGGTGTTATGTTACGTGTTGTGCTGTTAACTAGCACTACTGTACATTATAGGTTCAAAAGTGACGATAATCAAGCACTAAATACAGCAACAGTAGCATCTCCAATACTCAATTAGCTAAAAGGCACGGCGTCCTGTTACACGTACCGTTCTCCTGTAACAATAACACGTGTGCCTTAAGTAACTTACTCTCTTAGTGATGTCTGAAAAATGTCTGTCTGTCTGTCTGTCGATATGGCAGCCCTGCTCCACTCTGTCCTGAGGTAGTAGTAGTAAGTCTCATTTATTCACTGCTATGAACAAGCGCGTGTACGCACACACACACAGACTACAGGCTCACTGAAACCTAATGAACACTAGCGCTATGTCCGTACAATGGGCTGGTCACTAGGGTGTGCGCGTGTGCGTGTGCGCGCACACGCGTGCATGTGTTATGTCATTAATACGGTCTGCATGGCTTTTCCAGTCCCCCCATGGTGTGTGTAATTAAGAAATGCCCTCCAGGAAGGCAGACAACAATGTGTGTGCATGTACGCGTGTGCCGCGTGTGCATGCGTTCGTCGTGCATGCATGCGTGCGTGTGATTGTGGTTTGCCATTGTCCGTGTCATGGATGCCCAGAGGTGCATGAATGGTTTCTCTCCATTGTCTACTGTACTGTAGTGACTGTGGGCATTAAAACGTGTACAGTATCCAGTATAATGGCCTTATTGTTTTATCTTAAATGAATGCAATTAGTGTAGTAGGTACAACATTGCGTCTGAAATAAGTAAACATGTACTGAACTACAATTACATAAAAAATGTGTAAAGATTCCGGATGTAAGGATTGTGTGTATGTGTTGTATACAGTGTACTAGTGTATGTATGTAAGTATGTTTATATTTATTGTACAGTATATACAGTATTTACTGTACAGTAGTAGCAAGAGTATATAATTCACATGCTGTGTGTGTGTGTGTGTGTGTGTGTGTGTGTGTGTGTGTGTGTGTGTGTGTGTGTGTGTGTGTGTGTGTGTGTAATATTGTGCAATATTGTAATTAATTCGCATCACTTCATCGCCCTTTACCAAAGACATTTTAGCTCAGGGAGTAGTGGCTCTCGCACAACAGTGGGCACTCACACATATGCTCGCATGCACGCACGCACACACCCACACCCGCGCATACGCGCGCACACACACACACACACACACAGACACACACACACACACACACACACACACACACACACACACACACACACACACACACACACACACACACACACACACACACACACAGTGTGTCAAGCGCATGTGTTTCGTGTGGAGAGCTGGTGTATGGCCCAAATCACTGTGACATTTGCAGTTTCCAGCCATTAAAAGCTATAATATCCCTGGGCTTGAACGTGAGGCAATGCACGTTGTGTTACGACATGACAACACCGTGTTTGTTCATTAGTCACCGGCAGTGACACTGCGTGTGTATGTGTGTGTGTTTGTGCGCTTGACAGTAATCAGCTGGGGCTTGACATTCAAATAGGCGATACAACGGTTGTATCAGTTGATACAGGTGTGTGAGTCCATTAGGCCGGCCAACAGCAGAGACAAGCAGGGGCGGATATAGGCTTGGGCATGGGGGGGGGGCAGTACCCCCCTAAATTCCCTGACTGCCCCACCAAGCATGATGTCATGCAAACGACCCGAATTTCAAATATATTTCAAATTAAAGTGCTAATATAATTCAAATGATTTGAAACACTACTACTGCTACTAACTAACTACAGTTGTGTCACCACTACACCAACAGCATTTCATCATTGAAAACAGAAAACTCTCTGAGTCAGACCTTTAGCTTTATGCATGCTGCGTGTCTGTTGCAACTTCAACAACAACTGATGTTATTATTGATGCTTTACTTGACTAATAAAAGTCTTGTAACTGAAAATGGTATGGGGGCGGCTTCATTGCCCGTGGGCGAAGCGGACATGGGCAATGAAGCCGCCCCCATACCATTTTCTCCTGCCCCCCCCCAATTGGGAAATGCTACATCCGCCTCTGGAGACAAGTGGTATACTGTACTGTAATGACTGCTTGATCCTTCACTGGAGACGCCTTGATAATATAATACAATCTGTTTATTATGGAAGAGAGAGAGCAGTGGTGGATAAAATCATCTACCCTGCAGTTGAATGAGTCACTGTTTTGATTCTGCAGCATGGTCAAAGTTGACTCAACCACAAGTTAAGTGTTTTAAAGATGTACCTTCATTGTGGAGGTAAATGATGCATTTACTGTTTATAGCACCTTTATCCAAGGTGCTTTATATAGTGCATTCTCTCTCTCTTGCGCGCTTTCACGCACACACTCACACACACACACACGCCACATTCATACACATGACAGCATAGGCATGACTGCACACCTATAGCCGTTAATAGATTTGAGGCTGATTAGTGGTTAGACAGAGTTTTGTCCGAGCAGCAGGCGGCTTAGGAATGGAACAAAAAAAATAGACTCCTGTATATTTTCAACAGGTTGTCTTCTAGGGCATATACTGTACAACCCGTATGGGGTCTATTTGGTTCCAATGCTGCAGTGCACACTCCTAGAGTTATTATAGTCCCAAACATGCTTGCTCTCTCTCTCTGTTAGGTATTGTACAGTGTAGTAGGGGACATGGCTGTGTACCGAGGGGGGGAGGGGCTGGAGGGGGGCCTCGTCGACAGTCGTGGCTTTGGTCTAGCTCGTTAACATGCTCTCCTCAGGATTTCCTACAAGATGTGGCTGCTAAAGCACTTCCAGACTGCAACCTCCACAGCCCTCTCTCTCTCTCTCTCTCTCTGTTTCTCGGACAGGACAAAGGGAAGAGTACGGTGAGCGAGAAAGACAGTGAGAGACAGAGAGGGGGAGAGAAGAATGGAGAAAAATGGGAAAAGAAGGAAAGTGGAGATGCAGACAGTCAGACCTACAGACAGAATTTCAGAAGAGAGAGAGATGGAGACAGAGAGAGAGAGAGAGGGAGAGACAGAGAGGGAGAGTTGGTCTGCTTCTAATTTATGGAGAGAACCCCGGCCATCCTCCGCCGGGTCCTAGCTGCCCTCCCGCAGTCGAGGGCGGCCCGCCAAAGGTGGCTATTTAAAAAAACACAAATTAAATTCATAAATAAACCGTGTGTGTGTGTGTGTGTGTGTGCATGCGTGGCACGCAGGGGAGGCTCTGGTTATTTGCTTTCTTCTTCGACCCTCACCCCCCTCTTTTTCTCTCTCATGGGTTCCTGGTTTCTCCACGTTTAATCGATCGCACACTCGCTCTCCCTATCGTCTGCGTGAATGCGTCTGTGATCTACAGGTATGCGTTTATTTGTCAGTGCCGTCCCGAGCGTGTCCGTGTCTCTCGGTGTGCCGTGCGTGTACGCGACGCCGCTGACTGACTTCGCGCGGATCTGGCCGCCGCGCTCGGGTGAAGTAGCATGTGATAATACTTTGGAGGAGGAAGTTGACAGCTGCGAGTGATTAACGTGACGCACGGGGAGGGAAGGCCCCTCTCTGGCGGGTCCCCCAGTTAGGATTAGCCAAACAATACAGTGGTGTAACGTGACTAAGTACTTAGGTCATGTACGCTACAAGTACACTTTGGAGGTTTTTGTGTACTTTACTTGACTATTATGCCTTCTTCTACTTCTTCTTTTAAGGTGGGGCTTTTTATGCCTTTATTGAAAGGTTCAAAGTAGATTGGCAAGAAATTGAGGGAGGGATGGGGGATGGGGCATGTGGAAAAGTCAGTCAGGATCGAGATTCAAACCCACAGCACACCCTGAGCCACAGGTGCTCAGGTGGTTGAGCCTTCTACTTCTAGAAGAAGTACTTCTATGCCTCTTCATTGACACTTCATTGAAGCGACCTGTGTGCACACACATCCATCCCCATCCTTCCCTGTCCCGAGCAACATTGGCAACCTCCTCCTGGGGCACCTCGAGACGATCCAAGGCCAAATTGATGTAATCCCTCCATCTGGTCCTTGGTCTGTCCCGAGGGTCTCCTCCCACTGGGACGTGCTGGAATACCTCCCTAGGGAGACACTCGAGAGGCATCCTAACCAGATGCCCGAACACACAGTTAACATTTACCTCTGGAGTATTAGGCCTAACAGTGCATGCATATACAGGTATGCGCACACATGCATAGAAAAATACCGTTTTTTGTACTTCCCTGACAATGATTGCGATTGCAAACACACCTTGAAGAGGATGTCCTCAGACAATGCCAGCAGAACCAAGCAGATGCCTGCGTCATCTGCTCGGTTGATTGAGTTTCTGCTGATTGAGTTTCAATTAGACAGTGGAGAGGACCTATGGAAAAAAAAAGTTCTGCCGGAGGACAATGTCTCTGAAAACTTTTTCTCTTCTCAGGCTTCAACCAATTCCTTTCCCCACTCCCTCTCTTTCTCATTGTCGGTACGGGTAGCAGATTGATAGGACTGATATGCCATTGATATGCCACCCACTTTTTTCGCTCTATTTTTCATTGATTACCATCAATACTTATTTAAAAATGCTATTGTGTGCTCTCTGTCTTATCTCTCTGCCTCTCTCTGTGTGTGTCTCTCTCTCTGTCTCGGCCGCCATTTCGAACAGAATTGCCGGAGATGAATCGCTGTAATTGAAATGCCAGATGGAGAGATTGAGAGAGTTTGACAAAGTCGGCCATGCAAGAAATTTCATCTGCTGGTCAAGTTTTGCCTCTTGATGGAAAAAGCAAATTTCGGTCTATGCGCAAACCCATTTGAGCATGTTAAAAAAAAGCTCTACATTTTGGTCTATCACAAACCCATTTGAGCGTGTAAAGAGAATTGCCCTAAGCGAAGCCAAATGAGCGTTACTGGCAGATATAGGAAGGAGGTGCAGAGAAAGGATTATGAATACCGTCAGTGGTGGAAGAAAGTTTTTACTTGAGTAAAAGTAACAGAACTGCAACATAGGAATACTCTTTTACATGTTGAATCTGAAACATTTACTTGGGTGAAAGTACAAAAAGTATTGCTTCAAATGTAGTTCAAATACTGTAATGCAGTTGGTTTTCAAACAGTGAGGGAGTTGAGGGAGTTCCAGATGGTCCTCATGCTTGAGAGTGCAAAATGGGGTGTTACTCTTGAAATTTTATACTCTGAAAGTTGCATTATTATTATTGAACACCTAAATTACTTAATTTCCAAGGATGTACAGTTTGTACACAATTGGGAAATGTAAAATAATTGTTATTTTTCATCAACATTTATCAACCTTTTCCACTTATCTCTCCTAAACACACCATGGTATTGTACACAAAGAAATACAAGAAAATCTTCAGTTTCGGTGCCTGAGAGACTGAAAATGTCATCAAATGGTGGTCCGTGGCTCAAATGCTGAATAAATTGTGGGCCCTGGTATAAAAGTGGTTGAAAACCACTGCTGTAATGTTTGTGTAAGACAAACTCATCACAGAATATCGGAGGGATCAACGGCCCTCGAAAAAGGGAAGGGCTTTAGACGTACAAGGTTTCTGACACGACACCAACATGACTTCTGTCTTCATGCGCTGGGAGGGGAGAGGAGCAGCCATATTAGAGAGAGAGAGACAGACAGGCAGACAGACAGACAGATAGACAGACAGACAGACAGACAGACAGAGAGACAGACAGACAGACAGACAGACAGATAGACAGACAGAGAGACCTTGCTAGGATCCTGTTCAGGGTTTTCCTTATATTTGCAAAGCTAATGACAATACTAACCAGGTACAGATGTCTGATGTGTGTGTGGAGCCCTGACTCCTAAAAGGCAGCCCTATTTTGGCATGCCACATAGCTGTGCATAGTGAGTTGTGAGCGAGCGTGTGTGAGTTCCCATGGGGAGTAGCTAAAGACCCCTGTCATCGAGGCTGGAGGTGTCATCTTTGACACCTGACCCCTTGACGAGTACCGCCTGTCCTCCCTGAGCTCAACATGATACTTTGACCCCCGGCACTGCGACCTTTTGACCTGCTGCCTGCCCCGAGACACACACACACACACACACACACACACACACACACACACACACACACACCACACACACACACACACACACACACACACACACACACACACACACACACACATGCACACCACCAGTGGGTGTGTCTGAACACTTGCTGGTCAGGTGCACCCAACAGGTGCCTGTCTCAGCACTGTTTGTCAAACAGCAGGGGAAGAGAGAGGTCTTCTGCTTGATAATTTGATAATGACCAAGTACTTTAACTCTGTTTGTTCTTTGACATGAACTCTATCTGATCTGACTTCCTGTCTCTCTGTGCCTTTACATGGACTTCACCACTGACACTACAGTTGCTGACACCTTGTGGGTAAATATAATAATAGATAGTGATCATGATCATCACAGGCGGGTGATGGCATATACAGAAACATCTAGCTCGGCAAAGAGGCAGAGATAAAGGGGTAAAAGTGAGACGTCTCACTCAGTAGGACGCTTTGGAATCAGAAGGTTGACGGTTTGATTTGGAGTAGGCTACTCCATGGCTGCCTGTCGAAGTGTCCTCAAAAGTATTCCGGGGGGCTCACCCAGCAAAATGATAGGCCTACCTAGGGACCGAATGGACCCTTATGTGATGGAAAATGTGATTTTTGCGTCCCTGAGATAGAGATCCCATTAAATGTGTGCTACGATTAGCCTATTGGCACATCAAACTGGCCGGTCCTTGAAAACACAATGGTTGAGGGCAGTAAACATCTTCAAACGGGTGTTCTGTGCGTTGTCAATTGTGGACATGAAAAGTTTGAGTACACTGCACTGCCCTATAAATGCTCCCGATGACTTCACGACTACACGTTGGTTATAGCCTTTGGCACGGTTGTTCGTTGCTGTCGCTGCACGGGGAATGGGTGGTGAATGTTATGCACATTGAAAAGCACTTTGCAGAAATGGGTACTATAAACCAGTGCTTCATTTTTTCAAGGACCCCCCTGTTGCTGTTTTTTTTTTTTTTTTTTTGGTATGCACCACTATATGCCACAGATCCCACTGTAAATCCCTCTCACCGGCGGTCTATCCTTTAAGAACCACTGCTATAAAAGCGCTTTCAGTTAATACAGTATGTTGGCACTTTAAAAGTGAGAGCAGTGAGAGAGTTGTGTGTAGGGGATGTAGGATCTGCTTTGTTTACCATGGAAGCACCTCTTCCTGTCCTTGTGCTTTAGGGTGCTGCTCGTTAACCCCAGATCTCCTGACAGGGCTTAATTATAGCCCTCGGTCCAATTAAGCAGCCTGTCCAATTAGCAACCTCTTGGCATTGACCTTTGGGTCCCTCCGTCCGGCCTTTCCTGGCTTCTCCTGTTTAACCACCCCCAGGCGACCTTCCCAACTTTCCACACTCTTCCATCCAGTGTACTCTCGGCTCTCGGCGTTTCTGCAAGTCATCACTAGAGGGATGCGTCGGAATTGTTGGCCCCGATATCAATGTATGTAAAATAACAATTTGGCGTGTGTGCAATGTCAAAAATGCATGTGGATTGCATTTCTTCCTCTCCCCAAACACAGGTTGGGCATTTTTGCATCATAGTTTTTAGTTGACAATGTGCTCAACAAAGCAGGGTGCGCAGCGGCGGATTGAAACCCCAAACCCCTAGCTCCGTTGAGGTGGTCAGCCACATTTACCGCTGTGCCACCTGGGTGCAGTGGTTGGTGCGGACCACACGCAGTCACGCAGTGTTGAATTTCCTAAGACATATTTTTTGGATATCATACAACTAAAAAAGAACAAAACATGATTTGTCTAGTAACCATGCTGCATGATCTGTCATATTCCTTAGTTTTTACTGACACTGAAGTTTAAAATAAGAATTGAATGCACTGAATATCAACACAAAGCAACTGTAAGAACACCTTGTTTCAATCGTAGTGGACATGGAGAGACAGGATTTTTGTCCAACCACAAAATGGCAACCACTGGGTGCAAAGAGAGGAACACGCCCATGTGCGGGAAGTGTACAAGATCAGAAAAGAGAGCAGATCGGACTTCCGGCATGGTTTTAGGGAGGAAGACACGCTAAAACTAAACATATTCTGGAATTTAAAAAAGCAGTAAATGCGAGGGGAAGGTAAACGGTAGAACAACCACCACAATGGCAACAAGAAACAAACAGGCGACGAAGAAAAGACGTGAAGATAAAAGTGTAGAAGGAGGTTTCTGCATGGCATGGCTCCATCCATAGTGCTGCGGTGGTGCCGCCCTACCTCATAGCTAACGTTGCTATGGTGACGAATGTTTTTTTTATTTTATATTTCTTGTTTTGTTTTTTTCCTGTACAGCAGGAGCTCCTCAATGTTTTCCCTCCCACGCCCACCACCTCTCTCTCTCTGTACTTGTTTCATGTTGTTGCTGTTCCATGCATGGCAGCGGGAGGCCGTGATTGATTTTATTTTAGTTTGGGTTGTTTACTCTCCCAGGGAGAGGTGGATAAAGTGCCACGGCTGGTTGTTTAACTACTGCTCACTGTGCTGTGAAATCATTGCTGTTGATTTTTTATTTATTTATTTATTTTTTCAAGCTTGTGACAGTGTGACAGCGTCAAAAGCGGGAGCAGGGTCTGTTTTAATAAACACTGACGCTTGCACTGTTGCCAAAATTTCTGTGTGTGTGTGTGTGGGTGTGTGTGTGTGGGCATGTTTTTTGTGTGTGTGTGTGTGTGTGTGGGTGTTTGGGGAGATCCATCTTATACCTCTCTCGAACTCCTTCTCCCTCTGCCAGTTTGTATTCTCTCGCTTGCTCATCCTCCAGTGCCTGCCTTTTGCCCGCATTTCTCTTACTTTGCATCCTCTCTCTCTCTCTCTCCCTCTCTCTCTCTCTCTCTCTCTCTCTCTCCTCTCTCTCTCTCTCTCTCTCTCAGCTCTTCTCATTTTGTCCACCCACCTAGTGTTGGATCACTATGCGGCTGTGTGTGCACAGTGCAGTGTGTGTTTGTGTGTGTGCGTGTGTGTGTGCGTGTGAGAGAGAGAGGTTGTCATGCATGCATGCACTGTGCACGAGCTCACAACTATATTATGATTAGTGAGTGATTGTGCGGACCTGTACACAACATACAGCATGCAAGCTTGTGGTACAAACTCAGTGCTGCGTGCGTGCGTGCGTGCGTGCGTGCGTGCGTGCGTGTGTGTGTGTGTGTGTGTGTGTGTGTGTGTGCGTGCTTGCGTGCGTGCGCGCATGCTAGTAAGGTGTGGGTGCATGCAGCACACCACTGCACCAGAAAGGTGTGGAGAAGAGAAGGAATCACAGGCACCCAAAAAGAAAGACACGTATGGTGTATATAGCCATAGATTTTAACAGCTGTGTGATGTGTGACATTATAGTATACAAAGTGTTATTACTTCTACAGTAATGTCACTAATTTGTGCATGTTGTCAATGCTGCAAAAATATAGCATATAGGGAGCAAACAGAACAGGGACATCCCTAGTATCAATATCATGTTCATATCATATTAATCTGTGTATTGTCTGTGTGTGAAAACTGCTATTGTGGTATAGGCTACTCATATAGTGCTATATAAAAGTCTGTTTTTGGTGCCTGCTGGCCTAGTGGTCCAGGCACATGCCACATATAGGCTCTGGCCTGACAGCATGTCGCGTGTTCGAGTCCTGTTCATGACGACCTTTGCAGCATGTCGTTTTCCCCTTCTGCCCTGCGTCCACCTTTCCTGTCAGTCTTACTTGTATCTATCAATACAGGCAAAAAGCCAAAAACAAATCTAAGAATAGCAATATCGACTTCCAGACGTTTACTTCTAACGGAGTATATTTCTATAAAGTGCAGTATTGATACCTTTTGACTTGAGTGAATCAATCAAGTGCTTTCCCCACCCCTGCTAATGGTATACACTGACACTGGTGATGTGTGTGTACAGACGTGGCAACCTGATCTGAAAAGCCCCTCTTTGTCACTTGCTTGCCATCAGATACTTAGCTATAGCACTCTCACACGCACACGCACACACACACACACACACACACACGCACACGCACACACAATCGCATAGAGAACGTCATCCGTGGATTGTTTCAGCAACGCATTAAATAAGTAAGTGGGGAGGATCAGAGAGGGGCTTATCGTAGGTCAGTATCAGCCCAGAGATGCACTGGCTGGGAAACTATCCCTGTTATATAATACTCTATAGGACCCCAACCTACGCTATACTCTGCTATCGGTAGTTCTCCAGTTTTTCAGTACATGGCCCCGGGCCCCAAAACAATCTTATATTGAATTGGGAACTTTTAGCGCATTGCGAGGCATTATGGCCTAGATTTTCATCACGGCTAAACCCTGTTTATGCCTTAACCTCGTTGCCTTTTTAAACTATTTAAAAAAAAAACATTTTTCAATAGTTAAAATGTACAATGTACAAGTTCGCAAGGTGTTAATAGATTAGCACATTGAACTATTCCAAAAGGTTTTTCAAAAAATAAATGGTAAAAAAAAAAAGCAAAGGTTAGGGATAAGGGGTTTAGCATAAGGGTTTTTTTTTTTGCATTAATTATGTTCTTCTCTTTAATTATTTCATTTTATGTATTAATAGGGTATTAGAAGTGCTTAAATTGTCACTTCATTGTCATCTGGAGTTCTGGAATCCTACCCATTGTGGGGGACCCCCATGCCGGACACACAGTTGCTGTTTATTTGTTCATTTATTTGTTTTTTATATTACAAATACTTGGACACATGAATACATACATACATACATACATACATACATACATACATACATACATACATACATACATACATACATACATACATACATACATACATACATACATACATACATACATACATACTTGCATGCACAGAAACATACTGTAGGCTACATACATTATATATCTTCACGTATATTTTATTTATTTCATTATTTGTTTATTTCTACAGGACAGTACCACTTTATGAACACAGCGATAATAACATTACAATAATACCGTATACATATCATTTCAGTGTAAACCAGCCAGAGTTATTACAGCAAGGCTAATTTCTATCCTTTGTCCTAATTTCATGAAAAAAATAATAATAATAACAATTGCATATACAGTAGTACTATCAACTCCCACTACATATTGTAGTAATGTGACCTCAGACTGAGCTCGGCGGTGCCTCCATTGTGCACCCTGTGTGAACTCTACTGACTGTAGCTTTATACCCGCACAGCTGCGTTATTAAAACTAGCACTTGCTATTGAATATTGGACATATCCACTAAGCTGATATGGTCGATATAATGGACTGTTAATTGAACCATGGTGTGTGTGACCCGCGGGGATTTCACACGCTGAACTTAACCAGTATATAACCACTCAGGATCTCCCGGCGTTAAGTTCACACGTGCAACAGTGAGTCAGTATTGATGCTGTCATGAACAACCATCAGCATCTGAGCATAATAATAATACTCCAGGCCCCATGCTGGGCATACAGTTCTGGGAGAAAACTGGGAAAGGAGGAATACTACAGAGAGATGAAAAAGGTGTTCCGTAATGAGCTTTTTGAGCCAAATGAGAGTCTGACTCATCTAGGCCACAGCCCTGCATGCCTTACCACATGAACCAAAAAGGTTCTCACTTTATAGTAGTCTCAACGCTTTTTTCTCAAATACAAACAAATGATTGAAATAATTGGAAAGAGTAGACGTGCTCACAAAGTGTCAAGATCATGTGAAATATATACTGCCGTGGCGTTGCATGTTGAGATGAAGAGAGTGAGAGAGAGAGAGAGAGAGAGAGAGAGAGAGAGACTGAAGGACTGTCCACCAAAGTGTTTTCCTCACAAAAAAGGGAAAAAACAAGCCCTGGCTGGGAGTGCTCGAGGGTACTTTAAAAGCCTAGAGATTTTGTTCAGCTTTCACTTTGGTTGTCAAGCAAAACAAAGCAGCCGTGTCGGCACAGGGAGTCCTGGCTCTTTGCTCCCTTCTCTGGTTGACCTGCAAGGCTGGTAGGGGTGTGAGGACGGACCTGCCGTCCGTGTGGGCCAGTATAGTGGTGCTGTGAAATAGCAGAGTACTGTACGCACTAGGCAGTGTTGCAAACTGCCAGAATTCAAAATGCACTAGTGGCACTTCCAAAATGCACTAGATTGAGCTAGAGCAGTGGGTTTTCAACCATTTTCATACCAGGGCCCACTATTTCTTCAACATTGTTTTGTTTTGTTTCCCAAATCCAGCCTGTTATTGTGGACAAAAGCAAAAGAAGTCTTTAGTTTTGGAGTCTGTGGAGCTAAAATGCCCTCAAATGGTGGTCCGTGGATCAAATGCTGAATAAATAGTGGTCCCTGGTATCAAAAAGGTTGAAAACCCCTGCTCTAGCTGGTTGGTGCTTTGTGCTCGCTGCAGTTCTGGGAAGCCCCGCTGTGATTGTCCAGTATAGGGTTGCAACACCCACTGAGCTGGGGTGAAAACACAGAGGTGAAGCCAGTGGGGTATGGCAGCCACAAAGCACAGGGGTGAACTACAGGCTAGGACTTGGCCAGCAGGACTGCGCTCAAAGCTGCAGGGGATAACATTTGTATTATGGCCGTGTAATTCTCTCATATATACCGTATTTCTGTCAATCTCTGACAGCCTTCCAAACCCAGCTCTCCACCCGTGCGTGCTTACACACACGCGTGTGTAAAGGCAAATCAATAGGCAGCCTTTCATACCTTTCTGATCAAAGGCTCATACTATGCCTTTCTTCACAACCATGCAAACCATCCATGAATACCCACACTCACACTTGTGCGCGTGCACGCAAACACCCGCGCGCACGCGCGTGCACACACACACACACACACACACACACACACACACACACACACACACACACACACACACACACACACACACACTCCTGTGTGGCAGGTGAGTTTCCATCTATCCCTTGAGGCGGTGTGTGTGTGCGTGTGCGTGTCCTATTGGAGCCCATTCAGCAACACTTGAGGCCTTTCACCCCCTCAGACGCCTAGTCAGCAACATCACTGTCAATGAGGTTGAGGAATATTAGTGTGTTTGTGTGTGTGCGCGCGCGCACACATGTGTTTGTGTGTCTTCGAGTGCATGTGTCTGTGCATGTTGGAGGTGGTTATGGGCTATATAGTGACATGTAATTCTTGTCAGAACGAGAGATTTGTTCATGAAAAATTCATCGCTGTCATGGGAACACTGGAATGATTGAGTACTTGCATGGGCGGATTAACTGCAATCTGTGTGTGTGTGTGTGTGTGTGTGTGTGTGTGTGTGTGTGTGTGTGTGTGTGTGTGTGTGTGTGTGTGTGTGTGTGTGTGTGTGTGTGTGGTTTGTGCGCGCGCACGCGGATGCGTGTGTACGCGTGCACAAGTGCAAGACAATTCCTTTGACACACATATGCACACTCACACTAAAATAATAATAATGTATGTACATAAACGACACAATCACAATAGCAGCGCAGATGTAGCAGCAGCTGTTTGTTCCATAAATTGGGTCTGTTGAGAGACGGAGATGGAGAAGCGATGGATGTGTGAGCTCAGAGTTAAGTGAACACATGGAGGAGTCAGGAGCGGATCTAGGCATGTGCATGGGGGGGCAAAGCCCCCCTAAATGCCCAGACTGGCCCACCAAACAAAATGACATGCAAAACAACCCAAGATATTTCAAATTAAAGTGCTTAATATTTAAAATGATTAGAAACACTACTACTGCTACTGACTAACTACTGTTGTGGCTCCACTAAACCAACAGCATTTCATCATTGAAAACTCTCTGAGTCAGACCTTTAGCTTTATGCATGATGCATGTCTGTTGCAACTTCAAAAAAATGGTATGGCTCGAAGCGACACGGGCGATGAAGCTGCCCCCATAGCATTTTCTCCTGCCCCCCCAATTGGGAAAGGTTACATCCACCCCTGGGAGGAGTGCTAAACGCAGTGTGTGTGTGTGTGTGTGCAGTGAACTTGCACCAGCGTTGACGTCCATGACAGCAACGTTTTGATTTAGTTTAGTCATAGAGGATTTTCCGGGGACAGGAGGGGAATAAACACACACCACATGCGCTACGATGAATTGTGAGCTTGCACTACTGTATATACAGTGTTACAGTAAGTAGTACTGTTGTTGCTTGGTACCACCCAATGTGAATTCTGGTATAGAGGGGTGGCTGCCAGCTAAACGGATGTGCAGTTATAGCTGGTTTGAGGAACTGGGAGGTTTTTCGCCTCAATGCATTTTTATCAAAGGGGATTCCATACGCATCGAGGACGTAAACGTGCTCCGTCGCAGTCGCCAGAAACCCAACATAGCAGTGCCAGTACTTTCCCATATATTTTTAGGTAGCTAGTGCCAGCGATTTTCACCCAAAAGTCATATTTCATATTTGACCCTGGAGTATGACTCAGAGCCTTCTAGTGGGAGAGTTAGGATATTCCTGTTCACTCCTATGCGCCAGGGCACAGCCGTTACTGGAGGAGCATGGAGGAACCCTGTGAGTCCACTCTCAAGCTGGAAGTCGATGAAATGAATGGGATTTAATAGGGACCGGCAAAGTCTCGTATTGTCTCGTACACTACTGTATACATCTCGCGAGACTGCAGGAGTAGTGAGCGTTATGCTCAGATAGGACCCAAAGAGGCTCTGTATAGTCACGTGAACTGGCTGCTCCGCTCTGCTTCCGGCCTCTGCTTCCGGGTACACGAATATCCTAACTCTCCCACTAGAAGCCTTAACAGTACTGAAGTATAACAGCATGTTGAATGGAGGCCAGCAGAACTTTTTGTCCTCCCTGCAGGGTGAAACTCCACATTCTGCTGCCTCTGGCAGAGGGAGAGACTGTGAGAGAACAGAGCCGCTGCCAGCTCAACGCCGACACGTTAATTAGCACTTCTTGACGACAAATTAACGAGGCAAGAGAACAACTGTGTGTGTGTGTGTGTGTGTGTGTGTGTGTGTGTGTGTGTGTGTGTGTGTGTGTGTGTGTGTGCGTGTGGTGTGTGTGTGTGTGTGTGTGTGTGTGTGTGTGTGTGTGTGTGTGTGTGTGTGTGAATATTGATCTTAAAAATTGGCCCGAATAATGAATATAATCAAAAATATCTTCATGTTATCTTCCCCATTAAAAAATGACTTTGTATCGTACAAAAAGGATAACAGCTGAACAGGGAGGGATATTGCGCATGCTGCTAGGAACCAATAAATATACATGTTTTGGTTCTTTTTATAGCATTGTTTTTATGTATTGTCAGATAAAATGTTATGTAAATTTAAAACATATATTCAAATTTCATTTGATTACCCATATATTCGGGGAATATGATTGCAAACACAGTGAGCGGGATTACTATGTAAGCCTGGCAGAAATGCATTCGCTTCCCAGCACAAGTAAGACACACAGTGTCTTAAAGGGGAATTCCACCCTTTAAGTGCAAATGCAACCTAACGGGTTAATTTGGTTCCATTTGTACGCTCTCAGTTCCATTTGTACGCTCTCAGAAAAAAAAGAAGTGTCTAAAGAAATCCATTAACATGGTGAAAATACATCTTGATGATGTCATCAAGATGTTTCACCATGTTAGTGGTTTTCTTCAGACCTCCATTTCTTGGGAACACAGAATAGGGGAACTTTTTTATCATGTCCACCCAGCACCTCTAGGGTATACTATGACATATTAGAATGTTGAAAATGGTGGACCTTCCCTTTAACTGTAAATATTGAATTTGGAATTTGTAAATTTGTTTACAAGCCCTAGCGCACGTGTGTGTGTGCGTGTGTGCGTGTGCTTGTTTTAGTAGGCCTTTACTATGCATCTGTGTTATGCTTATAGATAATCAGGGAAACAAGTCCATTTTTCAAACATTGACAGGCCCCATCTAGTCGATGTTTGTGCACGGATTGGTTCGTGTGTGTGTGTGTGTGTGTGTGTGTGTGTGTGTGTGTGTGTGTGTGTGTGTGTGTGTGTGTGTGTGTGTGTGTGTGTGTGTGTGTGTGTGTGTGCGTGCGTGCGTGCGTGCGTGCGTGCGTGGGTGTGTGGTGTGTGTCTGTTTGTGTGTGTGTGTGTGTGCATACAGAGTACATGCCCGTGTCTTGTTGATATAATTACACCCTGTAGAAGTGCACCACACAGCTCACCTCCCTCTGCCAATGCATGGTGGTTCAATAGCAGCTCCCCTGGCCCTGCAAGCATCCATGATGGATCACCATCGTGTCCACAGTGTGTTTGTGCAATATCTTTATTTTATTAATATTATTGCAGCTACAGTGTCTTGAGGATCACCACAACACAAGGCAACTCTTACTCTGAAATGAAAGAGGAGAGAAAGCATTAGCATTTTTGCAATCTTTTTTGTTGGTTTGTTTGTTCCTAAATTAATACGTTCGATACTTCACCCAAATGGACGATCTATAAGGGTTAGGCGTGCAATGAGATGGTAACCATTGTAACTGTATGGAAATATCGATTTTAATTTAAAACTAAGTACGGCATATCGTTGTGTAAACACAAAATATTGCGCCGTACCTTAACTTAACCTTGCTATGTGCCAGATCACTGTTTTTTCTTTACATCCATTTATAATAACTCTCCCTTAAAAATGCCGTATCCACATGCTTCACACATCTTTAGTAGACTTGCGACATAGTTACTACCGATTTCAAATCACCGAATCGCATCGCCATAATGAACCAATATCGCCCATGTAGTGCCTGGTCAGTTATGCGTTGTGATACGTATCGTATCGCTGTTAGAATGTATCATTACACTCTAATAAGAGTCCAGTGGTTATCAGCTCTCCATCATTCAGCTGCATGGGGGCCCACCTGGAACCCACGCAAGGTCCACCCCTATCCCATGAAGGACCACTGGTTTAAAAACCACTGCTCTAGTATAGTATACATTTTGACTGACACAGGGTTGACACTAAGGTCTCCGAGGCACTTGCCCTCAGGTCATGGTCACTTGCCCCCCAAAAATATATTGTAAATTTTACATTTAAGTTTACTTCCTACTTGGGTGCTTTAAACCAGGGTTTTTCAACAGGTGGTCCCTGAGAGGGTTCCAGGTGGTCCCCAGCTAAGTTGGTTAACCAGATGTAACTCTTGAGAGCGTAAAAATGAAACCAAATGGACCCTTGCGGGTCCATTTGGTTTCATTTTTACGCTCTCAAGAGTTAAAATTCATCATCTTAATTTGCCCATAGTGGTCACAGACCCAGTGGTCCCTGACCCCAGCAAAATGATAGTTTGGAACCAAATGAACCTGGGAGAGAGATAGGTAGAGATAGCTAGAGGCAGAGTGCAATGACTGCCTTCAAGACAAATTTATCTTGTGTGTTGTTATAGTGCACTAAGTTGCACACTTGCCCGATCGGGCAACCAGGTAGCAGTCTTCACTTGCCCCACCAAGCCCGGCAAGCGGGCAAGTGTTAGTGTCAAGCCCTGAGACTGTATTCACACAGTAAATCCAGCCAGCCAGGAGTGGCCTAATGGAAGAGGGAGTATAACAGGCAGAAAGTGGTTGCATCAGCCATACATACAGTAGTGTGGGACTCCAGCCTGTTCATCCAGCTCCTAGGAGCAGCTTAGGTCTGTGTTATGGTACATGTATGATGGATTGCTCCCACCATTAACTCCCTCCTCTCTATACGGATGAGTAACTATGCAGTCAATTCAGGACTTTGGCGCGTATTTGCGTGCGTGCGTGCGTGCGTGCGTGTGTGTGTGTGTGTGTGTGTGCGCGCGCGACTATGTGCTTTGTTTAAACCCATAGTAGGGTGTCTGGTGTGTAGACTGCTTTCCCCTGTGTGTGTGTGTGTGTGTGTGTGTGTGTGTGTGTGTGTGTGTGTGTGTGTGTGTGTGTGTGTGTGTGTGTGTGTGTGTGTGTGTGTGTGTGTGTGTGTGTGCGTGTGCATGTGTGCTTGCACCATACCTAATACAGTATACTATATAGCCTGAACCCCCACCCCCCCACCCCTTATGACCGAGTATGTCTGTGAGGCGAGTTTGCTTTGCTAAGTATACCTGAGGATTGCTTGTGTAGAGATGCTTTATCATAGCTGACACATATGCTACTACTATAGGCTTGTGTGTGTGTGTGTGTGTGTGTGTGTGCGTGCGCATGCGCGCGCGTGCGTGCGTGCGTGCGTGCGTGCGTGCGTGTGTGTGTTTGTGTCAACCTGTGGCACGTTTTGAAGCTTCCGGCCCGCCTGCGCAGACGCCGTCATTAATCAAGCGCACGTATTCGTTGCCGGTTGCGTGTGAGCTGAGCCTATGGCGTAGAAGAATGAAAAAGGGAAAGTGTCCACCAGTGTAGCCCTCGCACATGCACACCTGCACTCGTGCGCAGACATACATCACGCGAGTTACAAGTTTCAAGCAACTTTGTTGTCCACGCGTTGTCGGAGACAGGTTTACAAGTGTTTTAAATAAGGGTAAAACCCAAACAGTACTGTACTTCTTTTTTTTTTTTTTTTGATGGTCCACTGCGAACGGACGCTGTGATTTAATGCAGTGCTTTTCAACCTTTTTTATACTAGGTCCCACGATTTATTCAGAATTTGAGCCACGGATCACCATTTGATGCACTTTTTAGGAAATAGTTGAGAGAGATAAAGAGAGATGGGGAGGAGGGGAAGAGAGGTGGGGGAGGGAGAGTAATAACAGTACCGATGAGTAGAGCATAGAGCAGGACATGAGAAGCTAAAGATTCCTATTCTTTAGGTTGTGTGCTGCTGGTTTTTGGGGCTGCAAACGACAGATCTGCAAACTCTCAATGTAGAAGTAGAGACACATGGTGACTGTCTAAGTTTGCAGATCTGCTGCTAGTCATGGAATCGCAAAAACGGCACCGCCGGCACACAGTTAAGTGCAAGTAAGAGGAATTAGACTTTTTCCCCTGCAGGGACCTAAACCAAACGATATCTACAAGCTCAAAATGCAGCACGCATAGCGGTGTTGTAGGCTTAAGTTAGTTGGCTATTTTCACTTTAGTGTGTGCGCATCCCCGGGAGAATAATGTCTAATTTCTTCTAGGTCACAGGCTAAAATGTTTGGGAACCACTGGCCCAGTGGAGGACCAATAAAACCTGCCTCATGTTCTTGCATTCTTCGGCTGGGCTGTAAACATGGCTGCTGCCTTTAAAACGGGGCCTCCCTGCCAGTCCTGTCCCTACATAGACCCCTGTCTTCTCTTCTCTTCTCTTCTCTTCTCTTCTCTCTCTCTCTTCTCTTCTCTTCTCTCTCTTCTCTTCTCTTCTCTTCTCTTCTCTTCTCTTCTCTTCTCTTCTCTTCTCACACACACACACACACACACACACACACACACACACACACACACACACACACACACACACACACACACACACACACACACACACACACACAGAAAGAGAGCCGGTCTATAATCTGATTGGATCTATCCCTCTGATATCAGGAAATACCTCTGAGCCCAGAACATTCCTCAGATAATAGTCTGTGTGTGTGTGTGTGCGTGCACACGTGCGTGGGCACGGGTGCGTGTGTGCGATCTAAAGCTAGTATCGGAACCCATCGTGATCTGACTGGCGGGTGAACCAAGCCGAGGAAGATTGTGGGGGTGGGGGGGTGTTTGTCAAATAGGACATTGAACAGCTTCTGGCCCTGTTGCAAGAACAACAAGTCGTTTCGCTGGTGTTTCCTTGGCCAGGAGGCAAAACAAAACAGAGAGGGGGGGTGGGATCTTAATCTGCCTGGTTTCAGCTTCATTCATGGCCCTCTGGACAGCCCACTGTATTCCTCGCTTGTTCTCATAGCGTGAGTACTGCCATGTCGCCGCTATATCTGATGAAAGTTGGCAATTACAGTGCAATATTGTTCTTAAGTGTTTATTTTTTGATGTACAGGCACCGGACGTTTGCGCACGCCGGAGCAAATAGCTAGCCGGTCTATAGAAGCGAGCACACGACACCCAAGTATAGAGATCAAGCCTGGTTTAATCTGATTTGTAGTCTGTCGTACAGTGGTGGTGTTGGCCAACAATAACACATTTTCAATCCAACAACACGTCAAAGTAAACTTTATAGATTAAGCCAATATTACTTAGGAGAGTAATACTTAGGGGAGTAATGTCTTACTTTACTTTGTACAGTGTATCTTTGTTATTATCTGTTGATAGTTTGTAAATGTGTTCTATTTTCACATTCAACAACAAGCTTAAAAGTAATTAAAGTAAAGTAAAGCTTAAAGTAACTAGGTATGTTTTGGCAGAGTAATATCTTTACCTTACTTTTGCTGGAAAAAGTAATGCGATTTCAGTAATATGTAATATATAAGTAGTTACTGCCCAGCACTGGATGAAGCGCATGCACTGTACAATGGACACAGTATACTAATACTAACAGAAACTAATGCAACCGTGACCAGTAGGAATGTGGTCACGACTTTTACGCAAGTGGTCAAATGTCAGCCAAATACAAATAATAGTGTGACATCACAAACATTAAATACCATTGACATGGTTGTGTGTAGAAAATCATATGACGAGCAAATTGGCGAACAAATCACATGAATTAATTTGTTCATGACATGATGTATGATGATCTATATTTATGATAATGCATCAGCCCAGTTTTCCTTATTTTACATTTTACTCTTATACTAGCAGCAATCAGGAACAAAAATAACAGCCTTCGATTCACAATAGTTCTAGTGCTGTTTTAGTCAACATCCTGAAAAAGATATTTTTAGCCTGTCAGCGTTGGTCTTAGTCCTGATAAAAGAGGTGCTGAAGAAGTCCTTTAAAGGGGAACTTCACCCATGTTCAACATTCTATAATTCTATACCCTAGAGGTGCTGGGTGGACATGATAAAAAGTTCCCCCATTCTGTGTTCCCCAGAAATGGAGGTCTGAAGAAAACCATTAACATGGTGAAACATCTTGATGACGTGATCAAGATGTATTTTCACCATGTTAATGGATTTCTTTTAACGTTTCTTTTTTCTGAGAGCGTACAAATGGAACCAAATGAACCCTGATGGGTTCATTTGGTTCCATTTGTACGCTCTCAGAAAAAAAAAAGAAAATGGGTGGAATTCCCCTTTAAGTTGCAGTCATCCTGGACGATAACAGCCCCCCCCCCACCCTGGCCGTCTCTCTCTACCTGTAATGTCTTACTTTACTTTGTACAGTGTATCTTTGTTATTATCTGTTGATAGTTTGTAAATGTGTTCTATTTTCACATTCAACAACAAGCTTAAAAGTAATTAAAGTAAAGTAAAGCTTAAAGTAACTAGGTATGTTTTGGCAGAGTAATATCTTTACCTTACTTTTGCTGGAAAAAGTAATGCGATTTCAGTAATATGTAATATATAAGTAGTTACTGCCCAGCACTGGATAAAGCGCATGGCACTGTACAATGGACACAGTATACTAATACTAACAGAAACTAATGCAACCGTGACCAGTAAGAATGTGGTCACGACTTTTACGCAAGTGGTCAAATGTCAGCCAAATACAAATAATAGTGTGGCAACACAAACATTAAATACCATTGACATTGTTGTGTGTAGAAAATCATATGACGAGCAAATTGGCGAACAAATCACATGAATTAATTTGTTCATGACATGATGTATGATGATCTATATTTATGATAATGCATCAGCCCAGCTTTACTTATTTTACCAGCTTTACTTATTTACATTTTTACTCTTATACTAGCAGCAATCAGGAACAAAAATAACGGCCTTCGCAATAGTTCTAGTGCTGTTTTAGTCAACATCCTGAAAAAGAAATTTTTAGCCTGTCAGCGTTGGTCTTAGTCCTGGTAAAAGAGGTGCTGAAGAAGTCCTTTAAAGGGGAACTTCACCCATTTTCAACATTCTAATATGTTATTAGTATGCCCTAGAGGTGCTGGTGGACATGGGTAAAAAGTTCCCCCATTCTGTGTTCCCAAGAAATGGAGGTCTGAAGAAAACCATTAACATGGTGAAACATCTTGATGACGTGATCAAGATGTATTTTCACCATGTTAATGGATTTCTTTAGACGTTTCTTTTTTTCTGAGAGCGTACAAATGGAACCAAATGAACCCTAACGGGTTCATTTGGTTGCATTTGTACGCTCTCAGAAAAAAAAATGAAAATGGGTGGAATTCCTCTTTAAGTTGCAGTCATCCTGGACGATAACAGCCCCGCCCCCACCCTGCCGTCTCTCTACCTGGACCCAGATGACCGCAGCGTTAAATTACTGCTTGCCAATAATTCTCATCCACCTCCACTCTCCTCGCTATCCATCGCCCCTTGCTCGCTTCCTTCACTTTACTCTTTCATCTCACTTTCTTCAATCCCGCCAACCACACTCCAGTCCTCCCCTCTCTCTCTCTTTCTCTCTCTCTCTCTCTGTGCGGCTCCCTGACTGTGTAGGAATGCCTCTCCGTAGCTCCACTCCACTAATCAATTCCCTCCTGAGTCACTCATCCACCACGTTGACTCCCTCCGTTTCTATCTCTCTCTCTCTCTCTCTCTCTCTCTCTCTCTCTTCTCTCTCTCTCTCGCTCTCTCTCTCTCTCTCCCCCTCCATTTCTCTCACTCTCCCTCCGTCTCTCTCGTGTTCTCTGTCCATTTGACTCGGCCCATTTCGACCGTTTTCCAGCATTTTTCACAGAGCTCTGCGGGCTCCGCCTACACCGTGTCACCCTCTTTTCTGCCTGTCCATCTTCTCTTCATTATGTCTCTGTGCCAGCGTTCCTCTCCTCCCTTCCACTTCTCTCTCTCTCTCTCTCTCTCTCTCTCTCTACACACAGCCTCCCTCTCTCATTATGTCAGCGTTATCCCGCAATTAGTTCTGCCCCGTCCCCTCCTCCTCCTCCTCCTCCTCCATAACTTCCTACCTTCTTCCCTTTCCTCCCTTCCCTCCTCCCTCTGTGTCCTTTAGCTCCGTGTCATGGGAACTGGTGGGAGGCTGTAGGGACTCCATGACTTACAGTTTGTTTTGATGTGCTGGTATAGATAGGACTACTGGGTGCACTGGGAGAGGAGAGGAGAGGAGAGGAGAGGAGAGGAGAGGAGAGGAGAGGAGAGGAGAGGAGAGGAGAGGAGAGGAGAGGAGAGGAGAGGAGAGGAGAGGAGAGGAGAGGAGAGGAGAGGAGGGTCTACAGCAGTGGCATTTGACCCGTTTCATATCAGGGTCCATTATTTATCCATCCTTTTGAGCCAGACCACCCATTGGATGAGATTTATAGCCTCTCAGCCCCAACCAAGACTTGGAATTTGTTGTCGGCTTTTTTGCCCGCAATTCCGTGCTGTATTGACGGTGGCACCATTTGGAGAAATAACAGGCAAACATTTGATCAAAATAACAGTTCTATAGCCTATTAGATTCTATTGCTGACAAGATTGTCAATGACATTCAGTCTCGATTTCAGTTACCATATACTGTAGCTCAGAATGTATTACTTGAGCAGAGTGAGCTCAAGTAATGTGATTGGTTCACAGTTGTCCGTCCCTTTGGTGGACTCCAATTGGCTGGTATAGGTGATGACGTTTATGGTGACGTAATTAAGAGATCTTTATAAGTGTTCTCACAAGTATTATTTCTTGGAATTGTCGGGAACTTGCAAGTTGGCACTCCACTGAGTGCAGGTTCTAGTTGAGTTCTTTCGTCTGTTATGAGCATTTTTTTCCCCTGGTTTTAGTCTACAGCAGGGGTTTTCAACAGGTGGTCCGGGGACCACCAGTGGTCCTTGAGAGGGTTCCAGGTGGTCCCCAGCTAAGTTGGTTAACCTGATGTAACTCTGAGAGTGTAAAAATCATTTTTACACTCTCAAGAGTTAAAATATTCATCTGAATTAGCCATTTTGGATTTTGCTTGTTTTGTTTCCCAAATCCAGCCTGGAATTGTGGACAAAAGCAAAATAAATTGTTCTTGTTTTTCTGTGGGGCTAAAATTATCCTCAAATGGTGGTCCGTGGCTCAAGTCCTGAACAAATGGTGGTCCCTAGTGTCAAAAAGGTTGAAAACCCCTGGTCTACAGCATCAACCCCAAAGAGTCCCCTGGATGTGGGTGATGGGCGGATGGAGGGGGGGTGGGGACTCACTGTTACCCTGCTGGGGGGGTGATGGGGGATGGAGGGTCTGGAGGGGGTCTGGGGACTCACTGTTACCCTGCTGGGGGGGTGATGGGGGGATGGAGGGTCTGGAGGGGGTCTGGGGACTCACTGTTACCCTGCTGGTGGAGGGAAAGCCCCGGGACAAGGAGGTCTCCCTGTGTGGCGTGAGAACCATAGAGCGTATACAGATGGCAGGCTGCTGCCTGGATCACTGCAGTACTCACAGAGGAAGGAGGGGAAACTGGACCAGGGCCGGATTTAGCCAGGCCTACTAGGGTGGGCAGGAAGAATGGCAGCTGGGTGTATGGGCAACTCCAAAGTTTTTGTATGAAGCAGTGGTTTTCAACCTTTTTGACACCACTATTTATTCGGCATTTGAGCCATGCACCACCATTTGAGGGCATTTTAGCCCCACAGACCCCAAAACTAAAGATTTATTTTGCTTTTGTCCACAATTCCAGGCTGGATTTGGGGAACCAAACAGTCAAACATACAGATCAAACCATTAATATTCTACATTCTGTAGTTGTGTAGACTTGGGCTAATCCAGATAGTGAATATTTTAACTCTTAAGAGTTTGCGGGTCCATTTGGTTTCATTTTTACGTTCTCAAAGAGTTACATCTGGTTAACCAACTTCAAGGACCACTGGTGGTTCTCTGGCGACTGGTTGAAAACCACTGATATTACCTTTCATTGGGTGGGCAGGATGCAGGTTTGGGTGGGCCTTGCCCACCCCTGTCCCCCCTCTAGATCCGGCCCTGAACTGGACTATATAGGAACCGCCATGGTTTTATTCCTTTATTCCCTTCAGTCTCTTTTACGTATTTCATTCTTTATTTATTTATTCCTGTTTTGTCATGGTTTGTTTTTGTTTTCCTTTGCCGTCCCCCCGTCCCCCCTCTCTCTCTCTCTCTCTCTCTCTCTCTCTCTCTCTCTCTCTCTCTCTTCTCTCTCTCTCTCTCTCTCTCTCTCTCGGTGTCGTGCGGCTCTCACATCAGAAAAATGAATGAATGTCAGGAGGCCGCGTAGCGCTCACTCGCCAGCGTTTGATTTCATCCCATTTATTTTCTTGTTTTCTTTTTCTTTTTTTTCATGTCTGGAATCGTTCGAGTGTTTACACAAATACACACCAAAAGAGGAAGAAGAGGAGGAGGAGAAGTCCCCCCTCCCACATCCAAAAGAAAGTACCCTGACACAGTATATATAATGTATACATTACACCCACACACAGACACACACGCACACACACACACGCACGCACGCATGCGCACACACACACACACACACACACACACACACACACACACACACACACACACACACACACACACACACACACACACACACACACACACACACACACACACAGACAGCGTTATTAGGAGTGATCAAGAGGCAGTGGCATGCTCCCCAGGGAGTATAGACAACTATAGACATTAGAGACTAGCCTTGTGTGTGTTGTGTGTGTGTGTGTGTGTGTGTGTGTGGTGTGTGTGTGTGTGTGTGTGTGTGTGTGTGTGGTGTGTGTGTGTGTGTGTGTGTGGTGTGTGTGTGTGTGTGTGTGTGTGTGTGTGTGCGTGTGTGTGCGCGCGCACACGCACAGTAAGGAGATCTGTCTGCGAAGCTATCCCTCCTCTCCCTCGCTCTCCCCTCCCCTGAGAATGTCACAAAGGTCTACTTCTCTCCAGAGAACTCTCTCTCTCCCTCTCCCCCTCCTCAGCCTTTATATTCTCATCCCCTATTATTTTCTCACATACACAGCACTTCGTACTCTATTACTCTAGGCCTATTCTAGGCCAGGGTTCTGCTACTGTGTCTACAAAGTAACTAGTAACTGAACTGCTCAAATAATTCTAGTGGAGTAAATGCACCATATTTGGTTCCCAGATGTAGTGGAGTGGAATAAATCCACATGGGAAGGAAATATATGTACATTTATGCCAAGACATGCATCATATATGCATCATATATGTTGTTTATATTTGTAGCGGGGCAATTTCATATAGGTGTCATACAGTATATAACCACATGTATGCCACACTCGGGTTCATGTATGGTCGGAGGCCAATTTCATATACCGTATTGTACATATCTTTTCTTTCCATGTGGGAAAGGTATTGGAAATACCTTTAGTAAGTAAAGTAAAGTACAAATAGTACAGAATTAGTATTGTACAAAATGTCTTGCTTTACCGTCCACCTCTGCACACACCTTGATCTCCCTATTGTAACGTGCTGATTGAGTTTGGACAGGTTGGGACAGTGTGATTGGTCAGACCTGTGGTTTTGCACGTCATAATGTATCCCATCCATAGTTCTCTGGACCGAGTACAAAGTCTCTGACGTCACTTGTTTCATCTCCGCTGCAGCGCCACCGCGGTTTTTCCTCCACAGAGAATAACACGAGGTCATCTTAGAATCGCCTCATGTAAACATCGCCGTCCCAAAATAAACAAACTGTCCCGGCGTTGTTGTCGGGGAGCCGACTCAAGTTTGATACAGTCTGAATCTGGTGGAAGAAAAGTACCGAATTTGACAGCAGTAACAGTAACACTTTCAGTCAGTTGGTTCTTCAGAACCATATTGAGTCAAACCGCCAGGATAGTTTAGATCACTGGGAATTAGCCCTTCACTAAACCCCACCCCAAAAAGCGATCATCCAATGCCAATCCAATGTGCTTTAGCAACTGTTGCTACCCAGGACAAGCTTTGGTCACCTGATGGCATGGCTGTGTTGTTGAACACGGAGGCAGCTAAACGTCAGGAACGTTAAAAGACTGACCCACCCAGCTGATGGAAATACTAATGACCATAGTAGTATTACTGTGCAACATGAAAACACCCGTCTGGCGGTGGTTACAGTTGATATTGGATACTGTTTCTCCCTCTGTCATTTCCTCGTATTTTTAGTTCATTTAAATAATGGCATGTACATTCGACCAGTGCATAGCCTACTGCAGGCCTGGTTGATTAGATCTAGAAGACATGTTGATGCACTTGACACTGAAATGAGCGATTCTTTATATGGAGAAATCCCAGCATTTGTCACATATCTCGATGGGTGAGTAGGATGGCTTGTCCTGTTTCCTCGCAGCCTATTGGACAAGGATGCGTTGGGGAGGGACTTAGTGATGGGTTAATTCAGAAAGGGGTTGGCGTTGCGGGGGCAAAGGTGCCTGCTGGCCTAGTGGTCTACCCGATGAGTCCTGTTCATGACGACCTGCAAAAGCCGAACCAATGCTATACGTTGTGATACATGACCCACCAGGTTGCCAGAGTTTGGCGCTGCATAACGTATACTGTATCTTCTATGAGTTTGTATAGGTTGGCCATTTTCTGTGGTGTTTCTGCTTCTTCTTGGC
>CM076981.1:22690709-22710709 GCA_039105355.1 Benthosema pterotum | reverse complement strand
AATGACTCTGAGGTTGTGTTACTATAACTGTGAGCCCTATATGAGTTAGTTAGCTGGGACTGCTTTTCTCACAACTACTACAGTAATAATAACAACTGTGTGTGTGTGCGTGTCTGTCTGTCTGTCTGTCTGTCTTGTCCATCTTGTCTGTCTGTCTGTCTGTCCGTCTGTCTGTCTGTCTGTCTGTCTGTGTGTGTGTGTGTGTGTGTGTGTGTGTGTGTGTGTGTGTGTGTGTGTGTGTGTGGTGTGTGTGTGTGTGTGTGTGTGTGTGTGTGTTGTGTGTGTGTGTGGTGAAAGCCTCCTGTCCTGCTGCTCTCGTCCCTCTACTTTTGGCATGTTTAGTTTTTGGGACCCTGGGAGGGATATTACTCACAGACCTGGCTAAACTCTGTCACAGGACTGTTGCTCACTGCCTTCTATTGATGTCCTCTATTGGCGCTTCCATGTTGCTTTTACTCTCACTCTGCTACATCATCATGATGAACATGGACGCTGTGTGTGTGTGTGTGTGTGTGTGTGTGTGTGTGTGTGTGTGTGTGTGTGTGTGTGTGTGTGTGTGTGTGTGTTTTGATCTTGCTTGCTGAGAGCTGAGGTATATATTTTCAACTCGGGTGTGTTTGGAAGTTTTTATGGGGCAGACGCCTGGTGTTTTCAGCCTTGGTGGACACACACACAGCCGTTGGCGAAAGTCCCCCCCCCCCCCCCCCCCCGCCTCTCATACACATGCACGCACACACACACACACACACACACACACACACACACACACACACACACACACACACATTGCGCGAGTCCCATGCGTAGCCCATGGAACGCACGTGCAGCGCAGCCCCATTACCCGCCTATAAGACCTCCAGCTCCACTGACTTACATAATACCCAGTGAGCGCTCAAACCTTTTTCATGCCAAGGACCCCCAGATTGGCGTTATATATTTGATAATCTTGCTTGGGAGAGACCCCCCCCCCACTGGAACCTCCCCAAGGACACCTCCCTGAGAGCTGATGTTATAAGCAGTGGTGCCTGGGAAATGGAAATGGAAGTACAGTTCTCTCTCTCTCTCTCTCTCTCTCTCTCTCTCTCTCTCTCTCTCTCTCTCTCTCTCTCTCTCTCTCTCTCTCTCCTCTCACTCTCTCTCTCTCTCTCTATTTAAAGCCTGGACTTCTTGGTTTCCCCGTCAGGAGCGGATCTAGGCATGGACATGGGGGGCAGTGCCCCCCTAAATGCCCCGCTAAATGCCCAGTCTGCCCCACCAAACACGATGGCATGCAAAACAACCCAAGATATTTCAAATTGAAGTGCCTATATTTAAATGTGTAGTGATTCAAATTTTATGATTTGAATCACTACTACTGCTACTCACTAACTACAGCAGTGTCACCACTAAACCAACAGCATTTCATCATTGAAAACAGAAAACTCTCTGAGTCAGACCTTTAGCTTCATGCAGTCTGCGTGTCTGTTGCAACTTCAACGACAACTGATATTATTGATGCTTAATTGCCTAATAAAAGTCCTCATGCCGCACCCATACCATTTTCTCCTGCCCCCCAATTGGGAAATGTTACATCCACCCCTCTCTCTCTCTCTCTCTCTCTCTCTCTCTCTCTCTCTCTCTGTAAATCCTGGACGTCTTGGTCTCCCCGCCTTGCTGTGGAGCATTAAATGGGTTCTGTATGTCGCTCTTCAGGCCCCCAGGCAGGCAGAGAGAATGTTGGAGGAGGGGGAGGAGTGGGGATGATAAGGCACGGTGGGAGTCAGATGGAGGGGAACGCGCGCCGCCTGACCGTCCCCCAGGAACTCCAAAGACTTATAAAGTCTTCAGGGGCACAGATTGGTTCTGCTCTCCCCGATGTGTGCCACGCTTCAATGTGTCTCTTTCTCTCCGGCTGCCATGACTCCTTTTGATATTTCCTCTCTGTCTTACCTGTCTGTCTGCCTGTACTACTACTGTCTATCCATAGATATACAGCAGTGGTTTTCAACCAGTGGTCCTTGAGAAAGTTTCATCTGGTCGCCAGCTAAATGATGTACAGGTAAAGTTGGTTAACCAGATGTAACATTTAAGAGTGTAGAAATGAAATGAAGAATGGTTTCATTTTTACCATACTTAAGATATTCATTCATTCACCATGTTCATCAAAATCCAGGCGGGAGTTGTGGACAAAACCAAAAGAAATCTTTAATTTTGAGCTTGTGGTCTGTGGCTCAAATGCTGAATAAATAGTGCTCCCTGGTATCAAAATGGTTGAAAACCACTGAATCGTAACACTCTTCTAATCCAAGATTACGATTCAAAGCAAGTTACCGTAAACTTCATTTTACACCAGATTACAATTGCGTCGTTGGTTGTAGAAAACACCCCTTGGGTGGTCCACGATTGCTTAAGGCTTGTGGTAACATTTTGGCCCTTGAATAAGACACCTTACTTTAAAATGATCATGTTGTCACATGAATGGACATGTAAACTGAAAACTGTTGTGGAGGTCCCTTTTGTGAAGTACAAGCTCCAGTTGAAACAAAACATTTTGCATGACATCTAGTACTCTGTCCTTTTGCTACTTTATGTACATTTTGATGGCGACACTGATTCTTGTTAGTATGTTGCAGAATTGATACTTGAACTCAAGTTTTCAGAATCTGAGTATATGCTGTGCTGTGATTTGTTTATCGAGAGAGAGAGAGACTTGGCACAGCCTTAGCTTGTCTCCAGACCTCCACCAGACGATTTCACTATCTACTTGTTGACATAAAACCTCAAGGCACCCCAGGAGGGGAATCTCTGCTTTTCTTTTCTCTTCCTTCTCTTTTTTTCCTCTTTTCTTAACCGCTGCCTTTCTTTTCTCTGACATTACAATTTAGGATTACATCACCAACCCCCTCCTACACATACAGTACATACACACACACACACACACACATGGACAGAACTCCTGTTCGCACTCTCAAAGAAGAACCAACGCGGCCTCCACACTTTAAAAGAGGGGAAACCGAGGCTTTGAACGCAGGGTTTAATCCACCCCTCCCATGCCTCCATGCTAAGATGGCGGCGGTCATCATGGAGCCTCCTCTCTCTCTCTCTCTCTGCCTGTGTCTTCACGGTGGCATTGTGGTGCACTGCGCTGTGATGAACATGTAGTATAGTAGCTGTGGCGGTGTCCCCGGGTCGGCTGCGAAAAGCCACCGTGCAGTGGAAGACAAGACACGAAATTGGGTAATATACGACTTCGGAGAGCTGCCATTGGTTTAGAAAAGCGGGAGCCCCTCTTATTATTGCATGTTTTGAATACGCACGCACATGGTTCTGATTAGGAATGCCGCTTGCTTTTCTCTTTTTCTTTTTTCTTCCTTCTCTCTTGTTTTCTTTTTTTTTTTTTTTTTTTGCCGGAGCGCCGCCAACAACTCAGACACACGGCCGCAAACACATGCATGCGCACACACACACACACATGCGCACACACACAACCACACGCGCGCACACACATCAACAAACACAGGGATACTCGTTTCCACACTACAAAATGCTAGCATAGGAACTACACACAGTCTACACACTCAAAAAGAGACAATTCTTTTGTTTTGCCAGTGCCCTCAGACTCATACTGTATCATGAGTGCATGCACAGTGACACGCACACACACGCATGTATATCCTCAGTCCCATGGGTGCACACATACACTAATTTTGGTGCTGTAAGTGCATTTTGACGCCGATTCTCATGTTGCACGGTGCTCCCTTGGGAGCAACACATATTCCATACAACGCTGACATGGCAGCTTCCACTCTATGCTGACCTGTGGGGTCATGTGACCTGCCGCTGGGACGGAGGGACGGTAGCGCACCGGCGGTGTTGCGCGCCCGTCCGCCCGCTCGCTCACGGCACGGTTAATTATCCACCGTGGTCGATGTGTTGCCCTTATTGAGCAGCCTGGAATATAATCCTACAGCTGGGGGAAAACGGCCTCATTACTTTAATAGGACCTCGTGGACGAGAATCCATTACAAGTGGGTCACCTCGATTTAAGCGCGGGCCTTTATGTAATGCCAATTGACATGTCTGTGGCAGCGATAGCACACGGTGTGTGTGTGTGTGTGTGTGTGTGTGTGTGTGTGTGTGTGTGTGTGTGTGTGTGTGTGTGTGTGTGTGTGTGTGTGTGTGTGTGTGTGTGTGTGTGTGTGTGTGTGTGTGTGTGTGTAATTTAAATGGCTGTGGATGTAATGCAAGCTGCGCGGCTGTACGCCTCTGCTTTTTGAGTGCGATCCTCTGAAGTGAACTGCACTAAAGGTTGTTGTGCGAATAACAGATTTCTAAAATTGTGTTTGATAAAATATGTTGTATATTTCCCTCAAGCTTTATTTTCTAATAGAGCCTCAATTGCCCACTCTGATATAACTGGTCCTGTCATTTCTTTCTGGACTTTGAAAGCAGGTTTAGCTGCAGTGCCGCAACGTCCTGAGGTACTGCTCCTCCGCAATTTCCATTAGAGCTCCTATATGATCTGAACACCTGATTGTTCAAAGTTATTTGTGTTATAGTTATTTGTGGGGATAGAAAATACCCATGGGAGCACCAAAAATCAGGAATATATCTGACAAATATTTTGAACATAATTATATAGCATTTGTTTATATAGCATTTGTTTGTACAAAGAAACAAAGAGAAAGCGCAGCACTAATGCCCTGGCCATACTGGCCAACAAATACTGTGAAGACAGTTCTCATATACTATCCATCCTCCTCGGTGTAATTAAAACACTTGCAAAGAAGAGAATTTGGCATGGCAAGAGACTATAGGGAATGAATTGGCATTGGGGGAGGGGCTGGTGGGGTTGATGCTAATGGTTGCTGCGGATGAGAGTGCAGGATGCAATTACTGTAAATATCCGCATTAATTATTATCTTTCTTTGAATCATTGTTGGCAACGCAGTACATTTTGTATAGATTTTAATGTTCCCTATTAGAGACGCACCGATATGGAAATTGTAGGCCGATACCGATACAATTTAACCGGTAGCCGATGTCAATTACTGATAATGTTTATTTAGTTTTTGAGTGCTCCCAACAACATCTGCACTTGTGATATGTGCGCAACGGGGTGAATGTGCACACACACACACACACACACACGCACGCACGCACACACACACACACACACACACACACGCACGCACGCACGCACGCACGCACGCGCGCGCGCACACACACTCTGTATGCACGCGCGCACACACACACACACCCACAGCCACTCTTCATTTCTTCACTGGTCTCTGGATTTTAAAAGCAAAAAGGTGTTGTTTACCTGACACATTGTTACAGGGTCGGAGCGACCGACTGGGACATATAAATAACCAGCGTTAGGAGATGTTGTGTTTGGATAATGACTCACCTCTCTCTACCTACTGTAATAGAGCTGCTGGAGTAGTCACTCACACACTGCACCAAAACACTCACACTCACACATCAGCATCAGTCCCCATCTGACTGACTCCACCACGGTGTGATGCCTTTGTGATATAGAGCAGGGGGTTTCAACAGGTGGTCTAGGGACCACCAGTGGTCCTTGAGAGGGTTCGAGGTGGTCCCCAGGCTAAATGTTGGAAAGTTGGTTAACCAGAAAACATGAAAACATGAAACCAAATGGACCCTTGCTGTTTACATTAGAGCAGTGGCACAGCTTCAATATGTCATCATTCTCACGTTGATCCTGCTCTAGTAGTCGCGTACAGAGGCATATAGCTCCGATCAGATTTTGATGGGAGAGCATTGGGTTTGCCCCAGTGCTTCCAGATGGGATTTTACATATTATAATTATGTATCCATTTTTTAATCCATTGAAACCAAGTAGGACAGAGCAATTAAGGCATGAGCTACCAAAAAACCCGGAATATGGAGATTAGTTCCTGCCTGCCAGAACTAGTACTTTTACAAAATCACACTTGTGGAAGTTAGGGGTGCCAGAAGACATATAATAATTATGTAGTAACAACACTGGTGTGGATGCTCACATAATTCTAGTCTCCAGTCCCCACTGTGCTTGGTGTTGACAGCCCTTTAGTCCTACCACACGCATACACACACACACACACACACACACACACACACACACACACACACACACACACACTCACACACACACACACACACACACACACACACACACACACACACACACACACACACACACACACACAACACACGCACACGACAGCACATTATTACATCAGTATTTCATCCACCACATTAGCCGCTATTTGTGTTTAACGAAAAATAATATCACAGAGAGCTAACACAAAGCATTCCTCATTAATTCGTTTTGGTCTGTGTCAGCAGTCAGAGTTGTGGGCGGGTGGTTGAGAGAGAGAGAGAGAGAGACAGAGAGAGAGAGAGAGAGAGAGAGAGGGATAAGTAAATGTGTTGTTGTTTTAGCTCAGAGAGAGGGGGCCGGGGTGGCAGACAATGCCATCGGCCGTCCTTGAATGAATGTATTATTCACTTTTTTTTACGAAACCTTTTGTTTTAGACAAAAATGCACTCAACTCTGGTCGTTTGTCAACTCGCCATGGGGACAGTCAAGATGCTGCTTTCACAGTACACTAGTGTTCATCACACTAATACTCTCTCTGTGTTTTTCCTACACGCACCCACACACATGCATGCACGCACACACAAACTACTACAAAAGGAATGCTGCAAAGCAGCTGAACTGTCTCTGGTGGGCAAAGCAAAAAATGTCAATATATCTCACAAGGCCAAACAAGAAACAAAGAGGATTGATTCAGGACATACCTTATAGTGCGGTACATTCATTTTTGCCGGTAAAGGGCAAGGATTTGGGTCGATTTTTTAAAATTTCATAAGGCTGTGAAAAACAAAAGCCTGGACTTTGGTTGCTCAGCAGTGGCGCTGCGATGATGTACTGTACAAGTATTTCATGTTTGGCCTCGCTTATATGGCCGGATTTAGTGTAATTGTTTTGTTTGTTTTTAGATGAAAGAAAAAAAGTGGGTGCTAGCCTATCAATGCAAGGCTTTTGAAGATCATGTGGCAACCATGCATGCCACATGATGCTCTTATCACCGTGACATGGCATAACATGTCGATTTACTCGTCCATATAGGCGTATAACATACATCGCCATTCATTGTTAGTAGGAATGTAGTGTTTGTACAAGGCGAAAAAATACACTATTGCTGAATGTAGGAACGCCCCAATGTATTCGTGTTGTTGTTGTTAGAGGATGATGACAGCAGCCATGTTTCTAGGCCTGTCACATCACAATCGCCTGATCGTAATTACAGTATATGATGAATATTCTGTGATTTTTTCTTTCAGTGAATGAATAGGCAGTCATTTTGAACGGTGCATTTGCCATAATGGATTTTGCTGTTGTCTGACAGTAGATGCACCTGCTTGTTTTTGTCTGTGTGTGTGTTGTGTGTGTGTGTGTGTGTGTGTGTGTGTGTGTGTGTGTGTGTGGTGGTGTGTGTGTGTGTGTGTGTGTGTGTGTGTGTGTGTTGTGTGTGTGTGTGTGTGTGTGTGTGGTTGGGGGAAGGTGAAACCCAGGTGTGCCTGTGGAAAGTGAGGCCATTAGCACATTCACACCATCTCAGCAGTCAGCGCTAAGACACACTTCTACGCACGCACACACCAGCAAACAAACAGGTATCCTTTTTCTGTTTTCAGAAAGAAGGAAGGATCTACTACGGCAGAATAAACAAGCAGGATTAATGGATAAACAAAAATAGTGAGGGACAACCGAGTATTTGACGCATAACGTAATGCGCATAACGCTGTTGCTATGAATACAGATAAGCATTGTTTTAGTGCGAGGTGTGCTTTTAAAGGATTAACAGCTCATGAGAGGAAAACATTTGCCTCTCATGTTGCCTAGGAGAGACGTTTGAAATGCTAGTGTTGTGTAATATACTACACAATACTGTAGGGCACATATGTCAAAGTCAAGGCCCGCGGGCCGATCTGGCCCGCGAGATGATTTAATCCGGCCCCAGGCTTGTAGAGCAAAAATGTCTGAGTCTAACAAAAAAAAAGTAAGTCTCTAGCACGTTCCTATCAAAAGTTATGGTCGTTTAAAGAAATGCTTTTGAGCTCTCTTCTGAACGGCATGGAATGCATGTTGTCCAGCAGGGGGAGTCGTTTTACCAGGCTAGCCTGCTGGCGCTGCAAAGTGAGAACTATACTTCAGCAGTACAAGGGTGTGTAACCGAGAGAACTATATTCAGAAGTACAAGGGTGTGTAACCGAGAACTATACTTCAGCAGTACAAGGGTGTGTAACCGAGAGAACTATACTTCAGCAGTACAAGGGTGTGTAACCGAGAACTATACTTCAGCAGTACAAGGGTGTGTAACCGAGAACTATACTTAGTTAACTTTACATACTTACTTAAATTTAGTATTTGAAATTTAAATGCTATTTTCGTATGGTTTATTGACGCTCTGTAAATAAAAATAGCATCTTTCATAGCAAATGTCTTAATCTAGGCTACAAGTATGAAACCAATAGTATATATTAATATCTATTCTTAACTCTCTTAGTGCCAGCCCTTTTTCATATTTTTGGAGGTCGCCAGTGGCCAGCGATTTTTCATCTAAAAGTCATATTTCATATTTCGGTCCATGTTTCCCGACGGACAAGTTAGTGGACGGACACACACTTTTGGTTCCGGGTTAGTCCGTCCCTTGTTATGCTCTAGCAATGGTCGCTGCGGTCGCTGCTAGCTGCTGTTAGCATGGGGATCGTATTAAACCGGCGCCGGTAAGTAACGTCACGTACAGTAGCGTTAACGTCAGCGGCATCAGTTGTTACTGTAAATCATAATGATAACGGGTGACGTAGATTCATTTCCACGGCACGAAAACTGTTAATAATAAATATGACTTGTGTGATATACTGTAGTGTAGAAGTAACGGCTGTGTACGTAAACATGCGTGTGCCGTGCATGGTTGCACCGCGGCGCTCCGGCCCCCATGAAGTCACATTAAGTCCAATGCGGCCCCCACCCCAAATGACTTTGACACCACTGCTGTAGGGTGTATTTACCATGCAAGCACTTTTCTTCTTTACACACTTTCCCCATTTTACTATGCAGTGTACTCTACAATATGGTGATTACTGTTTATATGTGCAGTCCCACAGCTTCTAGATTAGGGTGACCATATTCTCAAAGGAGAAAACCAGGACACCTTAGCGGGGGGGGGGGGGGTGTTAACGAAATATTCAGATATCGAACAGCCGCTACTATCGCCTCGAACAGCTTTTTTGTGTTTTTCTGTGTCAATGTGGGATTTTAGGTCCCTTGCACCACCATTGCAGAGCGAGACATACGTGCCTGCTTTGCAAACAGTGCACAGTGCTTCACTTTTGTCTCGCCCCGGTCTGAATACAGGGTTTTTTTTCTGTAACTCGTCTGTAAACGTCTACTTGCGCTTGGGCATGGTGGTGGAGACTGACAACCACGCTGTCTAGTGTCTACTAACTGATTGACGAAGGCTGCCTGCACTGACTCTGCTCAGGGCTGAGGTCATCATGCGCAGTGTCCTAGTGCCTGTCGATTTACTGGTCCGATGTAAGCAAAGACGTGTCGGAAAGGAACTGAATGAAAGTAATTTTACAAAAACCGGGACATTTCCTCATTTTCTAAAAATAAACCAGGACACCCCAGGACAGGACGTGAAATACGGACATGTCCTGGGAAATACGGACGTATGGGCAGTCCCACAGCTTCTAGATGGACATGCTATTAGTTATTAGATTGACATTGCTATTAGCAATTGTGGAAAGCAAAAACAACTCGTAAATTGCAATAGCGCCATGTCCAAATATGGATTGTGCGGCATGCCCAAATATAAAGTCTGCCACCTTGAGGAGTTCTCAGTCCATGCCCAGATATGGAGTGTGTGTTGGCCTGCTTTCATAGTAAGACTTGGTATGGTTAACTTTGCTTTTATCTGCCCTAGCAACTAAAAGCATGTCTGCAGTTTCTTGACTAGCCAGGCAGGATCAAACTGGATCAAACTGTCATAATACTAAAAGGCTCTCAAGATTAGCAGCGCAGCTGCATTGCTCCAAAATGCTTTCACCCGCGATAGGGGAGGTGTGGATTGAAGAGGGATGCAGAAGAGAGTCCTCCTGGTCTATAAAAGAAAGAAAGCCTCAGGTATAGGCACTGTCTATGGTGGCAGATGCCAGCAGTGTCCTTATTTGTGGTGGGTTATGAGTTAAAGGGCAATTCTTGACATGAATTTGTTTGAGAACCATTGGCAGAAATCTACTGTATGTTTTTCATAAAACTCATGATTTTGAGTTTTGATTTTTTTAAGACATGTTAATAGTTGTCAGGAACATTTGTGTGTACAAAGTCTGTGTTTGTAAACAGATATGAATCTAACTAAAGTGCTAAAATGCTGCCTCGCCCCCCCGCGCCCCCCCCCACCACACACACACACATACTAGCACCACCTTGTCATGAGCCTGACATCATCATTTATTTGTTGACCCCAATAAAGTTCTGTGTGCAGCTAGTAGTGTATGGTAAAGAGTCCCTGCAGCCGTGCCATTAACCACACTAAAGCACGCCTTCTTGTGTAATGTTGCTTAAAGGGGAAGTCGGCTGCTGGGTGGAAAGTTCCCCCATTTTGTGTTCCCTAGAAATGGAGGTCTGAAGAAAACCACTAACATGGTAAATCATCTTGACAACATCATCAAGATGTATTTTCACCATGTTAATGGAATTTTCCTTAGACGCATCTTTTTTTTCTGAGAGCGTACAAATGGAAACAAATGAACCGTTAGGGTTCATTTGGTTGCATTTGTACGCTCTCGGAAAAAAATGGTGAAAATGGGTGGAGTTCCCCTTTAATTGTGACGCCTTGATTGGCTCTTTGCATGACGTCTCTTTGCCCCATGAACTTGTTTGACACACAGAAATGCGTGTTCCGCACTATGACACTCCAAGCAGCATGCTGCAGAGACCAGTAGGAAAACACTGCATACAGTAACTGTAGAACTGCAGCCAGTGCTTAACCCCTTAAGACCTACAGTAATACCAATTCTGCAAATGTATCGTTGTATTGTATTTAAAAACGTCACACCGTTTGGTGTGAACTGAGGGGCGCTGTGGGTGTGTGTACTCTTATGTTGGTGAATCGGCGCCCCCCTGTTGATATGCTAAACATATAGGTGTAAATGTGTACAGGTGGTTGTACAGTATGTAAAAAAAAGAGAGATTTACAAGCTCATAGCATGGCCTGAAAGGGGAATTTCACCCATTTTCAAAAAAAATCCTGAGAGGATACAAATGTGAACCAAATGGACCCGCTAGGGTTCCATTTGTACCCTCTCAGGAAAAATGGGGTCTGAAAGAAAAATCATTAACATGGTGAAATACATCTTGATGATTGATGATGTCATCAATTGTATTTCACCATGTTAATGGTTTTTTCAGACCTCCATTTTTAGGAAATACAGAATTGGGGGAACTTTTTTATCATCCACACAACATCTCTACAGTACTGTATATTAATGACATATTAAAATGTTAAAAATGGTGGAGTTCCCCTTTAAGTTCCATGATTGTAGATCTGTATCTGAGAGGAGACAATTCAACCCTCTGGTCTTACAGTAGTACAACTCTGCGTGGACTCTTTCTATTTTTCCGTATTTATTTTTCATGATTGTAGATACTACATCTAGCAAGCGTTCCTACCAGAGTCACACTGCTGGGCAGGAACTAGTGTGATTTTGACGGAAGTACCACTCAAGGAAATTACGTTGACATTTTACAAAAAAATGTGTTGTGATTAGGGCTGATCAAATAATCCATCGAAATGAAACAAAGACCAATCTCTTAGGTGATTTATTTATTTATTGTGAGAAACCAAGCAAGTATATGTTAAATCAGACATTTAGCACCTCCACATCCCAAATGGAATGGTTCTCTGTAACGTTCACCAGCCCCCACAAAAAAACATGCCTAGTTGACTAATAGTCGACTAATGACAGTCCTAGTCGAATCCTAGTGTAGTCTACTGGAAAAAACGTTATAGTCGGGGACAGCTCTAGTTGTATTTGGTAAAAAAAAAAAAAACATAATCTGGATGGGAAATACATTGACGATGGTTGTTCAGGACAGACACTTCCACCGATACACTGTCTGGCGTTTTTCTTCTCACATGCATGAGTAACGCTGGGACCATCTCTCCCCAGAGTAGGGAGAGATGCTGGGGTTCAGTTGGTTAAACACAATCCCCCATCCATCCCTCCATCCATCCATCCATCCATCCATCCATCCATCCATCCATCCATCCATCCATCCATCCATCCATCCATCCATCCATCCATCCATCCATCCATCCATCCATCCATCCATCCATCCATCCATCCATCCATCCATCCATCCATCCATCCATCCATCCATCCATCCATCCATCCATCCATCCATCCATCCATCCATCCATCCATCCATCCATCCATCCATCCATCCATCCATCCATCCATCCATCCATCCATCCATCCATCCATCCATCCATCCATCCATCCATCCATCCATCACTGAATGGATGAACTAACTTGTATATACTTACAGCGTGCATGCTGCTCTGTATGAGTCACCAGTGTGTGTGTGTGTGTGTGTGTGTGTGTGTGTGTGTGTGTGTGTGTGTGTTGTGTGTGTGTGTGTGTGTGTGTGTGTGTGTGTGTGTGTGTGTGTGTGTGTGTGTGTGTGTGTGTGTGTGTGTGTGTGTGTGTGTGTGCACATCACGCTGCTGTGCTCTGGCTAGCACAGACTGTGAGATGTTTCTGCTTTCCTCCGACTGTGACACTGTGTGTGGGAGGACACACACACACACACACACACACACACACACACACACACACACACACACACACACACACACACACACACACACACAGGTATAAATACTGTATGTATGTGCATGAATAAATATGAGATTACATGAGTTTGCAGGATGTGTGCAGACATTAAAATGACCTCTAAGATGTATCTACACTACATGTTTGTAACTACACATGGACACACACACACACACACACACACACACACACACACACACACACACACACACACACACACACACACACACACACACACACACACACGGAGCACACTTGATTTTGATGAGATATCTCGGTGGGTGTATGGTGTATAAAAACTACTGGCCAGTTATCTCCATTCCAACTGTAAAACATTGTCCAAGGTGAGGAGGACAATGCCAAGGTGTCTAGAGAAGAGTCTGTCTGTGTGTGAGTGTGCATGTGTGTGTGTGTGTGTGTGTGTGTGTGTGTGTGTGTGTGTGTGTGTGTGTGTGTGTGTGTGTGTGGTGTGAGTGTGTGTGTTTGTTGTTGTATGGCTAGCAAATCACAAATTGCCATGTGCTTGTCCACAGTGCCGGCAGGCCACAGATGGATTTTTGGCAGAAGCCAATCTTTTATACCATTTAAGTGGTATGAATCGTAATCAGATACCGCATAGTATGATATCATTTTGCATTGCTTTGACATAATAGTAAGCTTGGAAATATTCATTTTTTTTCCTGAAGCACAAGATCAGTTTCAGTTTTGGCCTGATCTTGAGAAAAACAGTTCACCCCAGAGTCGAAAGAGGCGTCTTACCTTTCTACGTCTATGAGAACTAGCGTTTACGCAGAGCTTACATATTGCAATCGCAAACCACTCCAAAAAGACACACAGAACATGGCTATTCAGTTGAAGAGTGAACCCAGACACACAGCACAGAGACGTAGAGGAGATAAGGTTGGGTTTAAGAGAGGATTATGTGCAGCGAGGGTGCTTGGATTCCAGGGAGAAAACGTGGAAGTCGGAACGGTGTGGGTCGTAGGATGACTGACAGAGGAAAAGCAGGGCAGTGGGCGAGGAGCGAGTCGGCGAAAGAAAAGCAAAAAAGACTTTGGGGAGTCAGAAAATGAGGAGCTAATCTGTGAACTCAGAGTTATGAAGCCACTGAAGCTGAAACAACAATCCGACAGCCAGTGGGCTGATCCCAGCCACGAGGGAGGGGCCATCAGCTGATTGGAAGCAGGTGTTAGGGATCCAGGTGAGTGGGCAGAAGGCGTGTGTGGCATTCTAACACACACACGCACATGCACACGCACAGGGGACAGAGGAAGAGTGTGCAAGGACGCTATGACCATGCGCACCCTCCCTTCTGGCCTGTAGTCGTCTGATTCTAACAATCAAGGAAGTGAGGGGGAGGGAGAGAGAGAGAATCTGAGCTGAATCATAGACTGAAACATCAATGACTCTTCTTGCCGTCAGGGAAGAAGTGCTGCCGCCTGCACTTTTTTTTTCCTGCCTGGATCGCCCGGCGTTTTTCCTACAGTGCCATCTCCTCTGTGAGCCCTGCCAATGTCAAGGCTGCTTACTTTATTTAACCGCTCACCTACGCCAGCCAGCCTGCACATAACTGTAGCATCCGTTTCCACTTGAACGCTGTTCACTTATAAGAGCCTTGAACGTTTTCGTCTCTGTTCGATTGCGTGCTATCCTCTCCCCGGTCTCAAAGCAGCCATTTTTCCACCATACCTTCTTCACCGCATCCTCATCTCCCTTTGCCTCCCCTTTGCGGCGCTAAGCCTTGCATGCTTTGTTATATGGTTGCACAACACGCAATATAATTTCCAGACGTTATTGTACTTAATATACGTGCAGTAATGCTACAGTACTGTACTGTACTGCACTATAATGCACTGTACTGTCACTGCAATGTACTGCACTGTACACTGTACCGTACTGTCACTGCGCAAAAGCATGTAATGCGGTTTGGTATATTACAGCCAACTCTCATTATTAGACATTCCAACAAACCCTGGTAAACTCCGGAATTGTACCATCACGCCTGTGTATTACCTTATATTACTGAATGTGCCTGCTAAACTTAGGTTTACGGGGGAATCCAGTGCCCTATAATTGCCTGTTAAGTCCTCTTTTCAGGGAGTGTGGACTGTTACTCTACTGCATAACGACCCGATTACATCTCTACCTCTGTCTGTCTTTCAACCCCTTCCATTTCTCTCTCTCGTTATTCTCATTTAATTCTTCTTCCCTAGACTTGACTGTCATTTCAAATCAATACAACACGACCATGCGATGCATGATACAGTCTTTGCATGATGCTGCTTGTGTTCTGTGTAAGTCTGGGCCTGGAGACGAGAGCTGGGCGTTGGGTGTGTTGTTTCGGTTTATGGTCGAGGTGTCTGTTATGCTTTGTGCTGCGATGATTGAGATTGATTGAGGAACAGGCATCTATAGTTGATCTTGTACTGGTGGAGCGTCTGTGGACACAGACCAGTTTCCCCGACTGGTCCGTGTCATGTGTGAAATATTTCCACTTTTAAATAACTTCACATTCTACTACACTACCACTACACTACCACTACAAACCACATCTACTACAAACCACATCTCAAAAAAATGTCAAGGTGGTTTCAGCTTCAGGTTCAAAGATGCAAATAAGCCAGTGGTTTTCAACCAGTGGTCCGGGGACCACCAGTGGTCCCTGAGAGGATTCCAGGTGGTCCCCAGCTAAATGATGGACAGTCGGTAACCAAATTCACCCTTTACTTATCTTACTTACTTATCCCCATTACGCCGGCTGGCGCATAGGGCAGCAACAAAGGTCCTCCACTTGCATCTGTCTTTGGCCATCTTCTCTATGGTCCCCCAGCTCTGATGTAGTTGCTGGAGCTCCTTCTCGATCGTCCTTCGCCAAAAATTCACCCTTTATAGATCTGTATCTCTTGAGATTGTAAAATGAAACAAATGGACCCTTACGGGTCCATTTACGCTCTCAAGAGTTAATTTAAACATCTGAAGTACTTAACTTTCAACAATGTACACATTTAAAAATGTAGAAGATTGTTGCTGTTATTTTGGCCAATGTTTGGCCAGTTATCTTTCCTAAATTGTTGACACAAACTTGACAATCCTTAGTTATTGGTCCGAAAGACTAAAACTCAACATCAAGTGGTGGTCCGTGGCTTGAATGCGGAATAAACAGTGGGCCCTGGTATCAAAAAGGTTGAAAACATTTTTTTTGATCACCGACTCGTTTTTCTTCAGTTCTTCCATGGTACTATGTCCTTTTTCGGCCAATTTCACTGAGCCTGATCACAGCATCTGATCCTCCTCGGTGAACTCTCACTGACCAGCTACATGCCTGCAGCCTTTTTCATAGCAGACACCCTGTGTGTGTGTGTGTGTGTGTGTGTGTGTGTGTGTGTGTGTGTGTGTGTGTGTGTGTGTGTGTGTGTGTGTGTGTGCGTGTGCGTGTGCGTGTGTGTGTGTGTGTGTGTGGATGCCTGTGTGTGTCTGGGTGCATGTGGGTGGCCTCAGCATCGATACAGCCCTCGGGCCAGGCAGCGGATGAGGAGACTGTCCTTCCACCTCCACCAGATGAGGAGACAGAAATACACACATGGCTGACGACGGAGTAGAGGAAAGACTGATTGAACCTTGAGGCGTCCGCCAAGCAGCCCCCAAAAAATGTAAATAAACATCCAACGGCACTTACAAAGACCAAAGCGGAACAGCCAGTATATATATATAAGACAATAAGATGTGTGGGCGGCCGGTTGCTGGCTGCTGGCTGCGCGCTGTGCGTGTCTGTGTGCGAGCGTGTGTGTTTATGTCCGTGCTATCACAAGAAGAACAAACAGTACCAAGCAGAAGGCCTCCGGGCACGGTATAGTTTATGAATCATGCAATAAAACAAGTGATCTCATATTCCAAGCTTCGGTAACTGCATAGAAACAGTTTAGGTTGGCAGTGTTTTTTTTTCTTCATTGCACTTTTGGAATGGTGTCCCTGTCCATTGAAACAGGGTGCCTCTCTGTCCACTGTCCATAAAGCTTTATCTAGCGATATCTCGTACCTGGCATAAAACCAATGTACAGTAGAGGGAAAGTAGAAAAAAAAAGCAACAAAAAAGAGCTGCTTTTCTTGCCGTTGTAATGCATGCTTTTCCTGCTTGTAGGCAGCACTAAGGTGATTGTACCTGTACTTCCCAAGACAGATACAGACAGGTGCAGTATCTCGAAATAAGTCGTCCACCAATTGAAAGTATAGTGACAGTGACTACTTTGATAGTGGGTAGTGGGTAGTATAGCTTAACTCCTTGGCAGGCTAATTGGATAATTCACAGACCGGATCTTGTAATTTGACAGCCTTTGAATAATGGAAATGTATGCACACAACCGTGTGTGCATGCACGTGCGCGCACGTACACACACACGTACACACACACACACACACACACACACACACACACACACACACACACACACACACACACACACACACACACACACACACACACACACACACACACACACATTCAATTTTCACACAACGGGGAAAAAAGGACGTCAAGTATCACAATGTCTGTCACAATTTACTGTATATTATGTAGTGCAGCATGATATGGACAAAATGTCCTGTACTGTATTTATGCCTTAAAATGTCATATCCTAGATTTTAATTGTTGCAACATTGAAGACTAAACCATTATTCAAAAACCTGCCTAAGTGTGTAGCAAAAGTGAACACTACCATGGATGAGATGTTGCTGGCTTTAGAAGTGGACGATAAGTCAACAATATATCGGTATATTGCAAAGCCGCCGCCTGTGCGTGTTGAATAACGTTCACATCACATAATGTGCAGTCTGACTGACATGGTGATGTCTTTTTCCCTTTCTGTTCTACTGAAATGGCAGCAAAGACAGAAATGAGTTATGATGTTGTCTCAAAGCACTGACTGGCGGTTCTGTGTTCCGTTCAAAGGCAATTTGCTATTGGAGTGATGCATAATGCATGCGGGCGTTTAATGCCCAATAATGCCTGGCTCGTGTCCTGAAATGCCCTGAAAATAAGCCCCGATCTACAAGCTCTGCGAAGCATTATGCTGTGCTGCACTGTGAGCTTGTAGATCTTTTTTTTCCCCTTTTCTTTTACTAGTGCGTGACACCAGTGTTCAGCTAAGTATAAACAAAGGCTGTGTATGGATGACAGTCATGATGAAATTACGGTGTGTGTGCGTGTGTGTGTGCGCGTGTGCGTGTGTGTGTGTGCGTCAGCAGTGCTATCCTCAGACCGGCTGCCCGGGGAAATGGACCACACACACACACGCATGCATGCATGCACCCACGAGATTGAGACTTGACTTTGCCATTACCCAGTGTTGGAAAAAAGTACTAGTATTAGTACTAGTATTAGTACTCAGTATTATGCAAGTAAAGTACAAATGATGTACAAAGATGAACACACACAATTAAGAGCCTCCGCCACTGCCAATGGCCGACATAGATGTTTGATGGAGAGGAGCATAGTTAACAATAGACATACAAGATACAGAGAACGGGATGGGCAGCAGAAATGAATGGTGAGTAGGAGAAACCACGTGGGTGGTGAGTTTGTACAGCCACAGCCATCTATTTTAAATCAACATAATTATCTTTATCTCTGCCAGCGAGGGACAGCGAGTTCCACAGAACGACATGTGCACACCTCCCCTCCCAGGACACATACTTGGTGTTATTCTTTCAAAGAAACTTAAATCTGTGCCATGTTAAGTCACTTAAGAGCTCATTTAATCGTCCCGTGGATAACTGGTTCAACTTCATGGACGTTTAACTTCCCTGGATCACAAATGACGTGTGACATTGTAGACATGGCGGCTGTTGTTTACTTTTTCATTTCCCTGCCAGGGGCGGATGTAACATTTCCCAATTGACGGGGCAGGAGAAAATGGTTTGGTTACTTACTGACTCAGAGAGGTTTCTGTTCTCAATGATGAAATGCTGTTGGTTTAGTGGAGCCACAACTCTAGTTACTGTAGTAGCAATAGTGGCATTTCAAATCGTATTAAATATAAGCACTTTAATTTGAAATATCTTGGGTTGTTTTGCATGCCATCGTGTTTGGTGGGGCAGACTGGGCATTTAGGGGGGCATTGCCCCCCCATGCCCATGCCTAGATCCGCCCCTGTTCCCTGCCCTGTTTCTGGCGTGTCTCTCCAGGACTCAAGTCCATTTTTCCAAGTTCACGTTTTCATTGTACTCGCTCTCGTCCCCCCTCTTGACTTGACTTTTCACCCACCAGGTCCACTCAAGTCGAGAGTCACTACAATGCAATGGAATAAATGTTGTTAAACCCATAAGGAGCTTCTTATAGGGTTTCTCTCCTCTCCTACCTATCAAACAGTGTTGGGCAATATTACTTGGAGTAATAGTTTTACTTTACTTTACTTTATGACCCCTTATGAAAAAGTAATGTATTGATTATTACCTGAATCAAAGAGTAATATGTTCCATATTACTTTCCCCAGTTCCCCCCTCCCACCCACAAAAAGAATAGCGATGGACAACACCATCTGTTTAGGGACTTGTAGTGTACGTGTGCATAATGCTGCGGTGGATCTACAAACTACTGTGCGTCTCTGTTGATAGCTTGTAAATATGTTCACATGCAACAAGCTAATTTGTAATAGGCTAAGTAATGATGCGTGTTTATTACATATTACATATTACCCATTTTGGCAGAGTAATGTTGTTACACTGTAATAACATTACCGTAATATGTAATACATAAGAATCTGTCTCTCCTTCCATCTGTCTCGCCTCGAACTCCAAACTATTATATGTTTTGACTCAGACATGTAAGACTGGGTGAGATTGATTTGATCGCATCATCAGGAACAAGTGAGAAGAACAATTTTGAATTGTTGAGTGATAAATGACTGTGTTGACATTTTGGAATTCAAATTAAGCGCGTGTCAATGCAACGTGTGCTTTTAACTGAGTTAGTATGTTTAAAATGTTTTGTTTAACATGAGTGATCGATTCAAGAGGTGATGTTTAGGCCTTTGAAATTTTTGAGCAGTTCAGAGAAAAACAAACTGCAGTTAGACAAGGAATAAATACTAGAACAGTGGACTCCAACAGGG
>CM076981.1:22613209-22685709 GCA_039105355.1 Benthosema pterotum | reverse complement strand
AATGGCTCCCAATTAGCTCAACTTTGAAAGTTTGGCTGCCATTTCCCCCCTTCTTCTAGAATGTTCCCCCCATTGCAGCCCCCATGCAGCCAGCGGCGCGCACGTGTGTGTGTGTGTGTGTGTGTGTGTGTGTGTGTGTGTGTGTGTGTGTGTGTGTGTGTGTGTGTGTGTGTGTGTGTGTGTGTGTGTGTGTGTGTGTGTGTGTGTGTGTGTGTGTGTGTGTGCGCGTGTGTGCAAGGAGAGGGGCTTGAGGGTCTGGCACGGGACGACCAATTAAAACCAGTGCCGGCAGCAACGGACCAATAGGAGCAAGGCGCCAATGCACTTCCCCACCGTTGACGTTGTAACACAAACCAGATGCGCTCGGCCTGTGTGTGTATGTGTGTACACGTGCGCGCTTGTGATTGTGTAAGTGCTGGTGTGTGTGTGTGTGTGTGTGTGTGTGTGTGTGTGTGTGTGTGTGTGTGTGTGTGTGTGTGTGTGTGTGTGTGTGTGTGTGTGTGTGTGTGTGTGTGTGTGCGTGCATGCGTTTATTAAAAGCTATACGCACTGTTCGCAAATGCGCCCGTGTGTTTGTGTATGTGTATGTTCCTGCAACAAGAACTCCTACCATTACCGAAATGCCGAGCTTGCAGGTTTCGTGTGTGTGTGTGTGTGTGTGTGTGTGTGTGTGTGTGTGTGTGTGTGTGTGTGTGTGTGTGTGTGTGTGTGTGTGTGTGTGTGTGCATGCGCACTATGGGGGTTGGGGTAGAACAGTACATGCTGGGAAACAATGGGAGTTATCCCTTGTCTACTGTTGTAGTTCTCAACAACCCAAAAAAAGAAAAACAATACAAAAAAATCAAAACAAACAAAAAAAAATCACACACGCACGCACGCAAGCGTGTGTGTGTGTGTGTGTGTGTGTGTGTGTGTGTGTGTGTGTGTGTGTGTGTGTGTGTTTGTGATGAAATGCCAGCATTCTGTCGGGAACGATAGAAGTGCTTTTTGACGTTCAGACTGGACGAGGCTGATGCTGAGACAACAGAGATGTCTCAGTGAGGTACTATACAGTACCACAAGGGGCCGGAGGGGCTCTTCACAAAGACACAACATCATCTGATTGTTTCCCCTCCTTCATGCCCCTGAGGATACTGCATAGAGCAGTTTCATTTCAAGGCCCACACTTTATTATTCGTCTTTGTGAGCCCTGCATGGACTGCCATTCGTTGACATTAAGGCGTACTCCTCCTCCGCCCAGACCCAAAACGAAAGAACATTTTGGTTTTCGTCACCGGGAGACAATTTCATCTACAATTCCACAAATCCTTTTTGGCAAACGTTTTACCAAAAACACAATTCGTCTTACATTCTCACATTGTGCTGTGTACAATGAAAGCATTCTAAGTGGTCCCCAGGCTAAATGATGGAAAGTAACTCACATCGCACATCATGCCACAAAGAAGTTAAGAGCACAGCATACCTTCGGCTGGCACACAGCACCAAAGATTAACATTCAGTCATAAAACACAACCAGGTAATCATAACAGGTTCTGACAACTTATGTTTGAGGAAGATTCCGATAAACAGATGAACCCTTGGAACAATACTTCATGATCTCCATAGGAACAACCATTTTTATGCAACAACATTATTTATCACCATTTTATATTGTTCCTCAAACCACTTACACCATTGGTATGATTAGTACACACATTACCCACTCTTTGCATGATTTGGACTTCACATATTCAACGGGTAAGGTCCTAGTATACAACAATTTTGTCCACAACTTAAAACAAATAAACTTTAATGTTAGGAAACGACTAGTGGACAAAGAGAATCCAGTATAAGTCATTCTAAACTTGGTTGCAAGCTGAAAATTACCGATCTACAAGCCCACATGCGCGTACTGTAAATCAACAGCTGTGTGTGTATGCCGCCCGCATGTGGTTATTAAAGCCTTTACAGTCTTCCCACGCGAAAAAGCGTGATGTAATATTCTGGCCCCTGTTCCCCACGCGAAAACGCGTGTTGTAATATTTGTATCTATAAGCATAGATTAACTTGCTGGCCACCGTCTCATAAAGTATTTGAGGTGTTGACGTGACTACATTGCCCAGAAAACCCTGCACACAACAGACGAGCGAATATCTGCCTATAAAAAACTGCCACCAGTGATCAGCGCAGGAGAGACAGTGTGGCGGTTGTCTGGAGTTGGAAACAGTAGCAAAGTACTTGAGTGAGAAACAAAAACAAAAATCTGCATGTTCTCTGTGCATAGCTTTTGATCGGTAGTGTTAGTGAGTGTGCTTTAGTTTCTACCTGTTTAGGGGGTCCGTCAGTCAAGTTGAACTTCGGTTTGTCAGTTTGTAGGCTACCTGTGAGTCCTGAGATCGAGAGTAGAGCTAGTTCAAACATGGCTCCTAAGAAGCGAGCGGCGCCCAAGCGTCCTGCTCCCCTTCCTTGTACCTCCTCTGGTGGTGTTCGCCAAACTACAATGATGGAGCATCTCGTCCAGCTATTTGTCCAACCCAAAGGCCGAGCCGAGAATCCTATTTCCGAGACGGATGAAGAGCTTTCCAATAGCGAGCCTGTTTCCCCCGTCAAGATGTCCGTTTCCACCGAAAAGAAGCCTGTTGTTCTCCCATATGGCAAAAAGCGTCCCCCCCCAGACAAGAAGCCTGTTCTCGCTGCTGATGAGAAGCCAGATGACACGAACACTGTTGTCAAGCACGAGAAGAAGCCTGTTGGCTGTTGCGAAAATAAACCTGTTGCCGATGAGAAGTTGGGTGTTCCCGGATCCGGCGAATCTCCCCGGCCCAGCACCAGCATGATTCAACCAGCAGCAGCCACCCTAACGTCCGATGGCGGCACCGGGTCCTCAAACGCCTCTCCCCGGCCCAGCACCAGCATGATTCAACCAGCAGCAGCCACCCTCACGTCCGATGGCGGCACCGGGTCCAAAAACGCCTCTCCCCGGCCCAGCACCAGCATGATTCAACCAGCAGCAGCCACCCTCACGTCCGATGGCGGCACCGGGTCCTCAAACGCCTCTCCTCGGGCCAGCACCAGTCGCCTCCCCGGCGCGGATTCCCCTCTTCGGCTTGACTCAAGCGAAGCCCCCCTCCCTCGCCGATCAACACGAAGCACCCGCTTCTCAAAGAGCTTTGTGTCCCGATCATCCTCCGAAGAGGAGTTTGTACCGTACCGCGACAGTGGTTCTGATGACGAGGATCCTACGGATAAGCTATTTGGTAAGAGATCGTATTTTTGTGACGTATTGATCATATTTTCTGTATCCAGGGCCGGGTGTAGAGGGAGGCAGGGGTGGGCAATTGTGTTATTTTGGGGATCCTTCATATGAAAAACATTGGAGTTGCCCACCCTGCCGTTCTTCCAACCCACTCTAGTCGGGCTGGCTAAATCCGGACAGTTGCGACATTGAGGGCTCAGAAAGTAAGCGCTCCAGCTGCTGTTGTTCATGCAGCAACGAGGTGCAAACTGCGTTCATTGCATGGGGCCAGTCCAATGGAGGCTCGTCTGTATAGACTTCTATACAAAGGGGACAACAAATGGGGACAACCGGAAGTCACGCATTGGAATGGGCTTGCCGAGTACATGAATCACGTGACCACCGCCGTTTGTTAGCCCTCAATGTCGCAGCTCTGTACTGCATATCGGTAGATGTTTTTTTTTTTTTGACTTGTTGTGCGTTGTTACAATTCATGTGATCGTCGCGATTTCTATGATTGGGGCTTCATCAAAGGAATCTATTGTACTATGCACTACAGCTGCTTGAGAAATAATATATATATACACATTTATATATATCGTATGTTTAGAACCAGGCGAGGAGGAGGAGGAGGAGGAGGAGGATGGCAATTCTGGTCAGATGGACACTTGTGCTTCGTCTGCTGGAGGTAAGAAATGTACTCTTTTCTATACACGACTAATTTAGCTCTCTAGAGAAAGTTTGACTGTATTTAGCACTATGGATAAAGCTACACCATGCCTCTTATTGACTGATCTTGTTGTTTTTACAGATAGACAGTCAACCACCCCATCTGTAGCTGCTGCTGCTGCTGCCCGTGTTACTTTGGAGACAGGTATAAATACAATACTCATACATAAATACGTGTGTGTGGGTGTGTGTGTGTGTGTGTGTGTGTGTGTGTGTGTGTGTGTGTGTGTGTGTGTGTGTGTGTGTGTGTGTGTGGCTCCAACAGAGGCATTCTACAATAAAAAAAAAATCATGCTAATTGCATATTTCCATAATTTACTGTAGGTGGTGATGAGTGGTCTGATGTTGGGTGGGAGCCGCGCCAGGTGCCATTTACTGGACAGCCGGGTCCTCGTTGTGAGCTCAGTAAAGAAAGTGATCCTGTGTCCTTCTTCGAGGAGTATGTCACAGACGAGCTGCTCCAGCACATCTGCATAGAAATCAACCGCTATGCGGAACAGTCCATTGCAAAGGTGTGTGTATATTCCACATGTTGTGTGATGTTTTCCTATTTGACTCCTTGTTATACATCTAAATAAATCTGACTTATCTATCTACCTACCTATCTGTCTATCATCTATCTAGGTTCCTGAGCCGCTCCCACACTCCAGGACCAATAAATGGGAGGAAGTCACTCTGATCGAGCTGAAGAACTTCTTGGGCCTGTATTTTCTCACCGGCATTGTGAAAAAGCCAACACTGGAGTCCTTCTGGTCTCGCCGGGCAGCTGTGGAGACACCCCACTTCAGTCGCACCATGTCCGTAAATCGGTTTCTCCTAATCAAGAGGTTTCTTCACTTTAGCAACCAGGAGACCCCAGACACAAATGACCGTCTATACAAGGTTAGATATGTGATGGACTACTTGGTGGATAGGTTCCGTTCTTTGTACATCCCAAATAAGAATATTTCAATTGATGAAGGAATAATGTTATGGAAGGGTAGATTGAAATGGAAAACATATAACCCTCTTAAACCGGTGCGATGGGGCGTTCGAAGCTATTGTCTCGCCGAATCGGAGTCGGGGTATCTTTGGAATATGATTCCTTACACTGGAGAAGGCTTTAGCCTAAACAAGACTGTCCAGGAACTTCTGAGCGACTTGTCGAACAAAGGGTATCATTTGTATATGGATAATTTTTACAACTCGGTGGAGAGATGTAAATTGCTGCAGTCTTTGGGAACACACGTGTGTGGAACAATGCGAAAGAACAGGGGGGAACCACCAGAGATAAAGCAGATTAGCAGTCCTAATCACCTGAAACTGGGTGAAACACTGATGCGTCACAACAATGATGGTGTGATGCTGTTAGCTTGGAGAGATAAAAAGATTGTCAAAATGTGCAACACGATTCATCCCCACACTATCGTCACGGTCACTGAAAAAAAGAAAGGCCAAGCAACAACTGTCACAAAACAGAAGCCAGCATGTGTTGCACATTATAATAAATATATGAATGGTGTTGACAAAACCGACCAAAAGATTTCCTACTACCCGTTTGCACGGAAGTCTATGAAGTGGCCTGTAAAGTTTGTATTCTACCTCTTCCAGTTAGCATTACACAACGCGTTTCTGTTGCAGAAGGCCAGACAAGGCCCTGTCAAGTGCCTCCTGAACTTCCTCATGGCAGTTGTGGAGAAGTGGACTTCGCTAAGGCCACCAGGTGAGGAGGTGGCAGGTGGGAGTGACCCACCAGAAGTTCCTGCTAAAGCAAGACCAGGTGACAGCGATCGCAGGTTGGAAGTTCGGTTCAAAGGCCATGAACTAGTGAAGCTGGAGAAAAAGAGAGACTGCAGATTACACATGCTCAGTAAGGGTCCCACCGGGCAAGGAATTCGGCATTCAACCTTGTTTTACTGTCCCGTTTGTGAGGTGCCGTTGTGTGCCCCATGTTACTTCATATACCACAAGGAAACTAATATCAACAACTACTTTAGCTCATAGTACAACTTGCTAAAGTCAAAATAGTATGTACAGCAGGGATGCTAACCTGCTTTAGCAGCAGGTCAATACTTTTATGTATTTATTTATTTATATATTGCCATAGAAAATAAACTGGCACCTTTTCCAATCAAGTTCTACCTGTCATTGGTGTTTTGTTCACTATTTCCATGTTTATGTTCTAAAACTGTGTTTTTTCATGACAGATTTGGGGATAAAATCCTTTATAGATACTGATGTATTCTGACCATAGGAATGTCCTATACATCAAAATATGCGTTAAAGGGTCTCCTTTCATACAAAAAAAAATTGACATTCTAACATGTTCCATTGTTGAGATATTGGCATTTTATGACGGATAGGTCAGCTTTTTCCAGGATGGTGCATGCTACCTTTAGATGGCGCCATCTCCACACTGGAACATGTGAGAAAGTTTTTTTTTTTTTTAAATTGTAGTCAACCACTTGATCTTTAAAATGGTATAGGCATATGGGTATCTACTTGAAGCAGAAAAAAGTTATATGAAAGTTAAAACTTTAAACGTGATTATTTCATAACTAGTCCTGGAGGAAATGCCAGTGTGAACAACGGGGCCCTTTTGTACAATTTATATAAAAAAAAGAAAACATATTATCGATTTGGGTTATTTTTTCCCTTAAAGTGGACCCCTCAAGCTGTCTTTGGATATCATTGGTTTGCACAAATTCATAACAGAGGATTTTCTATAAATCATTTCGTTACTATTGAGCCCAATGGGAACAAGACTAGCTTCTTGCCTAATCGGTTAAGGAGCCCGCATGTGGTTATTAAAGTCTAGCCGTGACTTTGGAGCTGCTCAGTGCAGGGAGCTGTTTGTGATTATGTCTGTGATGATTGCGTCTTGTTTGATTGTCTTCCTCTTTCATCATGGAAGCAACACATTCCCTCAAGATTATACACACACAGAGAGAGAAAACCCGTCATGACTGCCAGGGAACTGTGTCTGGCCCTTAACACTCTAGTATGAAGCACACAACTAGGATATAGGACAGGACAGTGCAGGCGCTCAACTTCTTTTTCATATCGAGGACCGTTATTTATCCAGGTTTGTCAATTGTCCTGGGCGTTACACTCCTCTGCCAACCGACTCATGCTTCCTTCTATGCATGAGGAGTCCGAGCCGCGCCTCATCACTTAGCGGGCGGGGAGGAGTTTCCCCACTTGGACGCTCTGTAGTGCATGGAAGGAAAACATTATTCCAACCGATTCCTTTGCTCTCCATTAGGTGCCCCGGCTAGCCATTGGGAAGCAGTATTGACTTGAGACCAGGATTACTGCCTGATTTTGTGCTTAGAAAGTATACAAAAATATCCCTTAGCGTCACATTGTCGGCCACCATTTGTGTGGGCATGTCTGGTTTGTTTACACTGAGCATAACTTAAGAAGAACCTAGGAAATGTGAACTTTTTACCTGTGTAGGGCAGCATTGAACCTAGTTTTAGGGTTAAACAAAGACAGACCGCAGCCATCACAACATCTTAGTTATATGGGCTGGAGGTTTAAAGTGTATAAATATGGCACTGCTAGCCTTTTAGACTCCGACCTCATATACTTACCATCAAACCACTCATCTTGCAACTCAAGAAAAATACACCTTCGGACTAAACGACACGCCATCCACGCAAAGTGACTCGCCATAACCTGTATAGATCTGCTAACGTGATCACAGAATGTTGGTCTTATTTGCAAACTTACACGCAAACGTACAGGCCCATTACGCACACCAGTATATGGGGCCACTTGGGCTTGTGCCCGGTGGCGGTTGATAAAAAGATAAACGGTTTGGCGAAATAAATGCAGGGCATAGAGAAAGAGAGAGAGACCGAGACCGAGGAAAATGAGAAACAACAACCCGCACTGCCGCGATCTAGCCGGAGATGTTCCATAATAGCAGCGATGATGGAGAGCGGGCCGGACGGCAAGAGACAGCCGTTGAAAGGAGGGAGGGAGGGCGATGAATTGAGACGCAGATAGGAAGTGACAATCTGAGAAATAGTGTGGGATTCTCGTCCCTCCCGGTCCATTGTTGCTGGCTGTGGATTATGAGCTGAACCCAGAAGACCTCTGAGAGTGCATGGAAATTGTTTTTCTTTTTGGGTGTGCGTTATTGTTATTATTGTTTCTTTCTTTCCTGACCTATCTCTTTGGGTGAACCAGTTATCTTCCCCATGGATAGCCACGGAGAAGGAGGACAAGCTGCCTTCTTCTCCACCTAGTGCATGTGTGTGTTTGTGTGCATATTCCATATACTGCGCACGTGGTGCTGCTCACATAGAATCAAGCCTGCACCATATTCCACATTTTTGCGTTTCAAATCACTGCATCGCACCGTGCATGGTCATGAGCAGTAAATAACAGTACCGTACATGTATGTACTGTAATGAGTACAACTTTGAGGTTTGTGTGTATAGTAGGTAGAGCAGGATCGTCCGTGGGTCGGTGGTTCGAATCCCGGATCATCCTGTTCTGTCCTGTCGTTGAGCAAGGCACCTAACCCCAAATTGCTTTCATAGTGCTGGTTGGTATCTCATGGTTTCTGCTGCAATGGGTGTGAGAATGGGTGAATGTAAATACAGTATATATACGGTATATACAGTATTTTATATATGGCTTTGTTTTCATTTAGTCGACAGAATCAACACTTCATTCTGTGTCTTCCTTGTCGTTGTTTTCAACATTTTGCGTGTCATGATGATGAGTAATGTTTTGGGCGATGCTTGGTAATTTGGGCAGTGTCTGAGGAGGTATATTTTGCCTTGGGGGAGGTAAGGGGAAGGTTCCCACAGTTCCAGCCCAGCTTACGTCCAACAGTCTTGGAACAAGACCTTGATTCTGAACCCCCTAACTCCCCCCCTATGGCCCCAGAGGCACGGTTCAATAGCTGTCCAACTCCCCTAACAGTTAGTACAGGTTAAATGCCGGGGGCAAATCACAGGTATGTGCAAAATGTTCTTGGCCAGTCAAACTTTCACCTCATCATTTGTGAATATACTGGTAACCGTTGACCTGAAAGTATTCTATTGGAGTTGAAGTTAATGACTGGTTTCTCTTTTTTAACTATACTGAGTTTGCACCAAAAACGGCCATCTACAAGCTCACAACACGCTACATTGTGAGCTTGTAGATTGTTTTCAGTTTGATCCCAGCATTGGTGTCCTTAAGTCAGTCTCTGAACCCCTACAAAATGGGAGCATTGTAAAAAACAAAAACAATGAACAACAACCAAATGCCATAAATGTACAACTAAATGTCGATGTCTAGTATAGCAATAGATATATACCTGTGTTGTGTGCCTGTTACTGGATACATTTTGTGTTTTTTCTTTTCCCTGATGGGACCCAATCCTCTCCTGTTTCTCTCCTGTCTTAAGAGTGGTGGAGAGCTGAGAGACGGATGAAGTGGTCCTCTGTCTTCTACCTTCCTAACGAGACGAGGAGAGATGGAGAGGGTGTGATAGAGAGAGGCAGGGTCCCTGTGGGGTGGAGGAGAGAGAGAGAGACAGAGAGAGAGAGCACAATCCAATGGTCTAATGAGTAGTCCAATGCAAATGGGGATTGATTGCTGCTGTCAAGTATAGTCAAGAGAGACACACTGGTCTGGTCTGGTCTGATGGGAGAATGTTTTTGTGTGTGTGTGTGTGCGTGTGTGTGTGTGTGTGTGTGTGTGTGTGCGTGTGCGTGTGCGTGTGCGTGTGTGTGTGTGTGTGTGTGACTGTGTGTCTGTGTGTCAGCATCATGTATCTTACGTTTCTGGCTGACTCTTACATGGGCGGGCACACAGACACACAGACACACAAACACACATGTGTGTGCGCCGTAGGAGGTATGTCAAACACAAACACGTCCTTGAGCTCAGTCTACTTGACAGAAGACTGTTCTTGAGTGGTGCATAAATTGCACACGCACCCGTGTCCGTGCGCATGTTTGTGTGTCAGTGCAAGCATGGCCCAGACACTATTGTCAACTCGTGTTAGCGTGGAGCTGGCCAGTATGGCTCCCGCAGGGGGCGGCGGATGACATTTACATGGTGTGCGCGTTCCTGGCCATCGATTTGGCTCCATTTTTAACATTAAACAAAGATCTCGTCATAACCTAGAGAGAGAGACAGAGAGAAAGAGAGAGAGAGAGAGAGACATCCATGACAGCCCATATTGACTGTCAATCATTCGTATACTGAATAATACCAGCGATGGACAAATCGCTCAAATATTTGACTTAATACATAGAAAGTTTCCTTTTAAAGTTTCCAAATCTTTTGAAAATGGTGTAGTGGTTAAATAATGGACCACTTTCATATACTATGTAATTGGTGCTTAACAATGATCATGATTAAAGTACCACCATTTTTTTCTTACTCAGTCTGTGTCTCATAGGAGGCTGCGCGCAGTTCAGGAAACCCATCCACCAGTAATATCATTAGGCAATATTCTTTTTCAAAGAAATATTTAGATTTTCCTCATTGTGAAAATGATGGCTCCACTATCACATGGCAAATTTTCAGGATTTTCTGTTAGAATGGATCATGGATGAGGCACATGGAAGACTGAGTTCTGAACTGCCCACAGCCCTCCTCCTGTGATACAGAGTAGAAAGCAATTTTATAGGACCAACTTTATGAAGGTTGGTTGAAAAGTGGTGAAGTGGTTCTTTTAAAGTATGTTGTGTATGATAATAAAAAAATACTTAGTAACTAACAGTTTTAATTAATTGCAACAGAGAAAAAGTACAATGTTTGCCTCCGAGATGTGGTAGAGTAGAAGTAAAAATACTGGAAATTGGAGATATACTGGAGATTGGAGACTGGAAATTGGAGTCCAAATGTCTCGAAATTGAAAGCCTACTTCCGAACGCATGTGCTAGTTGCGGTTAAAATCATTCCTTTAGTGGTTTGTAATCCTCTTGCGAAGGGCTGCTTGTATTTTTTTCACCTCATAGTTAGGGCACCTAAAATATTATAACTTTGTTGGCAGTTGGCACAAGAATGTCTGAACGACTGAATCAATTGTGGCTGTCAAGTGTGTAAGTAAAAGTAAAACATTTAAATACTTCCGTTTCTCTTTTCTGTTCCCTTTTACAATTAACTAAGTGAATTTGAGTTCTCATGGTGGGACGGATGGCTCATTAGGCGATCCATTAGCGTCTCTCAGCGTCATGCGATCCCAGTAAATTAGCCGCAGTGCGAGCCATCTTGATGCTGATGCTAATCTGAAACAACTTAACAGGGTTATGCCTGCGCCGCGCTACGCTGCCGGCTACCTCGGGTTAAGGACGGCCGTGAGTCAGTCCAACAACCAGGGCCGGATTTAGCCAGCCCTATTAGGGTGGGCAGGAAGAATGGCAGGGTGGGCATTCTGGGCAACTATTATATTATATTTATTATATTTATTCAGCATTTGAGCCACGGACCACCATTTGATGACATTTTAGCCCAACAGACCCCAAAACTAAAGATTTATTTTGCTTTTGTCCACAATTCCAGGCTGGATTTGGGAAACCAACTAGTCCAACATACAGATCAAAATGACCGTTAATCTTCTACATTCTCTAGTTGTGTAGACTTGGGATAATTCACATGATGAATATTTTAACTCTTGAGAGCGTAAACATGAAACCAAATGGACCCGCAAGGGTCCATTTGGTTTCATTTTTACGCTCTCAAAGAGTTACATCCTCTGTCAACCACTGGTGGACCCCAGACCACTGATGGAAACCACTGATATTACCTTTAATTGGGTGGGCCGGATGCACGTTTGGGTGGGCTCTGCCCACCCCTGCCCCTCTTTAGATTCGGCCCTGCCAACAACACTACCGTCCTAAAACACAGCCACAATCTACACATGCCTGTAAGGCTGTGAGATAAATGAGTCAGATGTTCTCTTGTAAGGTTATTGCATATTATAACCGGCCAAATCAGCCCGGGACTCACTGTAATGCTTATTAAATATATTTGTGTGTGGAAATATAGTGACACCAGGCGCAGGAATTGAAACAACAGAAAGCCAACTATTAGATCCCTGATGGCTGTCAGTCACAATGTGGAACAGGATCTCTATCTAGAAAGTCTTGAAAATAGAGGGACTGTCCCAAGCAAAGAGGGAACACCTGGTCACCCTGAGGAGATCTGAGTTCACATTGCGGCACAACGAGACTCCGGCGTTCGCTTGTAGATCGATCTGTTGCTGTTTTCGGTTTGCAATGTTGTCAAATTATTATGTATGCCAGTATTTTGCGTTTGGGATTTATACATTTTCTCATAGTGGGTTGATAAACGTGATAAAATACAGGAATACATGATCATCTCCCCCCAAAACACACACACACACGCACACGCACACGCACACGCACACACACACACACACACACACACACACACACACACACACACACACACACACACACACACACACATTAACCCCACGCTACGGTTAGCTGCGTGGCTCACTTGTAGGACATTAATAGCCATCAGCCAACCACTGGTATTTACTCAGCATCCATTAGCTCTGATTGCTAGCCTATCTGGCTAATTAGCAATTCCCCAGCTGGTCCATTCCTTTTCCCTCACCACCAACACCCCCCCCCCCCCCCCCACACACACACACACACACGTACAAAGCCGCCTGCCTCCACGCTAACTAATGTGGGGCTAATGGCGTTTTTCCGACACCACTGACATCCGAGTTTAGCTCCGTGGCTATTAGCACGTGCGTGTCGGGGGGGGCGCTAATGGCGTTTCACACACAGTCTGGACCGTCTGTAGTTGTCAAGGCTGCCTGCCTGCCGTTATTGATCCTCCATTATTCAATTATACCATCAGGCCCCATTGTTAGCCATTTATAACGCCCACCCCACAAAGACACCACTAGAGGGAGCTGTCTTTGCCTTTCCATGTAGCGCCATGCTTCCAGTGATATAAGTAAAGTAATGTGTAAATGTACCTAACTCTACTCCTATACACAATACCTATACACTTATTTGAAAACTTTCGTTAGTGCCTATACTAGTTACTTACTGATGATTATTACAATACTCACTTCAGCCCTACTGTATGACCATTTGAAAACAGCTGAACTACAGGCTCAAAATGCATCTCATTTGCTATTTTTTTTTTTACATTTGCTAGATTTGTACACATTTGACAACTTGAAAGGGGACATTCTGCTTAGTGACGAGTATACTTTCCACTTTTGGTACTTTTACACTACATGAGAACATACATACATTTTCATAGCAATACTTTAGTACTTTAGGGGTTTAACGATAAATTTTAACAGCGGTTCAATAAGTATCACGGTACATGGTTGACGATACAATATAGTACATAGGCAAGATCATTTCGTGATGGTAAGCAAAAGTCTGGTAATAATTTACTTGAGTAAAAGTCTTTTGTTTGAAACAGAGTAGTTCTACATTGCAGTATTGCTAGTTTTAAGTACTTTTTGTCCTCACTACTGCGCAGCCTTCTAGTCTGGCTTTCAAAACACAATGCAGGGTGGTGTGAGGGGCTGCTGAGCCCTTATTGAAATAGAAGAATATTTTGTCCTGACCAGTAAAAAAAAAATCACAGAGCGATTGTACTCACGCTCAATATTAATAAGGCCTGACTATTTGGTATATATGCTCAGGCTGTGCCCATTAAAAGTAGCGTGTTAATGATTTCAGGGAAGAGTGTTTGATTGTTCCAGAGAATACGATATTACTTGGCTCTGTGGCCATTCAACAGAATGGGCAAGCCAAATAACACTGTTCTGCTCTAATTGCTGCTCTCTCTCTCTCACACTGTTGTCTCTATGAAAAGTGCTGTCGTTTTTTTAGTTTTGTTGGTGCCATGCTTGTGTGCTTGTGTGCCTGCGTGCGTGCGTGCGTGCGTGCGCGCATGTGTGTGTGCTTGCGTGTGTGTGTGTGTGCGCGTGCGCACACACACGCATCTGGGCAGGCTGGTACAACAGACAGATGTCACGCCATTCGCTGGTCTGTGCTTGTTCACACTCCATTCTACAAAATGGCTTCGGAATTAGTGGATCCCAAAACTCAGTCGATCTGTGTGTGTGTGTGTGTGTGTGTGTGTGTGTGTGTGTGTGTGTGTGTGTGTGTGTGTGTGTGTGTGTGTGTGTGTGTGTGTGTGTGTGCGTGCGTGCGTGTGTGCGTGCGTGTGTGCGTGCGTGCGTGCGTGGCTGAGTTGTAGAGGCATAGGGGTCTATTTCACACAGGCAATAGCCTGTCCAGTCCTGACTAACCAAAAACCCTGAACATGCCGATCGATCGGCGGCTGATAAGTGCATTGCAAAGCGACACGCGTTGTCAGCTCAGTAATCCCAACAATGCTGGCCAAGCTGTTTTTTGCCTATAGAGTATAGACATGTGTGAAATGGATAGTTTGTGTGCCGTTATATGCCATATATCTGTCCGAATAAAACGGATACTTGCTAACTTGCACTTTCTACATAGCCATAAGTCAGTGGTTCACGGAGTGGGGTGCGAAGACCCCTGTAGGTGCCCTTGAGGGAGTTCAAGGGGGTCCCCAGATAAATGATATGGTTAAGAGCCAAATGGACCCTGATGTGTTGTTCCTTCTCCCAGAATCAAAGATTTGAGTTAAAAGCGTCCGCTGTGAACAAACAAGATTTGCACACATTTGCATGATTTACAAAAACAAAAAAGCAGCAGACCTAGCTAATAGCACTATTTGCTTTTTTTAATACGTTTAGGCTAAAGTAACACCTGCGTGAAGAGAGGGGGCGCACATACATCTGTTTCTCCATAGTTCAGATTGACACGAAAGTTATGATTTATTTCAGAGTCATCTCCATGCATCTTGTCGTGACTTTTTGACCGAGGCTCGCATGAAAACCGGCTAAATATTTCACTGATTTTAAATTTAAAGCATGAATCCTGCACTGCCCACATTGAACATGAATATGTACGACTGCAGTGAGAGCAGTGTTGCATCCACGGGTGGAGAGCGGGGAATTTTCTTTTGAAGTTGCAAATCAAAGTTTCATATCTTACGTTCCGCCATTTGAGCGTTTCTATCTCTCAGCCGAGACACAATTCCTGCTCTGCCCCGTGTGGACTCGGATACCGCAATGATGAGCTTTCACAAGTTGTTACTGCGAGGCAAATAAATATTTTAAAAGTTTTTTTTTTTTTTTTCCGTAAATGAATTCACTATTTCGTCATGCTGTAGTGTCACATGGAAGTAGCAAAAATAGCCCAGCCAAAACCTCAAGACATGTTTTCACCTTTTAGAACGGCATACTGTATATTCTTATTGTATTGCTATTTTGTGATTTTAATCCTTTAAAGAGACCGTCTGGAGGTCTCCATCCAACAGCAGTGCGATGTCAATTATCGTATTGAGCTGCTCTAGCATGCGGATCAGCTCAAATTACTTTGTATTCATTAAAACTAAGACTGCGGCTGCAGTGTTAATGCTGAATAAACTTTCTGTGCCCTTTGCCCCCTCATTCAAACATTTTAATGCGTTTCACTTTGACCATGCAGTCCGTGCTTGACGAATGACGACCTTAAACAAAAACGACAAGTGAGAAAACTACGTCTCTCTGTCTCTCACTGCTCTGGGGACATGCAATGTCTATGAGATGGTTTGTGTGTGTGCGTGCGTGCGTGTGTGCGTGTGTGTACACACATGCACATCATCATGCCCCAAATGGCGGGCTACAGTATTGCACATATTGTAAGATTATCGTTATAACACACATCATATGTATAGATTCACATAAAAAAACGTATGGAGGGGGGTTAGGGGGTGGAGGGCGAACGGCAACCGTCGCCATAGAAACCCCCGATCCACGGTGGATAAAAAAAAAGAACCGGCATTCTTTCTGCTAGTGTATAAACATTTCCCCGAGTTGCCATGGAGAAATGTGGACTGTTTATCCCGATTTTCATACCGCCTCCGCGTGCGTGTGCGTGCCCGTGCAGGGGTGTGTGTGTGCGTACGTGCGTGTGTGCGCGTGCATCGTGAGAGAGGGTGAGAGAGTGAAAGCAGGTCTGTCTGGGGTTGGTAATGTATTAATATCCACAACAATTTATGGCTCTCACAGTGTGGTGCATTTTTAGGCTGTGGAATGTTCTAGCGAGGTCCACATGTTTCCACACTGTGAACCAGAGCAGTCGTTGGACCGCACTCTCTCTCTCTCTCTCTCTCTCTCTCTCTCTCTCTCTCTCTCTCTCTCTCTCTCTCTCTCTCTCTCTCTCTCCCCGTGCATCCATTGTGTTGGTGCACAGGTCTGCTGTGAGAGAGGGGTTATTCTGGGTTGCTGCAGAAACATTTTTTTCGTGTAGCTTTTATGTGTGCGTTTGTTCTTGTTCTTTTGTTTGTTTAATTTAACTCCTGAGAGTGTGCAAACATCCAGCTGGACCCTGGTCTGCTCGGGGGTCTCAGTGGGACAAACCTCAAGGACATACATCAATGCATGCCCGAGAGGCATCCTAACCAGATAGATCACCTGAGCTGACTTCTTTCCAAGCAAAGAAGCAGTGACCCTACTCCTAGTCTCTCGGGTGAACCTCTCATGAAAATGCAGTCCACCCGATGAAGAAAAATCTTTTTTGTCCACTTGCGCAAAAAACATGGAATGCAGCTGTGTAGATTACAGGAACGTCCTGTTTAACTTACCAGCAAACTCTGGTAAATTCATGCAAACTCCTGCATTGTGCCACATATACTGTACATACAGTATTATGTATATATTACTGTATATGCCCGCATCCTACCACCACACCTGTTATATTACTGTACTCCCACATTCTACCATCACACCTATAATACAGTGCTCACCCACTAACTCCTCTTTGCACACATGCAGTGCTTGTGACCGAGACTTGACGTCCTACTAAAAAAGCCGCCCCAAAAAAACAAGGCTTATTCCCTGAAATTCTTTCAAAATGTTGCTGTCACGAGAAATATTGTTCACATTTATTAAGACTCAGTATCTCTGGCTTTCGTTTTCCCCTTTTCTCTTTCTCTCTCTCTCCCTCTCTCTCTCTCTGTTTTGTTTGAGGGGGAGGTGGAGGGGTAAGTAAATCTGTGATTCATTTTTTTGGTTGGGAAAGGTTTTTGAGTCATCCAACATTTAATATCTGTACAAGTTATTTTATTAGATTCGTTCAAGTATACTGGTTGTTTCTTTGGCGCTCTCTTTCTCTCTCTCTCTGTCTCTCTCCCACCCACCCACTGTGAGAGGTGTTAAGGGAGCCTATGGCCATGGCTTATTTGCTGCATATAATGGGCTGCTCAGTGCCAGAGGATTGGCCTGGCGGAGAGGAGAGGAGAGGAGAGGAGAGGAGAGGAGAGGAGAGGAGAGGAGAGGAGAGGAGAGGAGAGGAGAGGAGAGGAGAGGAGAGGAGAGGAGAGGCACAACTTGCCTTGCTATTCTGGGCATATGTTTTCCTGGGTCTCTCGAAGACTGTGTGTGCGCGTGTGCTGTGCACGCAGCAAGTATGTATCCTGTGCGTGCAGCGTGTGTGTGTGTGTGTGTGCGTGCGTGTGCGCACACACATGCCTTCGGTTCAAATCAGCAATCGCAGATGTGGGGCCAAACAGGAGATTGAGGGATGAGCTGAGTGCAGTCCAGCAAACCAGACACAACGCAGACACAACACCTCCATGCAGACATCACACACACACACACACACACACACGCACACGCACACACCGCCGCCCTATCAGCCACTGAATAATCTAGTCCAGGGGTTTTCAACAGGTGGTCCAGGGACCACCAGTGGTCCTTGAGAAGGTTCCAGGTGGTCCCCAGGCTAAATGATGGAAAGCTGATTAACCAGATGTAACTCTTGAGAATGTAAACATGAAACCAAATGGACCCTGGCGGGTCCATTTGGTTTCATGTTTACACTCTCAAGAGTTAAAATATTCATCATCTGAATTAGCACCACTTAATTAAGATGTCTACACTGTTTTGTTGGCAAAATACAGCCTGGAATTGTGGACAAAACCAGAAGAATTCTTTAGTTTTAGGTCTTTGGGGCTAAAATGTCATCAATGGTGGTCCGTGGCTCAAATTCTGGAAAAAATGGTGGTCCCTGGCATCAAAAAGGTTGAAAACCACTGATCTAGTCTATTAAAACACAGAGAGAGAGAGAGCATTGAGAGCGAGGGAGAGACCAACCAACAGACAATAGCACAGATGCTGAAACACTTAAGGTGCTCGCTCTGTCTTTTTGTTAGTCGCGAGAGAGGCTGCACTTATCCTCCCTGACCAGAAACACAGAGTTTAAACTTGGACAGGAGTAGGAGGAGGAGACGTTTTTTCAGTGGGCGAGGAGGACCCTGTGCCAATGTAATCGTGCATGCGAGGGGGTGGGTGTGGGGGGGCGGGATATACGGCCAAGAGTCCAACAGTGAGCTAAGACTTTTTTTTCTCATCATCCTCATCACTTCCAGGCATTGGAAACGCCTGCCAAATACTGGCCGTTAATAACCGATCAGGTCTGATGGGTGAATACACACACACACACACACACACACACACACACACACACACACACACACACACACACACACACACACACACACACACACACACACACACAGGCGCGTGCGCACAAAAACGCACGCACACCGCCACAGTCACTTGCTAAAATAATACTTATCGAGACAGATTCCATTCGTGACACTTACAAATGCATGATGCTAAGTCAAGCAGTCCCCCACACTGTCTGTCTGTGTGCGACGTGTGTATTGAAAGTCACTTCCAATGCGCTAGCTGTAACTAAAAAAGACAAGCTCCTTTGTTAAATCTCTGTTATGGCGGTTGGCAACTCCCTAACCCCCAGCTGTGTCTGAGGCCTCCAGGCACGGTGAGGTGAGGTCCCCTCGTGTCCCCACCGAACCAATCAGCCATGTCTGTGCCCTGTGGACGGAATACAGATGCCTGTCCGCTCTAGGGCCATGGATTAACAAACTTTTCAGCCCCAGCCCCCGTTGTTCATGCTGCATTAATGCGTTTTTCTCCCCCACTTTGTGGGAGAAAATAGTTTTGTAAATTTTGATACCAATAACTACGTAAGCCAAGTGCATCTTACTTCCATGGGAACTGGGAAGTGAATCTTTCATGCCCAAAAATCGAGTCTGCCAGCTTTTGCAGCATTCCCAAACAGACAGAAACAGCGATTACTATAGTAAGGGCTCACTATCTGCGAAAAGAAATTAAATTATATCCCACGATTTTCTTTTTCTAATGCATTTTTTTCATCCAGTGTCAATGGAATCCTAGCGGCTACCCTCCCTCTGCCAACCTGTCGTGTGTAACGGGCTGACCTCATGCTTCCTTCAATGCATGTGGAGTCTAAGTTACTTCCCTGCAGTGGAAAGAGTGGATGGAAGGGAGCACATTGTTATTTCCACCCGTTTCCTTTCCCCTCCATCAGGCAAGGGGAGGCAGTTTAGAGACCAGGATTACTGCCATGTTTTTTGTGAGGTTATACCTATACCTTAGGGGAGAACATGCAAACTCCACAGCTTCCTGAAGCCCCCACTGTCCGGCGTTTGTCTCAGAGACAGGGTGCTGTGCATTGGCCAGGATGGATTCTTATATCACTGAATTGCTCGCTTTGCCTCCCGGCGCATTCTGAATAATTGAACGGCATCTGGCTGTGCGTGTCCAATTACGTATGCAGAATGCATGCGGCTGGGCCCGCTTCCGCTTAGCTGTATGCCCACCCATACACACACACACGTGCCCGCGCGTGTTTTGTGTGTGTGTGGGGTGCGATATAGTTGATCTGGGATATTATCAGTCTGATTGTAACAATCTGTTTATTGTTCCCCTCTAGGCTGTGTTTGTGCCATGTAGATCATGAGTCCATAAAAAATATCTTTTTGTCTCATCTCATTCCGTCTCTACGCCCCACCTCACTGTATCATTCATCGTTCGTGACCTTTTTATAACCCGCCTCCTCCATCTCTCTCTCTGGCGCATTAATTTCCAGTGGTCTTGAACTCTCCCACTCCTCATGATGAAAAGAGGAATGAACATTTGTTTACAGTGACGCTTTAACTTAACTGATCAAAGTATGTACAGTATATACAGTATGCATCATGCAACGTGTGCCAACTTGAGCATATGCAGTGATTGCGTGCATGTGTGTGTGTGTGTGTGTGGGTGTGTGTAGTGCTCTCACTCTGTCATGATATGACGTTTATTGGCAAGCACCAGAAAGACATTAATAATTTTGGCCTCACGCACGCGCGCGCGCGCGCGCACACACACACACACACACACACACACACACACACACACACACACACACACACACACACACACACACACACACACAGCACGTTGATTTCAATGAGGAGGACAGATCTGCCGCTGTGAAAAGACGGGAGTGTTCATTGAACCCTGCATGTGACTGTGTGTGTGTGTGTGTGTGTGTGTGTGTGTGTGTGTGTGTGTGTGTGTGTGTGTGTGTGTGTGTGTGTGTGTGTGTGTGTGTGCTGCAAATTGGTCTCAGAATGAAATCTGCATTCAGGATTTCTTTGTGTGTTATTTGACAGTCATACTGCTGGAACCCCTGAGAGCACTGCCTGCCTCACTGCCTGCAGGTGCTCAGTGTGTGTGTGTGTGTGTGTGTGTGCGCGTGCGTGTGTGTGTGTGTAATCGTGCATAATCTACCTACAGGACCTGTCATTTCCCTAGCGTTTGGATTCCTTCACTCTGTGCTCTTTAAATCTTGTATTTCACCTCATTTCTCCAGATCACTCCCCAAAAACCCCAATCTGATTATCATACCTGTCAGTCAGACATCAGTGATTAGTTTGCTGCCTCCCCCTGGCCATCCAGGGCAACTGATGGACATGAAAAGTAACTGGTTAGAATAATATGCTCCTTCCACTGCCTATGCGTCCAACACCCCCCTGACGGCACTCCATCATTTTCAGTGGAGTATATGCAAGTATAATATGCACATATGTATTGTAAGCGAATATGCACAGATTTTTGCGTATTCTAGGCGAGTATGGACTTCGCCTAGCATATTCGCCTAAACCTCATGAGACTGGGTTGCCCTACCACACTTCGGCCATCATAGCCTCTTGCCCCAACGTGCCCAAATGTGATGATGACATTTGTGACGGTGGATGTGGCCGTTTCAGCCCAAGGAATGCTTTATGTGCAAAACTAGTGCTTGGAATGGATTCAGGATCATGAAAACAGCCTGGTTTGTCAGGTCACATGCTAAGCTTAACGACGTTTAGAAAATGTTGCCTCATTGTGTCTTAACAGGTTGTTAATGGTGGACATATGGATTTGAGGCTCTCAAATCCACCCACACTTTTGCGAGGGGCACGGGGTCTTGTTGTTTTGTTTTTGTTTTGTTCCGTTTTTTACTTTCATAGACGATAAATCCAATGAGAAACAAACCTTTGCTCTCTGTGGTCCCGGAACTATCAAGAAAGCACCAAACTTTTTGCCTTAAAACAACAGCATTTTGTTCTTCCCAGCAGCCTGCTCTTACATAAACAGAACCTCCTGACATCGACGATGCGATGTAGACTTTGGCAAAACGCCACTCTTTATTTTGTTTCTGTTCCTTTTATCTGTCCTGCTCCGTTGTCCTCTCCCTCTGTCCCAAAACGTAGCCTGTCACTGCCTGGTGTACCATTTTGTGACGTCTACCTCTGTTTCTTTGCACGCGTTAGGCCTATTATGTCCCCGCGATAGCCTGTAGTAAAACCGCACCGTTTCTTTAATCTCGAACGTCCGTCGTCAAAGGCAAAACGACCTTCCCTGAATATTTCCCATGCTGTAATGTGGCAGTAAATCGCCTGCGTGGTTGTGCTCTTGTTTATCCATTTGTACACACACACACACACACACACACACACACACACACACACACACACACACACACACACACACACACACACACACACACACACACACACACACACACACACACACACACACACACACGGAGAGAGAGAGAGCAAGAATACAAATGGGTCCATTCGGTTCCATTTTGCACCCTCCCCCAGCCATAGTGCTGGGGGAGGATGTATTATCACAGAACGCCTTGGGTTTACCTAATTTCCTGGTGGATTGAGTGGGAGTTACAACGGGGTATAGCCTGACGTTATGTCACCCAGCCAGCTGTTCATAACCTGAAGTAACCTCTCTCTCCTCCTCGTAAGCCCCCCCCCCCCCCGCCACACACACACACACACACACACACACACACACACACACACAAACACACACACACACACACACACACACACACACACACACACACACACACACACACACACACACACACACACACACACACACACACACACACAAACACACTCCTTAAAAGCACATTATGTGGCTAGCTGTACTGCTGAAGTTCTGCCCTTCTGCTGCATGCTTGCAGTGATACCAACGTGCAAGCTTTAGTCCGCTTGTACCCTTTTAGGGAAGCTTTAACTGTACCTTCAGGATCTTTCACCTTTGGCATTCTTATAATGTTTAATGACACATAAGAGTGGTATTTGTAGGTATGAGTTGACTTGTTGCAGCTCCTATATCAATGGTTTATTTGTGATTGACTGATTATTTTTTAGAGTTTTAGCCACATGGGCAACCATTTAATAAGATTTAAACTCCCAGACCCAAAACTTTTAAAACTAAAGAAAGTTTTGCTCTCATTAGATACAGTCTAATTCCATACTGTATTGTTGTGGTTGGCATTTGGAGAGGTAACAGGCCAATGCTTAATAACTTATTTAGGTTACATTCAAGTACAGTATATACAGTTAAATGACTTAAACCAATCATTTAACTCTTGTGAGCATAACATGATTGCTTTACATATTACTGTGAAAACTATACCTCCACAATGCTGCTGCACGCTGCAATGACTTTTGATCTTATAGATCAAAATCTGATATTTTCCGGTAAAACCAAGCAGCCATAGCTAAGACCAAACATATAGACCCCTGGGGGGACACCCTGTCCAACAAAGCATATTTAGGGTTCAAATGGTTCAATCATAGAGTGAAAAATGGCTTTCTTCCGTGCCTTAGTTTTGCCGATGCCAAAGACCTCCCTCCTTCTAACTTCTCCATCTTATGTTAAGTTGACAGCGTTAGCGCATTAAGTCTCAAACCTGCCCTGCTATCACCATGGCTACAGATGCAATGCGAGCGAGAGATGATGTGAGTTTCCCCGACACTTCCAAGTGGAAGACTGTGTTGCTTAGCAACTCACACGGTCTGCAGTGGCAAGAAAGATACTGTATAGGGGTGTTTCCCCGAACTGAAGGGAGGTGTGTGTAATGTGCATGTGTGTGTGTGTGCGTGCCTGCTCGCACCCATGCGTGTGTGTGTTGTGCACACGGGCGGAGAAAGAATTGCTTGCGCATCTGTGCATATTACATGAATCCCATCTATCCCCCTCTCTCGGCTCTGTTGGCACGTACTTTTCCCATACGTGGAATTTAAGTTCCGCAGGGCAAGAAGCTTGCGGTCCTCGAGAGCTTATTATCGCCGCATTTGCAATTGAAATAACGGGAGAGAGAGAAAGAGATAGAGCCACGTAGCCACGGGGGACGACCTCGGAGATAAACTCCCCCGTTTTGTTTCGGAGTAATCGTCCCCGAGACGTCTGGATGTATAGTCAGCCCCTTTTCTTCTTTTTCTTGCTCGCATTATAGCCATTGATCTGGATCGTCCTCTGAGCCCCCAATGTGTCGATCGACGTCGTCTCATGGAAAACTCAAGGAAAGAAAAAAACGTTCACTTTCCAGGATTCCATTTCAAATGTGGCAAAAGTAAAAGATCCGTAGTCTCAAACTGCAGCACGTTCCTGTAACTTTTTACTCTTTTGCAAGCGTGGCTTTAAATCGCAATAAGAACACCCATCATAAAGTAGGATGCTGCACGACATCGACAATCTAAGACAGAGCGATGCTATACATCTCAGGGGACCGCATGTGTATCAATAATGTAACTGTGAAAGTTTAATGGCGTTTGCTTGTCGTGCATATAGATTCACAGCGTGGGGAATCCTTCGCTCAGCTTTCTACACCTGGTGCTATACATCGATAGATGTATAGATACCTGAAAAAACTGAGAGAATAATGGTGGTGAACTGTTCTTAAGGGCATATTTTGACTTTTTACTGATGGCGTGTGCATTGGAATGCTTTTCATTTAAACACTTAGAAATATAGTTTTATTCCACGATTTTTGCAGGGCCCTTTTTTAACCCAATGTCAGTTGTCTAATGTAATCCTGGACGCTATATGTGTATACATCTCTGGGGAGAGCAACCAACTGACATCATGCTTCCTTCTATGCACGAGGAGTCCAGGAGACAGTGAGGGAGTTTCCCTTGTCGGACGTAGCACCATTGAAGGTTATACCAACCAGTCATTTCCCCCTCCATCACATCCCAGTTGGCCAGGGGGAGGCAGTATATATGGGATTATATTGCCTATATCCCCTTTCCGATTACTTACACCTACGCATCATTATGCTGGTTCCCTGTCACGTCAGATATTGTGAAACAGAGTATAGGCTTTGTAGCTCAGTTGTTTGGTGCCAGCGTTTTTAGCATCTCTTTTAACATCTCTCGTTATCCCCCTTCTGGGCCTATAGTAAACTATCAGTTGTTTATTAGTAATACAACTCTGTTGACAGATACAAAGGCAGACAGAGTGAACAAAGCACACATATACACAGCGTAAATGTGTCCATTCACTCGCACGCACGCACGCACGCACACACACACACACACACACACACACACACACACACACACACACACACACACACACACACACACACACACACACACACACACACACACACACACACACTGAAGAATCACAAATTTGTGCACATAACGCGTCAACCATGTCTTATTCTGTCACAGGTTTCCCATCTCTCCTTGAAAGCAAAAGAAATAAATCAATACATGTCAAGGGACAAGCGTTGCGGTTTGTATTCATACTTTTTCAGAAAAGGCTTTGATCAGCTCTCTGTCAGACTCCTGCTCCTCGCACAAACAGGTGGAGGCAAAGGAAGGCAGAAAGTGTGACACGAGGGGGAAAAAGGGCTTGATCGCATATAAGGAAGCAGAGAGAGAGACAGAGAGAGAGAGCTTTGAGGAGTGTTGCAGTGTTGATGAGAGCGAGGCAGTAGAAGGGAAGGTCATGCACAGCTGTCTAACACTTCTCATCTTCTTCACACAGAACTCCTCCTCCTCCTCCTCCTCCTCCTCCTATAGTTCCCTGCAGGTATTCTCTGCTGCAGCAGCTTCAGCACAACAGGTGTAGCTCGTTGTGCCTCGTTTCCACCTGCTGTCATCATCGCACTCTATAGGAGCAGTGATTCAGTTCTGAGAGAGAGAGAGAGAGAGAGGGTGGGTGTTTGTTTGCAACATAGTGAGCTAGTGCAGTTGTGTACTCAACTTTTCCAAAATAATCATAATGATTATTTTGAGAAGCACTCGGAATGCAGGAGTTGAGGCATTACATTTCCTTTGACTCTGTTCTACAGATACTGTGTATATTGTGAAACTGTCACGTTGCATTGTGTTATGAGGTCATGATGTGAAGATGTCAGCCACCATTGTGATTCTGTTAAAATAAGTGGTGTAACGTTGGAAACTTGGAATTGAATGACCTTTAAAATTGTTTTAATGCCAAATGTAGGTCTATGGAAGCGATCACCCAGTTCATATACTGATTATCTTGGGGGTCCCCCAGTTCCACAGAAATAAGACTCCATACCATCTACTGTATATCTATACTATATAATCTATAAATAAGGAAATGTCTGAATGAATGAAACCGCCGTAACTCCTCAATGGGTGCACCAATCGCTCTGATTTCACAGGGCATTAACAGTAATATTACGAAGAGATAAACAAAGCCCTTTTTCAAATTAACACATGATTGACTAATAATGCATTTATTGGTGCATTAAATTAAATTAACATTGGCGAAAACGGTTAGGCCCTAGTAATACCAATTGGCTTGTTTAGTGTGTTCTGCACACGCTGTTCCAATTAGGCATTTTTGTTATATTCTTGTCATTTCCCCACTAATCATCCCACATCCATCCAACCTAAATCTCCACTATGTTTCACTGACTTAGCTTACATCTTTCTGTCAGTCCTTTCCTTCTCCCTACAGCTGTGTGCGTGTGTGCGTGCGTGTGCACCTGTCCGTCCCGTACAATCCTGCCCTTTCTAAAGCAGTCTGGGCGACAGGTTTTAATGAGAGAAGCCGGTTCTCTCAGGCTGTTGGCGCTGGTGCTGAATGTCACCTCTGGGAGGCTGTTTACGTGTGACAGCAGTCACCCCGTACTTCCTGTTCTCCTTCCCCGCCAGTCGGACACCCGGGGGGACGGCGGTCATGGCATTATGACGGCTGACGGCGCAAAGTTCAGCCCCATCCAAGCAGGTCAGATGTGTCTGTAAGGTCCTGGCAGAGTTGATTTGGCCCAAGGGCGGATGTAACATTTCCCAATTGGGGGGGCAGGAGAAAATGTTATGTCATCAGCCGTGACGCGAAGTGACACGGGCGATGATGATGCACCCATACCATTTTCCATTACAGGACTTTTATTAGGCAATTAAGCATCAATAATAACATCAGTTGTTGAAGTTGCAACAGACACGCAGCATGCATAAAGCTAAAGGTCTGACTCAGAGAGTTTTCTATTTTCAATGATGAAATACTGTTGGTTTAGTGGTCCTTTCATCTCGCCCTAATGGCTCTTTTTGCATTTGCTGAAAATAGCTGATCTTCAACGATTTCTTTGGCTTATAGTGGATCTCTTGTGCACTATGCCCTTGATAACAATTTAGACTAGTTTTTAGTTGTTGTCAAAATTGCCATTTAGTCATCCTAGCTTATTTTTTTATTTCATTTACACCTCCATTTTGTTTTCATCACAGTATTATTCAAATAAATCAACACGGTATGCTAGCACCTCTTATCCAGCTCTGTGATCTCTGAATGTGAAAGTTGAACTGGGTATTCCCCTTGAGTAGCATGGCAATTTGTTCCGGACTCCTGGATACAAATGCAAACAGTGAGCCACTCTGTTAACGAGATGCAGCATTGCATAACGAATACAGTAAATACACAGATCCAGATAGCTGCCCCCCCCAGCCCTCAGCTGTTCAACAAGACAAATTGGTTACAATGACCCGGATAATAACTCATCAGCATGAAGAACGCTTTTTAGTCCTCCGTTTTATTTGCAGCACGAATAAAGCGGTTGTTAAGTGCACGCAAATTAAAACGCCAGCAGAAAGAGGTAATCCATCTCCCAAAACGAGGAAGATTTAACTTCATCTCTTTATGGGGAATTCTGGGAAGAAATAAAAAGAAAAAGCCATTTAGCCTCTTGAGTGGGTATGGAAATCTACATGGAAAGCAAAACTGTTCACCAACTTGGAAAGAACCATTTGAGACTACACCCCAATAAATGATTCATTAAATGTACTTTACAAATGTAATTCACAAGAAGTCTACGCAATTAGAGCAGATTGCGTTACTCTCCTGTGGTACCTTGTCAATACAGCATAGTATTGTGGACAAAATACTACCATGTCTCACATAAAATAAATAAATAATGTACCTTTATATGTAAAATGTTGAAAACCACTGGCCTAGGAAAACCTGAGAGCACTGTATATACTGTAGTGTAGCTACAGGTTTGTAGCAGGTAGATCTTGTAATTCTATTTGGTCTTACATCAATTCCTGAGTAACTGTAGGTTTCTCAATCTTTAGATGATCTATATTTGGCTCTTTTTTTCTAGGCTAATAAGATGTGAGCTTATCCCACATAAGCATCTACCTTTTTAATTGTAATTGTTTTTTTGTTTTTGTTTTTTCACAGGAGCATGTTTATCAATTACCGCTTTGATCTGTGGCACTTTTCATAAATGTGACGGCCGATTGCGAATCCAATATTTCAGCAGGTTGCGTCACCTATACATAACCTTGTTTATTTTTTACAAAACGAACTGTGCTTGCCGTAGGTGGCAAACACATAATCACACAAATGTTGAGTCCCCATCAAATGAAAATGCGACCATTGTGTGGGAAAATAACCACCCTTACAAGTGTTTTTTGCATGTGTTTGGATCCAGTACAGACCCCTGAGGTTGACTATAATTGGTTAATAACAAATCGTGCACTGAAACTCCTGGTAAAGAACATTGCATGGGCCCTTCCTGTATTGGACGTACTTTCCATGACCTTTCTGATCCATCATAACATCACGTTTACGATTATAAATCCCACCACAGCCCTAGGATGGAGACATTTGATTGGCTCATTGGCAGCTATAGATCTACAAGTTATAGTGTTAGATTTAAACATAGTTGCAAAAAGATTAGTGGCCAATCAGAGCGGGATTTGCCTAGAGCTGTGGTGTGATCCAAAATAATGTGCCCTGGATATTGCAGCATCAATACTGCAATAGAATACAAAAAAGTCTAAAATTCAAAATTCACTTGAGTATAAGTACAAAACTATTGGTATCATAACATACTTATTTCAAGTTTTCAAATGTATAACAAGCTAGAAGCTTACGACACATTGTGAGCTTGTAGATCGGCTATTTTCAAAAGGCCGAAATGTTTATAGGGCTGAAGTGCGTAACACATGTTTTGTAATAATAATTATAATCCAAAGTACTGTAATTAGTAGCTGGTGTTGTCGAATAAACGCAATGGAGTAAAAGGTGCTGATATTTGGATCTGAGATGTGTGTGGTGGAGTAGAAGTAAATGTATTGGATATTGGCAAACCGTACTTAAGTGTGGTACTTTAGTAGACGTACGTACATTAGCTTTCACCACAGCGTAGATGGAGAGCAAAGGGCCTGAGATCTCTGGAGATACAGAGGATGGATGTGCTGACCTGCCCGACTCTCGGCTCAGAGTAAACAACGCTGAAAGATATAGTAGCTCTTTTTGGGACTACAGCGGCTCTTCTGTATCGATCGCTGTGCGAGTGTGCTATAATACGCAACCGCATCTCTTTCTGCAGACGCTATGTCTCTGTTGCTCTCCTGGAGGAAGAAAGGGGTTGGATTGAATGTGATGAGGGCAGTAAAAACAGTCTTAACTTTCTCTCCACTGGGTTCACCGTCGCACACGCACGCACGCACGCACACACACACACACACACACACACACACACACACACACACACACACAGACACAATGGCACTGTGGACCCAAAGGGCAAGAGATTTTTGGAGGCACAGGAGAATAAAAAGTGGAAGACAGGCTTACTGGGTGTGGGTGTGGGTGTGCGTGTGCAGGCGTGCGTGTGCAGGCGTGTGTGTGTGCACGCACACTAGAGAGAGGGAGAGAGAGAGAGCATGACAGAATGCAGAATACTTTTTGATTCAAGATTCTGGAGCTGTTGAAGAGCCTGAATATCCTGCTGCCTTTGATGACTGCACGATTTCTGTGTGTGTGTGTCTGTGTTTGTCTGTCTGTGTGTGTGCGTACACATGCACACACGCTTGCACGTACATAGACAGCCATTGCTTGCCGTCAAGAGTTTTGACAAAGCATATCCCTGTGTGTCTTGGCTCTAATTTAATCCATCCCTCGGGGCTTCAGCGTTTGTTTATTCGCTGACACCACGTAGGTGTGTGTGTGTGTGTGTGTGTGTGTGTGTGTGTTCGCATCTGTTTGTGTGTGCGCGCTGTAAAACATCAGTGCTAATTCAACTCTGATGATCCATTTGGGTCCATTCTTTAACCCCACATCAGTTAAATGAAGGCTGACAATTTCACGGTGTGACTGTGTGTGCCCTTCCTGCGATTGAACACGTCTTAGGTTGAAAGTGGTTCTTCTCCCCATTGTGTGCATGTCCTGCGGTTTTAATTAACATTTACAGCGGTAGGTAACCTCGCAAATAACATGCAGTAATAATGCTCTCTGAACTGCCTGATGGGAGGGGAAAGGAACAGGTTGGAGTGACATGTTCATTCTTCCATGTGCTACACAGTGCGTCCAACCGTCTAACGTATGGAATGTCAGAACGTGTTCAGACATATATCCATATATGGTGATCTAGGGGTTTGAGGTCAGATCTTATGGATATTGATGATATTAGGGATTCAGGCTTACCTGTAATTGTGACCACAGGTCGTATTACTATGACGTCAGCAACCTCCATATATGGGCTGCCTTAATAGTGACAACAGTTGAATAGAATACACTTGACTGACGGACACAAAATCAAGATTTCATAGTAAATGCGACCTGAATCTGGGGCATTATTTGTGCCCCAAATGTATAAATCCCATACACTATTATGACAGCCAGCGTTTCCACACGCCACACAGGGTCCCCTTTTTTAACTTGAGCACCTGCCCCTCAAAATGTCTGTATATTGTGCCCAGTAACTAGGTGATTAAAAATAGGTTCCAAAATTGTGCAATAAAAAAGTGTGGTACTGTGGCTGTGTATTTTAACCACAAACAACTAAAATCAGAAGTATTAAACAGAGAGGCAGAAGGAGACGTCCTCGGGGTTGTGATGATCTTTATTCAAAGTGCAAAATAGCAGATCTTCGCCGCCTGCTACTGCCGGTGACGGTGATTTATATAGTTGTCACAGAGCAGAGGCGAAATACGTTGGGTGGAGATACTTCAGACTGAGTGATTTTACATATAGATGAAAAGAAACATTTGCTCTCAGAAATATCTCGGAGGAGCCGTACAAGACAATAGATATGCAAGTTTGGTCCCAGCGCTTCAACGATCAGGGTAAAATGTAAATGACTGTCCCCCTGCCTGGGAACTCCTGTTAAGACTTCAAAGGCCAGACAGCTCCTCAGGCACCTTTTACACCGGCCTGTTCTTTTTGCTTCGAGTGTGCAAAACCATACCTATGTTCATTTGTTATCATCATGAGACTTCCCCAGTTGATTACTTCCTTACAACATGAAGAAGGCAAACGTTGCTCCTGATTCTTATTAAATAAATGCTCTTGAACTTGGGAGGTGCAGTGTGCGGGTCTCCTGTCTTCAACACTCTCACGCTCAAAATTAAATTGGGTGTCATTTTATAGTATATGCAAATGAGGCATTATATGGGAAAACCATAGCTTACAAATCTTTTCAAAGCTTTTCATATTACTTTACTTATTGTATATTGATCCTATAAACAATTTTATATAGGTCTGATTTTGCCACTCAGTTCATAATTAATGTTCTGATTTTGGAGGTCTGGCTCATGGACTAAAAACTCTGTCTGACTTGAACCGGTTCCCAACCCATTGGAAAAGGGGTCTGACTGTAGTCAAGTAAAATATCTACTGTACAAGCATGTTATACAAGACTATGTGCATCTTAAGCCCTTTTCACAGGGACACCTTGCAACTCCTCGAGTCCAAACGGATGCAAGGAGTTGCAAGGCGTCTTTGGTGTGACGGCCCATTGACTTAGATGCGTTGAAATGCTTGGGACAATGTGTCAACATGCAACAAGACATATCACACTGTGAAAGAGGCTTTACTTGTGTGAAGGAAACGAATGCTTCCCATACAGTATGTGGAGTTCTACATGTTTGGGTTAGGCATGCCCTAATATGGACTGTGTGATGGACGCACAGACATTTCTGCCTGGCATATTACATAGTAATCTTGCTCACTGAGTTGTTAAATGAGCAATTATGGTCTCAATATTCCTCAAAAAAGAAAATAAACAAAAGTAAAAACAACTAAGCAGCCAGAGTGGTGGGTGGTAAACACATTCATCCATAATGTGCAAATAGAACCCCAGCGATTGAGTTCGATTTTGTAGACAGAGTCAGAGTCCTATTATTACTCAGGATTGTACAGAGAAAAGAGAGGGAGAATTGTGTGTGAGTGTGTGCGTACACGTGAGTGTGTGCGTCCATGTTTTGCCAAAGAGAGGGAGGAGTAGCGTTTTTATTAATTGCATTAGTCACATTATAAATAATCCATGCTTTCATTGGGTTCGTGTTCCTTTCCACGGAGCGTATTATCCGTGCTTTGATGGATGACTTGTTTTGGTGAAGTCTCTTCACTGTGCGGCGCGATGTCCAATAAACAACAAACATCGATGTGGGCCTCAGGCGTACGCGGCTAGTAAGAGTCTCTCTGCCTCTTCTACGTGTTTCCAAGGACACAGTGAGGATGTCTGTGGCGCTCACAGCACTCTCACATACATTTTAGTCATCTGAAATGAATTTTAACTGTAGTCGCTGGGACACGATGTGAGCTTTCGGATCAGCAATTTCCCCCTCCGGCCACCCACCACTAACATTTTAGCCTAGTTTTTAGTTGTTGGCAAACTTTTGTTCACAGCGGTCAGAGATACAAAGTCTGTTGTTTGTTAGAGGCTGAAGTCAAATGTTTCTCTCTGTCTGTGTCTGCACAATGCATTGTTGGAAATGCCTCATACATCTTCATTATTGGTTTGTCATTGTGTTTACCTAATTCATCAGTCTGTCAGGCAGTCAGATGGACAGTGAAGAAGAGTGCAAGTGACTGAGTGCCAGTCATTCACTCAGCCAGTGAATCACTATAGTCTGCACTGCAGACAGGCTTTGTATCCATCTCGGCTCATGTTTATAATAATAACCAACCAGACTTTATTTCAGAGTATGTTCCCTTCCCTACTAGTGATTCAATAGACCAAACCCCACCAATGCGTTAAGTCTCTGTCTGTTTTAGTGTTAACTCCTCACAAACCGCTTAGACCCAATGAGTTGCATGGTGACATGTTGGTACGGTTGGGGCATCACAGCACGTCACCATTGACATTATAAAAGCCATTCTAATATACTCAATTTGCACGTGTTCTGTGCTGACAATGGCCGATCTAAAAGATCACTAGTTGAGGCATTTTTCACACCCGCTATCTTGCTGTAGCCTCACCAGGAAACCAAGGGGGAGTTAGTACAGATCGCATTGGCTCACGGATTGATCCGTCGACAGAGGGAAGATGTGGTCAATATGCACTTTGTATAGATTACCATATGTGTACTGTAAGTACTGTATACTTTGTGTCTTGTGTGGTGTGATTCTGGTTGTGTTCGGGTGTGCATGTCTGTGTAAGTCGTTCCAAGCACATACACTGTATGAATGTGACATTATATTATATCCTGATTATGAAAAAAAACAGAATAGCACCCCAGCGTCACAGACGCTCATGTCCTCCTTTGTATTACAAATTCTGTTCTGTGTGCTTAAGCCGGTAACTAGGGCTGGCTGGGTCCCACAGGAAGACCCCTCCCCACATACACACACACAGACACAACTCCTCCGATACTGACAGTGCTGGCCTTTTATAATAAGGTCCCATTCTTCTGTTGCATGGCATGTTGTCATCCGTTGAGTCTGACGGTGGTGGTGGGCTCTGGAATGGACCTGCAAACATGCCAGCATGTGCCTTAGTGTCTTACGACTGATGAGGTCTATGAGCCAGGCTGTACACTAGAGACGGAATTGGCACCGCCAACGGTGCACCGCCACTATCGGTCTAAACCAGGCGTCTGCAACCTTTTGGAAATGAAGTGCCATGTTTTCTTTTCTTGGTAGTCATTTTGCCACATACGTAGTTGTTAATGACACCACTTCAAAATGTCCAAATAATATTTTGTTTGTCCTCAATTATTACCTTTTCCCCTTAAAAACAATACATGGGTATTGACACCGTTTTAATGAATATAGAATGTGTGTGCAGGATCTAATTTGCATACAAATGTTCATTTGACTGCATCACTGATCGCCTTCCTGCCTGCCACATCGTTTGCCTAATCCTGTCCGAAAACTAAAGCCTATAGGGTCCTTGAAATGAAAATTTTGTAGAACACACCGTATTACATCGGCCCTCTTGTGTCCATGATTCCATTGTAAACATGACGAGATGCACAACCTTAATTGTCCTGTTGTTTAGAACATGATGACGATTGACGAACACGTTCACCACTCACTACATAGCGACAACGCAGCGATTCCTATTTTTTGTACAGTCAGGCATTTTGCCATGATTCCTCCCTTGTGATATACAGTAGTGGACGCTGTTGCAGGAGTGCGGCTTCAGCGAAAGACCCTTTTGCCGGACCACATGGGTAAAGGTTATACATTGAGAGCAACAATGTCAGTTTAAAGAGGTTGCTTTCTGGTTCAAAGTGCCATTGGATTTCATTTCCATCTAGAAACCGCGGGCGGTCGTCTTGCATTGATCGCTGGCTGTGGGGAACGGTTCCGGTTGAAGAGGCTCAACTGCACATTGGCGATTTAAAAAGCCTTGTTGTTTCTAGGGCTTGCGGTGCTCGGCCCAGGGCCTGTTCATGTTCACAAATGTATTGACCAGGGCTGTCGGAAGAAATAACACAGGCTTATGCAGATCCTTCACATCGATTCCTTTTCCAAGGATCTTTTTTGTCAGCCGAGGCAGTCAGTGCATGGCGGACAGGAACAAAGTACATTTGCATAAGCGATGTTCTTGAGTGGTGTTTTTTTCTTTTTTTTTTCTTTCTTTACTCCACTACATCTCAGACTCTAATATTATACTTTTATTCCACTACAACGTGTACAAGCTCACAATGTGCTCTACTAAAATGAGCACTTTCGGTTCTTGAGAGATGCATTTTTTAATTTTAAAATAGTTTTCTAGTATATTTTTCATGAGCGAAATTTAGGGGAGTACTGTACATCACAGTAGCAGGCCTTTTGGCCATATTATGCAGACTGCATCCATCTTTTTTTTCAAGCAAGGTGGTAACTAGATTCAATTTCCCATTGATGGCCCATTCATCCAAACAAAAAAGTGCTCTCTAATTGATTGTATTAAACAATGACACACTCAACAAAATTGCAGCTGAACGGAAAGCTGGAATTATCCTCTTTCAATCTGAAAAGTGTCTCATACAATATCCACTGTGGATATGTCATGAGCTACTTCCTGTCAAGTGGTGCAGCCACATGAAGAGCAGTGCGTCCTTCTTCTGTCTGTCTGTCTGTGAAAATCTGGCACAGGGAGCACATGGGAAGCTCATTTTGTGTTTTTAATAAGGAACAGAAATATCTGTTTTCATGTCTGTCTGTCTGTCTGTCTGTCTGTCTGTCTGTCTGTCTGTCTGTCTGTCTATTTAGGGTACCAACGCTTCAAAGTGTTGGGAGTTTGGGAGTGCTTGTTGCAAACTTTTTTTTTTTTTACTTTACATTGAAAAGCAGGCTGCTTTACTGATTGATAACGAGCACTTCCAAAATCTGACAGAAAATAATTTGACAGGAAGTAGCTCATACTGTAGCATGTTGATTATTAGGAAACAAAAAACTTCACAGATTGAAAGAGCAGAATTCATGTTTTCCGTATAGCCTACAGCTGCAAGGCTGGTTGAGTTTGACATTGTTTAATCCACAATTTGACAGGACTTTTCTGTTTGGATGAAAGGGATGTCTATGGGAAGTTACACCTAGATAGCACCTTGCAGGCAAGATGGATACACTCTGCGTAATATGGTCAATAAATACAGTACTTCTACTGTGAGTTATTCGTTCACCCCTGGAGGAAATGGAAAGAAAACTAGCCCAGCAAAAGACCTGGAGAGTAACAATATACATTCTAAGCAGGCTACTGTGCTTTGGGGTATTTACTTTATTACACTTCTACTTCACTACATCTCAAAGGCAGATATTGTACTTTTTCTGACACTATTCTGTGGAGGTTGTGTTGCGGCTGCTCGCCACTGTCGACCCAGATGCATTGTGGGTCAGGAGTAATTTAACAAGTGAGTGGCGAGGCTAATGTAATAGACAGAGGGACAGGTCATTCATTTGTCTTCTGGGCCTTAGCTGGGGACGTTTTCCCTTTGGTCCACCGTGTGATATTATGGTGATGATTCATTTACCCGCAAACAAACAAACATGATAAACATGCCCACACTTTTTAACACGGTTATCACCAACACATACTCTGCAATGGGTTGACAAACAACGGCGCTAACAGCGGTGGACGGCCTAAGCTGTGCGTGTGTGTGTGTGTGTGTATGTGTAGTGTGTGTGTGTGTGTGTGTGTGTGTGTGTGTGTGTGTGTGTGTGTGTGTGTGTGTGTGTGTGTGTGTGTATTTGAAGTGGGTATCAGACTATATTCTGGCTTTATAGATGAACTGTTTAAGCTCATCATTGATTGTTGTCACACAGACTGGGCTTGGCGTTTAGCCTAGCCACATTCCGCAGGTCCTGTCTTTTGACTCGGCAGTCGATACAATGTGTGTGCAATGCATCAAGCTGTCTGCACATGCACTAACTAATAGGACAGACACTCTCTCATGCCGTTACTCAGTCAATCCACTCTCTATCACTTCCTCTTCCCTTTACTCTGTCCGGATCAGTGTTGGTTTTCATTTTTAGTTTAGTTATGGTCTTTTATGTGGATACCGTTTTGGCCATATTTTAGTGATCTGAAACGTTATTCCAACCAGTTCCTGTTCCCTCCAGCAGGCGCCCCGGCTGGCCAGGGAGAGGCAGTTTAGACCTTTTTTTTTCGTATTTTAATAAGAAATAACACCATGTTTTCTAGGCTTCAACGGGCTTATCACACTAATGCATGAAAATGATTCAATTGAATTACTGCCAATAAGCTGATTACTTCCAGTAATCAGGGTAATTAGCGAGCATGTAATCATGTCCTAATTGCTATCCAAACAGGTGCGGCATATAGGCATCTCCTCCCCCAGTGCCCTCGCTGCCAGAGTGGACCCCGCGCCATGGACATTATATATTAGACCGTTCTGACAATGAACACGTCACACCTTCATGCAGCACTTCATGTTGCATAGAGAAATTTGAATCTCGTAATATAGGGGCTTACTAGAGGATGGTGTTATTAATACAGTACATCTTTGCTATTCACTCCAATATCCCTCACTCATGCACGCAAACGCACTGTACCACTCTTACAAAATGTTCTCACAGCAAACCCTGTACTCCTACTCACATCACTCACTCACTCAGTTCAATTTAATTGGCATGAGAAAACATACTGTCCGTTGCCAAAGCAAAGCGTAGGGCAATATGATCAAAACAATGTCCAATCTCCAATAAATCAATGTCTATGTTTCCTAGACCTCTGGCTTGCTTGCTCACTCACCTGCTGCACAATCCCTCTCAACGGTTTCTCCTTAGGATATAGAAGGTTAAAGTTGATAGAGGGAAGGTTTTCAGCCAAAAATTAAAATATACAGTATATACAGTACATATATATATATCACTTATGTCACTTTTCCCTCCTAGGCGGTCCAGCCTTTGCTAGTGTCCACAGAGCGGACGCTGGCGAGTCCCCACCAATGCGGTGCTAGTGTGTGGTGGAGTGAGGAGTGGGTTGTGTGGGGAGGAGATGGCTTTTTATCATAGCGCAGCCGTCTCCTGCTCTGTTTATAAACATTGGAAGAGTTGCCTCTATTTCCTTTAAACACACAATACACAGAACTGTGTTCACTCTACTTCCACTTATAGAAACATTGTTGCTGGTATCTCTGTGGCTACGTGTTTATTGTGTGTAATGATGTGATGTTGTATATGCCTGTACCTGTCATGATGTTTTCCTTAACCGTGATGCTGCACATGGTTCGAGCGGGCGTCCATGCTGGTGATCCTGCTGAACTGCGTGACCCTGGGCATGTTCCAGCCCTGCGAGGACATCCTCTGTGACTCCGACCGCTGCAAGATACTACAGGTAGAGTAACAGACGCATGCATGCACGCGTGCACGCACGTGCACATGCACATGCACACACACTACACGCACACAATCACCGCATATCTCAAATTGGCACACGTTGAATGATGCATCATACTTTGATCAGTTAAATTAAATGTCACTGTAAACAAATGTTCATTGCACTTTTCATCAGGAGAAGTAGGAGAGTTCAAGACCACTGGAAATTAATGTGCGAGAGAGAGGGGGGGGGGAGAGCTAGGGAGAGAGAGAGAGAGAGAGAGAGAGAGAGAGAGAGAGAGAGAGAGAGGCAGGCAGAAAGACAGAAAGAGGTTATCAAAAGGTCACGAACAATGAATGATAAAGTGTGGTGGGGCATAGAGACAGAATGAGATGAGACAAAACATATTATTCATGGACTATGACCTATACCAGGGAGGCACTGGATGGTAATTAACCACAAGGTTGTCAGTTCGAACCCCTGTGGGTCCCCCAGAGTTGGTGTTGCAGTTGAAGTGCCCTTGAGGAAATCACTGATTGTGTGTGCATGTGTGCTCGTGTGTGCATGTGTGCATGCGTGAATGTGATGCACAATTATGTGAATGCACCATTTACCATTTATACCAGTGGTTCCCAAAGTGGGGTCAAAGTGGGGTCAACCTACAAGACCACCTGTTCACATTGTCCATTCTATTCAAAAAACAGACTTGTAGACATCTCATATTTGGGACAAGATTAATGTCATATTTGTCAGACATTTGCCATCAGTATCAGCTGAAAATCCGAACAGGCGCAGCTGATTGGCCATCAGCCCCGTCACTCAACAGTGTCATAAACAAACATGGCGGCCTCCACTGTGGTGAATCGCAAACTGTATCAATTTGGCTATTAAACCAACCTATGATAAATAGTTGCTTTAAAGAAGTGCCAGGTTTTATAAATATCATCATCCAACATGTTTTACCGCTTTTGTTCATATTGCAAGTAGCGCTCGTCGGGTGTGTTTGTTCGGTTAGCAACTGGGTTAGCCCATTAGTAGCCTGGTCTAGCCCTCAATGATTTTGGCCTTGGGGGGCGGGGGTGTCGTGGGATACCCACGGCGGAAGTGCTGCGCTCTGATTTGATCTCACTAACGTGTCGTCATCTCCGGCCCCTCCCACGCCCGTCCACTGCTGTTCTACGTCACATCATTTAGAGCAGTGGTCTCAAACTGCCGGCCCGCGGGCCATTTCCGGCCCCCGAGATGATATTTTGTGGCCCCCACCTTAATATGAACGTTTAATATTAATGTGGCCCGCGACGGCCGCGAGTCCCCCCGTCAAATGCCGACCAGGCAACCAAAAGCATTTGCGGGAGAACAGTCTGTTACTATTGACTGTTGATGGCTGAGATCCTGTTTAAAGCCCGCCTACTGGCTTTGCCATTTACACAGAATAGCAAAGAGGAACCGGATATCCCCCCGTGCAGTTTAGTTCATTCTGATTTGTCGCTGAACTGTCAATCAAACGAAATGCAATGACGCCATTGGCTGCAGTACGGGCGAGATCCTGTCATGGCGTCTCTCTATCCACCGCTCCTTGTTTACAAACACATGTAGGGAAAAGAAAACTTTGCCTTTTTACCAAGGACTGCGTTCGGTTTGATAAATAATGACAGCGGAGCCGTTTTCTATAGCCCGATACGGGCGGACGCATGGATTATAAAGCAACACGCTGAGCTTAGGTAAGTAGTCTAAAACGAGCTGTTGTGTCCCCCTTGCCCGTAGTGAACGGTGTTGTCGTTGCTCCAGGGCAGGCTTACATCTGCGCTGGATAGAATCATAGCCATCTAGTAGAAAAGTTGCGACATTGTGGGGTCAGAAACCGAACGTGCTGAATAGTATTTTCAAAGCCCCATTGCGCGACCACTGCAGACAGCATTGCCAGCAAAGATGAGACGTCGCGCAACTGGTATATAGTTTTCAAAGAGGCTAGCGCAAATAAATAAAAGCCTATTTAGGCACGTGTAAAACATGACAACTATTGGGAAACCAATGCTGCTAATTGGGCCTAAGTGGCGATTCTGATGGTCTACTCTAGCGTCATGTTTGCAAGACTAGTTTTTCAGTGACTCTGACAAACTATATTTTTGATTTTATTTATTTTATGACGCTGCTTTGTAGTGGCTGTATAAGTTCAAAATTGCTGTAGTTGGCTTTGTTAGGAGGAATATAAATTGATAGCTAAAGTAAAGATTTTGTTACTGCTTCCTTATTGGTTGTAATTCATGCCATCACAATCAAATCAGAGCCTCTTTGTTGATGGGTTGGCTGGTCCAGTTAGTTTGTCCAGGTGTATTGTTTGTAGGTTCTATTGTCCAGTAAATAGTTCATTTAATATTGTTCAATTATAGTCCTTATCATCATAATCCTATTATGTGCTACTGAATGAAACAGATAGCACAGTGGTATCAAAAGGAAGGAAGGAATCGAAATAGAAGGAAATAGAAAGAAAGGAATAGAAATATACTTAAATTTAAATGAAATGAAGGCGAAAATGGCGAAAAAATAGGCTTGAAATGGCAAAAAAACGTTTGTCCATGTGACGCGCTGTGGCTGCGGCCCGGCCTCAACCAGGCTCTGCTTCTAGTGGCCCCAAGGCAAATTGAGTTTGAGACCCCTGATTTAGAGCGACGCCCACCCCGGAAGGTTGACACGCCCCTCAAGGCCACTTTCCAACGCGCGTTAGTCCAGGCTTTCCGTTTTCGCGCAAGGCGGACGAAAATGAAAGCCTGGGTGTCGATTAGCAACCGGGCTAGCCCATTAGCCACATGATTGACAACAATGTTGTCTGCTATCCTACAGTTGTGATTGTTTGGTATGAACCAATCACTGAAGACTGCCACTTTGACCATGTCCATCCCATAAACTGCTGTCGTGGTGAGGGCTTTCAGACTGAAGAATGAAGTGAAACTGAATGATAATTCAGACTGAGTGTCATGCTACCCCTCAAGAAGACTGAAGGGTAGAAAAGTCTTTGGAGCATTCAGAAGCCAGTCGGGAGCCTCCGCTCCGTTCTTCATCATTGTGTTTTCACAGTTTGGCTCAGTGCCAAGACTCTAGAGGACGTATGTTATTCTTCTTTGAAGGAACAGCCACAAGCAACACAGATAGAGGCTGTCCTGACCTCCCATTGACAGTGCTCTCTTCAGACTGAGAGCTACAGTATCTGTTCATTTTAAACCAACAATAGACTTGCTCATATTACAGCTCCACGGTCATCGTAGGTTATCTCTATGAAGACAAAACTCCATAATGTCATGTTTATGAGCAGTGTTGGGCAATATTAATAATATGTAATAAAGTAATATGTTACATATTACTTTATTACTTTCCCAAGTTACCCCCTCCAACCCGGAAAAGAATAGAGATGTTCAACGCATCTGTTTAACGACAACTGGTGAGTGTGAATGTGTTGTAGTGTATGTCATGTGTGCAGAATGCTACAAACAACAACATCTCTGTCGTAATCTGTTGATAGCTTGTAAATCTGTTGTATTTTCACATGCAACAACAAGCTCATTTGTAATGCGGACTAGTATATTATATATTACTAGGCGTGTAATTATATAGTAACTGTATTGTACAGGGCCAGTTCGAGTCTGGAAACCAGACTAATAGCCTACAAAAATCAACGAAATCTGATCATGTTGTGCCGGCCCCCAGTTCAAATGGTGGGGGGTGGGGGATTGGTTCCCTGTTCAATTCTGAACATGATATGTTATAGATTACTCCATAACATAACAGGGATCATTATTTTGTAAGGCTGCTGTCTGAAAAGGTTGAGAACCAGCACACCACAGTATACATTTGTCCCAGTGTGCACTCACTGCAATGCAGCAGCAGATACAGTGCACATCACAGCAAAGCAAAATGCACAACTAGTGGCTGAATAACATCTCACAAGGCTTTCCCTGACACTACAGAATACACTAACATTCAGGAGCGCGTGGGCAAATAATAATAATAGGCTCGATAGAACTCTAAGAAACGCTGTGTCAGAAGTACAGAGCGTTTTGGCATAAAACCTGTGCATAATGTAATGTAGCCTAGCTGTCTTACATGAAAATGGTCTGAGAATGCTGTTAACATTTCCTCCAATACACTGTACTTAAAGCCACTTAGGCTAAGGTTGCTGCCGAAAAAAATGAGTTGCATAAAATCACCATAAGGATTCCCTATGGGGGTTGTAAGGGGGAAAAGCCTTTGATCTGAAGTGTTTTGACCATAGCTATTTACATATTCGCTTGTGTGTTGCGTTGCCAGAAGGTCCTTAGTAAGCTTTTTTAAGGGATCCGTCCCATACAGTCGTTTGAACGTGAAATCATTTTGTGGAACAGATAAGACAAAATCCTGGATTTGGCCCCTTTTGATGTTCCGTTTTCTTTGTTGTGGCGGTTTTGTTTTCATATTTCTCCGCTAATTTGGCTTCGATTTGTTCTGCGGCGGGATTTCTAACGGCTATCTCTTAGCATGTGTTGTCCTTGTGTGCACATTGTTACGCATGGGTTACATTATGATGTGTGATTAGCCCCAGTGCTCTGTCCTCTTTGAAAGAGGAGATTCCCATCATCTGTCCAGTCTCTGTTTTAAGGGGAAGCTAGTGGCGCGTTCATACGGGCAGATGCAAAGCTGCAGTCTACCATTCTTATTGTCATTAGAAGCCAGCGACGTGAAGAAGCACAGACACATCCAACGTTTGTAGATGCTCTAAGAGCTGCAAGTGCCGCAGCTTTGCATGTGTGTAGCTTTGCTTCTTTGTATCGTTTGCATCTGCTGGTGTGAGCGCAGTGTAACAATGCCGCCAGTAGTGCCGTCATAGTGATGTTGCCACTGAAGAATGATGATGATGACTTATGCTTCAGTCACACAGACAGATGCAAAATATCCATAGATGCAAAGCTGTTTGAACCAGTGGTTCCCAAACCTATTAGCTCAACGCCCAAAAAATAGGAATTAGGTCTTTGTTCAGGACTAGTAAACTATTGAAACTAGTGAAAACAGCAAGTCTACAAGCTCACAATGCATTGTGGCACAGCGTGAGCTTGTGGATCGTCTATTTTCAAATGGCCAAAACGTAAGTGGCTAAATACTGCATTTTGTGATAATAATCCAAATCTACACAATAAAAGTTGTCAAATACATTCGATTGATTAATAACAATAATAACAATATGAGATGTAGTGTAGTACAAGTAAAAGCTCTGATAATTGGAAATACCTCAACTTAACTACTTGCACTGGCATTGGTCAGTGACTAAACTCCGCCCCAAAGGATGGAGTTTTGAGCAGGGCTCATTACCTCAAAGAGAGGATGGCAGTCAGGTATAGTAGCAGGGCATATGTTGTTGTTATTGTTGCTGGAAACCGCATTTGGACGGATAAACATTCTCATATTTCTGGCCCGTATAGCCCCTGTATGGCAGGAATGAACCAATGTGGTTGAAATAACAGCATGGCTCTCTGTTCTCTGGCAGCGTTTCAGTCTCTACAGCAGAGAGAAGGGATCGTGTTGCTTTGCCGAGAGATTGAATCGGAACAAATTGTTCTTATTATTCATCCTGTGATCGGTATATATAAAATGAATTCTCTTGCCTCCTTTGTTTTATTGTTTCTGCTAAAGTTAAACTTCATGTCTCTCTCACCCCCCTCTCAGTACATTCTGTGGTCTGGAGGAGCGTAGAGGAGAGGAGTGTAGAGGAGAGGAGAGGATGAATAGTGCAGCGAAGAGAGACTGCTGTTGCCGTAAAGCACTGAATTAAATGGGAACTCATATCCTTACTAGTCACTATACGCAGAGCGACGCAGATAGACACCCGGCCGAACTCGCCATGCCCTAGCAACAGCATTCTATCTCATTTCCTCACTTCACTCGTGCCTTCATGCCCTCTCCTCTCCTCTCCTCTCCTCTCCTCTCCTCTCCTCTCCTCTCCTCTCCTCTCCTCTCCTCTCCTCTCCTCTCCTCTCCTCTCCTCTCCTCTCCTCTCCTCTCCTCTCCTCAGATGAATGTACAGCCTGGAGGATAAATGCATTCTCATCATCTATTCCAATCTGCCTTTTCCAACCCACATGCGCCCCCCACCCGCCCCCTCCCTCTCCACTCTCATTTCTCCATCAATGGGTCTCAAGAAACATTAGACACCAACATGGCGTGCACACACAACGCACACTAACACACACGCACACGCACACACACACACACACACACACACACACACACACACACACACACACACACACACACACACACACACACACACACACACACACACACACACACACACACACACACACACAGTCCGTCTTGTCTGTGTGTCCAGGTTTGTGGGGCCTTTCTAAGCTCTCGAATCAGTCGTGTGGTATTTGAAGGAGCCACATTAGCATCAGGCTGATGATGAGTAGTTGGCCTATATAATCAGGCCACAAGTGGAATAGTATAAGAGAGTGGTGTTGACAAAACCATTGTAACAACAATGGAATGTGAAAGTGCTCATTCTGTCTCAATGGGATAGTTCCGATGTCTGGAACTACTGCTTTGTCTCAATGGGATAGTTCCAGTGTCTGGAACTACTGCTTTGTCTCCATGGGATAGTTCCAATGTCTGGAACTACTGTGTAGCGCATAGGCATCCGCTTTGTCTCAATGGGATAGTTCCAATGTTGGGAACTGGAGTACAGGCACCGGCTTTGTGGTGAGATCAAAGTCTCCACTCTTACTATTCCACCTGTATCAGGCCACGGTATAAGGTATGCAGAAAGATGCTCTACCTGTATAGTCCCTGCACTGTGACCAATGCTCTAGTCTCTATGACACACTGCACTGTGACCAATGCTCTACAGTAGTCTCTATGAACACTGCACTGCGACCAATGCTGTAGTCTATAAGACACTGCACTGGGACCAACGCTCTCTAGTCTCTATAAGACACACTGCACTGGGACCAACGCTGTAGTCTCTATAAGACATTGCATTGGGACGAACTTCCTGTCTCCATGATGCAGAATGTGTGTGTGTGTGTGTGTGTGTGTGTGTGTGTGTGTGTGTGTGTGTGTGTGTGTGTGTGTGTGTGTGTGTGTGTGGATCCCACCGTGTTGGAGGAACTGCCTACATTTCCTCCTATGCATGAACTGGACCAGCCCCCATCCTTCCTGGAGATCCGATCAGCTATCCGGTCGCTCAAAAACAACAAGTCTCCTGGTAACGACAACATCCCAGCTGAACTGTTGAAACATGGAGGGTACCTATGTACAAGAACGGTGCATAGGTACATCACCAAGGTCTGGACTGATGAGATTGTCCCACAACAATGGAGAGATGCTAATGTTGTCACCATCTATAAAAACAAGGGTGACAGGGCTGTCTGTGGCAACAGCAGGGGAATTTCACTCCTTGCTGTAGCTGGTAAAGTCCTGGCAAAGGTCATGCTCCAACGACTGATTAACACCTTAACTGAGTCGATTCTGCCTGAATCACAATGCGGGTTCAGAAAGAACAGGGGGACGGTGGACATGATTTTCACAGCTAGACAGCTGCAGGAAAAGTCCAGGGAGCAACACCAGGACTTGTTCATGGCCTTTGTCGACCTCTCCAAAGCTTTCGACACAGTTCAGAGAGCACTTCTATGGGAAATCCTCCTCAGGTTTGGCTGTCCCAGGAAGTTTGTCAACATCCTCCGCCAGTTCCACGATGGAATGACTGCTCGGGTGACCTTAGGAGGACAAGAGTCTGCCCCCTTCCCTGTTCTTACAGGAGTAAAGCAGGGGTGTGTACTAGCACCAGTTCTTTTTAACATATTCTTGCTATGTGTCACCCTACTTCTCCACAAGGAGATTGAGGACAGCAGCGGTGTGGCAGTCGTCTTTCGACTAGATGGCAACCTCTTCAACATAAGGAGGCTTCAGGCTACCACCAAACTACAAAGGGAGAGAGTTGTTGAGCTGCAGTATGCAGACGACTGTGCTCTTGTAGCCCAAAGTCCACAGGACCTCCAGTCTGTTCTTGCTGCTGCGGTGAGGGCATACAGGAGGATGGGACTGACCGTCAATACCACCAAGACGGAGGTTGTTTGCCAGTGGAGTTCCAACATCCCACCTACACCACCTACGTTTGATGTTTCTGGAGAGCAACTATCAGTTGTGCCATCCTTCAGATACCTGGGGAGCATTCTTTCTGAGGACACCACTGTTGACAACGAGGTCCAGAACAGGATCAAGCAGGCAGCAGCTGCTTTTGGGAGACTCCGGCGACGGGTCTTTCAAAACAAGAACCTCCACCTCTCCACAAAGGTCTCTGTGTACCAAGCCGTCTGTATCACCACGCTCCTCTACAGCTGTGAAGCTTGGGTAACTTACCGCCGGCACATCAAGGCCCTGGAGCACTTCCACATCCGTTGCCTTCAGCGCATCCTAGGGCTTACATGGCGTGATCGTGTGCCTCACTCTGAAATACTCGCAAGGACCAGCTGCAGGAGTATTGAGGCCACGATCACGCAGCACCAGCTACGTTGGCTGGGCCATGTCATAAGGATGCCCCCAAACCGCCTGCCTCGCAGAGTGCTTTATGGCCAGCTACAACATGGCCAGCGCTCTGCTGGAGGCCAGAAGAAGCGGTATAAAGACCAGCTGAAGACCGCTTTAAAGAAGTGCAAGATAAAACCTGAAGCCTTGGAGGCTGTGGCTGCTGACCGTAATGCCTGGCGTCAGTTGTGCCGAGATGGCACCAACACACTGGAAGAGGAAAGGACAGCCAAGAGACAGGAGAAGAGAAACAGAAGGAAAACACCTACAGTTGCTGTTGCCACCACCACCACCACCACATATCCATGTCCTACCTGCGGTAGGATTTGTGGGTCCAGGATAGGGCTTTTCAAGCACCAAACAACTCACCGATAGAAGTGGACGTCATCATCGGATTTCGATGGACAACCATAAGCAAGTGTGTGTGTGTGTGTGTGTGTGTGTGTGTGTGTGTGTGTGTGTGTGTGTGTGTGTGTGTGTGTGTGTGTGTGTGTGTGTGTGTGTGTGTGTGTGTGTGTGTGTTAAATGTACCATTTAAGGTGTTTCCCCAAATGTACCATCAGTGTTGGGAAAGTTCTCTTTTTTTCTGAAATAGTTCAGTTCATAGTTCATACATTTAAAAACGAACTAGTTCCGTTCATAGTTCATTGTTGAATTTTTAGAACTAAAGTTCATGGTTCCAAAAAAAGAACTATTATAGTTCTTTTTCGTTCTTTTTTCCCCTCCCTCTTTTTTTTGTTCAAAATGGTTGCAGCCCATAGCCATATACAACTGAAGATGTCCTTAGTTGATTTGTGAAGATTTTATTATGAAGGCGCTCAGTTCAGTCCAGCCCTGTGCATCTCTGTGTGCTGAAAATAGAGCAGAAAATATCAGCAGAAATAGAGATCAACAAGCTCAAAGTGCGTCACTGAGTTTGTAGATCTGCTCTATTTTCAGCTCATTCTAGTCTCACTCTTGAACAGGGCTCAATGCTTAGCATTTTTCCAAGTTGGCTACTATTTTACAATATCAATTTATTAACATAGCCAGGTCGACTGAAAGCCCCAGTGATTCAGCTGTCTCGAAAGGTGGGGGCGTGGCACATGGTTTATGGCTGAACCACTGCTGAACCAAAAGTGAAAGTGAAAGTGTGAGTGTTAACACACTACTGACATGGTGGGGAGACAATATATAGCAGAAAATGCATTTTGGAGTGATGTATATAGGTGAACTTGCATTTGACCCATTAGCCCCATTATAAGCTTATTTTGGGATAGGGGAAACAGCCATTAAGGAGCGTTTTCACAAAACAGCTACTGGACCACTTTTTTCTAAATAAATAACTGCAAATAAAGATAAAAAAAAGTTTTGGGGTGAAATTCTCCTTTAAGCAAATGAGCCCGGGCCGTCGCGGCTATTGTTTCGGTCGGGTATCCCAACTCTATACAATAGCCCATATTGTTATATTAATAACAATGTGAAAGGGTCCCCCAAACCTTAAGGCCGCCTCTGCTTGTAGTAGGCTAATTGTAGCCTACCGGTAAATAAAAATGAAAACGATCCGACGGCAAATCAGGCAATGATGATAAGAATACACAAGTGTTGTGCGTCCGAGCGCGCATGTGGAGCGTTTATGATTAATCACGGGATAGCGGCACAAAAAGGTTGCTGCGCAGACAGTATATGATTTAAATACACGCATAGCGCAGGAAGATTATTACCAACATGAACAGCATTAGAAGCTCATTCAACGTGTTGGAGAGAAGCGTCCTCCCTTGGTGCTGTGGGTGAGCTGTCTGATGCTGTGCGCTGCTGACAGAGCAGAGGGAGGGGCGGGGCGGTGGGCAAGGAGAACAGATCTTCAAGCTAAGGATGCCTCGAGCCTCAACACGTTGTTAGCTTGTATATCTGCTCTATTTTAGCGAACAACACCGCCGTACTACAGTAATATAAATACTCGCACCGGTGCTATGAACATTTTAGTCACAAATGCGAGGCTGTCGAGCCCCGCTCTTGAACAAAATCGAACGCAAGAAAAGTGACGTTCACTCACGCCAGAAATGAACGAGTTCACACCGCCGTTCTTCAAGCAGATAGAGGGTCCGTTCCGTTCAAGTTCCTTAAAAATATGAACGGTTCAAAAAACTTTCGTTCTTTGAACGCGTTCGGGTACAACTCTGTGTACCATGTGTGCCACTGTAATTTCTGTAAGGCTTTGTGCATTGACCTCTGCAAACCTAACGGCCATTCTACAATTGCCTCGATAGTTCTCGCACTTTTTCTGTAAACTCAAAGTTATTAAGCATTGTCCAAAAAAAATCTCAAAACCACACAGGCTGCATGCCTAGCGTGGGAAGTTGTGAAGCTAATAATTGCCAAGATTCGGGACAATTCTAGCAAGCTGTTCAAATTAATTGTACGATTTTCAATGTCACGCGTCAGCTTCTCGCTCTTCACTTCACTTCACTTTCTCTCCACCAAAAAGCAGGCAGGGTGAGCAACTAAAGGAATGAGAGGAATGATGAAAGAGTAATAATGGACGGGTAATTTGGGGCCAGTGGAGTTAGGAAATGGCTTTAACCGTTTTCTGCATGATGTCTGAGAAGGAGAGCTAATGAATTGACTGGTGTTTCAATAGCAGCGCTTGATTAAGTAAAGAGAGAGAGAGATGGAGAGAGAGACAGAGAGAGAGAAGAATTAGTGTATGACAGTATATTCATAAATCAAAGAGTTGGAGTTGGTGATATTTGTCCAGCTGCTGTGTGTGTGTGTGTGTGTGTGCGTGTGCGTGTGCGTGTGCACGGCACAAGTGTCAGCTGCATTCAAACCTCAAGATCAGCTTCTGTCTGAAAACGGCAGAGGCGAATCTTGATTTTGTCGGTGCCATGCCACATGCGCACATGCTATGCATGCGCGCGTGTGTCTGTCTGTGTTTGTTTTCCCCGGCCTGCCTGCCCGCGCTGCGGTGAAAGGCCCTGATTGAGCTGAAGAATCACTCTCACAATATTATCTCTCTCAACCTGACACCGTGGATCTGAGCTGAGTGGCATATTAAGGCTGCTTTGCTCTATTATGCAGGGCAGATGAGGCGTGTGTCTCTTTCATCTGCAGCATACTGTCGGTGTGTGCGTGGATACGTGTCCATGTGTACGTGCGTGCGCTTGATTGTGATTGTGTTTGTTTGTGTGTGTGTGTGCATCTGTATCTGCATCTGAGCTCAGAGGCAAGCACTCAATGCCATCTGACAAATTGCAGGAAACAGTAGCGACATACAATCTTCTTGTAGATCTGCTATTTTTTTTAGCGTTTGGGTATACCGGGTTGAAAGCGTTGCCGTGAGTGTTATTGTGAACTGTAGAACTGCGTGCGTTGGAGAGTAGATGGGAGCGAGATGAGTGCCTGACCCCTTTGGAATAGATGGTGTTGAATTAGCATATATAGTGCCTTGAGGTATACTGCAGAGAAATGTCTTCTTAGAAGGATCTGAGATCAACCTGTTGTTTCAACCCACAAAAGAGAAACACATACTGTACGCCGCCTTTGTTTACACTCCGTGAACGTTTTAGAGGCCATATCCTTGATCTTCTCCTCTTCAATTGCAGTGTTTAACAGTACGTGTCGATACATACAGTAGTTGTTTTCCTCTTTTCTTTGTAGCACAATAATGCTGGCACATTGTTAGGGAAAGGGGAGGTTTGGCCATGGAGTTGCTAAAAAAAAGTAGAACGAGGAATACTGTATTCTGGGTGTGATCCTGGGTCTGATCCCTCCACGATTTGATCGCTGGCTTTTCCGTGGCTTCATGTTAATCAATACTATAATTAAGGAGTTGTCTGTCTGAATGTCTGTCTGAATGTCTGAATGTCTGAAGCGAGCATAACTCATCACTGGCTGCACCGATCACTATGATTTTTCACACAGTCATTGACCATAACATTAGGAAGAGACTGAGGAAGCCCTTTTTTCAAATTAACAAATTGTTGATTAATAATGAATTTATTGGTGAATTAAATTTCCCCATTCGCTTAACATTGGCAATTCCCTTTTCGGCCACAGGGGGCAATGCAAATACCAAAACACACACACACACACACACACACACACACACACACACACACACACACACACACACACACACACACACACACACACACACACACACACACACACACACACACACACACTTTATGACTGGCCATTGCAGTGTCTGTGCGTGTGCATTAAAGCAATCCTTCATCAAATCCTTCATCACATAATGTGATGAAGGATTCACATTACCCACACAGTGAGTACATCATTTGGTGTTCATATATTCACAACGGGTAAGGCCCTAGTATTATAAAATGTATACATCCAAAGATCAAAGGTGTTTACACGCAGTATCTTTTTTTACCCGGTGGCTTTTATTTTAATCAGTAGTTTTTTGTGGGAACTGTGGTTCCTGTTGCTGCCGCGTCACATTGGTAAAGATAGTGTTGAATTAGTGTGTTGTATATTTACGATTCTTAATTACTGCCTGAAAATGAAAACAGGCTGTGTGATGGCGTCAAGAGGACCTACAGCAATAAAAGCCAATAGAATTTAAGCTCACTGTTTGAATCCCATCGCGGCGTTGTCTTCCAAACATAGCTGAGTTTGATTGAACAGTTGGCATCAAGGCAGTGTATTACTCGGTTTAAACTTAATCATTGTGCTAAAATAGGCTGTGTGTGTACGGTAGAAATAATCACCAGGCATTGCTCCCCGTCTCTCTGTCACTTTGTTTACAAAAGAAAATGCACATGGGTCTCACAGGGGTAGACATTAAGGGAAATTTGCCACTGGCCCTGGCCCCACAACTGTAACCACTGGCCCAGGTAATCGATCCCCATAGTCTGCAAAAAAGACCACCATTTATTAATGCATTCAAGTTAACAGCACTCTTTTCATGGGGGTCAAAACCAGTAGACCGTTCAGCAAGCTGACCCTTATACAATGCAGAATGCCTAAAATATTTTTTGTGCTAATAAACAAAATATAAATAAAACTTAAACAATTACAAAACAACACCAACATATTGTGAAATAAAAATAATAGGGCATTTTACCACTGGCCCCATCGGGCCAGTATAGGGCGCCATCTGGTGGCCCGTACGTGTTTTCAAACCTGTTTCGGGCCATCGGGCCAATTATAATGTCGACCCCTGTCTCAGTCACATCCCCAGAGAAGCTCTCCAGTGTTGAAGCTGCGGGCATTAGTGGCGAAAAGTGGAAGTGCAGCCCTATAATGGAAGTGAATGGACTTCATGACGTCACAGGTGGTGTCATGGCGGCACAGATGTGGACGTAGCCCATACTGTTATTCTCTGGGGAAGGAAATCCTACTTCGGGCAGTCTTCTGGGTGCTTCAAAGTGCCACTGAGCAACTTGTATTGAAATGAACGGCAAGGGGGCGGGGCTATCGCTCCCATTCACTCTCAATACTTTATTACTCTATGGTCTCAGTATGGAAGTGCACATGGGCCTCAGTACGGAGGGATTCTGTCCCAGTGGCCCCATAGCCTGGAGGAATGTGATGGTCTCATTGGTTCTGAAACTAAGATTCCTCTCCTCTCGCTCTCTCGCCTTCATCTCATAGCTCTCTCTCCTGCTGCCTCGTCTCCTTTCCTTTCCTTAGCAGAGACATATCACTGCCCCTATTACTGTGATTATGTCTCCCCCGCTCTCCCTGTATAGCTCACCAAAGTGCCAGACCATTGCTTGTGTGTGTGTGTGTGTGTGTGTGTGTGTGTGTGTGTGTGTGTGTGTGTGTGTGTGTGTGTGTGTGTGTGTGTGTGTGTGTGTGTGTGCACACGCGTATGTGCATGTGTTTGTGTGTCAGTGAGCTAGAGAGTGAGTGAGTGTGTGTTCACATAGACACATATGTGTACCATGCATGGTGGCATACGCGCGCTCACGGTCGTGCTCTGTGATGTGGGAACTTATATGAACATGTGTGCACGTTATGTGTGTGAGGAGGCTCCACCATAGCCTAAACAGTGACACCACACACACGCACACAAACACATGCACGCACACACATAGTACGTATAAATGTGTATATTTATATATACACTGCGGCACATACAGTACAGTACACTGCATGTTTGTGTGTGTGTGTGTGTGTGTGTGTGTGTGTGTGTGTGTGTGTGTGTGTGTGTGCTTGTGCATGTGCACACACACACACACACACACACACACACACACACACACACACACACACACACACACACACACACACACACACACACACACACACACACACACACACACAGACGTAGCGGCCTGTGTGTTATCAATGTGTCAAACATGTGCCAACATCCCCCTCCCCCATCACCTCCTGAACCCAGGCCTGTGGTCTGAAGTGCACTTAATCACTGATGCCGAGGACACTTAAAAGACTGCCTAATGACTTGTCTCTGTGTGCAGGGGCGTTTTTTGACATTATTCAGACTAGGCAGTTGCCTAGGGCGCCATGAGGGGAGGGGGGCGACCATGAGGAGATTTTCCCTGGAGCCCCCCCTTACCAAATGGACCCGTAAGGGTCCATTTGGTAAGAGGGGCTCCAGGGAAAATCTTGCCTAGGGCTCCAAATTGCTTAGAAACGCCACTGTGTGTGTGTGTGTGTGTGTGTGTGTGTGTGTGTGTGTGTGTGTGTGTGTGTGTGTGTGTGTGTGTGTGTGTGTGTGTGTGTGTGTGTGTGTGTGTGTGCGTGTGTGTGTGTGTGTGTGTGTGTGTGTGTGTGGTACTTCTCTTCTCACAGAGAAGTTCAATATAATACAAAAGACATCAACCTTTTAATTACTGCTAAGTCCTTTTAACGAAACAAACCACATGGGTGTGAGCCTCCAGTTATTTCATCTGGTATAAAGATGACATTCTTTTCTCCAGAGCGCACTTTACAATGTGCATTAAGGCCAATTCATCATACTACAGTTTGTAGTTGATAAGGTGACCACCAAAACCAGAGCCTTAGATTATAGACAGAGTTACGCCAACTCTGTTCACTTCATGGGATCAGTCCAATGGCGGCTCTTCTACATAGACTTCTATTGAAAACGGGGACAACAAATAGGGACACATCCTGGACCAGAAGTAGGCAGAAATGCATTGGACTCAGTCCGCTATGACCTTGAGCAAGACATGTGCAGTAAACTCCTAAATGCTCCCAGCGGAACCACCTAGAACCACACTTCAATTTGCAGAATAATGCAGTGACAAATACATCAAAGGAGGGCTGATCAATCTACTTATAATATTACTGGATAGGGTTGTGTGTGTGTATGTGTGTCTGTGCGTGCGTGCATATGTGCGTGCGTGCATGCGTGTGTGGTTGTGTGTATGTGGCTTTGTGTGGCGCACACCGCCTATTAGTGCGGGCTTGTCGTCGCATAGTGTTTGACCCTGACATATGCTGTTGGGGGATATTAAATTATTCCTTACATGAATTCATATATATACACACATGCTGCATGTTTCACAGCTCACTGGTCTGTGATATTAGTTTCCAGAGGGATCGATATCCTTCATTACCAAGTCACAGTATAACATCATATACCTAATGCTTATGCCACTCTACCGGGGGGGACGCCTGCGGGCCTACATGGCTTCTACATGGATGCACACACACACACACACACGCACACGCACACGCACACATACATACACACACAAAGCGTGTGCATGGAGCATGAGAGACCACATGGTGCTCACAAGAGAAATGCTTGCTTTATGGTTATAGATATGGCTTACAGGGGACTTACCCGTCTTGCTGTTCGTTTAGGTGTCCCCAAATATGGTGTGTGTGACACGCGCATGCACATAACACAAGCACAGGCATTTCTGCTTGACTTACATACAATACAATCTTGCTCACTGCGTTCGCAATTATAGGGTTAGTTGTACGCCTAAGTCGGGGTATTCTGGGATTTAGGGTTTGAGTCCGGGTTACATTTAGTGTAGCAGTGCAGTGGATCACAGATATAGTGGTCACTTTGGAACCCGGGGCGTTCCCCGTTCTATTCCTGGGGGCTCCCCTAGAGTTAGTGTCGAAGTGTCCTTGAGCAAGATGCGGAACTCTTTATAATTGCTCCCGATGGTACAGTAGGTTGGTGCCCTGCATGGCGTGTGTGTGAATGCAATGAACAATCTCTGGAAAGTGCCTTGGGTAAAGGTGCTACCTCAGCGCACCATTTCTAGGAGGACACGTGCGTGTGCACGTGTGTATGCATGGACACACACACACCAGTATGTGTTTCAGTTGGTGAGGCACGGCTGCTGACATCAGCATGGTGTCAATGATGTCAAGGGATCCCGAAGGTTTGGATACAGACCCCATATGTGCAGTGTGTGTTTACGTTGCGCGCGTGGCATGCAGGCGTGTGTGTGTGTGTGTGTGTGTGTGTGTGTGTGTGTGTGTGTGTGTGTGTGTGTGTGTGTGTGTGTGTGTGTGTCAGTGAAGCGATCATTCCACAGGCTGCCCTCGGGCCAGAAGGGGTTTCTCATATGACGGCGCTCTGCAGGCATGCCAGGGCTGAGCTAATGCAAAATGGATGAGTAATTTACTGCACGCAGCCTGAGCATGAACGTCGAAAAGCCTTATAGCTCTCCTCCGGTAAACACAGACAGAGATTGATGAGGGGCCTTATAGCCGTGGCAGTGTATAGCATGTCGCTAATCGTTTTCATTTCTACCGTTTCATTCAGTCTCTCACCGTGGCGTGGTAATCCGTCCAGCGGTCACAGTTTGTTAACTTTCTGTTCCGGCGGCAACCCCTCCTGCTGATAGACTGTGGAGTCTGATACGCTAGCCTGTCCAAGTCCCTTCAGACTGGAGATTAAACCTCCACGAGAGCCACTTGAGGGCAGGGGCGGGTCTAGGGGGGGGGGGGGGGGGGGGGGGGGGGGGGGGCAATCTAGGCCTGAATACCCAGTCTGCCCCCCCAAACACGATGCCATGCAAAACAGCCCAAGATATTTCAAATTAAAGTGCTTATATTTAAAATGATTTGAAACACAACTACTGCTACTAACTACAATTTTGGCACCACTAAACCAACAGCATTTCATCATTGAAAACAGAAAACTCTCTGAGTCAGACCTTTAGCTTTATGCAAGCTGCGTGTCTGTTGCAACTTCAACATCTGATGTTATTATTGATGCTTTACTTGACTAATAAAAGTCCTGCAACCGAAAATGGTGGCTTCATCGCCCTTGTCGCTTCGCACCATACCATTTTCTCTTGCCCCGCCAACATGTTCTCTTGCCCCCCCCAAATGGGACATGTTACATGCTTGAGGGCAACATTTCTTTTTTTTATTTTTTTCTGCGCTGCGAGATTGAAAATCGGCTATATTCTGTGCTCTTACAAACAAGTGGTTAAACCGTTGGTTAAACTGTCGGTTGTATAAAAAAATGAACCAATGGAAAGAGCTTTTGTTTTGGTGACAAAGCATTGCTGTATCCTCACAGCTAGAAGGTCCTCCTGGGTTCGATTGCCCGCTGAGGATGCCGTTGCCGCGTTCTCTCCTCCGCGTCATCAGTGCCCATACCTGAGGCGAGGTTGGAGAAAGGGCCTTTCTGTGTGGAGTGTGCATGTTCTCCCTGTCTCCCCTAGGGAGCGGATTCTGCCGAAAATCCAGTGATTATTCATTAGTAGTTGCCTCTCATGTCGATCTTGTCACGTCTTGTCACATGCTGCCAGTCGACTGAGGTGATAAGCATCCTCAGCCCCGCCCCCCATCCGTACTGTGAACACATCACAATGCTGTCCGTTTTAACCCCCATTTGATGACTTTATTCCAGAAGTTTTGTCCAATATCTAATAAAACGCCTTGCCTCGTATAACCCTAACCCTATAACCATAGATGGCAGATATTATCGGCTCTCCGATATTATCGGCCGATAAAAGCTTTCAAATTTCATATCGGAAAATATCGGTATCGGTATTTACAAACTGGAAATTATGACTAATTACAGAAATGTAGACTCAGCGCTACGGTCATGTTTATACCATTACTTTTGTACTTTGCTCAAGTAGGCTACATGTTGAATTTATAGTTGTATGGAGTATTTCTAGGCTATAACATGAATTCGTATTTATACTAAATGTTTATTTATATTAAATATTTGTATAGTAATAGTTTCTGTTATTTTTCCACCACTGGAGGCCGCATATATCGGTATCGGTTGATATCGGTATCAGGAATTAGAATTTGGATAATATCGGGATATCGGATATCGGTAAAAAAGTCAATATCGGGCATCTCTAGCTATAATGCTTGCCATAACTGTGGGCACGTCGCCGTTTCATTTTACGCTCTCAAGAGTTAAATTATATTGAAACAACTGAATTACTTGTACACATTTGATAATAATAGTGTACACATTTAGAAAAATGTATAAGAATTGTTATCCTGACCAACGTTTGCTAGTTATCTCCTAAATCGTTTACACAAACTTGAAAATCCTTAATTTTGGGTCTGACAGACTAAACTCAACATCAAATGGTGGTCCGTGACTATAATGCAGAATAAATAGTGGGCCCTGGGTGAAAAAGGTTGAAAACCACTGGTCTGATCAATGCAATCGTGCCAGTCGCCTCCCAGACTACATGCAGTAGGCCAAGAAGCGACCCCCTGGGAACAATCGCTCTAGGGTACCGTAGGTACTGTACACTCACAAAAACATGCAGTAATCCTGGTCTCTAGACTGCCTCCCCCCGGCAAGCCAGGGCGCCTGATGGAGGGGACAGGAACTGGTTGGAATAACATGTTCCTTCCACATGCTACATCCATCCGACACACACACACAAAACAAAACAAACAAAAGCTTTTGAAAGTAACTATTTGGATGTGCAAGAGCCTTGTCTGCCTGTCAGCGAAAGCTAAAGTGTCTTCAAGCTCTCTCCAGTCAGAAGGTCCTCCTCCTCACATCTGGTAGGGTGGGGGGTGTGCGTTTACACAGCAGCCTAGCTGCATAAAGATGAAGGGAAGCCCACCCCGGGACAGCTGTCTGGGGGAGAAGACGACACATCGTCAGTGTTTTCTGAATGTCAGCAACACGCTTCGCAGTGTGAAGCGAAATAGTTGAGGTTCTTCAAGAGAAACCACATCAGTGTTGCGCGTACACACAAACACACGCATACAGTGGGTTTCGCATTGAGTCAGATGGGTGTGTTGAGCTGTAAACGTGCGCACGCACTTTTGAAAACGAAGTTTTGACTGCCGAAAGGGGAAACTTTGTGAGGCTAAGCGGCGAGGCCTTGGTGATGTATTTATGAATCCGTCTGTGTACGTGTGTTGGACCACTGCGCTCGCCGGTGGGTGTCCCACCCGCCGCCTTGATCTCTATTCCCAGAATTCTCGTCCTTCATTTTTTATTCACTTCACACCACATTCTTCTTCTCCCTCATATCTTCCATTCCTCCGCTTCTTGACTTATTCATGATTTTTTTTTCTTTCTCCTCTTTATTTTTCCTCCGTTCTTCTCCATAGTTTAGGACTTACCGTTATCTCCATCTTCTTTATCCCAGTCCAAACCATTCTTTAACTCTCTGTCGGTGGGTCTGTCTGGAACATTAGCCAAAATTAGCTAAAGCATACGGTGGATTGGCTATTCTGGGCCATTTTAATACTACATGAGCTGTTTGACCCGTAAGATGTCTGTCACATGTTATATATTATGTTTATTTATTTATTTCACATCACATCACACTTTTGTTTTCTAAAATGAGAGACAATTCCTTATTTTGCATCTGATGTGACTTTATACCACCAATGGTCCTTGTGGGGCTTCCAGGTGATCCCGAGCAAAAGGATGGAGGTTTGATAACCAAATGAACCTTTATACTGTAGATCTTTACCTTTCAAGAGTGCAAAATGATAATCATGGACCCTCATTGGATCCTATAGTTTTGTTTCATGTTACACTCTCAAGAGTGAATTATTGGTTATCTGCATGATCTAATACTTTTTTCGAGAGGTCTACACGATTGCAGAACGAATGTGGAGAATGCAGAACGGTTATATTAGTCACAGTTTGCCTGTTATCTCTCCTGTATTGGCAAACGTTGATCAATACAGCATGGAATTGAAGATGACAGCAAAATATTGAATGTCTGAAAGGCTAAATCTCATCAGGTGCTCTGCAGCTCAAATGCCAAATAAATTATGGACTTCATTACAACAAATTCTGAAAAAGTCTCTCTCTCTTTCTCTCTCTCTCTCTCTCTCTCTCTCTCTCTCTCTCTCTCTCTCTCTCTCTCTCTCTCTCTCTCTCATCGCAGGACTTTGACGATTTTATCTTTGCGTTCTTCGCCATCGAGATGGTGATCAAAATGGTGGCCTTGGGCATCGTGGGGAAGAAGTGCTACCTGGGAGACACGTGGAACCGCTTGGACTTCTTCATAGTGGTAGCTGGGTGAGTTATGCACACATGCACGCATGTGTGCAGACACACACACACACACACACACACACACACACACACACACACACACACACACACACACACACACACACACACACACACACACACACACACACGCGTGTGCTCTGGTGGACATGTGTTGTGAGTTTGCGAGACGGGCAGACTTGGAATCAGTGTGTGGAGGGAATTCCTTGGCTGCCTCACCTCTCCAAGCTGTGCTCACATACGATTGCATCTCACCACTGACTATAAGCAATACATTTACTTTACTTTACGTTTACTGCACTTAAGTACACTTTTTTACGTATTTGACTTGATTGTTTCCATTACAGCACTACATCTTGGATCTAAATGTTAGTCTTTGAAATTTAAACGTATGCTAGGTAACGTTTTCATTAAAACAAATCTTAAATTTGACATCCATTATGCCTGGCATATTTGTCACATAATCCACTCCATGAATTTCAACCCTCAAAGCCTGTATGTTTTCTATCGAAAAGTGACGGGGGTATTGTGGTTCTTACGTATCCTGGGAAAATGACGTCACACATGATTGATTACAAGAGCCAATCAGAATGCGACTCAAGGCGTAAGGGCTGCTGGGAAATGTAGGGCAATCTCAAGGCTGCAGTGCTGGCAGTGGCCACCAGCCAAAGTTACCTAGTACATACACTTTTAAACTGATGGCCCAGGCCATCGATGGCCAACGATCGTGTGTACAAATGTATCATTTATCTACATCAGTAGCCAAGGTTTTTTATGATGCCTTGTATTTAGAATCTTTATCTTGGAAAGACTTAGCCCACCTTTGGAATCAGGACATCGAATTCCATCAGACATCATTGCTACAGTAAGTCAGCAGTCATAGCGAGCAATATAGCCTACACATTTTTATCTATATGGCTCTACGTCCATTTGTTATGAGTGTGATGGATTCTAGGTTTGTACAGAGTGGATGTCAGGATAGCAGATTGACAGATTGTACTTGGTTGGAATGGTAGTAATACTTCAATACAGCAGACTTGCTTCTATGGTGAATTTAAAACGTCCTCCTCAATAATAGCAGCATTTTTTGTACATCCAAATGGAGGGATCCCCTGACTCCCCTGCAGTCATCTCCTACGGCAGTGTTGTTTTGTCTTTAGTCTGTTTCTACCTGTAGTGTCTCCTTGGTGAGTGAGGGAGGGGCGCCAAATGGCCACAACCTTTTTATCATAAAACCCATGCCTAAACTTTGGCCTTAACCGTGTTTGAAAAAGGTTGAGATCGCTGAAAAGGGTCACAACGATTTTAAAAAGTGGCCACAACATTTTAAAAAAGGCTCACAATCGCGGTTGAAAATTATTTTGCCCCCCCTGCGTCGTTTTTGTAGTTTTTTGCCCATTTTAATATACACACGCACTCACTCACGCACGCACGCACGCACGCACTCACAGACACACAGACATGCATCTACACGCAAAGCCACATGCATGCATGTGTAATCTGATTAAACAAGTTTGCATATGAGCATCTCCTGCTGGCTTCTCTCTGACATTTTCACTCACACCATCTCCCCTGCTGACTTTTAATGGCATCCATAACTTCTGTTGTACATCAGTGAAAAGCAGACCATATTTTCCTTGCCGTGTGTGTGTGTGTGTGTGTGTGTGGTTGTGTGTGTGTGTGTGTGTGTGTGTGTGTGTGTGTGTGTGTGTGTGTGTGTGTGTGTGTGTGTGTGTGTGTGTGTGTGTGTGTGTGTGGTGTAAGCAGGCACATGTGTGTGCTAGCGTGTCCTTGAGCTGTAGAAATGGGTTGCATTGCAATTTCTGCCTCTAATAAAACACATGCACACCCAAACATGCACATGTACATGCACGCACACAGACGCACACTCACACTCACACACACACACACACACACACACACACACACACACACACACACACACACACACACACACACACACACACACACACACACACACACACACACACACTCAGTCAACAGTGTCCGAGACTTAACAATGAATATCATCTGTTTTCTACCAGCGAAGGTCACTCAAATATCTTCCCATCTCTGTTCTCTCCTACCACACACACACACACACACACACACACACACACACACACACACACACACACACACACACACACACACACACACACACACACTCACACACTCACACACACACACACACACACACACACTGCATGTGATCTGAGACACCTCATCCCATGCATCCTTGCTCCTGGCTAAAGAAGATTTGAATGGTCCAATGACACCTCGGCCAAAACTACATCTGTACAGTGAATGGAAAACCAGGGTTTTTTGGCTGGGGACCCCCAACAAAAATGCTTTTGGCCATGTCTTGCAATCCCCGTCCCGCCCCTCTCCCCACTACCAATAGAAATTGGCCGCTAGAGTAACCTTAAATCGATAATCCCCAGGTTGAAGACCCCTGTGGGTAGTCAAAACCAAAAACAATCCACACTTTTTTCCCCCGTGACGCAGTAGTAGTTCTAGATTGCAGAATTGATACTTTTTACTTAGCGGTGTTAAAGTTAAACAGTTGAGTATTTTTTCCAGCACTGGAACATCCAGCCCTCTGCCGAGGCGATGGTAACCTGGGAAACGGTGTGTTATCGTCCATGTGATGATTTATCCCCATGAAAGAAGAGGCGCTTGTTTCTTCACCCCGACCATGATTGCAGCCCAGGAGCTTTCATCAGCCTCTCTCTTCTCTCTCTCTCTCTCTCTCTCTCTCTCTCTCTCTCTCTCTCTCTCTCTCTCTCTCTCTCTCTCTCTCTAATCACCTACTGTCATGGCACTAGAGTTATAGAGAGAGAGAGATCTTATTTGAGCTGCAACCCCACCTCCCCCAACATAATCATAGCTGAACTAGGGACCCCCAACGTAATCATATTTCATTACTTTGGGGCTCACAATACAAGGCCATAGAGATCAAAATTTGGCCAGTGTTGGGGGACGTCACCCCCTCCCCCTCCCTCCAGTGGGAAAACAAAGCATCCTCAAGTGACAGATACTACAGGATGGATGATGAGGAGCAGATGGAAAGAGAGAGAGAGGGAGAGAGAGAAGAGAGGAAGTGGATGAACCACTGTAGCGTGTATAGATGGAGAGAGAAGGGGGGGGGGGGGGGGTGAGCAGTGATTGAATGAGAAGTCAGTGTGGGTTTTGAGGAGGAGGTTTTATAGAACAGTATAGAATGGTGGAGGAAAGAGAAATACCAAAATGCTTTGGAGGCTGCCCATCGTGGGGGAAGGTGACTAAATCCAACATGCACTCAAGTACCATTGTGAGGTGTTTTAACTCCTCTGGACTATTGGCAATTCTCTGTACTTTAACTGCTTCTACAACATCTACATCTACAGCAGTACTTTTCATTACTGCTCCAGTGCAATCCATTGAATCCATTGTTACTTTGTAGACTGTTACTGCAAAACATGCGTTACGTGGCGCTTCAGCTGTCCATGCATTCTCCTCTTTCTCTCTCTCTTTCTCTTTATTACCTGTGCAAACCTGGTAACAATCAAATCACCCAGTTCACCAACCCTTGCCCTTGTATAGCCTTGTGGTGATCAGAGAGAGAGAGAGAACAATGAGGTGACTGACACCAAAGCCAAAATCCTTCCCATCGCAGATTGGTTTTGGTGGACCCCAGTCGATACGCCAGACAGACACTAGACAGACAGACTTACAGACATGGCAGACAGACTGACAGACGGGCCTGCATCCATATCAATTGATCTCTCTTCACACCTACCTAGAGAAAGATAACGGCATGGCTGAACTTCCCAGTTCGATCCCAGGCTTCCCTACAAGTCCTTGAGCATGAATAGCTGCTGTACCTCCTACATTTCTCCAGACGTGCAGGTTGTTGCCTTGCATGGTTTCCTCCTTTGAACGAGTACTTCAAGAATGTACCTTAAATACATTTTGATTCCATTACGTTGAGTGCATTTTTAATTCCGGACTTCTAACAAAGTGTTTTTCTATATTGCAGTATTTCTAAGTGAATACTTGCTCCACCACTGCCACACCATGCAGCCTTCAGCATGTCTTGGCCCACAAGACAAATTGGATACAATGACCAGGCCAATAAATCAGTGCATGCAGTGCAAAGAGCAACCGAAGCTGCTTGCCTCGCATGTGTGCACACATCAAAAGCAACTTTAAAAGGCTTGTTTTAAAACGGGGGCATAAAGATGTCTCAAAGCGACACACAGAGGTCGTAATCTATCGTTCCCAAAGAAAAGACGATTATTCCATTGACTATTATGGCAGGTATATGGGGCTCGAACAACAAATGTGAAAGGACAAAATGGTCCAGAATGGGGCACATACGGTATTTCCTAGGACTACACATAAATCCACTCCTGTATATTGGCAATAAACTGAGAGACATGGGACGGGAGCCACGTGAGATAAGGTAGAGGAGAGGCAGCATGGAGGCCCTATGGAATAGATAACACTAATCACAACGTCAGAGAATGGAGAATTGTTAAGAAGATTTCCATCTGGGATTGTATCGGTTAAAAGAGGATACACTTCAAAGAGCTGCTTGGCATGGCAGCTTTCTAAATAACATTATTGTAAACATCTCATTGGTTAAACACACACTTTATCGTTCAGTCAGATAACTCACAAATAGATGCAAAGTGTGCATATAGAAATGTGGATCAGCTACATTATGTCCCTGCTTGGCACAATTAAACACAATTAAACAATTAAACATTCAGAGGGGTTTTGTTATTGTATATCTATCTCCCTCCTGGGGCATAGATAAACAGAATAAAGCACACCGGTGGAGCTGGGGTGGTGTTGAGAGCAAACATCATATTACGTCCAGGGACCATATGTAGAAGGACGGCAGGAATAACAATGCATGCAGTCTAGCTGAGCCGTGATTTTCAGGCCACTGTCATGAAGGTTTTTAATAGAGCAATTTGAAGTTTCAACACGTAGTAGTGGTTGTGAACTTGACATTTTGACGGAATGGTTGCTTTATCCTTGTCTGGGGCTGCTGTTTTGTTGTTGCACTGTCTGTTGATGCTGCGTCTGGGATTTTTTAGGAATGTGTCTCTGTTTATGTACTATATGTTCTAGCTGTTGTTTTTCTGTGTTTTTAGCTGGACAATAGTTTTTATTTCCCTGTGCGGCACTTTGTTAACCTTGCATTGTAAAATGTGCAATATAAATAAAGTGGATTGGATTGAATTGGATCATTTTATATCAGGACAATTGTTCATGGGACACATTGTGCAAACCAAAACTGAGAACATTTGTTACGATCAAAAGCTGTTATGCTTGTGAAAAGTATTGTTTGCCCTCCCTCCACTATCCAAAAGAGAGATCTCTATGCACTCAACTTCACCCTGGGATCTTGCACATTGAGAATGGTAGATGTGTATAACTGGTGTGTTTATATAGCACCTTAATCCAGGCGCTTTACATAGTCAATTACTGTACATTCACCCATCATCACCCATACATCTATTGTGAAGCCATTACAACCAGCACATCACAAGCAATGTGGGGTTCAGTGTCTTGCCCATGAAGGACACTTACATGTAGACATACTGTAGATAGTGTATATATAAGAAAGCTAGACGGCTCGCCCGCGCTGCTGGCCAATTGAGAGTGACGTTGTTACGTGACGGCCATCTTACAAGGGTAACATTGTGTCTATGAGCATATACTTTTTAAAATACGATAACTCTTTATTTTTCAACCGGTTTTCAAACTGATTGGTTTGTTGTAAATGTAAATTTGTTGTAAAAGACGTCTGAATAAATATGAGCCTTTATATGATGTTTTTAGAAAGAAATACAATTAAAACAATTTTTGTTTGAGCTGCCACAGAGCATAGTAAGATGGCCACTGGTGAACTACGTCAGAGACTCTGCCTAGCTCTGAGTAGCTGGAATTTGGACGGCTGGCCCATGGAGTGAAATATCCCTTTAATCCATCCATCCACCCATCCATCCATCCATCCATCCATCCATCCATCCATCCATCCATCCATCCATCCATCCATCCATCCATCCATCCATCCATCCATCCATCCATCCATCCATCCTTTCCAGCCATGCCACAAGAAACGTCTTTGATATATCATTTCTGTCAGTATGTCAGTATATCATGTTACCATTTAACTGCATGATCTGTTTTGGGCAAAGAGCAGAACATAAACATGCAGTGCACTATATATGCACATATTTACAGCATTATTAGCTTGACAAAACAATAATATTATGTCTATGTTCTTGAAAACACTAAATCAGCCACCACCACAGTCTGTCTGTCTGTCTGTCCAATCAGGTCACAGCCAGACTGTCCTCTGCACCATCATTACGGTTGTCATAAGTCATCCCTGTGCCGTATGTCTCATCCTTTGATGTCAGAATATTGAATAGCTCTGAGGAGAAAATGAGAGAGGGTGGGGGGGCAGCCGGGCAGACACAGGGTGGGGGGCATAGCTGAGAGAATGACACAGGCAGGAGAAGCACAGACAACACAAGTTAATTCAGCGTGCCCTCAGTTTCTCCTGGTGATTTATTGATGCCACTTCCAGAGAGAGAGAGAGAGTGAGTGTGTCTGGGGGAGATTGTGGTTCTGGAGAGTGTGTGGAGGAGTTATTTTGTTGCGATGAAGTCGCACCCACCATTTTCAGTCACAGGACTTTTATTGGGCAAGTAAAACATCCCCCCCCCCCCCGGCCATGCCTAGATCCGCCCCTGGGTGAGGTAGAGAGGGAGGATCATCCAAACACCCAACTGGTGGTCGTCCATAGGCTGGGCTGGGACCATAATGGTTGCCTCGCGGTACGATATCTGTGGTGATATTAGGCCCTTGACAATATTCAAATATATTGAGCTGTTCTGTCATATATTGAGAGTTTTCATCAGCATCTCAAAGGCAAATGATGTACGTCTACGCCACGGCATTCATATGACAACTTACTTGTTAGTCTCCAGATTACTCTGCAGAACATTTGAAAATGTTCTGCAAGAACTACAAGCTCACAAGTTGTGATTTGTAGTTCTGCAAGAACTGCAAGCTCACAAGTTGTGATTTGTAGTTCTGCTATTTTCAAAAGATGTTTATACATTTGCAGAATGCACAATAAGTACTTTTTACTTTTGCTACTTTACTGTTACTATGCGTTCTTGAACTAGAGTACATTTTGAATTCTGGACTTTTGCTTGTAGCAGAAGTTTCCATATTGCAGTATTGGTACTTTTTTCCCACCACTGCTGTCAGGAACGTTGTACTCCCTGTCTCTCACTTTACATTTTAATTCAATCCAATGGCATGAGAAACATACATTTACACTGCCAAAGCAAATGTGTAACAAAACAAACAAATATTGCAAATCTATGAATATAAATAGGGATTGAACGGGGATATAATACTATTTTGTCAATCTCTTACAAGATTGTGCATCAGAGATGTTAGAGGTTTACCTTTGAAATTGGACAGCACTATTTCAATGTTTTGCATTCACTTATAGTATGAAAATCACACCCATGTGAAGTGAGAGGTGTACTAATTAGTTACTGAACTTAACCAACTTTGAAACAAATCTTGTTTCAACAAACCAAAAATGGTGGTTCCTTATTGGCTACGGGTTTCCACCGACATGGGGCTGATCAGACAGACAGACAGACAGATGACATGAATTCTCCATTCATCGTCAACAGCATTTAATATTTTTTGTTAAGACAGAATCTACACTATTTCAGTTTATAGGAGGCCCTCAAAAACCTTGGTATAAACAGTCTGGAGGTACTGTACTGTAACACCATGATTTGTATTCCTTATGCTGGTCGTATTCCATTCCATCCTTCTCCTGTCACAGCCACACAAATCCTGCTGCTATGTTTTCACATTGTTGACAGCAGATACTGGTGTTTTATGTCATAAGTCAAACTTTCCTTGGGGTGAGTGTAATCCCTGGTAAGCATGGGCCCTACTCTCATCACTGCCTAAGCTGGATTTATCCGTAAACTTCTTGTTTTACTATTTTGAAAAACATTTTTTGGGGGGGGGGTGGGGGGGTTGGTCACCACCACCACCTCCGCCACTACCGAAAAACTACGTCATACCACCACAGCCATGACTCTTTCCAGCCCTCCACTCTGAGGCAACCAGGACGTAGTGTCGGTGGCATCAGAGACACTGGGCTCACCACTAAAATTTAACCACTAAAATTTAAAATATCTAAGACCACATATTACACACAAAAGGTCCCAGGAAAGTCTATATGTCATCAACATTAACATTGTCCCTTATAGCTTATTGTAAATTAACCAAACTTGCCACTCCACCTCCGACAACTTAGTACTGTATGTGTATGATTGCGTTGTGTGCATGTGTCCACCGTATATCCACCGCCCTGGTCCACCTGCGAATCTCTTCCATTAGCTTGATTATACTGGCCACTGTGGAAGTGGGTCAGGAGACCAGCGGTAGATTAAGACAGATGAGGAGCAGAGTGAGCGAGGAGGAAGATATATGCCAGTTACATGAACGATAAGAGGGAAGGACGGAGCAGGCTCTGTGACCGACCGCGTGAGTAGAATGTCTGAGGACGAAGGAATAGAGGGCCAGACGAGGCAGAGAAACAGAAGCATGGCCAGGGGCGGATATAGGCATGGGTATGGTGGGGCAGTCTAAATTCCCAGACTGCCCCACCAACATGATGGCATGCAAACCAACCCAAGACATTTCAAATTAAAGTGCTTATATTTAAAATGATTTGAAACACTACTACTGCTACTAATTAACTACAGTTGTGGCACCACTAAACCAACAGCATTTCATCATTGAAAACAGAAAACTCTCTGAGTCAGACCTTTAGCTTTATGCATGCTGCGTGCCTGTTGCAACTTCAACAACAACTGAAGTTTTGATTGATGCTTACTTACCTAATAAAAGTCCTGTAACTAAAAATGGTATGGGGGCGGCTTCTTCGCCCGTGGTGTGAAGCCGCCTCCATAGCATTTTCTCCTGCCCCCCAATTGGGAAATGTTACATCTGCCCCTGAGCACGGCTGTTACGTTTGCCGTTGCTTCAAGGTGTCTTCCACCCTCCCCATACCCCCCTTCAGGTGATTGATTTTGCAGCTCCAAAAGTGGGGTCCGAGGACCCCTGTGTGTCCTTGAGAAGGTTCCGTGCAGGCAGGGGTCACCAACACGTCCGTTCACTGAAAATGTGTCTGTGGCGGGTTTACACTCCGGAATAATGTTCACAATGTTAATAACACCCACTTAACTTAACTGAATGTCAGGTCTCTGAGGTTTATGGCACCTTCAGAGTCCACTAGTACGATTGGTTCTCAAATGTTTTATTTGCAAAGACTCACCCGAACACAGACCTTTTATGGTCATTTGAGGGTCATTCATCCGTTCATGTGTTTTTTAGTAATATGTTGCTTTTCTATGCCCGCTGCAAAAACGGAACATCCCATGGGGAATTATGTTAATATGTCATCAAAAAATAACCACCATCTCATAATGATTGTAAAACCTAAATGCTATGCATGTTGGCCATTTTGAAATGTGACTTGTGAGCTTGAAGATGTTAAAAATGTTTAATAGTTTTTCCCAATTAGGGGGGCAGGTGAAAATGGCATGAGGGCGGCTTCATCGCCTGTGTCACTTCCCACCCATACTATTTTCATTTAAATTCTTTAGTTCTTTGAACTACAGCATTTACAGGTATATCTTGTACAGGACTTAGTATATTAGGCATGTAAGCATCAATAATAACATCAGTTGTTGTTGAAGTTGCAACAAAAATGCAGCATGCATAAGGCTAAAGGTCTGACCCAGAGAGTTTTCTGTTTTGAATGATAAATTGCTGTTGGTTTAGTGGTGAGACAACTGTAGTTAGTTAGTAGCAGTAGTAGTGTTTCAAATCATTTTAAATATAAGCACTTTATTTTGAAATATCTCTGGAATTCTGGTCTGTTTGCATGCCATCATGTTTGGTGGGGCAGTCAGGGCATTTAGGAGGGCATTGCCCCCCATGCCCATGCCTAGATCCGGCCTTGATTTCGATGTTGAGGTTCAAGTTGTTCAAGTTTTACTGTGTCTTAGTACAAACGAAGTACATCCAGTATAGCTGTGTGCAGTGTTAGAGTAACAAACTGTAATTCAGTGAGCGAAATAAAGTTTGAGAACCACCAAACTGGATTACTCAGAAAACAAACGGCAAACACGTGTGGGAATTGAACACAAATTTCTCGGAAGGAGCGGCAAGCACATGCACATGCAAGCCCACGTGCACGTTGCACGCATGTATGCCAATTTACACTGGCGTGTGCGCACACTCACACACACACACACACACACACACACACACACACACACACACACACACACACACACACACACACACACACACACACACACACACACAGGCACGCGCAATAATGAGGAGTCCGCCTGCAGCAAGTGTATCCATGTCAGCTATTAAGGATAGCTTATTAGATTGATTGTTGCTAAGAATACCAGCATGTAATTTAAGTTTTAATTATGGGAATTTAAGAGTACAGTAAACCTTCCCCATTTTTCTCACTTGGATTTTTATTTTAATTTTAATAGACTAATAAATGATTATGAATGAATGAATGTGTATGTCGGTGCGCATGTACGACGATGATGAAGATTTGCCACCGCATGTGTACCGTACCTCCAATGGGCTGACACCTGTCTGGAGGGAGTGTTGGGCGGGAGGAGTAGAGTTCTCCCAGTGGGGGCTCCTCACTAGCAGATGAGACAGCAGAATTGACAACACACAACGATGTGTACGCGGGCAGGACTGAATTGGCATGACGAGTCGACCAAATTGTGGTTAAGTCAAAGTCAAAAAGTCAAAGTCAAAGTAACAAGTAGTGCACAGACTTGTGCATGCTCAAAGTTGTGCTTTTCTCAGTTGTAATAATAATAGATATTATATAACAGGTTGTTTTGCGGAAGCAATCTGATTGGTTGACACAGGCTTCTAGCTGTGCTTCAAATGAGCATGATGGAACACCTAATCAAAACGAAAGAAATCAGCTTCGCAACAGGGTAGGGTGCAATCATATATACCGGTGTATATATACTGTATATATTTTTGGGGCGATTCTCTTAGTTTTAGGGGTTACTGTGCAAATGCAATGGGAAAAAAGGGGTAAAACGGAAAGAAGCAACCTTGAAACCGCGATTAGCAGCAGAAGCAGCCGCATGACTGTCATTACTGTCATGTCAGCGGAGATTAAAACACATTCATCCCATCTGTTCTCCCCAGTCTCTTCTTCTCCTTCATAAGCTCCTCCAGTGACAGACCCATGGCACTTTCCTGGCCGCTGTCACCTCGTGTCAGCAGGTCCTCAGCGTGTCTCTGACTAGATGTGTCCTGATGTGTCGGTGTGCGTGTATACGTCACACCCTGCGATGCTAATGACTGGGATAGCATAGCAGGGGCGAAGCGGGAAGCACCCAAAGGCCCTCCAGCGCATCTGTGGCGCACCGGGCTATCTATCATTCTGTCTGTCTTCTCTCCACAACACACACACACATGCACGCGCACGTGCACACACGTGCACGTGTGGCGTGAGCTATCTATCAATAAATCATTCCTTCGACGAACGAGCAACGGGTGTGCGGCAGCTCGCCTTGCCTCTGAAGTAGAAGTCAACAGACCGGGTATAGCAACAGCTGACAACATGGGGAATATCAAACAGTCTAACAACTGGTTGGTTTAGCAGCAAACTGAGAGAGAGAGAGAGAGAGAGAGAGAGAGAGAGAGAGAGAGAGAGAGAGAGAGAGAGAGAGAGAAGGAGAGGGACAGACAGACAGACAGACTACTGTACTATGCGGCAAGTGATTGACTATACAAGCAAAGCATTTGCTATTTTCCCCAAAAGGGTTTACACTACTGAGCATGAAATGCATGTAAAAACATTGAAATACTTCTATTTGTTTCAAGAGATTATCCCAAGCTAACCTCTCCTATGTGGGTGTGTTATTCTGAGAGCAAACGCATGCAGTTCTGATGGTTTCATGAGATTACTTCGCACTGGAACCCAGAGCTCTGTTTACACATGCATCTTTATTCCCATTTAATTGTGCGTAGATTGTGTTGCTGGCCTTGATTGTTTCCTTCCACTTTTGCTTTGGCAATATTATAAACGTATGTTTTTTTTCTACTGCCAATAGAGCCCCTTTGAATGAGAGAGAGAGAGAGAGAGAGAGAGAGAGAGAGAGAGAGAGAGAGAGAGAGAGAGAGAACTGCATAATAATCAGTGATGAAAAATACTCTCCATTGTTTTTCTCAAGTAAAAGTATCAACACTGCAATGTAGATCTGCACCATACAACTATAAGTCCTCAATTCAAAATGTACTTGAATGAATGTGCGAAAGTATTGCAAAAAAGGACTTAAAGGACTTAAAGTAAAGTACCAAAAGTAGGATGTACTCACTACTCACAGTATGCAGATAATGTTGCATTTCAAATATTGAATGGGCATGCAATGAATGCTGAAGTGTAATGGATGTTTTGTTACAATGATAGAAAATACTGACCAGTAACTAAAGTTCTCAAATGCTTGTAGTGGCTAAAAGTGCAATATTTCCCTCTGAGATGTGGTGGAGTAGCAGTGAAAGCATAGTGTAAATGTGAGGGGGAGATCCGCTGCCCACCAGCGTTCATCACAACATCCCATCCAAGTGTTGCGTAGGCGAGTGCCCGGACCCTTCAGGCTTTGAAACGAACAGCGTTTATTTTCGGGTGCCATTTATTTTGTGCATATTTTGCCGTTGTTAATCTTGGCTCCCGCGGCTGCGCATGTGCTGATGATGGAGAGAGAGAGAGTGAGTGAGGCGTGCACACAGTAGTGCACACAGTAGCCGCGCCAAGGACAGGAGGCCATGACCGATAGGTCACGTCTGTCACGCTGCTATTGGAGGAAAGCAGCTGGGCCGCGGCGACCTTTCGCCGTCTGGCCTCGTCCTATGGTGCATGCCGGAAGGGACAGAGCAGGGGCGGATGTAACATGTCCCATTTGGGGGGGGCAAGAGAACATGTTGGAGGGGCAAGAGAAAATGGTATGGGTGCGACTTCACCGCCTGTGTCGCTTTGCGCCATGGGCGATGAAGCCGCACTCATACCATTTTCGGTTACAGGACTTTCAAGTAAAGCATCGATAATAACATCAGCTGTTGTTGAAGTTGCAACAGACACGCAGCATGCATAAAGCTAAAGGTCTGACTCAGAGAGTTTTCTGTTTTCAATGATGAAATGCTGTTGGTTTAGTGGTGCCAAAATTGTAGTTAGTATAGCAGTAGTAGTGTTTCAAATCATTTTAAATATAAGCACTTTAATTTGAAATATCTTGGGTTGTTTTGCATGACATCGTGTTTGGGGGGGCAGACTGGGCATTTAGGGGGGCATTGCCCCCCCATGCCCATGCCTAGATCCGCCCCTGGGACAGAGCATGGACTGGACAATATGCACACACTGCAAAACAACCCCCAGGGTTGGTTCGGGAGGACTGTGTACCAGTGGTGGGAACCGGGGAGGGGGGAAAAACACTCACATTTTGTACTTCAGTAAAAGGAATTCAAGATGCTCATTAGTAAACTTATATCGGCTTCCAAATGTACCTGGAAAAACTACCCAAAGTAAAGGAAGTCATTGTGTAGCATATGTTCCATTTCCACTCTAAATGTATGAAAATCTCTTGAAAATAACTGATCTACTAAGCCTCAATTTGCATTGCAGAAGTCTGTCCGTTCTTCTCTCCATCCATTTGTCTGCCCATCCTTTTCTCCTTCACAGTGTATGAAGGGTGGTACTGAGCAC
>CM076981.1:22563209-22610709 GCA_039105355.1 Benthosema pterotum | reverse complement strand
TACTGTACCTGTATCCTCATATGACATAGGAACTCAATAATAATCACGGCTATATGGCACTATGTTTTGTGCTCTAGAAACACAGGCAAAGACTCTACTCTAGTCTGTGTCTCATAGGCGGACTGGGGCAGTTCAGAAACCACCAGTCCACCAGTGACATCATCCATGGGGGGAATCCAAGCTAATAGAAACTGAAAAAGTTTCAATGCTAAAATAGAAGCCATCATTCTCGCGATAACAAAAATCTCACCATTTTGGTAAGAAAGAAAGAAGAAAAAGAGGATGATGTCACTGGTGGATGGATTTCTATGATCATGAGACAGAGTGAGGAGAAAACAAATAGTGCTATTTATGTGATTGTTCGTAAGGACCTGTTATATGAGGATCAAGATACTGTAGTGTTGAGTGGTGGTTAAGTGGTGAAGTCATCCTTTTGTATGTGTATTTACACGTCTTGTTTTTTAGAAGCAGACCTGAGTTTTTACATCTACACCAAATGTCTTTGCCAAATATAGCCACTCTTTCAAGCCAGTGTTGATTTTGGCAACCTATACTGTGACAAAGAATGTTCGTCGACTACCTTTTTTCATTAACAAAAACTAGATTAAAATAAATTGTGAACTGAGCTACGACAACTACAGGTACAAATAAGACTAAATGGATAATTTTGTTGTAAACTATAGTTAGACTAGACTAACATGTTAGGAAGTGCCTATTGGCCATGAGATCCAGTATAGTAAGTAACTAAGTAAAAGAAAGTCATGTTACACTTTGATTTTGGTTGATGCTGAAAATGGCCAATCTACAAGCTCACAATGCGTAGCATTATGAGCTTTTAGATTGGGTATTTCCAATGTATCCATTTATAACTGCAACATACACAGTTGTTGTTCTCAGAGGTAATTCAACAATGACATTGGCATAGTTGTGTGTGTGAGTGTGTGTGTGTGCGTGTGTGTGTGTGTGTGTGTGTGGGGGGGGGGGGGGGGGGGGGGTACTGAAAGATGGTGCCAATGACAAGATGTTGGCACTGGCCTTGGCAAAACAGCAACGACAAAACAAAATGACTTCCTGCGTGACTTTTCATCGTTTGCTTGACACAGTTCATTTCTCCTCCTTTATCCCCCCCCTCCAGATGGAAGTGTACAGTTTACACCAAGCATGCCTTCATCTGGCTCCCATCAGAGCTAGCAACAAGCCATGGGGCTGGCCTGGGTGTTAGCATTAGATCCTGCGCTGAAAATAGGGTTTTCGGCTCGTCGGTATGTACACAGATAAACCCCGTAATTCGCAAAGGGCCAACTCAGTCGGGGAAATGCTATCCGTCTTTTATTGTCGATAAGATTCTGGAGGTTATCCACACTGTAAACTCTCCAGTGAGTCTTAGAGAAATATGGACTTAAATTACACAACTGAATACTCCACTTGTGTCTAGTCTACAGCATATACACCAAACGCCTACAGGGGAAAATAGTCGCCCTACAAGCTCATGAAAAACGTGATGCATATTACAACGTATTCCGCCCGGAATAGGAGTGCAAAGTGAGGAGGAAAGAAGGAAGGAAGGAGGCTAGGAAGGAAGGAACATAATTCTGTTCTGAACATGATGAAGCCTCAGTGAATTTCCTCCTACAACGTCTACCTCTCTCCTGGTTCAGAATGGTGGTATGGTAAATGTTTAATACTCTCTGCAGCAGACATTGCAGCACACTGCTCTGCTCTGCTCTGATCGTGCTGTGAGTGGTGTGTGTGTGTGTGTGTGTGTGTGTGTGTGTGTGTGTGTGTGTGTGTGTGTGTGTGTGTGTGTGTGTGTGTGTGTGTGTGTGTGTGTGTGTGTGTGTGTGTGTGTGTGTGTGTGTGTGTGTGCGTGTGTGCGTGCGTGTGCGTGCGTGTGTGTGTGTCAGCCTCACGCGCACACACGTTCGTTTCCGACTTTTCCGACAAGCACAGCTTCCTTTGGGGGAAGCAGACGCACGGAGGTTTGCTATCGCCACCTGTGCGGGGACGACCCCGGGCCTCAGAGGAAACACACACAGGGTGCGCACACACACACACACAGAGGTATTTGGTGTGCGCATGCGGACACACCGACGGGACATGTGTTGCGAGTTTGTAAGTACAGGCAGTCTTGGAGTCGGCGCGAGGAGGGAATTCCTTCGTTCGCGTGCCCTTCCAAGCTGCACATGTGCACAGCATCTGCTCAACACACGCACCGAGAGGGAGAGAGAGAGGGAGAGAACGAGAGGCAGAATGACAAAGGGAAAAAAAACACCGACAAAATCACCAAGACACACGGAAAGTTCTTGTTTTTGTATTTGTTGCAGTTGTGCTGTGCTCCAGTGTTTTCCCTCTCAAAAGCTATTTAACATGTACACACAGCCTCTTCTAAACAAAGCCCATATTCTGCGTAGCCAGAAAAAAATGAGCTGATCTACAGCCGTGAGTTTGTGGACTGGTTATTTTTGCGGGTGAAGATATGGTATCTCAAAGGATGGTGGTTCATGGAAGGAAACGGACATGTGCCATGAAAACCAAGGATGGTTGGTCTCCATTGCGCATGTCCATTTCCTTCCATGAACCAATATGGACTCCACCATAGAGACAGATGGTAAATGTGGAGGTAGACCGTTCTTCTGGATGATTCAGTCTAATTTGTTATTTTTTGAAAATCGTGAAAAGGCGGTGCAAATCTTTGAATATTATGTATATTATGTTTGAATATTATGTTTTAGAGTGAACATTATTAACTCAAATCTTTGCTTCTGGGAGGTCCCTGGGACTCCATATTGTCAGATGTGGGTCCGCAGCCAAACATAGATAATTCTGGGGGTCTTTGACATGATATATTATTAGCATTGCTGTCACAGAAACATTGATTTTCCAGAAAACTGTTTTGTAGAATCTTGTGTTGGGTCGAAAGGGGGTAAAAGGCAGTTCCAAAGTGGTTCAATTCAGGAGCGTTATGAGTTCCATGCAGTGATTTTCGATGTGCTGGGTCTTTGTTTGCACTGTGAGGTCCACACCTCCCTCCTGCTCATTGACAAGTGATTCACTCTCTATTGATCTCTATGTGCACGTGGTGTGCACGCTCCCTCGCTGCTCCTTTGAGGTTGCGGTTTCTCTCTCTCTCTCTCTCTCTGTCTCTCTCTCTCTGTCTCTCTCTCCCTCTAGTCTAAAAGTGTTATCTCGTAGGAATGTAAAATAAATAAATTAATAAAATGCATAGATGAAGTCCTTCACGGTATGTAAATGATGTCCTGCACATAATTCTACATTTATTGAAGCTCAGAACTCTGACTGGGGCAGGGAATATGCGGGTCACTGTTCTAATGATCGTTATAGTAATGTGAACGAAATATATTTACTAATAAGCGAAAAGGAATGTTTTGATGATGTGGCTTCACTCAAATGAATGTTGACACGGCGCACTGATTATCTAGAACATAAAAAATGTGGCACCTTCATTTCAGAAAGGATGAGAAAAGCCGTGATATACTCTATATACATATTCTGTATATACAGTATATCACATACTGTACATATTAGTCAGATATACAAGCTCACGGTGATGTACAAAGCATTCCTGGGGATTTTATGTGGGAAATCTTAGATATTTCATCAAAGTCTCATGAACCCTGGGCTCACTTCCTTCCTTGAAGTACAATTCCCATAATGCTTTGGCACACTGCCTCTCCTCGTGGATGTCTTGCTGCGACAACATGTCCAGGAAGGAATGCATGCGTGCATTCACAGAAGCAGTTCTTCAATCAAGACTTGCAGTCCAGAGGGCTGTTCTGTTGTTGTTGTGTTTTTAACATTCATCAAAGCAACATGTTTGCCAAGGCAAACTCATTGCCTTCTCCAGTGAAGGACTAAACTTCCAACAAACATGACACACATGAAACAAGATTTGTTTCATAATAACTGCATTAATTGTGTGTTTCCCCATGTGTGAGAGACTGAGAGTACAGTAGGCGGTATTACATGCACTGTGTAAATGAGCATACAGTATGAGAAAGGTTGTTTTTTTTGCTTTGCTTTTCACATGTTTACACAACCGATCCCTGAGATGTCCCAAGGGGATTGTGTGTGTGTGTGTGTGTGTGCGTGTGCGTGTGCGTGCGTGCGCATATCTTGGCGATTGTATCGAAAGTGTAGTGCAGTATACCGATATATTCACACATACTTTATTGCTCTTTTACCTCCCCTCCTTCTCTCTCTCTCTCTCTCTCTCTCTCTCTCTCTCTCTCTCTCTCTCTCTCTCTCTCTCTCTCACTCTCTCTCTCTGTCTCTCTCTCTCTCTCACTCTCTCTCTCTGTCTCTCTCTATCTCCATTACAGGATGCTGGAGTACTCCCTCAACCTGCAGAATGTCAGCTTCACGGCTGTGAGGACGGTACGAGTGCTCAGGCCTCTGAGGGCCATCAACCGAGTGCCAAGTGAGTGACGCCGTTTCTCTTTCACTTCACACACACACTCACACACACACACACACACACACACACACACACACACACACACATCACACACACACACACACACACCAAGCAGTCCTACGGTCGCCGACGCACATCCACATACAGTACATCCCCTCACCACAGTCCCCACAGTGTAATGTATGAATGTATGAGCTGAGACCTGCAGATTCCACTCCAAATGTCTTCTAAATTCTGAATGCTTTCTGAAAAACGGATCAGTGGTGCTCAAACCTTTTCACATAAAGGACCCCGTAGACTTATCTGGGGTGTTTACGTTGCGCATGTATACACATTATGTTCATGACCAATGTATTTATTTTTTGAATTATGTGTTTGTTTACAAGTACCTCATGGCACAAGTGACCCGTGGCATTTTAAACTAAGCCATGGCAGGTTACTGCACCCCCTGGGCGTCTTTTTAGTTTTCTCGTTTGTGTTTTTTACCCATGACCAGAGTTGGTCAGTAACTAATTTTAGATTACATATTACTGTAATATTATTACTTTTGCTCCAAAAAGTAAAGTAACAAGATTACTCTGCAAAAATGGGTAATAAGTAACGCATTACTTTGCAAGTAACGCCAAGTTACTTTTTTAAAATGAGCTTGTTGTTGCAGGCAAAAATAGAACAGATGTACAAGCTATTGACAGGTACTGTAACAACAGAGATGTGCAGTAGATTGTAGATCCAGTCCACATGCTGCATCCTGCGCAGTTATGTACACTACAAATCGCTTGCTGCTTTATTTTGTAATAAACAGATTATGTTGTACTTCTCTATTTTTTCAAAAGCGGTGTTGAGAACTTGGGAAAGTAATAACGTAATATGTAATATATTACTCTTCAAATCCAGTAATAAGTAAAGTAATGATATTACTTTGTCTAAGGGGTAACGAGTAAAGTAAAGAAGTTACTTTCCTAAGTAATATAGACCAACACTGCCCATGACATTTCAGAGAACGAGTTTGGCACGTGTGGAGTTGTGTGTGTGTGTGTGTGTGTGTGACTGCGTGTTTTGCGTGTGCTCAGGTGTGTGGCTGTGTGCACGCGTCTCTATGTACGTGTGCGTGTTCCTGCCCGGCAATAAGGAACTACCTGGAGGACATAATGAATGGGAGATGTAGTCACGCATGCCAATCTACAAGCTTACAATGACATTGAGATGCAAAACATTGTGAGCAAACTTTGTGAGAAAACTTGAAATGGGATATGCTGCATAATGAGTACCTTTTACTTTTGGTACTTCAAGTACATTTTGAAGCCAATAGCCTTTGTACTTTTGTTCAAGTAAACTTTGAATTCCAGGCCTTTTTTGAGTGGTGCAACCACTCCAACAGTGAGGTTTTTAGTTGAATGATTGCAGGGAGGATCTTAGATGAGTCCCAGCGACATTTGATGAGTCCCATTTCAGCGGTGTTAGGAGTCACAACTTGCCGCATTTAACGCCAATCTCATTTAATATGACTGTAATGTGGTTATATTCATGTATCTGAAGGAAATTGAAAATTCCACAAACATCTGCTGTGATGTTTGCAAAAAAATCTTCCCAAACGTCACAGTGTGTTTTGCCACTGCTGTTACTAGTTGCGGCCAAACAACTGAACTGCTTTTTTTTTGGCAGGATGCAGGCAATCACTGCTCAAAGGAACATCAATGTCCTTCTATGTCCCTATGTTTGTCCCTATGTTTAGCGTACCAACAGGGTTTCACCCCTCACTTCAGACTGGTCTGACTTTATTTAGTTTAAAGTAGTACTTTTACATTTACAAGAATCAAAACTTTTACCCTTCTTCATGATACTTATTCTTCCCTCTGTGTAGTGTCTGGCACGTCTAAACGGCAGTCTGGACTCTGTAATGTGGGCAAATTGGGTCAGATAGATGGATTCTGGGTCCCGGTGTTAATCGTCTGGTCGGGCGGCCGATTGGATTCCTCTCTATGTAGGTCAGGGGACCATGCAGGCACTTAGCATTCCTCTCGCTCTCGTTACTGTGGCTTTCCCAAGCCAGCCAGCTTTGGAGTCGGACAGATTTATACTGTATGTGATTTTCTCCCTCACTGGGCTTTTATTAAAGGACCACACTTGCCCAGTGTGCAGGACGGTTACGCTCATTCTCCATGTGGGGCGGTTGGCTGTGGCTCAGCAGGGTCAGGATTAGGGGTGTCCCGATACTGTTATTGGTATCGGACAAAGTATCAGATCACCCTTTTTTGTCATATCGGTTCATAATGGTAACGCAAAGGTATCAATATCGCTGGTGTTTGTCATTGTCGGGTCATATCGGTATTGGCAAATATGACAGTATAAACGGATGACAGTTAAATAAAATGTCGGGGCATGTGTAATTTGTTTTGGAGCACTTTTTGGATTAAAGAAATATGTTCCTCATATACTGTAACAATAATACCTAATGTCACTCCGTCTTTAACTTTGTTTTTGCTTCTGTGTTGCGACTGGAACAAGATGATTTTCAGACAGGCATTGACGACCAAATACTGCCTTCAGACAGGCATTGATGACCAAATACTGCCTTCAGACAGGCATTGACGACCAAATACTGCCTTCAGACAGGCATTGATGACCAAATACTGCCTTCAGACAGGCATTGACGACCAAATACTGCCTTCAGACAGGCATTGACGACCAAATACTGCCTTCAGACAGGCATTGATGACCAAATACATATATCTGGGGTCTATGACATGAAAAGGTTTCTTTTTATTCTTCAGAAAACTGCCACACTTTAGAAGACTGTCCTTGTACTAGACTGGTTGACGGGCAGTCGCTGCTCTACATGCTGTCATTATCTCTCCTCCACCACTCACACATGCAGGACCGTGCCGGATAGATCAGGGCTGGAGGAGCCGTGATTCTCTCGCTCTGTGCATGTGTGTGTGTGTGTGCATGCGCGTGCATGTGTATGTGTGTGTGTGCGTGCACACGCTTATGTACCGCAGGTGGGCGACAGGGACATCAACCCACTGCCACCCTCCTCCCAGTCTCCCCCGAGCCATTCCTGTGTAAATAAACAAACCCCCCCCCCTCCCCGTCAATCAAACTGACACCCCACCCACACATTTCAAGACAGGCATGCACACACGCACACACACGCACGCATGCACGCACGCACACACGCACACACACACACACACGCACAAACGCACACACACATGCACTATATAGCTTATTGTTGTGGGCCACATGCCAGTGTCTAATCGCAGGACTAATAGTCGCATTGATGTAGGGATGAATTGCACCAGCCTTGTTCTAATAGGGCGGCTGTTCCCCTCCTCCTCCTCCTCCTCCTCCTCCTCCTCCTCCTCCCTCTCCTCCTCCTCCTGCCTCTCCTCCTCCTCCTCTTCCCTCTCCTCCTCCTCCTTGAATCATTCCTCTCACATCATGGCAGCCTAATCAAAGCCTGTGGCTTCTATACCGGCATTCATCATGTCCCAATGTGCCCCACACAAACCCTGTCCGTTGCCCAATAAACAGGCTTTTTTTGGGGGGGGGGGGCTATTTTAGAGGCCTATTTTTTAATGCCATTTGTTGAGAGAGTGCCGTCAGTGCCTTTGTGTGTATCTGGGAGCCAACCGTGGTGGAGCCATTTGCTGTCTGCATGCTAACAGCCATATAACGGTGGCATTTCGGCTTCAGAAACTTGCCTCAGCCACTCTGGAGTCGCTGCTGTCCCGTTCTCTCTCATCCCTATAGTCTTCACACGTCAACACATTCAAATCCTCCATTTGGGACTCAAAGATGCTACAAATATGAATCCATTTGATTGTGTTTGTTCTCAACACACACGTTTCAAATGCATGTTTTTGGTCTGTGATGGCCCATTGGAGAATGCTTCTCCAATGGAAGTCACATGGTTTGACCAATCCATGTGACTTCACAGTATTTGTATGCAAAAGCATTGAGGTGGACATCAAACGCAGACAGAAGCATTGCAATATGCATACAGAGCACATGTTTGTACCGTGTGCACTCATTTCGTCGACGTATGACATTTAGTCAACACCATGAGTTTAAAATCAAATGTATCACATAAATGCTGCCTGTTAATTTTCATATTTTCTCAGTGTGCTACTCTGCAGGACCAGAAATGTTCACAAAAACAACTCCTCCCTCCCTCCTCAGTGCTTCTCTCCACTCACCTCTCATTAGAATATCCATGGTCTGCCTGGTTTCAGCCTGTTTCAATGGGCTTGTTTGGATTCCATGGGTACCAATGACTTAAAGGGTTGAGGCAAAGTAAAAGGGGAGGAAATTTTAAAATTGGTATCATTAGTGACATCACTGAAGTCAAGAATCTGAGAGTGCCCATTCTTGCGCCACCTTTCAGAAACTTCTTTGAGGGTGTAAAAATACACTGGGGATGGTAAAAACACCTACAATCTTGGAAAATGTGGTGGATCTCCTTTATTAAAGACTTTTCAAATGACTAAAATATGATGTTTTTTGTCATTCAAAAGACTAAACTAAATCGGAATGCGCTGTCAAAATCGACAAGGGAAGGGTATTATAAAACAGGATATGCTTTGCCTCTGCGCTCATAAATCTAACCCCTCCCGCCGCCATAAGCTACAGCCCGGCGCAGCGACAGTGATTGATAGACGCTAGTAGCGTAAGCGCACGAGTCGATAAGTGATTACACGCGCTGGACGTATATAGGCCAGTGATCTATCCCCGCATCTCCTCCACACTATCACTGTCGTCTTAATGAGACCACGCGGCACACTCAGGATGGGCTTTATCCGTCTCACCCGCCGTGTAGCCCACAGGGATTCTCAGGAGTGGATGCTGTGCATCATGGTGCCGTGTGGGTGCCACGAAAGCACTGGTGGAAAAAACACTACAAGTACTGTATCAGTGTAGAAATGCGGAATTCAGGACCCTTCTGTGTGGAGTCTGCCTGTTCTCCCTGTGTCCCCTAGGGTAGATCCTATTCTCTAAACTACCTCCCCCTGGACAGCCGGGCAGCCTGAGGGAGAGGACAGGAACTGGTTGGAATAACGTGTTCCTTTCACACGCTACACCAACCAGGGAAACTCCTCTCTGTCAGGTGAAAAGAAGGCAGCTTGGACTCTACATGCATTGAAGGAAGCATGTGGCCTGTCCGCTGCCTTCCCAGGTTGGTGGAGGGTGTGTAGAGTCCACGGTCACATTAGGTGATTGTCACTGGGTGGAGAAAATGCAGGAGGGGCATAGGTTTCTACTGAGGTTATGTTTAGGGGTAGGGATTAGAGTTAGGTTTAGTAGCTACCGTTGGGCCATCGGCTGTGTCCGATGGCATCCACCGTCACAAATTGATTTTGCTGTCTCTCAAAAAATGGGTTACAAAATCTAGATGCAAAGTTGCAGCCAGTGTTTTACTGTTTTGAGGAGGCAAAATTCTTGTATACTTTTTGTAGAATTTTGCCTTTTATGGTTATTTTTTTCTGTTTTCAAGTTACTGATGTTGTGTTATATTGAAATTGAATGCTTTTGCAATACATTGATTGCTGCGATATCACATCATATTGAATATGGTGCTAATGTCATTATCGAGGGCCTATAATTTCACCACAGATATCGTATCATGAAGTACCATATCCCGTATCCCAACCCTACGCACGCGCGCGCGCGCGCGCACACACACACACACACACACACACACACACACACACACACACACACACACACACACACACACACACACACACACCAGAGAGACACTCTCACACACCAACGTGCCACCAAATGGGCCATTTATAGCGAGATGGAAACGGTTCATCCGGTCTGGTTCTACACGCTTTGTGGGACCTGCTGTTTGTAATTCAGAGACGCTCTCTCTTGTACTTCCGCCAGATAAGCCTGAACGGTTTAGCGTAGAAACAACAACAACATCAACAACAACAGCAGCAGCAGCGACCTTCTCCTTATCTGGCTCCATATGCGAGCCTCAGTGCTGCAATTAACCTTTTTCTGTACCGAACGCGTTTTGGTGTTTTAGCTGTTGAAAAATAGCAGATCTACAAGCTCATATCGCGCCACCGAGTGGCGCGATATGAGCTTGTAGTTCTGCTATTTTTGTAAAATTGTGAAAATGTGGTGCAAATCTTTGAATACATTATTTTGGAAGCAAACATTTTTAACTCAAATCTTTGCTTCTGGGGGATCCCTAGAACAACATGTTTTAGATGAGGTTCTGCAGCTAAATAATAGATATTTCTGGGGGTCCTTCCTATGAAATATGTTAAGCATCACTGACACAGAAAGAGATTTTTCCAGAAAAACTACAGTAGAACCTCATGCCAGGGACTAGAATCTAGTGTCACAAACTAGAATTTAGTGTCATGGACTAGAATCTAGTATCAGAAACTAGAATCTGATCAGGACTCAAAGGGTTAAAGTGCTCACGAGGGGAACGTCCTATACCCTCTATTTAACTCCCGGCGAGGCGTGCGGCGGGCGGAACGTCAGCGCATCGCCTAATATTGGAAAAATAATGGGCCACTTCCATTAGCAGACAAAAGCTCTCGCCATGCCAGTAATATCAGTCTGCCTGTGGGCGGATTCGCTCCTATTCTGCCGTTTCCGCTGCGCACCACCAGCAGTGCTTTGGTTCAGAACATTTTTAGACAAGGAACATCAGTTAATATTAACCTGGAGGAGGCAACAGGGTTTTCATTTTTTTTATTAATAATCACATTGTTATTATTGCAGCCATTATAAGGTAGATTGTGTTTTACCTATATTCTCACAGTCTGGGGGTCTGCATGCCTCCTAGGAAATCTAATTCCAATTACATTCTCCACATCGGTTTACAAGATGATATTAAAAGCAAGAGCTACACAATTCTGTCATAGATTGATTTATTATAGAAAACAATCAAAACATCATTGCATAACGATATGAATTATGATTATTATTTTTGAGAGCTCATATACTCCCCAAATTGCATTTTTTTGGTCAAAACAAGCTTCGTTCACAGCTCATACTTTGTAAGTAACACGTCGCTGGTCGGGTGGCTTTGGTTGGTTTGCTAACTTCCGGTCCAAGACCTGGGGTAATTCTTCCCCCCTTGAATAAGACCGACTGACAGACTGAGACAGTTAGTTATCCCGTCATTTCAGTTTGTGAGAGCATCAAAATGTCTTCTAAATCTAGACAGCCCTCTAGTAGGATATGCATTGGACAAACATGAATGATATTATGTAATACAAGGAAATGCCCGAGGGAGAAACACTCCTCCAAGACTAAACACACAAAAGCTTGTCCGTCATAACAACAGTTGCTAAACAATATGGATTGACATTGGACAATCGCATTTTGGGGGTGGGGTTTAGCGAATGGACTAATTGTGGCGGTCAAAGAGCTATGGGCAGGTGCAGGGACTGTGCGTACTGGTGTGTGTTGCTCCGTCGGTGCACCTTAAACACACAGACGACAACGCTGGCCCGGGCCTGAGCCTTCGTAGGGGGGAGAGAGAGGTGGGGATTGAGGAAGCAGACCTATAATCTGCCTGCTGACAGATGGCTCACTAGCCACGCAAAGCCACCATGGCTACCGGCCATGTTGGCATGCAGTGGCCGCCTGAGGCCCATTTGGAGAGAGAGGCGGGCATGAGTGCAGGGCGGATGAGGACACGGCCCTTATTGAATATGAAATGCCAATCGGTTGGACTGATCAGCTTGGAGCAACACGTGACTGACTGAATGGCTGCTTGGTTGGCTGACTAACTGACTGACTGTTTGGCTGGCTATCTGGCTGGCTGACTGGCTGGCTGACTGTTTGGCTGGCTATCTGGCTGGCTGACTGGCTGGCTGACAGTCAGGCAGATGGGACAGATTACAGCGCTCCGCTCGGGATATTCGTGTTGGCCGGGGGTTTGTTTGTTTGTTTGTTTGTTTTTGTGAATGAACAGCTGACCTCCCCTTGGCTTATCCTTACGGATGATCTGTGTCACCATTGACTACAGCAGCGTCATCAATATGTCATGAAATCAGAGACATCTTGCTGCCTGCGCTAAGGCCCACAAATATTTGATGAGTCCTCCCTGAGCTCTTAAAGCTATTAACCATGGTTTAAGGAATCACACGCGATTAGCTCACAACATGTCTTGCAGTGGAGTTTTATGAAACAGACATAAAACATAAAAATGCTATCTTTGCAGAGAAAAGGAAGAGGATAGTATAAACGTTTATTGTATATTAATGTTGGGGGGTTTGACATTGTTTAACTTCATGGCAACATGGACTGCATATGGTCAATACTGTACAGTATGTCCGGCTTGTGGAATGAAAGCTGTACTGCTGCTGGGGATGATAGCAGCGTTTCTATACACCCCGATACACACACACTGCGCAAAAGGTATCGCCGTTCCCGATCACGACCGACGCGAGGATTGTCAGTTCTTTTTTGCCTCCGTCCGTGACTGACTGCAGCATGCAGCCAGACACTAATCCCAGGCCTCTGTCACGAAGCTTAGAGCAGGAAGCTAACAGCAGTAAGCAGCATTCTAACAGCTCAGCATACCACTGCCATAGAAAGGGGCCCATAATTTGAAGGAATCGCTGCTTAATGTGTGTGCTTTTAAATGCACGAGCGCACACACCTGCGTGTGTCTGTGTGTGGGTGTTACAGTATAAGGGGTGTTTACCGCTCATTATTGACCTAAAGGAGAGGCAGTGAGAAATGGGAGAGAGATATATACTGTATATATGGGGTGGTTGGAGGTAGTGCTAGAAGTGCAGTTGTAGGCAAAAAGTCAGGGTTGTCAGAGAGCATTAGCTTCCTCAACCTCTTCGGCAGCCTATAGCCGAATCTACCCCAATGCGACTTGGTACTTTGGGAAGCTCAGGGTGATTATGTTTAAAATGGATGACATACTGTATAGAGGCAAGCGACGATAAATCGCTGTGGCCCCATGACTCACTTCCTCATCCTGCATAACTCGCTGCATTTAGTCATGCATCTCCAGTATGAAATAAAATGTCTCTTTTCTTCCGCCCCCACACACACAAAAACAGTGTTGGACCACGGCCATTTTGTAACTTTTCTGCTGTGCAATTGTATCGGAAGCAGCTCTCGGAAACTTTAATCTTGTACGACGCGACACTTTTTGAGTATCATCGCCGCAGAGTATAAAAAGTAAAACACGAACTCTATAGCATCCCTGTCCTGGCCATGTCCTGAGGTAGAACAATGACGATTGGTCAAAGTTCTACCTGTTGTTTGTTTTCCCTTCTTTAGTTCTGAATGAAACTATGTTACTAGCAGAATGTTATGGAGGGACACTCTTTCAAGCTTGATGTACAGTATGTCATTAGAACAGTACAGTAAAGAACAGAACAGCAAAGTCAAAACATTCACAATGATGCTTATAAGCCAGTGGACGCCCATTTTATGGCTCTAGCAGTAATTGTCAACCATTGTCATTTCACTGGGCCCCTGGTTTGACCTGAACACTTTGTATACACTCCAGGTTACCGTCCCATATGGGTCCATTTGGTCAGCAGGGGCGAAGTCCAAAAGCGACCTCGCCCGCGGGCGCCCGGTTTCAAAAGCGGGCGCCCGCTTTCACAAAAACGGGCGCCCGTTTTTGTGAAACCGGGCGCCCGCTTTTGAAAACGGGCGCCCGTTTTCAAAAGCGGGCGCCCGTTTTCACAAACGGGCGCCCTTTTCAAAAGGTTATGGTTAGGGTTAGGTTAGGTTTAGGCATAGGTTTACTGAGGTTAAGTTTAGGTTTGTGGTAAAAGACTTCAATGTTTTGTATCTTACAACATTATGTATGAGTACAATACAGAGAATATTTGCATTCGCCATCTTCGTTGAAGGAGTCTATAGGTCTGAGATAAATTGTGGTAAAAGACTTCAATGTTTTGTATCTTACAACATTATGTATGAGTACAATACAGAGAATATTTGCATTCGCCATCTTTGTTGAAGGAGTCTATAGCTCTAGTTTGTGAAAACGGGCGCCCGCTTTTGAAAACGGGCGCCCGCTTTTGAAAACGGGCGCCCGTTTTTGTGAAACCGGGCGCCCGTTTTTGTGAAAGCGGGCGCCCGCTTTTGAAACCGGGCGCCCGCGGGCGAGGTCGCTTTTGGATTTCGCTGGCTCTCCATTTGGTTCTTGACTTATCATTTAGATGGGGACGTCCTGGAAGTCCCTTAAGGACCCATAGGGGTCCCTATACCCAGGTTTGGGAACCACTGCATTAGAATGCCTTACCGTGAGGAAGTTTGGACCTTTACACCCAACATATGGGTGTAAACAGCTTCTAGTGAATCGGGTCCTCTGTGGTGTTGCAAAATGCGGCTGTAAAAACTGTTGTTTTGGTTGGTGTGTGTAAACTTCCTGCTGTACAGAACGTCATGCGAGCTACTGTACTGTAGCAGCATCTATCCATCCATCCATCCATCCATCCATCCATCCATCCATCCATCCATCTATCCATCCATCCATCCATCCATCCACACACAGAAGTTACAGCAGCATCCCACGTCAATGTCACTCACTATACTGTACACACACATAGCTTCTGTCTTCTATGCTGTCCTTATCTGTGTTCCTGCCTCCAACTGGCTGTCTCTGCCTCGTTTGTTCACACTGCCTTTCCAGGTGGGCAGTAAATAGATAATAATAATAATAATAATCTGTGATTTTCTTATGCTTTTTCACTGTCTAAGAAACAGCCCTCCCCCTCTCTCTCTCCTGACTGTCACTCCTGACATGGCTGACAGTCAGCCTGGTGAGACAGATATGGTTCTGCTGGCTCTTTTCGACATGAATTGACCCTGCAGCTTCTCCGATTACCCAGGGGAAGTGATAATAATAATACAATATACACAGATTTTGTGTGTGTGTGTGTGTGTGTGTGTGTGTGTGTGTGTGTGTGTGTGTGTGTGTGTGTGTGTGTGTGTGTGTGTGGTGTGTGTGTGTGTGTGTGTGTGTGTGTGTGTGTGTGTGTGCGAACGTGTGTGTGCGGGTTCCGATCGAGGATAATGATCCTCATTATTGGTTGGTTTCTGCATGGGAAGATAAGCTGCAGGGATTAAATGAAGGAGAGAGAGGGAGAGAGAGAGAGCGAATGGAGTGAATTCAAGGCAAGGGAAAGTGACAGGTGTGTGTGTGTGTCTGTGTGTGTGCGTATGCGTGCGTCTGTATGTGTCTGTATGTGTCTGTGTGTGTGCACGATAGAAAGGATTTTCAGCTATTGTATCAAACTAGAATATGCACTTAGACATACATGCATTCCTACATACACAAGACACACAGCCAGTCCCTCGGGCACGCCCACACACACATACATGGTGCATAAATAGTGCCAGAGAAGGAGCGTGGGCGTGTGTGTGACAGCAGAATGGTGCAGTGAGATCCAGCAATGGCAGAGGGGAGTGCGTGGGCAGTGGGCAGTCTGCATGTCTGTGTGTCTGTGTGCTCTATGGGCAGTGGGCAGTCTGCATGTCTGTGTGTCTGTGTGCTCTATGAGCACACAGACACATCATCATCGCCGAGTTGAAAGGGAAAAGAAAAACATACATTGAGGGGGAAAAAGGTGTGATGGGTGGGGTGATCCTTGCAGCCGTCCGTAGGTGCCCTTTGAGAGCGGTTTTGAAGGAGTCAAGGGGATTCGCATGTCTTAATGACTGTTGGGAGGGTGTTCCACATTCTGGTGGCATAGGAGCCATATTAATTTAGTCCCCTTTTTTTGCCAAATCTGAATCTTCAATCAGATATACTCGTGCTATACTCTAGGGACAATGTAATTGAGGGTTAATATGCTGCCTTAATATGTGGGATTTACAAATGGTGGTTCGTGGCTCAAATCCTGAACAAATGGTGGTCCCTGAGATGAAAAAGGTTGAAAACCCCTGCTCTATGTGGCCGAACTAGTTCATTTTTTACGAACTGTGACCTGTTCCCAACACTGTCCCATGTCTCTCCCTGTGTTCTGCAGGTATGCGTATCCTGGTCACTCTGCTGCTGGACACTCTGCCCATGCTGGGCAACGTTCTGCTGCTCTGCTTCTTCGTCTTCTTCATCTTCGGCATCGTGGGAGTGCAGCTGTGGGCGGGGCTGCTGAGGAACCGCTGCTTCGTGGAGGACAACTTCTCCTTGTGAGTCTCGCCGCCGTGCGCGTGTTTGTGTGTGTATTGCTGTTCCCAGGGGCGTTTTTTTGCCATTAGGCAGACTAGGCAGTTGCCTAGGGCGCCATGAGGGGAGGGGGGCGCCCGTTAGTCCTCAATACAGCAATATTATAACACATATATTATGTTTTTTTAGTTTAAAAATAGGTCATAATTTTATCCCTTGGGGGACGCCATTTTACAGGAGATTTTCCCTGGAGCCCCCCCTTACCAAATGGACCCGTAAGGGTCCATTTGGTAAGGGGGGCTCCAGGGAAAATCTTGCCTAGGGCTCCAAATTACTTAGAAACGCCACTGCCTGTTCCCATTCCTGAAGCGACCTGCACCTTTTGATTCTAGCTTAGAAGAAGCCTTTTATGACCAAAGTCATTCCATAGTATTCAATCTCAAATCGAACATTTTGGAAAAAGTCATGGGAGGTGAAATCCTTCTGGAGAGCTTGATAACATCTCCAAATGGGTTCTTCAGAAACACCTCATGGACACTGGATAGGGTTAATGCGTTTGGCTCGCAGCAGAGATGGATGTTCTTTCATGTGGTATGTGTGGCCCGTCATTATTATTGATCTAGTGTTATTGGGATAACAGAGGGGATGACAGGGAGTAGATGGGGTCAAGGTTGAGGGCTGGATCTATACTGACGTGTGTGGGTGGGTGGGTGGGCGAGGTGGTCCGTGAGCTTAATGATCCCACTGCCTCATACTGTGGTGATGAATGGAGGACCCAGACAGGCTGCCTTGTAATGAGAAAGACCCCGTTGTGTGGGGCTGGGGGGGCTGTATATATATATATATATATATATATATATATATATATATATATATATATATATATATATATATATATATATATATATATATATATATATATATATATATATATATAGTTTATGATATGATGGTACATGGGTCTCCCATAACTTATTCATATTCCCCCGTTGGTTCCGTACTGCGTCTGTCTCTCTCTCTATTATGCTCATCTGGCAGGATTTATGACATTTTACAGCGGCTGTATATTAAGCTCATGCGTAATGGCTTGACTGATATTTCTTTTCTCTGTCTCTCTCCGTCATCAATTTTTGAGGGATCCTTTGCAATGCGTCATCATTTTTTTCCCCCTTTCTTTTTAGCACAGCGTTGGTTCTGCAGCTTATTTAGGGCCTATCACAACCAGAAATGTTTTATTAAAGTGCCTGCTGCTCGTGTGAAAAAGAAAACGTATGTTAATGACATTTAGAAGAACTAGAACACTTTCCTGGCAGTCTTTATGTGTGTAATATGTGGTTTTTTGATATTTTAGATTGTAGCAGTGAGTCCAGTGTCAGATGTCATGGACACTACTATAGTTCCTGGACTACCTGTTGTCTCAGTAAGACAGTAAAGGAGGTGCAGTCCGCCAAAGCGTTATGGGAATTGTAGTCCAGGTGCCAAGTCCAGGTGCCAATGTCCTCAGAGACATACTAGCTGGGATTACTGCTAAAATCTAAAATACCACATAAAGACATAAAGACCTGAAAGAAGATAAGAAGATGTTCACATGCACACACTCGATCCTGATTAGAGGATAAGCAACTCTCATCCTGATAGGATGAAAGGCTTTTCTCTAGAAGACCAAATTGAAACTATTTTTTTGTTTTTAACCCCAGGGGCTCACTGGGGCTAGGAAGGATTATCCATAAAAAGAAGAAAAATAATATTTGAATTAAGTGTAATTACCGAAAACCACTTTACCGCGGCAACCTCTTAAACGCTCAATTTTCTACACCAGGGGTTTTCAATGGGATGTCCGGGGACCACCAGTGGTCCCTGAGAGGATTCCAGGTGATCTCCAGGCTAAATGATGGAAAGTTGGTTAACCAGATGTAACTCTTTGAGAGCGTAAACATGAAACCAAATGGACCTGCAACGCTTTCAAGAGTTAAAATACTCATCATGTGAATTAGTCTACACACCTAGAGAATGTAGAAGATTAATGGTCATTTTGATCTGTACGTCTGAATGTTTGTTTTCTCCTTTATACAGTCTGGTATTGTGGACAAAAGCAAAATAAATCTTTGGTTTTGCGGCCTGTGGGTACTGAAATGTCCTCAATTGGTGGTCCATGGCTCAAATTCTGAATAAATAGTGGGTTAATAATGGGTTCTGGTATGAAAAAGGTAGAAAAAAGCCCTGTCCTACACGATCGCAAACGCGATACCCCTGGTGTGGCTGCGTGTGTGACGCTGCACATAAGGTGTCCTGTGTGATGAAGTGAACACATTTTGTGTTGTACTTGTACTACTCAGCAGCACTTACAACAAGCTAGATAGCCCCCCCCCCCCATCCCACCCCCCTCAGCCGACAGAAGCTTTTGTTACGCAGGTCGGCCGTCCTGCGTCTGTAGAGCCATATAATATAAATACATAAGTGAGTGTGCTGATTGTAAGAGGTGGTGCTGGTGGTGGTTGAGGGCTGGAGTGCAGTGGAGTGGAGCTGTGAGCCCGCTAGGTAATTGCAGCTACTTGTGCGGTTAATAAAGCCTGTCACACAGCCTGTGAGCACAATGTATGTTGACAGACGCCCCCAATTATCCACCGGCGGCGGCGGAGATGTGCACGCATTGGAGATAGGCCCCGGTGTGGCGTGTGCGTGCGCACGACGCGCACCCACAAAAACCACATGCCAGTCGCAAACGCACACATGCACGCGGTCGCGCCACACTCGTGCACGCACGCACACACACACACGTTTATAAATAGCCGATAACCCACAGGGCAAACGCATTTCACAGAGCGACTGACAGACAGTCAGGGATAGTGCGTTCTACGTGGATAAGTGCGAGATAAGTAATAATCTTTTCACAGAAACGCTCCTGATGTTAACTCCGCTGTCTCCCACACACGCATGCATGTGTGTACAGCACACACGCACGCACACATGCGTGCGCACACACAACGTTCTACTCGAATATTATTATACCTTACCTTAGTGGAGTATTTCCAATGTCTACTACTTTTACTTCTACATCCATTAATGTACTTTTAACTCATTTACTTTTAACAATTATTTGAACTCTTTGTGGATTTGGATTATTATTTCCAAACACACATCAGCCCTATCTACACTTTTCAGCCATTTGTAAACTTGTGTAACTGCATTATGGTACTGTTTTTAAAGAATCTACACATTTATAAAATGAAGAAGAATTGTTATTTTGACCAAAGTTTTGCCTGTTATCTCTCTCGAAATTGTGGACACAAACTTCCTTAGTTTTGGGTCCGAGAGACTAAACTCAACAGCAAATGGTGGTGCCTGGCTTATCAATGGCTTTCACTGATTTAGGCATTTTGGGGTGGTGAAAACCATTGAACCATTGGTTATGGAGTCAAAGTGTTAACATAAAAAGAGTGCTTTTCCCACCACTGTCTTATCTCCTCCTCCTTCCTCCTCAGTCCTCTGTCTCTGGAGCTGGGGAAGTACTACCACACGGAGAACGACGACGAGAGTCCCTTCATCTGCTCGCTGCCTAAGGAGAACGGCATGCGTGAGTGCCACCAGGTGCCCACGCTGTACGAGGAGCAGGTGCAGTGCCGTCTGGACGCCGACGCCTACAACGCCACCGACAACACCACCTGTGTCAACTGGAACCAGTACTACACCAACTGCTCTGCGGGACTCGTCAACCCTTTTAAAGGAGCCATCAACTTCGACAACATCTGCTACGCCTGGATCGCCATCTTCCAGGTCAGGAGGCGTGTTGACCATGTCTGTTAGTGTTCAGTTACGTGTGGAGGAGGGGCTGCCCTGCCCTTTTGGCTCAAACTGCACTTTCCCCCACAAAAAAATAAATAAAAATGAATATTTTTTTGTTGTTGTTGCTGCCAGTGTGTGGCCAATTAGGGCTTATGTTGGGGGCCTAGGAGCTGTGGAGTCCCGCCCCTTTCATGATGTCATCAGAAGTAATTTCCACTAATTTTTCTTGTAGACTCTTCAAAAATGATTCACATAGAGGACAAAGACAACTTGTGACAACAAACAAATATTTTGGACTGAAAAACGGCAGGATACGACACTTTTTGATTCATTTTTCTTCTTACTAATTATTTGATGTTGTTTGTTGTCATGATTTGTCACGAGTTGTCTTTGTCCGCGGCATAATCATCTTCATATGAATCATTTTGGAAAAGTCTATGAAGAAAATTAATGGGCAATTCACTTCTTTGTGGCGTCATGAAAGCCTGTTGGGCCTCCAAGACGAACATTTGATAATTCCACTATCATAATTAATCATACTTATAATGTGCTGGTTGACATCACTCCCCCCAGTGCTATCTGCATGGCACTGATAGTGTTGACTTAGTGTTGGCTGCCAATCGCAACAGAGTTGTTCACAGGCGAAAAACAAAATGGATAATAAATGAAAACTAAGATACAGTATGATGACTGAAAGTAAGACTATAAATCTATTGACAATTTCGTCAACAAATTAAAAAAAAAACACTAGACTAAAAGGACTAAAACGAACATTGAGAATTGTAACGGTGCCATTGTTGTTATAGCCGAGCCACACTGCACCCAGAAACTCAAAATCGCATAATGGTTGTCTTGATAGAACGAATTTGTATAAAACCTCATGTTTTTTTCTCCCCTTAGCATTAAAACATGTGATAAAGTGAGGCTGTGCGGGGAAACGGAGAAGGCTAATTGCTCCAGCAGCTGCTGCTCGCATCCGAGGAATAGAGCTTATCGGATTAGCAGGTTGCTACAGCCAGAAATACAGAGAGAGAGAAACTCACTAAATTCAAGATTTTATTCCACACCGTTGGTTCACTTATCTTGGTCTTCGTCTCCAAATCCTCTCGGTGAACACTTCTCCTATGTCCTGTCAGTCAGTCTAGCAGGTGTCGGGGGAATGGTGGAGGATGAGTGTCAGTTTGGCTGAGGTGAGCTCTTCCATACGTCGCTGTGCTTCTTGGAGCGAGTTCCCTCCTACCCCCTATCCCCTCCCTAGGGGGTGCGTGCAGCAGGCCTGGAGTCAAGGCTTAACACATCCTCGCTATTATGTGAAGTCTTAATACGCTGAGTGGCCTACAATGTCGAAAGTGCGTTGTTAAAGCTTGATGTATACCTATGGTATACGGTCCTTGCACGCTGGGAGTGCTTTATCCTTTTTTTCCCCTTGAAATTCATTCGCCCAAAATGCATACAGTATGCGTACAGTTTGTGTCACGTTGGAGTACCCTCTGAAACAGAAGAATGCAATTATTACACAGCGATAAAGTCTTGCAATTATTATGATGATGATGTTTTTTTTTTTTTGTGAAACTAAATGAAATGCGTTTCAAGCTATTTGAACAAGGCACTTCCAGGCCATGTAAATGCTGTATCTTACGGGCACACTGCACACGCCAGTGTTGCCACCAAAGAAAGATGATCACACAAAAAAGATGATCACAAAAACATGCTGTAATTCTGTTCTCTAAACTGTCAATCTCAAGCCAGTCGTGGTGCCTGATGAAGGGGAAAGGAACTGGTCAGAATAATGTCTGTTTTCTGTCTGTTTTATACCTTTCTCTCTGTCTAGGTGATCACATTGGAGGGCTGGGTGGACATCATGTACTTTGTGATGGATTCTCACTCCTTCTACAACTTCATCTATTTCATCCTCCTCATTATCGTAAGTGTGTGTGCCAGGGGCGTTTTTGCCATTAGGGAGACTAGGCAGTTGCCAAGGGCGCCATGAGGGGAGGGGGGCGAGGGGAGGGGGCACTTTAAGATACTTTAGGATACCCGGTTAATAAGCCAAATATGGATAAATACATTATACTTATCCTATATAACTAGAATTGAACACATAACTACAATTAAACACATAATATGTTCTTTAATTTAAAAATAGTTCATAATTTTATTCCTTGGGGGGCGCCATTTTTACGGTAAAATCTTGCCTAGGGCTCCAAATTGCTTAGAAACGTCAACGTGAATCCAGCTCAGCGTGAATCCATTCTTGACACTCTAAAGTGACATGACAAGCAGCTCCTTGTCATAGTTATCCCACTATATCCACCAACTCACACATTATTACTTGATGTGACTGTCGAGAGCTTGTTTTTCATATAAAACCTTGTTTTGTTTGGTATTCGATCAAAATAATCTACGGGATCATTGTCCAGTTCCATCGCTTTCTACGTTGTAGTTCAGTGAAGCTTTCTTTGACTTTCTCTGACTACTTTTTTCACCAACAAAGAGTGGATGGAAACTAAGCTATGCTGACTAAAACTAAGAATACATATAATATATGAAGTAACACATTTCAGACGACTAAAATCAAAAGCAAACTTTGCTGACAGAAATTCTACTGGCAGATTGGGGACATGTGAACTAGGATGCCAACTTCTGCCAGGGATAAACTTGGGTACACTTCAAGGAGGATTCATCACATTTTCAGCTGACAACACTCGGATTGAATTAAAAGCATAACGATGTTTTGAGCATAGATATCTGAAGTATGATCAGGGCTCTGCGCCGCAGTGTGTGTCTGAAAGGATTCCCATGATTAAAGAAAATCACGGAATGAAGCAAATCCGATTTGGAACATACTACGGTATGCTTTAGGAAACGGTTGGCAGTGAGGTAATTTAATCTGTGAGTCGTAGTCATTAGGCACAGCGGCCATGTTGTGGCTCCTTTCACAGGTCGATGGTAATGATAGCTCATCTCCATGTTTTAGCACAATGGTTCTCAAAGAAAAGGAGTCAGGACCCACGTACATGACTCTGAGGGTGTACAAATGGCATTTGTACAAAATGGCAGTGTATGAGTGGCATTTGTTCACTCTCCTAGATAGAAACACATACAAAGCCATTTCGATTGATTTGGATTTGCAGTATGTTTACATGGAATGTGGTTGAATTTTCTTTTCTGTATCTATGGTAGAACATCCATTGAACATTGGGCATTAACTGTGATGTGTATGTGACAACAACAAATCATTCAAAGTCTTGGGCTTAAGAGTCTAAATCCCGTACCGAGTGAATAAATAGATGGTTCCAGAGCCATCTAGTAGAAGATTCCACATTGACATTGAGGGGTCAGGAACTTGGAACGCTGATCATGCAGCCTGAAAGAGGGACGACCCAGTTGGAAATACATTGTTTTCAAAGAGGGCAGTGCAAATAAGACCTATATTCTCCCCCCGTCCTGCCCGCTCCAGATCGGATCGTTCTTCATGATCAACCTGTGCCTGGTGGTCATCGCCACGCAGTTCTCTGAGACCAAGCAGCGGGAGAGCCAGCTGATGAAGGAGCAGCGCGCGCGCTTCCTCTCGGAGGCCAGCACGCTGGCATCCTTCTCAGAGCCGGGCTCCTGCTACGACGAGCTGCTGAAGTACCTGGTGCACGTGGTGCGCAAGACCGCCAAGCAGACGGCACACCTGGCCCGCGCGCTGGCCCGCCGTGCGGGGCTCAACGTGGCCGCCTCGCCGCCCGCCGGCACCACCGAGCCCCAGAGAGGTCACCGCAGGAGGAGGAAGGCTTCCAGGTATGTATGGGGGTGTTGACACGGTCAGAAAGGAGTCTGGACAACCCTCCACTTTGGTGTTTTTTTTCTCATCAATGTGTTGAGGCACGGTGGAACAGTGGTTAGTGCTGTCGCCTCACAGCTAGATGTGTCTCCTCATCCGCGTTATCAGTGCCCACACTCGAGGCGGGTTGGTGAAAGGGCCTTTCTGTGTTGAGTTTGCATGTTCTCTCCGTGTCCCCTAGGGTAGATACCCTCACAAAAACATGCAGTAATCCTAGGCTCTAAACTGCCTCCCCCTGGCCAGCTGGGGCGCCTGATGGAGGGGACAGGAACTGGTTGGAATAATGCGTTCCTTCCACGCGCTACATCCAGTGCTTAATTTGTAACTCGGGAGGTGCCGGAGCGCACCTCACGCACATGCGCGCACCCGTGCACCGAAAAACATGCGCAGAAAAGTCGATTTTTTGCGGAAGATTATTGTGTGTGTGCGTGCGTGCGTCTCTCAGACACACACGCAGCGTGTGTGTCTGAGAGAGAGAGAGAGAGAGAGAGAGAGAGAGAGAGAGAGAGAGAGAGAGAGAGAGAGAGAGAGAGAGAGAGAGAGAGAGAGAGAGAGAGAGAGAGAGAGAGAGAGAGAGAGAGAGAGAGAGAGAGACGCACTATGGCACACACACTTTGTAGAGAGCCGATCCACAACCTCAAATGCGTCGCGCAGTGTGCTTGTGACCACAAAATGTAGGGGTCCGGCTGCTCCCTGGGTACCTTTTAATCATTATAGCGATCATATTCCACCGTGTCTCGCGAGGGAGGGGGAGACGGTCAGCCGGTGGGCCGCAGCAGCAGCAGCAGCAGCAGTAGCCCCGCTAGTATAGCAACGTGTCGGGGAGGGATTTGGTCGCTCGCAGCTCAGTCTCAGGCAGCAGGCTCACACAGTTCACAGTTCTCACAACTGTGAACTGTGTGAGCCTGCTGCCTGAGACTGAGCTGCGAGCGACCAAATCCCTCCCCGACTCTCGATAAACATCCCATAGCTGGGAAGGCTCAGCCTCAGAGTGGTATCCTATACAGTAGCAACGACTGAAATGAACGGGGATGTATTGGCTGGATTGCCACCATTGCCACTCATTTCTCCCGGGTCTCTGCAGGTGGGGGAGCGCATGTGGAGCAAGGGGGAGCGGCGCTCCGCCTTGCTCCGGCAGAAATTAACCCCGCGCTACATCCAAAAAGGGAAACTCCCCCTGTCAGATGAAAAGAAGGCGGCGCGACTCCTCATGCCTTGAAAGAAGCATGAGCCCAGTCTGCTTCCTCCCCAGGTTGGCAGAGGGTGTCTAGAGCCCAGGATCACATTAGGAATTGGCACTGGGTGAAAAAAAATGGGTTGCAAAAATCGTGGGATAAAAATTATTCAAAAAGAAAAAAAAAAATCAATGTGTTGCTGTTAAAAAAGGGCTGCTATGCGCCATCAAAAACGATAGCTTTGATTAGATTTACTGCTGCAAATTGCAGCAAATTGCGGATTCTTTCCAGATGGATTATCGACAGGCATTTTGATTCATCTCCGTCTACGTATAGGGCATCACGCACAATTAAATAAATAGGCGGAGAACTTTATCCGGGCTGTTGAGGTGTCAACACTTTAATTTAATTTAATAGGTAATTTAATAGCGCTCTTTACTGTAATGGCGTTCACTCCTGGACATTTTTCCTGAAATATCCGTGATTTGTGATACCAAAAAGTCTCATAGGTGCCAGTAATGTTGTCTATACTCCATTGACTTTAATGGGACTCATTTTCCCAGAAGCCTCTGCGCTCTATGACCCCGTCGCGTCTGAGTGATGCCGCCATGGACCCAAGCCTCAGGTTCATAGCTGTCCGTCCACATCCCCTGATCAAAAATAAATAAATACAAACTGATACAACAATTAAAACACAACTTGTCTAGGTTGTGTTGTCATCCTTGGGAATGAAACTGTTAACTAACCGTTTAATCGATCGATAAGTTTATCAGTCAATGAATGACTATGACTGTGACTGATCAATGTATTATTTGTACATTATTTGTACTGTATGTATGTTGCTCTACAGGCAGGGCTCGGTGTCGGTGCATCACATGGTGCACCACCACCATCACCACCACCACCACTACCACCTGGGTAACGGCAGCGTCAGAGGAGGAGTCGGAGGAGTGGGAAGCGTCCGGGGTCTGGAGGGTCCGGCGGGCGCTTCCTCTAGAGACGTGGAGTCTGGCTCTTCCCCCAACAACAACAACAATGGAGGAGGAGGAGGAGGTGCCAGGGCTGCAGGACGCCTCACCCTGGCTCCTCCTCCCCCGCCCTCCAGTGGCAGCCAGGTGGCGCTCCAGGCCTCCAGTCTGGTGGCGGGCGGCGGGGGGTCCGCCGATTCATCGTCGGTGCGCAGCGTCTACCACACAGACTGTCACCTGGAGACGCTCTGGTAGGGATGATGCACACATGCTGGCCGATGTCAATAAATACCTGCTATAATCGATTGCCGTTATTGCCGATAACTGATATAAATTGATGTCAGTAGGACTTATTCTGTTAAAAAAAAAAAAAAAAAAAAAAAAAAAAAAAAAAAAAACATAATTTTGTCCATTCTGAAAAAAAAAAAACATAATTTTGTCCATTCTGAAAAACAAAACAAAACATAATTTTGTCCATTCTGAAAAAAAAAATACCACAGTTATTTAAACATAAACAGCTTGAATGTTTCCCAGAAAACACTGATAGAATCATAAAATAAACGTATCAGCTAAAGCTATAAACTGGCCCACATAAGTTCTGGCCCACATAAATATAAGTTTGGGAATTATTTTCTCTAACCTAATAATATCAATTGGTATCTTATATCATTTTAATCATTTATTAGTGAGCTTTACAACAAGGTATGGCTCCTAGAGATCGGACATTGCTGGAATGAATAACACTACTAAACGTGTGGGTGGCACCCTCGAGAAATGTGCCAAAATGAAATGTTCTGTTGGCATTCACTCTTGTTTTGAACTTAACACTAGCATGCCTGAGAGGACATTTTGACAGTTTTTTTTGGATATTTTAAAGTTGTTTATCTTTAATCATGAAGCTTTCAGAAGGTTCTCCTTCCATGACCATCATCGTCCATCATCATTCTACCATCTCACAATTTTTGGTCATCTGAAAAAAAAAAAAAAAAAAGAAAGAAAGAAAAAAAAATCTAAATATGAAATTAAGCAAATGCTAATTCTGGTCCTATTTTTAAAGTGCTGGCAGGTGTGTGACAGTCATAGGTGTGGGCTACTAGGTCACAGGTGTGTGTCAGGCACATAAGCAAGGGTTGTGTTACTTCCTTGAATTTGTTTGTGCTGTTTGACCCCATATCTTCAGAATCTGCCTCAAAGCAAGGTTGTATTGCCATTTTGCCAAATTGTTTGGGGGTACAACCCACACCTTTAGCAGTGTCAGTCATTCCAGGAATGTCTGTTTATGTTTATATTATTGTGATATATTGATCCAATACAAATATGTCTGTCGATTCCCATATTGTATATATATGTATATATACCATGTGATGACGATCATTCATGTACCCATCCCTCCTCTCCGGTGTAGCCCATCGCCCACCTCCCTGTCCGGACCCCCCGCTGCCCAGAGCCCCACCTCCTCCTCGTCCCTGGTCCCTGCGGGGGCTCCGTCGCCCATATCCCACGCCATGAAGAGGAACTCTGTGCCTTTCGCCACGCTTGGGGCCCCCAAGAACTACCCCACACTGCAGTCCCGAGCTCTGGCCGAGTCCAGGAGAGGGAGTGCAGCGGCCGGCGGCACTCTGACCACCAGCATCAACTTCAACCTCAACATCCCACCCATGCCGTCCATGCCATTGGCGGACGGACGGCCACGCAGCCTCGTGGACACGCACACGCCCGCTGGTAAAGAGACACACCCGGGTTAAAAAATATATATGACAATTGGTTTTCCGATTAGTAGTTGTTGGTTCTCACCCACTCGATAACCACAACGATAAAACTCAGGTTCCCATCATGCGCCTGTGCACAGTGTTTCACTTACTGGTACACTAAACATAAATGAAGACAGACAGACAGACAGACTGACATTTTATTTCAGTATAGTATTTTTCTCTGTTTCAATCACCACCAACTGAAGTGTGGGAGGTCAAAGCTGTTTTTGTTTTGCATTTGTCATTATTATAATATTGTGTTTCAACCTTTCAACATTTCCATTTTGGCTTTAATTATTGTTTTATTCATTTAAGACAGACAAATAGTCATAGGAGTGGCTGCACCAAACAAAAACATGAAAAAGAAATCCCCAAAAGCAAAACAAATCTTCCATTAAAAACAAAATCCACAGATTGTTTTCCCCCCAATCATTCTGAGCATGTAGATCTGGTTTGGGTCCCGGGTCAAATGTTTAATCTCTTTTTTTGGGGGGGTCTCGACCTAAAAAAGTTTGGGAACCACTCCCTTTCTTATTGTCAGACTTTAATGAAAACAGCACAGACTTCAAGTCACAATCACAAATGCAATCAAATGCTAAAAACAAAAAGCCAAAAAAATCAGCTTTTGACTGGACTCCATTGGCTGTATTCCACCTCATGGGGATTGGTTGTTGTTTGTTAAGGTTTGGGTTTACCTCTCAGTGGGATTAGAAAGCTGGCTGCTGGCGGAGTGGTGAGATTCTGAGAAACAACAAACACACACACACACACACCTCACACACCAGCAACACTTAAGCATGAACAGCATTCCCACGCCAGCAACAACAGCCAGATCAAACCACCAAAGGACAAGAATTTGATCCCTCTCCCAAAAGGATGTCTCATTAAACACGGTGCACATCGAGTGATGAAACGGAACGCCGTGCTGCGGTCTGTCTCGGTCCGCCAGCGGAGACAGGAAAGGCTGCTAATGAGAGTCAATAACGGCTTAATCCTGGATGTCTTTTCTTATAGCTTGCGGGCGAGTTAGTTTTTTCGTGGAGGGCGCCGGCTCTGGCCAAGTTCTAAAAGTCCAGCCAGGTTCATTGCGTGGTCATTAAGACCGCAGAGAGGCTGGCGTGGGGTCAAGCTGCCAGGCAGGCTGCGGCCATACGGCTCAGCCCTGGCCATGTGGACACCAGGGCATTACTCACACACTGTGAGAACTGGGCCTCACGCTCACACACACACACACACACACACACACACACACACACACACACACACACACACACACACACACACACACACACACACACACACACACACACACACACACACTGACTCGCACCATTAAGGACCTGTTGGGTCCTTAATGAGCTCACACTACTGAGGAAAAACAGACTTTTAGCATTGCTTCTGTTGTTTTGTACAAATATATAACACTTGATTTACTTCATTTATAAAGGCTAACAGCCTAATACAACTTTATTTATATTGAACCTTTCACATAGAATGCAGCTTTGCAGAGCAATAGAGAAAAACAAAAAGCAAATGAGTGAGACAATAACTGTATGAAGAAACAGTGAGAACAACAACATTTAACTAAGAATGACAGTTGAGTAATCGGTAGGCTTGTTCCCATTAGGCTTTAATGAAAGGATATTTTTTTTAAAAAACATCTATTGTGAATTTATACACAAACAAAATATACATCCAAGGACAGCTTAAGGTGTCTCCTTTAAAGGGGGAGTTGATGTTTCTTTCTTTTTTTATTAAATAGCCCATGTTTTCTTATTTAGATTGTTTCCAGGATTAGTTCAGAGATAATCCTCTGTACTATAGTTCAGTTCAGTTTTGGTGGTGGGAGACAAAGCTTTGATCTTGGCTTGGCTTTCTTCCAATCAGATTTGTGCAGGGCCGGCCTTGGCGCACATGCTGTTTGCCTGTTGCCACTGTTGAGCGTGTGCATGTGCATATCTATCTATCTATCTATCTATCTATCTATCTATCTATCTATCTATCTATCTATCTATCTATCTATCTATCTATCTATCTATCTATCTATCTATCTATCTATCTATCTATCTATCTATCTATCTATCTATCTATCTATCTATCTATCTATCTTTTTTTCCAAATCACCCAAATGAGCACTGAATTCTTAACCTTTAAATTAAAGGACTTTATGAAGTGGTGCTGAGCTTTTGGAGTGATAAGCAGACAACGGTGGTAAGCCAATCACTCCAAAAGTTGTGGAAAATCTGACGAACAGTTAATGTTAAAAGCTCAACTAAAAGCAAGAGTGTGTCAAGACAGGGCTGCCATGTTCAATAGGAAGAGTATAACATTTGTGCTTTATTCTTCTCTTTGACTCCCTCAGCTCAGATCTCCTGCCAGATCTCGGCCCGTGACCTCAGCGCCGCCAGCAGTGCCATGGACGCAGCCGGTCTGACCTTTGACCCTGAGAGCTGCCCGTACTGCGCCAAGGCCCTGCAGGCCAACGAGTCGGACGGCAACGAGACGCCGGGCGACTCGGACAGCGAGGGAGTGTACGAGTTCACACAGGTTGGTGTTGATCTCCTCCACTCCAGATGCTGTTTAAAGGGGAATTCAACATTTTACATTTTACATTAAGGGTGCGTTCGGAAATACACCCTAAACGCACTCATGTACTCTGTAATCGTTCGTTTATACCTGGTGTATTTGGGGCATTTGGTGCTCCTCGTTCGTTTATTCACACTGGTGTGTTTTGTGCACGCACTGAACAACCCTACCCTGGAGACGGGGTTGGCCGGTGTGGAAGGTTTGATTGCGTCACAGCTGTGTCTCGAGCGCTACCGTTCAATGAAAAGCAATACAACTGTTGTGAGCTAGGAAGCTAGGCTATGGCTAAGCACTGTACTTGTGGTCCCCCAACTTTTCCATGTCTGTCAAGGACCTGCACATTTATCAAATAAATGCATGCGGACCCCCATTTGAAAATACTTTGCAGGGGGACCCCCTTAAGAGAGGATTTATATGGCTTTGGCAGTGATTCTCGCCATTTTTGAGTGAGGTGTGTTGTCTGGTTTTAACTGCTCGTTCGTAAATCAACGCACTCGGTGACGACACGCCCACAAAACCAAATGAACTCGGTGCGCACCCAGTTTGTATTTCCGAACATACCCTACATCATTAACTTTTTCTATGAGATAGGCAAAGTTGCGGACCCCCCCCCCCCCCCCCCCTCAGGGGTCCATAGTTTGGTTTCGTAGTGTGTTGTTCCGTGTCCTAAGCACTGCCTCGTCACAAACAGCATCAATCCTTTACATTAAGCCTCCATAGACACTCAGCAGCAAGAGGTTCTAAGCAGCATAACTGTAAAACTACTGTATGTGCTGTCCAAGGTGGTTGATTGCGGGAGCTATTTTTGGATGTCTATTGTAAACCTCTCTCACACGGCTGCTGACATCTGTTTGTGGCGACAGCCAAAGAGTATTTCACCACGTTAATGATTTTTTTATTTTAATTTTGTGTGCTCTCAGTTATTGTAGAAACATATGTTGCTATAAAGTACAGCCTATTTAGAAACAGGGTAAATGAAAAATCAAAGTTTCTGTGAGAGAAATGGGGAATACAACTGAGCCTGTCGATTGGCTATTTATTCAGCGTGCAACCAAGTGTAAAATCATCGCCATTGAAATCTGCTAAACTAAATTTCTGTTGTCAAAATCCAGTAGACATCTAAGATCTGGTGGTGTTTAGTTGAACAAAACGAAAACTTCAGATGAATAAAACATTGACTAAAACTAAACAGAATTATATTCCAAAAGACTGTGAAACTGAAATCTCCTCAATATATGTTTTTGGTGCTGTTCCAAACGCAGGACATCCACCACAGGGACCAGCGGGACAGCCGGCAGCCCAGGAAGAAGCACCAGCGGCTGGGCAGCACGGCAGCCAAGGTGGTGCGCTTCTGGAGGCTGGTGTGCGACACCTTCCGCAAGATCGTGGACAGCAAGTACTTTGGCCGAGGCATCATGATCGCCATCCTGATCAACACCCTGAGCATGGGCATCGAGTACCACGAGCAGGTGGGTTGTCACAGGGTCTACGTTTGTAGTGCACACGCCAGTGGGGGGCTGCTGGTCTATAGAAGGTATTCATGTGACATTTGTATCATACCTGGACTTTATGCGGCTACTGAGGCAAATGGTCGACCCTTTGGCCTCAACACCCCATTCGTTCAAACCGAAAAGTCCTGTATGATTGTACTAATCAGCGATAAACAATCCACCTCCCCCCAAATGGCAACTCTTGTTCTAAATTATGAGGAGCCATCGCTGCCAAATGGCACTTTAAGTGCCTCTTATGTTGTATGAATATAGTCGTGCACATGCAGTCATGCACATGCACACGTGCGTGTGTACAATCAATCTCGCAAGGGCTTATCTAACGGCGGCAGGGAATTGGTTAAGTAGGACTTATAGGAATTATGATTAAAACCAGGAAAAGGCGAATGACACGCACGCAATATGCTGCTATTACCCCAAATACCCCCGAAAACATCATCTAGATAATTCCCAGCCCTAGTGTACGTTTGCGTGTTTGCGTGTAATGCGTACGCGCCTGTGCATGCCTGCATGTGTTTTCTTTGTGTGTGTGTGTGTGTGTGTGTGTGTGTGTGTGTGTGTGTGTGTGTGCGCGCGCACGCATCTGTGCCGTGACTGTAGTGTTTGACTTTCTTGCAAAGTTGAACGCAAACAGCCCTCCTTTGATGAGGTCATGTGTGACGCATGCAGCGAGCAGCAGTGGCACAGAAATACTTTGCGCATCTTCGCGCTCACGTTCAACTGGAGGAAGCCATCCCGCTAATGCAGTGTTGTTGGAGGATATTAGCTTGTGTTGTGTGTGTGTGTGTGTGTGTGTGTGTGTGTGTGTGTGTGTGTGTGTGTGTGTGTGTGTGTGTGTGTGTGTGTGTGTGTGTGTGTGTGTGTGTGTGTGTGTGTGTGTGTGTGTGTGTGTGTGTACGCACGCACGCTAGCTTGCGTGTGTATTCTTGTATATTATCGTGTGTGATTGTGTAAGCTAGTCCTGGTTCCCCCAGGGGCCCGACTGGAATTCCCAGTGTCTCTCTCTCTCGCTCTCTCTTGCTCTCTTTGGGTTCTTGTTTGTTTACAGAAGCATAATTATGGCCATGTGAGAGAGAGAGAGAGAGAGAGAGAGAGAGAGAGAGAGAGAGAGAGAGAGAGAGAGAGAGAGAGAGAGAGAGAGAGAGAGAGAGAGAGAGAGGAGAGAAAGAGAGAGGGTAAGCATGAAGGGCTGAACGGTAACATCTGACAGAGATTTTCTCGCACTTACTCCTTTGTTGCTCTAACTGTAGCCAGGGGGGGCTGCATGGACTCCAGCCACCACACACACCGGCACACACACAGACACACACACACACACACACACACACACACACACACACACCCACACACACACACACACACACACACACACACACATGCGCGTGCGCACACCTGATCTCTCTCTTAACGAGTTCAACCTGCGCGCGGTGTACCGCTGATCCGGGGTCAAGTCGGAGGATGAGGTTTGGATTTTTAGAGGTGGCGCAATACACACATGTATGCAGAACTGTTATCTGTTAAAAGTGACCTGAGGTTACCCTTTGAGGCGGCCGCTGCGTTGCGTTGTGTTGCGTGCGCCGGGGGTTACTTTGATGATGTTGTTGCTGGAGGCGTGTTGGCGCGTTGCTTCGGTAAACACACGCGGTGTGATTGAGACAGCGTCACGTGGGACCCCCTCGGCACTTCCTCCGCTCGCATGACATCTCCCCCTGAGCCTCCCACCCCACCTCGGACCTTTACTTTGGTTATTACAAAACAATGAAGGTTTAATGGCATGCACCGCATAATGTACTGCCTACTGTTAGACGGCCATTTGAGGGGGACGTTTTCCTTTCTGCACCCCAGCGAATACTGTACTGCTGTCTTGAGGTACTGTCGCTCCATGACCCATGCAGTCCCTTCATAAACACATGCAGATGCCACTCTGTATGCACACAAACGTGCACACATACAAGCGGTAGTTTCTTTCTTTCTTTCTCGTCTCCTTGACACATTCAGGGTGAGTGGTAGTTGCAGTGTGTGTGTGTCAGCACCTTTCAGTCTCCAGACAGGCTGCAGAAAACCTCCAGTGAGAAGCTGCATTGATCCTCACTGGATCCCTGTGTGAAAGGAGATTCCCATCGACCTCGCACGCACGCTCGCAAACACACGCATACACACAACTCTAATGGAGTCCACATTAGGGACGGTGCTCCTTATTGATCAGGCTTATCGAGCACACTATCGAGCATTTTCTATCATTTCGTAGGAAGTTTTAACTGTACTGTGACTTTAAAAGTGTCATTGGGTTTACCTCGGGCAGCGCTGGGTTGTCAAACAAGTTGTCGTTTGTGCCCGTGGGTGATCACATTTATGTCTCGATCGCCTCTTGTCTTGATTGTACTGTATAAACATGACGTCACAGTATGCTCGATAACAGGCTTGATAAGTCCCAAAGCTTTATTGATACTGGGTACTCAATACGCTTGTTACCGGGTTGTTTCGAGACCTGGTGATCTTGGTTGCATGCTGAAAATAGTTGATCCACAAGCTCAGTACTACAGTACTAAGCGACAGACGACGACAATGCGCAATTATACAAGAATTGCACATGGTAGAAATGCAAGTTAATTTGTCCGCTTGTAACTCTGCTTGTAAAACCGCTTTGGCTACATTCGTATACTCTGATTTATAAATGGACCCTGAAAGGGATGTGCAGAGTGTGATTATTAAATCACCGGGTCTCTCTTTCTCTTTCACTTGTGCACGCGTGCATAACACCTTCACACCCTCACACCCTCACACACACACACACACACACACACACACACGCACACGCACACGCACACACACACACACACACACACACACACCACCAACGCAGCCTGTGGCGGTCCAACTGTGTTTGGAGGAGAATTTAAAACACCCCCGCTGATGTTGGATATATGGCGCGGTGGGAGGGACAAGGATGCTCTTCTCTCTCACGTGTGAGTCATAGAGTCACTGGTTCCCAAAGTGGCGTCCGGGGACCCCTGGGGGTCCTTCAGGGAGTTCCAGGGGGTCCCCAGCTGGATGATGATTAGGAACTTGGTGATTTGACAACATTGATTTTTCACCGTAAATTGGGGTCCCAGACAAAAATGCTGTGTAAAACAGGCATCACGACCACCACTATATATATATATATATATATATATATATATATATATATATATATATATATATATATATATATATATATATATATATATATATATATATATATATATATATTTATTTATTTATTTGTTTCCGACTCCATGTAGACTTTTGGACAGCGCATACAGGCCAAGAAATGATAGGTATAAGAGTATATGAATATTTTAGCGGCACGATTAATTACAGAATACAGGAGGAGAATAATTTAACGTCTCCGGAAGAACAGACACTAGTGTAGAATATGAATGAAATGTGTACAGACACAGGCAGGATATTTTCAAGACTTCCTTCAGAGTCAGATCGGCACACCCAGAGCGGGGAGCGGGGCGGGCGTTGTTGGGTGTCTGTTTTATCTCCTCTGTGCCTTTTAACGCTGTTACCTTTTATGGTGGGGGGCTGACAGGACGGAGCCGGGCCTTTGCCAAATACGTGACGCGGACTTGTGTATAGTCTATTTACTCTGGGAGGTCATCCATTTTCTCTCTTTATCTCTCTCTCTCTCTCTCTCTCTCTCTCTCTCTCTCTCTCTCTCTCTGTGTCACTCTCTTTCATCCACATTTGTGCGAAATAAACTTTTATAGGACCATGGGGGAGCTATAGAGAGGTAGCTTCATGTCCCCTAGCTGCTCTTTTTCATCGTCATCCTTTGAATGTCATCCTTGTTTAATCGCTTTCTTCCCTTTGTCTAATTTATTTCTCTCTTTCTTTTTTTTGCTTCTCTGTCTGTCCATGTCCCCGACGGTAGCATGGGGCGGGGGGTGGGGCTCTGCCTCTGTTATAACTGAGGCTTTTAGTGCAGACATGAAAACTCTTTTAGCTCGTAGCTGTAAACGTGAAATGAAGTCACTTAGCGTGGCGTGCATGCAAACCAAGGTTTGACTTTGTAAACTCTCACGGTTATACAGTAGAAAGCTGTATCGCTTAAAATAAACGATGTAACATGTGACATTGTCTGTGTGTGTGTGTGTGTGTGTGTGTGTGTGTGTATGTGTGTGTGTGCATGTGTGTGTGTGTGTTGTGTTCATATAGTGTAGCTATCGACTGGTAGCTCTATATACAGTATCATGTTGTGTTTACTGTTTATAGCAGACTCCTAATTCATTTTATTTACCTGCCATCGTAGAGTAAGTAGCCTTGCCAGGCTATGATGTCAGGAGGCCCATATAGGTCAGGAGCCTATCTCCTGTTTCTGTAGCTCTGTAGCGTGAGGCAGCTTGATGTACAAGTACACCCCCTGGACATGACGCTAGTATATCGCAGGGACTTACCCCCAATCCAGCCCTTGATGCTGAGTGCCAAGCAGGGAGGCATTGGATCCCATTTTTAGATCGAGTCTTTGGTATGACCCGGCCAGGTATCGAACCCCGACCTCCCAGTCTCAGGGCGGACACTCTAACCACAAGACCACTGAGCTGGTCACCTGCCATTGTATCACTTCATTCACTTATTTATTTAACTCCATATTACATTGCTATATATTGTCTCTCCACCATGATAATATTGTGTTGACACTGTCCCTATCACTTTTGGTTCAGCAGTCTCAAGAACGTAGGTTGGGGGCGTGGCACACGGTTTATGCTGAACCGAAATTCAATGTGTGTCAACACACTATTAACATGTTGGAGAGGTAATGTATAGCAATGTATTTTGGAGCGAAGTGAATTTGAACATATAGCTCCGTTCTAAGCTCATTATAGGTTGGGGAAACAGCCAATAAGGAGTTTCTTTCAGAAAATAACAACTGGATCAGTTTTTTTGGAAATAAATCACCTGCAAATACAGGTAAGAAAGCATTCCGGGGTCGAATTTAAAGGGTAATTCCACCCATTTTAAATTTTTTCCTGAGAGGATACAAATGTGAACCGAACGGACCCATTTGCTTCCATTTGTACCCTCTCTGGATAAAAGGGTCTGAAAGAAAAAAAAAACATTAACATGGTGAAACACAACTTGATGATGTCATCAAGTTGTGTTTCACCATGTTAATGGTGTTTTTCAGAACTCCATTTCTAGGAAACACAGAATGTCGACACAACATCTCTAAGGTATATTAATGACATAGTAGAATGTTGAAAATGGGTGTAATTCCCCTTTAGGTGATATACCGATATGACAAATAAGGCCGATACTGATATACTCACTTAGCACGGTACTTGAGTATACTGTATGTACTTACTTTACACCACCACACACTATATTGCATCCATCTCTACTCTGCATTCCAGACTCAATCAGTCAGTCAGTCCATCAGAGGTAAAGGACTAGACTTTGCACTGCACTAAGCACTAAATGAGAGACAATATTTATTTACAGGATTTCTCCTGCCCTACCTGGCAGAGTGCACTCTCTCTATCTGGCACCCAGGCAGTACACCAATGGCCTCCTTCCAGGACAGGCCTGTTAGAAAAGGTGTTGTTTGTAATTGTACAGTGGGGTGAGGTGTAGACAGTGAAACAACAGCCTGTAATCCTGGCCGTATGTTGAAGAATATAAACAGAGCTGCGCCTCACCCTCGAGGGCCCTGGGATAAATGTAATCCGTCCACTAAATCTGCCAGACGTAGCCTATTGTTATGAATACAATACATTTTCCGCAAGCCCTGATTGGATCTGACCGTTTTGTCGGTCAGCCCCCCGTCACTGAGACCACCGCTCACAATAAACCTTTCAGTAAGCCCCTCCCCAGACTGATATATGGTCCAATCACAGCTAAGCATAACATGGTAGACAAACCTCCCCACCAATAGTTTTAGTTTATGATAAAACAGAATTTTGAAACAGGTTTTCAACCTTTTTATATCATGGCCCACTATTTATTCAGCACTTGAGCCACAAACCACCATTTGAGGACATTTTATCCCCACAGACCCCAAAACTAAAGATTTATTTTGCTTTTATCCACAATATGGATTTGGGAAACAAGTCAAACATACAAATTAAAATGACCATCAATTTTCTACATTTTCTAGTTGTGTAGACTTGGGCTATTTTTACTCTTGAGAGTGTAAACATGAAACCAAATGGGCCCGTAAGAGTCCATTTGGTTTCATTTTTACGCTGTCAATAATTACATCTGGTTACTTTTCATCTGGTTAACAAACCTAGCTGTGGACCACCTGGAACCATCTCAAGGACCACTGGTGGTCCTTGGACCACTGGTTGAAAACCACTTTTAAAAAAAAAAAAAAAAAAACACATGTCCCAGACATACAGTATTTTTCCACTGCATAGGGCAGGCCTTGTTGATGGATTTGGAAGAGATTTTGAAGGGCTGATTCCAAAATCAGCATTTAATGTGTAATGTCCATTAGATATTTACATTGGAGTGAATGAGCCAGGCTGGAAAGTGTCCAACCATGGGGTTGGACTCTTTCCAGACATCTCCCTCATTCATGGGGAGATGGGGCGAGGCTTACGGCTTTTTGATTGATTGATTAAATAGTTATAGGCAGAAAAGTGAGCTGTGCAGGCTAGAATCAGACATAAATGATGAGTTCAGGGTGCAGTCTAATGAGATCACTAATGGGATAATTCAGGTCCTGTGTTCAATTCATAATCATGACACGAACATAATAGTTCAAATCCTCATGAAAGGTAAAAGACAACAATAGTTCATATGTAACAAAAGGTAACAATAACAAGAACCTGTACAGGTTTGAGGAACAAATGGCTATTGGGTAATGGGGAAGTCACTATAGTAAGGAGGGGGATGATCAGTTCTGCAAGGTCTATTGTTGAGCTGAGCCAGTGTGGCCAGTGCTGAGATGGACATTGGGTCTGCATTAGGGTGTGGTAAGGGAGTACTAGGAGTATAGTAGGGGAGGGGGAGCCCTTGCCAGAGGATTTGTCCATACTGCTGGAATAAATGATCATGCAGGCAAAACGTGACATGATGACTATGTGGTGTATTAAACACAGAAGGGCTTTTAAGTTGACAGTTTGTATCATTAATACGTTTGCACATCTTGCGAGGCTGACGTGCGGCAAAGTAAACAAAGGACATTAGGACAATATTTGAGAACATTTTGGGTCCCGTTATGAGTCACCTTGACCATTTTTGAGGATCTTGCTTATTGTTAATGTGCCCAACTGGAATTGAGTCTGGTACTTTATGCTAATATTTACTGTCATCATGATGGGCTAATTAATGCTGAAACCTCATTCATCATCCGTTGTCTGGCGTTTGTTTGATTTTTGTTGTGTATATGTGTTTTTTTTGTCCTTGTCTCCTTAATTAGCCTAATAAAATCAAAATTAATGTCCTAAATAAAGGAAAAGTTGTACTCAGACCAAACTTTTCAAATCACAACAGGGCACGAATCCTTCTGCGGAAATAAAATGAGGTCTGTTGTTTTATTGTTTTATCTCTCTATCTCTCTGACTGTCTAGATCTCTCTCTCTCTCTCTCTCTCTCTCTCTCTCTCTCTCTCTCTCTCTCTCTCTCTCTCTCTCTCTCTCTCTCTCTCTCTCTCTCTCGGTGAATGCTTTCCAGAGGCAATACACGATTACGACCGTCCAAACTAATGAAAGAAATAATGGTTTTGAGATTGCTTGTGATTTTGCGATCATGAAAAAGACAGGGAGCCGGCCGCGGTTATAATAGAGGATTATTATGACTGCATAGAGGTTGAAATACTTGGAACAATTTCTCTTTTATACATTGATTGGAAAGATTACGCTATGTTGTAATCTTTGCACATATCCAATAATAGGGCCTCACTAAAACTGAAATAGTCACACTATTAGAGCCCTGTAAATGATAAGAAAGGTTGGGGGTAACATTTATCTCTGCATAGGTGTTAAGGACACACTAATGTCTGTAATTCAAGATAAGTTAATAGACTATCTCACATGATACACACATGGCGTGCACGCTTGTGTATTAGGCGTGCACGCCACACGCGTGCATGAGAGAGGTTTTTATGGTTCCATTCTCTAGCAGTGATCTTGCATGATGTGTATGGAATGTGTAATATATGGGCTGTAACAATAGAAGAAAGGAGGGGGGTGTAGAAATAATGAGCTGAGTGTTTGGTGTGTTCACAGAGCCACGGTCCAGATGTCTCCCGTCCAACTCACTCTCACCTCATAAAAATACTGCTGTACTCCTGCTTCTGGCTCATCAAGACGCATCTATTACCACATGCACGGACGTGCACGCATGCACGCACGCATACACACACACGCACGCGCTCACGTGCACACACACACACACACACACACACACACACACACACACACACACACACACACACACACACACACACACACACACACACAGTGCCAGAGGTGTAAAAAAGCAACAGCAATTTAATTTACTCAAGTGCACTTTTGATTTATTTTTATTTATTTTTTTTTTTTTTTTTTTTTTATCATGGCTGGAGCTAATTTGTACTTTTACTACCAAGTACATTGTGAATTCTGGACTTGGAATATTTCTACATTGCAGATGTTTCACACCCATAAGGGTACAATCTACATATACCTTATGTGGTCATTCAGGGCTGTCTCTTCTTCTGACAATATTATTCCACAGTTTTTCAAAAATGACCTTTGATGAAGAGAGGTAACTACAAGCCAGTGACTCTCTCTCTCTATCTCCATTGTGTTGTTCCTGTGCCTGTATATATTATGTGAGCGCAATCCATGGCTCTGAGCGCAATCCATGGCTCTGTGCTGCCTATAGTGTGAAGGGCTTGTACCTGTCTTGGGCCACCTATAAGGTCTGAATTAACATACATGAAAAGAGACCTTCCCAGAGAGATCAGGAGAGTGCATTCTCCTGCACAGGCTTGCATTATGTATGTAAATGCATTCATTTCATGTGGGTGTTGTGCAACAAAATATTGCATGTACAGGTTAATGGTGCGTCATGTAGAAATACACTGAAGTAAAAAGTCAAGAATCCCAAGTGTAAGAGCCAAAAGTAAAAGTATGTACTGTATTATGCGGGATGTCTCAAGTACAATGTTTGCCTCTGAGATGTACTGTAACAGAATAGAAGTAAAATTTTCTGGAAATTGGAATTACTTGAGTAAAATACAAATAGCATAGCGGTCCATGACGTCAGGTTCAAATAATCAAGGCAAGAGGCGATCAAAGAAATAAATGTAGTCATCCACACTGGCACAAACATGACTGTCTAAATGAGAATTGATGCCTGCCAACAGCACTGTCCAGATGAACAACTTTACCCTTTTAAAGTGATGGCATACTCATTAAACAGTTAGCTGCTCCCACCAAAGGATAGAAAATTCCCGAGAGTGGGAACGATAAGCCTGGTCAATTCATGTGCTCCTTACCAATAAAAATGAGCAAGCTCCATCCCTATTACTGCACGCTACCCGTACACAGAGAAAAACCAATGGTCAAAAACAACCTAACTTCGGTCAAATTTCAACCAAACGTAGAGGTTGAATAAGGACCAACTGGGTCTTTGGTCAATTTGACCAAATAATGCGTGTTATTATATTTGACCGAATGCATTTGGTTACATTAATAACCCAATTATGAGGGTCAACATAACCTAAGTACCAGTTGATTTGACCGAACATATTAGCTTGCATCAATAACCTAATTTTGATGGTCAAGATGACCCAAATACCAGTTGATTTGACCAGACATATTAAGTTGCATTAATAACCTAATTTTGAGGGTCAAGATTACCCAACTGCCAGTTGAATTGATACAGAATATTCAGTTAACCCATTTGTTTTATTAAAGGGAAATTCCACCCATTTAAAGGGGAACTTCGCCACTTTTCAACACTCTTTGTGTGGTGTTGGTCATTAGCATACATGCTAATGGCCTCCTGATTAATAACATTGGGATTCTGTGGCTCCAGCGCCGTGCTTCCCAGCACAGCGAGTATGTAGACGGGTAAGGTTACCTTACCGGTCTGAGTAACGGTCTGAGTGCCGGTCTGAAGGAAAAGTCGTTGCAGTGTTGTGTTTACAGTGTTGGATGCATTCCTCGGCTTTAGTATCCTATCTGTTCCTGTAAAAAGTATAAATAATTTCATTTTTCGTCATTTTGTCCGAGAAATTCTACAATACCCACAGTGCACCGCGGCATCCGCTCAGCAGAGTGGGCGCGCGCAGCCGTTGAGCGGTCTTTTCTGACGAGTCCAACTGGTGGAAGCAGTATTAGCCGAAGCAGTGTAGTTGTGATCGAAAGATAAACTTTATATTTAGTTGGTAGTAGTGGGAGTTTTACTAGTAGTAGTTGTAGTAGTAGTGGTGGTGTTGATAGTAGTAGCAGTGAAGTAGTAGTTGGTGGTGGGGCTGGTGGAGGAGGAGGAGGAGAAGGAGGAGGATTAGTTAGCGTTTGAGATAGGAGGAGGGGGAGGAGGAGGCGACGGAGTAATAGTAATAGTAGTAGTAGTAGTACTTGTACTCGTACTACTAGTAGTAGTAGTGGTAGTAGTAGCAGTAGTAGTAGTAGTAGTGGTGTTGGTGGTGGTCGTGCTCGTAGTAGTACAACGTTAGTTGTTGACTATGGCTGCTCCTGACGACTTTTTGGATGACGACGAGTTTTTTTCCCTGCTGTCGGAATCCACTGTACAGCGTTATTTATATGAGCCGGAGTACAGCGAGGAGGAATTACAGCAGCGAGAAGGACAACAACAAAACAAATGCATTACATCAATACCAGGAAAACCAACATATACACAATATCAAGAATGACGTAATAAAATGTAGTTAAATGTAGTTATAATAAAATGCGTATTAGGCTACAGACCCACAGGCCACGCAGAATTATTATTTTAGCTGTACTAGTAAATAATTGCACTGCTATTCGAGTTATGCACTAGGGACATTCCTAACATCAGTTTCTACATGCTGTGCTGGGGACCCCTACTTTGCAGAGAAAGAAGCAGTAGCAAAACTGACAGCAGTTGGGACATACCACTCACTCGTTTAAAAAAAGAGGGGGGGAATTGGACCAGTCCACTCCATCAATAAATCAATTCAACCAAAGTCTGTGACCTAACAAATTGGTTATTCTCATTAAAACAACCCAAAACCAATAACCAAATAAAACAACCCATGAATTCGGTCAAAATAAAATCCCTGCAACCCAGGAAAAGGTTATGGCTTCAAGAAATAACCCAGGAAAGTGACCTAACACCATTGACTGAAGTGTTTAGTTGCAATTTTGACCGATTAGTTTTTTGTGTGTAGTAACTAAATGTTACTCCTAGGGAATCCAAGAGACAGAAAATGACCTAAAGAGAGCAGGGGCGGATCTAGTCATAGGCATGGGGGGCAATGCCCCCCTAAATGCCCAGTCTGCCCCACCAAACATGATGGCATGCAAAACAACCCAAGATATTTTCAGTGCTTATATTTAAAAGTTTGAAACACTACTGAAAATGGTATGGGAGCGGCGTCGCGCCACGGGCGATGACGCCACCCCCTTACCATTTTCTACTGCCCCCCCAATTGGGAAATGTTACATCCGCCCCTGAAAGAGGGGGGATGCAACGGGGGGAGGGGGGAAGCCTGCTTCGAGGAAATGGAGACTCTGAGAGAGGATCTCAGAGTACCGACGGACAATTTATTCCAGTTTTATCTTAAGGGAACCAGAAGGAAGAAAATGCTGCCTCCTTTGAAATGTGCGCTTATCAGCGAGGATGCTTTGTTAGCCATTGCTTTTCATGTCGGACCACTTTGGTTTCATTATCTACAACTCTTTTCAGAGGTTTGCTTGTTTTTAGTAATACAAGTATATTCATATTGCTGTGGAACCACAGAGCCCAGTGGGGCCTAAATTATGTTTTTTCCTCTCTTACTTGCTGACATCTAGCCTCAACACTCAGGCTTTAATTTTTTTCGAGCTGACATCTAACAGTACCGTAATTCTCTTCTCTCGGTGATACATCCTGTTATTCATACATTTCCAGGCTGTCGTCGTTCAGAAGTGTGTAGAGCAGGGGTGTCAAACTCAGATACAGAGTGGGCCAAAATGTAAAACTGAACAAAGCCGCGGGCCAAGTTTGAACGAACTAACCTTTTATAGGGGAATTCCACCCATTTTCAAAATTTTCCTGAGAGGGTAAAAATGTGAACCAAATGGATGGTTCCATTTGTACCCTCTCAGGAAAAATGGGTCTGAAAGAAAAACATTAACATGGTGAAATACATCATCATGTGATGTCATCAGATGTATTTCACCATGTTAATGATTTTTTTCAGACCTTTTTTATCATGTCCACACAACATCTCTAAGGTATATTAATGACATATTAAAATGTTGAAAATGGGTGGTCTTCCCCTTTAATTTGATAATGTCTCAAGGGTCAAATGAAATTACACGGCGGGCCAAATTTGGCCTGCGAGTTTGACACCCATGGTGTAGAGCATGCACTTTTAAAGGTGATCAAACGCCAACCCGCGTCCCGTGACGCCGTGATTTGGATCGAGTCTGCTTTCCGGTAGACCGCCAGCGCCTATTATTTATATCTTAACTATTCTCTTTGCGCTGCTCGGCCCTCTGTCTAAATATCCCAGACAGACCTGTGGCCTTAATGCAGGGACGATGTTAATCTGTGTATTTCTCCCTGTGTGTACACTATGTGTTCCGGGAGGAGAGCTTCTGAGTAAGCTTGGTGTGAAACCTAAACAGTCTGGGCAGCCATAGAGGGATTGGTGTCAGACCACCGGGAGGGTATACGGTGCAGGGAATAGTAGTCAGTCACGCACAGCCGCACACACACCTTCAAATCACGTACACACGCATGTTCATTAATATACACACACTGCAGTACAAAGCCATTAATGTGTCTTGCATCAACATGCATTCACTCCCTCATGCACACACACACACACACAGCGTTTGTTTGTTTGATCTCGCTGTGAGTGATATCACTGATGTCAGGTGACTGTCCAAGGCAGATGTTTTCTGGGTGCTGTGACCAGTTCTTTGTCTGTGCGTGCGTGTGTGCGTGTGTGTGTGTGTGTGTGTGTGTGTGTGTGTGTGTGTGTGTGTGTGTGTGTGTGTGTGTGTGTGTGTGTGTGTGTGTGTGTGTGTGTGTGTGTGTGTGCGTGCGTGCGTCCGTGCGTGCGTGCGTGCGTGCGTGTGTGCGTGCATGAGAGGGACACGTGTGTAATAGAATTATAGTGAGCATAAAATGTGGTTTAAAGCGTTTACAATTCCTTGACCAAAGATGTGACTGGCCACTGGTAGCACTACAGAGTGTGCACTATATGCATTAGGCTTATTGTATCAGTCTGCCTGCCAGCCTGTCTGTCTGCCTGTCTGTCTGTCTACCTTGTGACCTTATCTCGCATGCAGAGCCTTTCACACTGGCTTGTGTCTAATATTGGGCGTTTTGTTCGACGAGCGTCAAAAAAGCTTCCCTCTCCCAGTGTGTAGGAGGAGCCATTATGTAACTTAGATAGCATTTAATATAGTCATACATAGCATAGTGTTCAACTTCAGCAGGAAAATTAGCAATTCCCCTCAATGCTGCCTTCTGGCATGGCATGAAAAGGGGTTCCATTTGCATTTCTTTCACCATAGTAATTGCTGCAATTGTGGAGTGGAAAGTGCACAATGTACAGAGGGGTAAAAGGGGCAGGGGCTGAACTTGTGTTGATGTGCAGGGGCGGATTGGCCATCTGGAGTACAGGGAGTTTTCCCGGTGGCCTGCGCCACCTAGTGGCCTGGACAGCTTTTTTTTTTTAAGTCCAGGGCAGGCCACTAGGGCGCCAGGCCCAGGCCAGGCAAACTAGTGTTTGCCATATTCCCGTTCACTCTTGTGTGCCAGGGCGCGGCTCGCGCTGCTGGAGGCAGTGTTGCCAACTGCCAAGATCCAAAATGCACTAGTGGCACTTCCAAAATGCACTAGAATGCGCTAGATGCTCGCCTGGAACATACAGATCAAAATGACTATTAATCTTGTACATTCTCTAGTTGTGTAGACTAAGTTGGGCTAATTCACATGATGGATATTTTAACTCTTGAGCAGTGGCGGCCGGTGAATAGGGGCGCATGTGCGCCGCACCACCATGCAATAGCCTACCTCATGAATGACGGAGAAATGAAATCTGCAGCTTGTCATTTTCTTTAAATGAGCAATCCATCATGGCAAATTGTATATAATATAAGTAACTAAAGCCCACTCTAACCACAAAGTGATTTAAAGTTGTAATATACTGCCATGAAATGTCAAAAGTTGTTTACGTTGTACAACGTTGCTGATAGGTTACTGAGTCTCACGTGTTGGTTCGCATTCGTCTTTAGGCATTGAGCTCTGCACTGAAGGGCAATGCATTGCGGTCCTATTGACTTCAATGCAAGCGGTAGGAGCGATCCCGGTCGCAAAATGTGCGCGACCAAACCACTTGAGGGCAGCACACAACACAGTTTTACATAGAGTTGAACACAACTCCACCACAGACATGAATGAAGAGACACAGAGCCAGGTAAAGGGAGGAATATACAGTAGTCAAGTCAAGTCAAGTCAATTTTATTTTTAAAGCACGTTTAAAACAGCCTACGGCTGACCAAAGTGCTGTACAACAAAGAAAAGTAAAACAAAACAAAACAGTAGTTGAATTAATTTTGATAATGGAATAACAAGACAAAGATATTATAAGATAACTATAAAGCAATGCAGAAAACACCAGTTGAAAGCAGAACACTGATTTTTTTTTAAACTAAAGAGCTGGAACCAGATAAATGTAATCATCACAGAAAAATCCAAGGACAGAGGAAGAGAGTATCCTACACCAGTAGCCTACCCAGGAGGTCCAGGACCTTTTCAAAGAGCTGGTAAAGATTGGCTGACAGCACCCATTCACACCAACTCATTGTTTTGCTTCCATTGAATGTGATGATATTATTATATTATCATCATTATTATCATCATTATTATTATTATGATTTTTTTTATAGCGCCCCCCCTAAAGAAAAAGTCACCAGCCGCCTCTGCTCTTGAGGGTGTAAAAATGAAACCATTTTTACGCACTCAAAGAGTTACATCTGGTTAACCAGCTGCCCCCCCTCCCCACCCCAGGGTGGCCTGGCAAAGGCAAAATTGTCCCGGTGGGAAAATATGTGCCAATCCGCCCCTGTTGATGTGTGTTGTGTTGTGTTGTTGTGCTGTGCAGCCCGAGGAGCTGACCAACGCCCTGGAGATCAGTAACATCGTGTTCACCA
>CM076981.1:22308209-22560709 GCA_039105355.1 Benthosema pterotum | reverse complement strand
AAGTGGATCATTTCACATTTTAATGAATCTCTCTCTCTCTCTGTAATCAGTATCCTGGGAATGCACCTGTTCGGCTGCAAGTTCGGCTCTGAAAGGGACGGAGACACTCTGCCGGACAGGAAGAACTTTGACTCTCTGCTCTGGGCAATAGTCACCGTTTTTCAGGTGAGAAAAAAGAACACTTCTCGTCCCATCCAGTCCTCCAATTAACTTGTCCTCCAATTATGTCCACAACTCCTTTGTGAGTTGGGTTTTGGAGCCTCTGTGTAGCCCACTATACAGGGCTGGATGTAACATTTCCCAATTTGGGGGGCAGGAGAAAATGGTATGAGGGCGGCTTCATCTGCCGTGTTGCTTCGCGCCACGGGCGATGAAGTCGCACCCATACCATTTTTTGGTTACAGGACTTTTATTGGGCAATTAAGCATCAATAATACATCAGTTGTTGTTAAATTTGCCACAGACACGCAGCATGCATAAAGCTAAAGGTCTAACTCAGAGAGTTTTCTGTTTTCAATCATGAAATGCTGTTGGTTTAGTGGTGACACTGCTGTAGTTAGTGAGTAGCAGTAGTAGCGTTTCAAATCATTTTAAATATAAGCACTTTAATTTGAAATATCTTGGGTTGTTTTGCATGGCATCGTGTTTGGTGGGGCAGACTCGGCATTTAGGGGGGCATTGCCCCCCCATGCCCATGCCTAGATCCGCCCCTGCCACTATACTCTCCTCTCCTGTCAGATCCTGACCCAGGAGGACTGGAACAAGGTGCTGTACAACGGCATGGCATCCACCACGCCCGTGGCAGCTCTCTACTTCATCGCCCTCATGACCTTCGGCAACTACGTCCTGTTCAACCTGCTGGTGGCCATCCTGGTGGAAGGCTTCCAGACTGAGGTATACTGTAGCACACAGCTGTAGACCGTCAGTCAATCCATCAGTGATGGCAATCACAGATTAGTACTGATGCACGCACATGCACAAACATACATACTGTACATATAATTCAAATAACACTGTCTTGGTTCCATTTTTTATAAATACCTTGGAAAAAGTACACTGTAGTGTAGGTATTGATGAATTAGGCATTATACACACAGAAAAAGCATGGTTCATGCGTTGAATAACTCTGGAGAATGGTATTCGGTTCCAAGACAGTTGGCACCTTTATTTGTCTGTGTGCATACATCTGAAACTCTCTGGTGGTGTGTGTGTGTGTGTGTGTGTGTGTGTGTGTGTGTGTGTGTGTGTGTGTGTGTGTGTGTGTGTGTGTGTGTGTGTGTGTGTGTGTGTGTGTGTGTGTGTGTGTGTGTGTGTGTGGGTGTGTGTGTGTGTGTGTGTGTGGGGGCGGATTTACTGAAGACACGGCTTGAAGAGCGCACACGCCGTCACACTCTTCCTCTCCTCCTCTTCCTCTTCTTCCTTCTCCTCTCATACAGTACTCTTCTCATCTTCTCTAATCTTCTCATTGTCTCAATGACTGTCCTTCCAATTATTGTGTGACCACAATCTGTCCGTCCATCCATCCATCCATCCATACATACATACATACATACATACATACATACATTCATACATACATACATACATACATACATACATACATACATACATACATACATACATACATACATACATACATACATACATACATACATACATACATACATACATACATACATACATACATACATACATGCATACATCAGCAGAAATGACCAGCCGCTCATGGCAGTCGAGGCCTGGGCAGCCCACACACACACACACACACACACACACACACACACACACACACACACACACACACACACACACACACACACACACACACACACACACACACACACACACACACATCTTCAATTCCTTCCCTTTGGATACGCGTCCTCCTACCTCGCTTCCTCTCTCTCTCTCTGTCCTTATCTCGTATAAAACAAAAGGCACGCAGCGCTCAGCACGTCTCTACGCCCCTGCACTGCTGCCTTGCTTTTATAAGGGAGAGAGAGATGGGGGGAGAGAGAGAGAGAGAGAGAGAGAGAGAGAGAGAGAGAGAGAGAGAGAGAGAGAGAGAGAGAGAGAGAGAGAGAGAAAGGGAGAGACAGAGAGATATAGTCAGAGAACGAAACAGAGAGAGAGGATGAGAGACAGCACAATAAGAATGAGGAGGTTGGATATAATGGCTGTTAGTGTTTGGACTCGGGTAACCCCCTTCCCAATGCACGCACGCACACGCGCGCACACACACACACACACACACACACACACACACACACACACACACACACACACACACACACACACACACACACACACACACACACACACACATTTTTATTTATGTTCTACACAGAGATAGAGAGAGACAGTTAGATGGAGGGAGTTGAGCTGAATAAATCACAAAAACATTCTGTAGAGTTACCTCTGTATTCTACCACTTTTATCTGAACTCTCTCTCTCGCGCGCTTCTGTCCCTCAGCCTCTCTCTGGTTCCATCTGAGCTGTGACAGCATCTCTCCCTTTGATCTCCGATAGAGAGAGAGAGAGAGAGAGAGAGAGAGAGAGAGACCAATAAAATATGGATTAATTGGAGTCATGCTCTCAGACCGTTCTGCGTATCAACTGTACAAACTGGCCCTGCACTGCGCAGCAGTATGGTATGGTGTACTCCGAAAACTTGTGTCCACAACATAAGACTCTTAAATCGCTGCCGTGAACATTTGTTGTGTCTCTTCTTTTTATTTTCGTTTTTATCGGTTTGTTTTTCTGAGCCGATGCACTAGTTCAGGCCATGTGCATTACGGTTGATGGCATACCGGTATTCCGTGCAACACCTGAGGCTTTCTATATTTACAAATGCATGTGTATACACATGCACGCACAGGGGAATTCACGTACGCTTGCACACACAGATTGATTCTTAAGCCAGTAAGACTGTGCAGATTCCACCAAAGATCTTCTAAATCAATTCTGTGATCTCACATCAGTTCTCTGATTATTTATCAGTGGTGTTCAAATCCTTTCACGTCAAGAACTCCCACAAATAGTTGGCCTCCGAGCGATCTCAGAATGTGTTGTTCCAGGGGCCTTCCCAGAAGGAAAGATTTGAGTTAAATACATTAAGTACAGACACAGAGACATACATGCACGCAATTCCATTTAATTAAGTGGTTGGGCACCGCGCAGATCTGAAGATCTGTTGTTTTTCAGCGGCTAAAGATTCAAACCAGGAGGAGCGAAATCAACTGAGGCAAATGGTCGCAGCTGATAGTAAATGAGTTGTGGCCGATAGGAAATGAGTCCCCACCGATAGTAACGTTCGCGACCCCCTCTCCCGACCTTTTTCTATATCTGCCTTGGCAGATATCCTATTGGTCGGGGGTTAAGGTCAGGTTTAGGCATAGGTCTTACTGAGGTTATGTTTGTGGGCTAAGGTTAGGGTAATGACTGGTGAAGAAGGAGCCTAAGTAGTAATAGCCTGGCTAAAGCCAGACCGAATCAGCTGTTGCCAACAGACGATTTAGCCAGGCTAAAGTAGTAAAACGGCCGACTGATAATAAAACAGACACCGGGTTTGCCAGCCGATAACCATCTATCTACTATCGGTCAGGACTCATTCACCATTTACTGTACCATCGTCTCCATCAGCCGTGGCCGTCTGCCTCGGTTGCAAATTGATTTTGCTGTCTCTCATTAAAACAGTTATGGATTAATGTGATTATGGATTAACTAAAGTGACTCCTTTCTTACCTATAACTCCATTGTTGTTTCCGTAGACGACGTTATATCTCTGTTTCTCTCTCGTCTTCTCCCGGGCGCGTCGTCGGAGCGCTTTATTATCTCCAGTTATTTATTCCACCCATCCATACCATCTAGCCTTCTCCTCCTCCTCCTCCTTTCTGCAAACAAACCAACGGTATTTTTAGACAGGGCCAAAACTTTGCCGTGCGTCAGGGTTGCTAGGCAACGAGGGTTTGAATGACGTGAGCCAGCCCGGGTCACCGGAGAGACGTTATAGGCTATATGCAGAGGCACGAGGCTATAACACACACACACACACACACACACACACGCGCGCACGCACGCACGCACGCACATACACAGACACACACACACACACACACACACACACACACACACACACACACACACACACACAGACAAAACATTTACTTTTTTAGAATGGCTTTTTACCATTGTCAGTCCACTTCCCATTATCACTCTTGTCTTATTGGTCCACACACTTCACTTCCTCATGTATGTTCCCTCCCTCTTCCTCCTCAACCTCTGTAGACAACTCAGTTGGAATTTAATATACTGTCCAAAGCACCCAATTTCTCTGGGTGTTTTTCTTTCCTTGATTGATTGATCATAAGGTCCATGGTCTCTCTCTCTCTCTCTCTCTCTCTCTCTCTCTCTCTCTCTCTCTCTCTCTCTCTCTCTCTCTCTCCTATAAAAGAGTGTGACGATGATGTGACAGAGGCGCACAATGAAAGATGCAACACCACCAAACATACAACACCACACACACGCACACGCACACGCACACGCACACACACACACACACATACACACACACACACACACACACACACACACACACACACACACACACACACACACACACACACACATGCGCACACTCTGTGCCCATGCACTGTGTGATCTGATGCCATTGAACTAACAAGAGCATATATATATACAGTATGTACATGTATATACTGTACATATATACACTGTCTATCTGCATTGCTGCTTTTTTTCTGAATGCCATTTTGACTCTGGAATGTAAACTTTGCGACTGTGATGTTTTCTGCTTTGTTGGATTTGCCACTTGTTTCCAAGTTGCAAGACGTCGTGGTATTGCACAACATGCACTGCAACCTGGGGACCCCTCCAGCGCCCCCCCTTGGAAGCTGCACCCCACCCCCCCTTTATTATTATTATTTTTTCGTTTGAATGTTTCTTCTTCTGCATGGTATAAAGTAAACCACTGAACAATAGTCTGCTATTGGACAAATGTCTAAAAACAGGCTATAACTGGTCTAACAATGAACGTTTTTGGTCTAGGGCTTGAGCTTAAGTGGCTTTATCTAAGGTGCTTTACATAGTGGATTACATTCACCCATTCACACATCCCAATTGCGGCAAAAAACAAATGCAAGGCACCAACCAGCACACAGGGAGTGATTTGAAGTGGCTTTTTTGCCAGCTCAACAAGAAACAATAGGAATGTTTTCACGGATAAAATGTGTAAATGCTTCAGCGTTTGGTCCGAAAGATAATCAAACAATCCTGGCAGTCCTGGTAGGATATCAGATTTGATTCTAAGCTCACCTGTACGTTATACATTTTTCCTTCTGCATATGGTTCCTTGTTGTTGTTGTTGTATGGGTGTTGCTCCCAGCGCCACCCCAGCACCACCGGTGGGTTCTGCTATTTCTGTTCCCCATGGTGGGTTGTTATTATACGTCTGTCTCCCTGCTCTTAATGTTGTATGTTGTGTTTAATTGTGCCGAGCAGGGAGAAAAATGTAGCGCATCCTTATTTGGTTAAATCAAATTGTTATCTGACTGAAATAGACAGACGTTCTAGTCAATATCTAAACTGGATCGCAAAACAAAACAAAAAAAAAACGTTCATTTTTAGATTGGTTACAACCCATTTCTAGATGGCGATTTGGATGTTTTTTTTTTAAGCTCAGTGGGGAAGTGGAACTAATCTACAAGCCTTTTTGGATCTCCCTTTTCTAACATGGCTCCTTCTGCTATGCTGCTGTTTTCTGTCGTGGGGGGTCCTTCTCCTCCTCCTCCTTCTCCCTCTAATCTCCTCCCTGTTTCCCGGCTGTGCCGTCCTACTACTTAACTTCTCTGCTATAGGAAGTGAACAAGCGAGAGGACTTGCATGCCCGGCTGAGTCTCATTCCGCTGCCTATAGACTCAGGGGTATGTATGTATAGCACTGCTTTCCTCCTTCCCCTTCCCATGGTCCTCCTCCTCCTCGTCCTCCAGCCCTTTTATTAACATCTACTCCTCCCGTCCGCCTGCCTGCCTGCCTGCCTGCTTGCCTGTCTGTCTGCCTCCCGTCCAACCTCTCCAACCTCGCTGTCCTTAGGGCCCTGATACACCTAGCAATGTTTTGATCAACATCAACAAGCAACGTCAACTATCAACGTTGACTTTCCACCTTTCTATACAAAATGATCAACTCCTGGTTGTTCAGAAAAGTCAGATCATTAGCGCCCGCTACTGGTATTTTGGAATCCTTCAACAAGGATTTTGTAACTTTTATTCCGCTAAATTAACATTTTGAGTTGGGTGGCAGTTGGGTGAAAATGATTCAATTCAAACTAAGGCTTCTTTTTTTCTGAGAGTGTACAAATGGAACCAAATGGACCCGCTAGGGTCCATTTGGTTCACATTTGTACACTCTCAGGAAAAAAAAGAAAATGGGTGGAGTTACCCTTTTAATGTAACAGGCAACAGGCAAAGGTGTTGCCTGTTGCCATGTGTCTCATCATCTTGCCCGTTGATGTTGACATTGCTCGTTGATATTGATCAAAATATTGCTAGTGTATCAGGGGCCTTACTCGTCCCTCCCACCCTCCTCCACCCTGCAGTGTGTGTGTGTGTGTGTGTGTGTGTGTGTGTGTGTGTGTGTGTGTGTGTGTGTGTGTGTGTTCCCCCGTCGCTGCTTCAGCTCACTGAGGTGGCTGTCTGATGTTGAACCGCAGATGCCTGGCATATGTATTAAAGCCTTCTAAACCACGGCAGTGGGTCGCAGCGCAAACCAAACGCTTTTGTAGCGTTGCGTTGGGCTGCAGGCAGTGTGATAATATGTTCTGTTGTGCGTCGGCGGCACATGTCAACGTGAGTTCATTTCAAAGTAGCTCTCGTATTGGCATGAGAAAATGTTTCCTGTATAAGCGGGAAATCAGCTTTAAGTGAACTTTACTCAGGTGCTTTTTGCTCAGGAAAAAAGTGGTGATAATAGGCAAAACTCACTCAACTCAAACATGGGGGCGAAAATGAAATGTAAGGAAAAGTCCAATGTTCAAAGCTTGCCGGGTTCTTCATTTTAAAACAGTCCTCTGGTGAGACCGCCAGACTGGTGTCCCTGCTGACCTCATCGGTATGCAGCTTCCCTGTAACATCACGGACCTCCTTTAAGACCCCCCTCTGCCTCTCTCTCTCTCTCTCTCTCTCTCTCTCTCTCTCTCTCTCTCTCTCTCTCTCTCTCTCTCTCTCTCTCTCTCTCTCTCTCTCTCTCTCTCTCTCTCTCTCTCTCTCTCTTGGTCTGTTGTTTTTCTCTGTCCTCTGGGTAAAAACACTGAAACAGCAATGCCAAATAAAATAAAAAATCTCCCTGTTCGTCTTTTGTTTTATCTGACTGGCACAGGGAGAGAGAGAAGGAAAGAGGGATGAGGGAGGAGGCGGTGGTGGGGGAGTACAAGCTTTTCAGATGCTTCTACACAGCCAGCTCTATCTGGGTGAACTATAGACAGGGATGATGAGAGCTAATGACACGACTGAGGCACGTTTACATGACTCAGTCACTTAAAGCCTGGGCCAATAACTCAGTCACAAATAACTTAGTCACTTAAAGCCCAGGATCCCTGGCTAATAAGATAAATATGCCTTAAAACAGTATACTTGCCTTCTATAACTAAAACATGCAGTTAAAACACCTTCAATACTTTATTTCTTTCATAAATAGAGAATCTTTCACTCAATAGGAGGTGCTCCGGTCGCAGGATGATGATGTCACACGAGCATGTTCATCCATATATTCCATTGAGCTGGACCATGTGTGACGTCATCATCCTGCGCCAGGAGCCGTTCCTGTTGAGTGAAAGATTCTCTATTTATGAAAGAAATAAGATGCCATTGGTGTTTTTATTTGTTTATTTTTGTTATATAGGGAAAGTATAATGTTTTAAGCAATGTTTATCTTATTAGTCAGGGATTCTTTTAAAGCCCAGGACAGTGACTTGGTCACTTAGTTAAAGGCCTAGGCCCTAGGCCCTTGACTCAGTCATTTAAATTCCGGGCCAGTGACTTGGTCACTTAAAGCCTAGGCCAGTGACTCGGTCACTTAAATTCCGGGTCAATTGTCTCTGACGCTCCACCATTTTGGGCTAGTATTCTGGGAGACAGCTAATGTATAAGTGAGAGGCAGAGTCAGAAAAGAGGAGAAAACAGAACGTTTAAACAAGCAAATGTGCGTATAGGCCTATATGTTTCCATGTGCACACTTTCAGAGTTGCACACACCAGTTCACGGCTGTTTACAGTAAAACTCACTTAGGGACCATATGAGATGCACTGGAGCAGAGTGTTCCTAGTGAACCCAACATGCACAACAGCAGCAACTCTGTTTTACCAGAATAGAACAGAGCCTTCATCAGGGGCTGATTGGAGTACAGGAAGTTTTCCCGGGGGCCTGCGCCACCTAGTGGCCTGGACAAGATCCAAAATGCACTAGTGGCACTTCCAAAATGCACTAGAATGTGCTACCCTGTGCTAGATGCTCGCCTGGAACATACAGATCCAAATGACAATCTTCTACATTCTCTAGTTGTGTAGACTAAGTTGGACTAATTCACATGATGAATATTTTAACTCTTGAGGGTGTAAAAATGAAACCAAATGGACCCGCAAGGGTCCATTTGGTTTCATTTTTACGCTCTCAAAGAGTTACATCTGGTTAACCAGCTGCCCCCCCAGGGTGGCCTGGCAAAGGCCAAATTGTCCCGGTGGGAAAATATGTGCCAATCCGCCCCTGGCCTTCATTAGTATCTGCAGCAACACCTGTGATGGAAGAAGTAGGGAAGTGGCCCAAGTTCATTCCAAAATGGCGCGTGTCCATCTAGGCTGTTATATTTAACTGCGCGTTGGTGTCTCGCACTCCCAAATAGCAGGTGGGTTAGCTATTTGCTTTGTAAGACTCGACGCACAAACAAGTAGCCTATAAAAATCAGGCCTCACATTGTTCAAATTACCTGCTGCAGTTCAAATCCAGGTCTTTTACCTACCGAAGCTCTGTGTTGTTCCTTTCTGACCCTTCGTGTGTGTGTGTGTGTGTGTGTGTGTGTGTGTGTGTGTGTGTGTGTGTGTGTGTGTGTGTGTGTGAGTGCGTGCGTGCGTGCGTATGTGTGTGTGTGTGTGTGTGTGTGTGCTGGCACTCTGCTCTGAAGTTACAAGCACATTAGCCTGGTCTAGCCCTCAATGATTTTGGCCTTGGGGGGCGGGGTGTCGTGGGATCCACACGGCGGAAGTGCTGCGCTCTGATTTGATCTCACTAATGTGTCGTCATCTCCGGCCCCTCCCGTGCCTGTCCACTGCTGTTCTACGTCACATCATTTAGAGCGACGCCCACCCCGGAAGGTTGACACTCCCCTCAAGGCCACTTTCCAACGTGCGTTAGTCCAGGCTTTCCGTTTTCGCGCAAGGCGAACGAAGATGAAAGCCTGGGTGTCGAAGTTACAAGCACATTTACGTAGAAGTATAATCCGGTTAGCACTTTTAACTGTGTTGATAAGAAGGTTTTAAGCCCTTTGCCACCTTTGGGGCTTATACCATTCATTGCTCCAGGCTGGCATTCCTTGTTGTTCTTGCCTCCTCCCCAAAATCCCAAATTATCCCCTAATCTAAAAATTTCAAGATCATTCCTTCTGGCCCAGATGCAGTGGCTCTGAAGTGCTGTTTTGTTGTTGTTGTTGTTGTTTGCTCTCCCCCTCATGGGCAGAATTACTGATCTGCCTATGAAAGAAACTGCAGGGAGGTATGGCCTAGGAGTATACAGTATGTGTGCTGTTTTGTCTCCCATCAGCTGAGTCCAAATGTGTCCTCATAACTTGTAAGTGTACAAAATGGATCTGTTTATTCTCTTTGGGACCTCAATTGACATCAACTGTAAATGTGAATTGAACTCATTTTGTTTTTACAATTCCATTCCATTCGGTATCCAAGATAAGACCTAGAGGAAATTTTGAGATATAGCATGCAGATCACAGGGCAAGAAGTACTATACAGTAAATTAACCTTGATTTACAGCTGGGTTAAAACAATTCACATCCAATGCAACACAGTCAAATGGAAAAAATAAACGGGCGGGCAGGCAGGCAGGCAGGCAGGAAGACAGACAGACAGACAGACAGACAGGCAGGCAGACAGACAGACAGACAGACAGACAGACAGACAGACAGACAGACAGACAGACAGACAGACAGACAGACAGACAGACAGACAGACAGACCAACAGTGGGCAGTAGGAGAGGATGAAGGGTGAGCAACAGACAACGCCAAAATGGTAAATGTGAGGCCTGTCCATTTATACTCCTTCATAGTCCTTTGGAAAGATGTTTCCCTTCAGGCATGCATGTATGCACGCACACACACACACACACACACACACACACACACACACACACACACACACACACACACACACACACACACGCACACACACGCACACACACACACACACACGCACACCCTGTAGTGTGGATGTGTTGAGTGCACAGGTGGATCAAAAACACCTTAACTAACACATCATCAACAGGTTGTACTGTAAATGTGCTGGATTGAACCAGGCCACAATTTGTCATTGAGTTTGAGTGCAATTCATGATTATTATATTGCCCTGTACAATAATGACTTTAACCCATTTAGACCAGATTCTACAATGCTTTCAGACCATTTCACGTCAAGGACCACCAGAAATTATATGTAATCGGCCCGCCAACCCTCGTTTTAAATCTGTTGTTCAAGGGACCTCCTAGAAGCAAAGATTGGAGTTTAAAACTTTGTCAGTGAAAGCATCAAAGTAATCAAATAATTGCTTTACAAGATCACGGTGCTTTGTCTTCTGCTCGTATACGGCACAACTCAGTAAATCATGGTTGCGGGAGGAGCAGAAGAAATAGAGAGAGAGAGCAACAGGGGAGAGTGTGAGCTCACACACGCATGCCGCTTTTTGTGCGACGCTCCACTGCGCTCGGCCCATCACGGCTGTCACTCCAGATGGATTATGTGCGCCACGGAGGTGGCAAGCTGGTTCCCCTTGAGATTGCAGGGAAACCTCACTGTGGAGAGACTGTTTGGATGTTTTTACTTACCTGTAGTCGGTGATGTATTGTTGTTAGGATAGTAGGTGGGACGGACGATTAGTACTGTGTGTGTTATCAGGCAACCTATTGTGCAGGCCTCAAGACTGAGTTTACCTGATAACACGTTTGCTGTGCATTTTATGTGGTTTTAGTAACTGTGTGTTTGTGATTCCTGTTATGGACGATTCAAAATCAATTTATACATTTTTAGTTGCAGTTACAGGAGTGTTTTAATATATGGTGTTTTGAGATGAATTGCAAACTTACTATCAGAGTAAACATCATGTCTTCAGAAGTCAACTAGTCAACTAGTCAATCAATGTGAGCAGTTTTACTACCAGTTAACCATTTTTATTAATTTTATAATAATAATAATAATAATAATAATAATAAACTTTATTTATATAGCACTTTTTAAAACAAAGTTACAAAGTGCTTTACAGTGCAGAATAAAATAAAATGCAAAAATAACAACAATAAAAACAATAACAAGAACGAAGTACAAACAAGAAAAATTGGTAAACAAATAATGCATCAATTAAAAGCTAACGTGAACAGGTGGGTTTTAAGATGGGATTTGAAGGTGGAAAGTGAACTAATGTGACGAAGGCCTTCAGGCAGGGCATTCCAGAGCTTAGGTGCCCGGGCCGAGAAAGCCCGGTCACCCATTGTGACTAGGCGGGTAGCTGGTACTACCAGGAGAGCCCTATCTGCCGATCTAAGGCTACGGGTTGGTATGTGAGGAACCAGCATATCCCTAATATAGCAGGGGGCCAAGCCATGTAGGGCCTTAAAAGTGGTAATTAAAATTTTAAAATCAATGCGATATTTAACAGGTAACCAGTGAAGGGAGGCAAGGACAGGAGTGATGTGCTCACGCCTTCTGGTGCTGGTCAATAGTCTGGCGGCGGAGTTTTGTACAGTTTGAAGGCGGGAAATATTCATTTTACAGACATTTTACTTGAATGTATTGTTCTGGTAACTTTTTTTGGAATCAGGAATTGGGGAAAAAGTTTTTGTATCGAATTATGACCCTGAGAATTGAATTGTGGGACAACCAAAGATTCACAGCCCTAGCAGGGACCCTCAGGTTTCATTGTCGAGACTAGCTGGATGGAACCTTTTATACACACAAGTTCTACTGGTCCTTGAAATAATATATAAGTTTAAGAACCACTGTGGTATGGTGATAGCTATGAAATCAAAACTGTTGCGCCACTTAAAAATGGACCGGGGGAAAATCTAATGTCAAGGGGAAGCCTATAGGGGCTTGAGGCACAGCAAAAGCATGGTCGACCCATGGTTTTCCGTCGGGCTGTTGGCTGAGTCAATAATGAGAGGTGAGCTGACCCCACGGCTCTAATGTTTTAATGGTTTAACCCTAAGGTCAGTCAGGTAGAGGGCAGGGAAGCCCATTGAGGGATTTTGGAAACAGCTATTAGGAATTGTAAATCTATCCTGAATTGGACAGGGAGACAGTGAGTGGAGTGAGGCCAGGACAGGGAAGAGAATCTAATATGGCCATGTGTAAATGTGTGCCTGCTGCACAAACGTACACACACTGGATGACAACGGCCACAACGCCAGGCTGGGCCTTATGTGCTGTACTGTGGCCAGTTGCACAGAGGGATCTAGTCCACACCGTCGACAGACTGTGTATTCTTGTGTGAATTGATGGGATTCCTGCATATGAAATGTTCATCTGCAATTTTGAGATTGTGTTCGCCCAATTGTTGTAATGTTTTAATGTGAATGGAAACGTCTATCAATATTTGATCTGATTGATTGGATTCCTTCATTTGCACTGATCTGATTAGATCTGTGGTTCCCAAAGTTGGTAGGGGGCCACCAGGGGTACTTGAAGGAGTTCCAGCTAAATGATAATTAGGAACCAAATGGATCCTTATGGGTCTGTAACTCTGAGAATGTACAAATGGAACCTTAGGGTCTTTGAAATGATCCTCTTATGGGGGCCTCTGTCATATAACTTCTAATGGGGTTCTGCGTAGTAATGAGTGTCAGGGGACTCGAAATGACATGAAAATGTTTGGGAACCTGTGGATTAGATTTGTGAGATTTGTGAAAGTATAAATACCTCAAGCTCGTACTTAAGTCCAGTAATTACTGTAGTTACCTTCTACCACTGGTGCATTGTGACGGTAATGATGAATCCTCAGAACTCGGAAATCTCATGAAATGGGTCGGCCCTTAACGCTCCCACCATGTATTGTCCTTTAGTAACAGTCAGTTCCCGAACAAAGCCCCTGGATCTGCAGGGCCTAGGATGATCCTAGGTCCTGCCAAAGAAAACAAAGACAGGAATAGAGAGAGGGCTGGCAGAGTGGAAGGAATCATCATGGCACAGACACAGACTGAGGAAGTTAGCAGAGTATACGGGAGTGCCTGGTCGGCCAGGGAGGATTACTTTTGACACAAACAACGTCGGAGCGAAAAGCGATGGACAAACAGTTGCAGCGTTTCTGACAAACTGTGTGTGCCCTGTGGTTGATTTATGGCATGAGAAGACCACACTGGTAGACAGCGAGAGTGCTTCTGAGAGAAAATAAAAGTGTGTATGCGTGTGTGTGCTTGTGTGTGTGTGTGTGTGTGTGTGTGGGGGGGGGGGGGGGGGGGGGGGGGGGGGGGGGGTGCGCTTGTGTGTGTGTGCGCGCGTGTGTGTGTGTGCGCGCATGTGTGTGTGTGTTGTCATGGATGCTTTGCCATGGTGGGCAAAAGATCAGTATTCGGTTCACATGCTAATGTGACGTTCAAACCATATATATCCCGATACTGTATCGGTACCAGAAAAGTATCGATACCGGCCCTTATTTGTCATATCGGTACAAATCGGTATTGACAAATATAGCATAACCATCAATCTGGCAAACAATGTTGGGGCATGGGGAGTTTGCTTTTCGAGTTGCTCAAATTACAAGTGCACAATTTGAGTGAACACAACACTGTATGTACTGTAGCTAGCTAGCTATAAACACAACACTGGTATCGGTATTCGATCAGCGAACAGAGAAATGGTATCGGTATCGGATCAAGAACGGCAAAAGAGTATTTGGGACATCCCAAGTGTTGCCATCCAACTCCTTGCAACTCCAATGGTTGTGAGGAGTTGCACAGCACCGTCCTCTGGTGTGTTTTGGGCCATTGGATTGAACCAGTTGAATCACTTGGGTCGACGTGCAACAGAACACATCACACCGCTGAGACGAACACTAAAACCGTCTCTAGCCCTTGGTAATGGTTTTGGGCTTAAGGGAGAATAAACATTTTGAGTTGAGTTTTAGTTGAATTAAACATTTTTTCTTTCTGCATTATATAACCATTTTGTCAGCAACACTGTTCAGTGCACACTGATCCTCATATACCATGGGCATATGAAGAACCACTGGTTCCTCATACTGTATACCAGTACTATCTCTGAGTTGCACAAAGTATAACAACTCAAGATACATGTACTGTAATTGCTTTGGTGTAATTCTCTCTCAGCGAAACAGTGACATGCAGAGAGTATTAGAGCCAGGGCCTGGAATTCCATAAGGACAAAAATAGCGAAAATAGCAGATCTCAACGCGTTGCGCTGCAGTGTGTTGAGAGCTTGTAGATAAGCTATTTTCGGGGCTCGACCCAGCACTCTCCAGCCAGCGGAGATGCAGGTGTGACCGTATGGATTCCGAAACACATTTTGTTCAAATGCAAAATGCTGGGTTCAAGTTCAGGAGACTGCCATGGCATGGAAAGGAGGGACAAGGAGGGGCAGTTGTTTTACAGCTGGGTAAAAGGGGCAATGGGCATGGGGCCTGAAGCCCCCTTTGATGTCTGTGTGTGCACGTCCCTGCATGTTGCAGTCCGAACCGGACCGACCTCCAGGTTTCGTCTTTCTCTCTGTCTCTCTAGACCCGTAGCACCGGTCGTTTGTATAGTGGATTGTGTGTGTCTCTCTAGTCTGGTTGCCTCTGTAGTCACAGATCTGAGGTCAGAACATATATATATATATACAGTATATGCGCTCTGCATAATTCATGTCGTACAACAACGATGCATGCGTATTCTTCAGGACGTCAAACTGATCCCAGATCTGCATCTCATAGAGGCAACTTTTTTTTGTGATCCTGTGTCGTATACAAGACCACACAAGACCGCGGTTGCCACTCCACTACTTTAATTTGAATGTCTGGTGTGTGTGTGTGTGCGCATCTGTGTGTGTGTGTGTGTGTGTGTGTGTGTGTGTGTGTGTGTGTGTGTGTGTGTGTGTGTGTGTGTGTGTGCGTGTGCGTGTGCGTGTGTGTGTGTGAAGGGCGATGAGTCTAATGCAGGTTCAGAGATAGGTTCCATACCTCGCAGCATGGAGGATGTCAATGGCAGCAAGAAGGACCTGTCTGCATCTGCAGGTAAGGCACACGCACACGCACCGCTCAAGGCAGGCACTGCTTTTGTAAGGGCAATCGCGCCGGGCTTTTAAGTATGCAGCCCTAATGGAGTCTCTCCGAATTCTCAACTCTCTTTTGACTCTCTCTCTCTCTCTCTTTTTATTACAAGTCGTCCCAGACGCATTAGTAAAAGTAAAGTGCTTGGTTGGCTCCCCCACCACCAACCCCCTTTAAATCGTCAAAGCTAAGGATCCCTGCAGATTCCACTTTTTTGCATGACATTTTAAAAAAGAAAATGTTGAAAGAATGCGCCGTTATCTTGTCGTAAAATATCCTCCGAAATGCCACGGAGAGATGGAGTCCGTGCCTGTTGGGGTCTCATTCTCTCCGTTCATTCTCGTATTCTGGTTTCTTTTTTCATTAAAACCACGTTGAGGCCAGGCACGTGCCCTGTCTGGCTCCCTCTTCATCAACCCAATGCCTCATCTATAATTCCTTGCGTGTGGGCTCTCTGCCCCTTTTTTAAACACACACACACACACACACACACACACACACACACACACACACACACACACACACACACACACACACACACACACACACACACACACACACACACACACACACACACACACACACACAAAGACATCCAGAGGAGTTCTGTGGGATGAGATGTACCGAGCGCAACTCCCAACAGTATTGTACTCTCCTCCTTCCATTCTCTCATATGGACAGAATTAAAACAGAAAATCTGCTCCAGTGGCTGAAAGGGCCTGTAATTTATTCCTCTTGCTCTACTCTACCGAGGAGTGTACACAGGAATGGGATGAGGAACGACATGGAAGAATAAGTGCTATTAAAGTCACATTTCCGCCACGCACGTTAGCTCTAGCATACTGCCACGCGCGTGTCTGTTGTTTGCTTTGCTGGGCCGAGTATCACGCTCCCTCGCACGCATCTCCAAAGATTAAGGCTCTGCTCAAATATTGATTTCGCCGAGCGGCGGCGCGACACATTAGGATTTCAACTTGGACGATATGTCTCTTTGCCACCCCTCCCCTTAGCTTAATCTCCCCTTAAACGATCTTGCTCTCTCGTTTTGCTTCTTTCCTTCAAACTTCGCTTACCTTGAACGCCCTCCTCCTTCTCCGCCTCCGACATTAACACGGTTTCAGGCAGACAAATTAATTTAGAATAGGGCTCCGTATTTATTGAGCATAATTGAGCATGTGAGGCATAGCTTGGCGTCGGGGCTCTGTCTCAATTCATTCTCTGAGAGTATGAAACGTTTTGGTTAAGTTATTGTTAAGGCTGAATAGTGTTCTGAACCCTTGATGCAACCACTCCAGAGACAGGAAGGCAATTAAACACTTTATTGCCCAATTATTCAGTATAATGATGATGTATAGATATTATATATATAAATCCATATAAATACATAAATACTAATAGCGAGATAGGGTAGATATGTATCTATAAGGATATATATAATATAAAACTATACTTAGGGGTTTATCCAGAGAGTAGTCGTAGACGAGCTTGTAGATCAGCAGCAAACAGACAGTCCAAAACAAAGGGGAGACGAGGATGAGGGTGCCACTCCAACAGCCAGGTCTGGAGAACAGAGAGGAAAACTATTAGCGACGAAGCTAGAATAGCAGATAATAAAGGAATAGTGCTACACAGTACGAACAGCAGCTGAGTAGACAAACTGTTACTTGCCAGGCGTTTCTAAGGGAAGATCTGGCGAGGAGCGGGGCTGGAAGCAGGCTTCTTGAAGACTCTGGTCTGATTGAGAGAGTGGGGACAGCTGCGCAGAGTCACACCCAGGTAGCTCGTCAGGGGGGAGGGGAGACACAGAGGTGGCCCTGAGTGTCAGGCTGGAGGAGCGCAGACGGCGCAGTGGATTGTGCCCTGGAGCACCAGAAGTGGAAGGCGTAGGTGGAGGGTTCGAACCCGGGTCCGGAACCGTAACAGGACCCCCCCCTCTACGGGAGCCCCCTGGCGACCTGCCAGGCGCATCAGGATGGTCACGGTAGAACTGTCGCAGGAGCCCAGGGTCCATGATGAGCTTCCGGGAAACCCAACTGCGCTCCTCCGGTCCATACCCCTCCCAGTCAACGAGGTACTGGAAACCGCGACCACGACGGCGCACCCTGAGGAGCCGCCGCACCGCCCACTGAGGATGCCCATCAACCATCTGCGGAGGAGGAGGCGCAGGGGGCGGAGGTGCCAAGGGGCACGAGGAGACAGGCTTTATCTTGGAGACGTGGAAAACCGGATGGACACGTCGCATAGACGAGGGGAGCTGGAGGCGCACCGCAACCGGGTTGACAATCCGCTCAATAGGGAACGGCCCGAGGAACCGGGGTGCCAGCTTCCGGGATTCCACCTGCAGCGGAAGGTCAGAGGAGGAGAGATACACCCGCTGACCCACCCGGTACCGCGGGGCCCTTGTGCGTCGACGATTGGCCCCTCGGCAAGCGCGGACCGTGGACCTCCGTAGCGCCGCACTGACGGTCCTCCACACTCTGCGACACCGTCGAAGATGGGCTTGAACCGAAGGGACTGCCACCTCAGTCTCCTGGGCCGGGAACAAGGGAGGCTGGTACCCCAGGGAGCACTCAAAGGGCGACATACCGGTGGCAGCACTGATGTGGGCGTTCAGAGAGTATTCAACCCAAGGCAGGTCCTTACTCCAGGAGGACGGGTGGAGCGCAGAGGCACAACGGAGAGCCTCCTCCAGGCTCTGATTGGCGCGTTCCGCCTGGCCATTCGACTGGGGGTGGTACCCGGAGGAGAGACTGATGGTGGCACCGATGCCCTTACAGAAAGCCTTCCAGACCTGGGAGGTGAACTGAGGGCCACGGTCACTGACGATATCCGACGGGAGTCCATGAAGACGGTAGACGTGCTCCATCAGTAACTCTGCAGTCTCCTTGGAAGAAGGGAGCTTAGGGAGAGCCACGAGGTGCACAGCTTTGGAGAAACGGTCTACCACCGTGAGGATGACGGTGTTGCCCATGGAGGGGGGAAGGCCGGTGACAAAATCCAAAGCAATATGTGACCAAGGACGACCGGGGACAGGAAGGGGATGCAGGAGACCAGCAGGGGACTGATGGGACGACTTGCCTCGTGCACAGGCAGTGCAGGCAGCGACGAAACTCCGAACATCTGCCACCACAGTAGGCCACCAGAACCGCCGGCGTACAAAGGAGAGGGTGCGATTGAACCCAGGATGACTGGCTACCCGGCTGGCATGGCACCACTGGAGGACCTGGGATCTGGCCGAATCAGGAACGTACATTCGGTTTGGGGGTCCAGTTCCTGGGTCAGGTTGTGTGCGTTGAGCCCTCTTAACCGCTGCCTCGAGACTAGTGGTGATCACTCCAATAACTTGGGAAGCGGGTAGAATGGTGTCTGGAGCAATGGGCTCTCTCTCCGTCGAGTGAATCCGAGACAGGGCGTCAGGCTTGGAGTTCTTCGAACCTGGCCGGTATGTCAGAGTGAAGTTGAACCGGCCAAGGAACAGGGCCCAGCGTGCCTGACGAGAGTTTAGCCGTCTGGCCGACCGGATGTACGTGAGATTCTTGTGGTCGGACCAGACAGTTGTGGGGTGCTCTGCGCCCTCCAGCCAGTGACGCCACTCTTCAAAGGCCTCCACGACGGCCAGGAGCTCCCTGTTGCCGATGTCGTAATTCTCCTCCGCCGGGGTGAAACGGCGAGAAAAGAAAGCACAGGGGTGCAGTCTCCCATCAGAGTCCGACTGTTGGGAGAGAACTGCCCCAATGCCAGTGTCAGAGGCATCCACCTCCACAACAAAGGGCCTAGCAGGATCAGGGTGGAGCAGGATGGGTGCAGAGGTAAAACGTCCCTTGAGGACGTCGAAGGCGGCGCTGGCTGCAGGTGTCCAGGTAAAAGGATGCAGAGAGGACGTGAGGGCAGTGAGAGGGGCTGCGACCTTGCTGTAGTTTCGGATGAAACAACGGTAGAAGTTTGCAAAGCCCAGAAAACCTTGCAGCTGCTTTCTATTGGTGGGTTGGGGCCAATCAACCACCGTCTGGACCTTCCGAGGATCTGGCCGAGTCCTTCCACCCTCTATGATGAATCCCAGAAACTCTACTGAGGGAGCATGAAAGGTGCACTTCTCGGCCTTGATGAAGAGGCGGTTCTCCAGGAGGCGCTGGATGACTTGGCGAACGTGTTGGACATGCTCTTCAGCACTCCTGGAGTATATCAGGATGTCGTCAAGAAAAATAACTACAAAGATATCCAGCATGTCCCTCAGTACATCATTCATCAGTGCTTGAAAAACTGCAGGAGCATTGGTAAGGCCGAAAGGCATGACGAGATATTCATAATGCCCTCGAGGAGTCTTGAACGCCGTCTTGAACTCATCCCCCTCTCGTATCCGAACGAGATGGTAGGCATTCCGGAGGTCCAACTTCGTGAAGATGGTCGCACCCAGCAAAGGTTCGAAGTTGGAGCTGATGAGAGGGAGAGGGTACTTGTTCTTGACTGTGATCTTGTTAAGCTCTCTGTAGTCAATGCACGGCCTCAGGTCTCCACCTTTCTTCTTGACGAAGAAGAAGCCAGCTGCCATCGGGGACCGAGAAGGACGGATAAGGCCCTCGGCCAAACACTCTGAGATGTACTTGTCCATGGCTGCCTTCTCGGGGAGTGACAGGTTGTACAGCCGACTGGCAGGATAGGCGGCGCCTGGGATGAGATCAATGCCGCAATCGTAGGGACGATGAGGAGGCAGAGAGCGAGCTCGGTCCTTACTGAAAGCCTCACCGAGGTCATGGTAAACGGAAGGCACGGCAGACAGGTCAGGAGGAGAGGGGGTGTCGAAGGACGGACTGGAATTGGAGTATGTAGCGGCACGAAGACACCGGGCATAGCAGCTGGTACTCCAACTGAGGATGCGGCCCCTGCCGTAGTCCACATGGGGGACATGCAACTCCAACCAGGGGCGGCCTAAGATGAGAGGAGTGCCAGGGGACGGCAAGACATGGAAACGAATGTCCTCGACATGATTTCCAGACAAGGTCATCTTGACGAGTTGGGTCTGGTGAGTAATAAGACCAATCCTGTGTCCATCCAAGGCATAAGCAGGAATGGGCTCTGTCAAGGCGATGAGTGGGATGTTAGCCTCACAAGCCAATTGGTGGTCGATAAAACTCTCATCTGCGCCAGAGTCAATGAGGGTGCCGACTGAGAGTGTCCCTCCAAGCCAGGAGAGATGGGCTTCAAACTTGGCAGGGTTACTGGATGAGGGGGAATGAGAGATACGGCTCGCCTGGAGTCCCCCGGCCTCCGGCAAGCCTAGTCTTTTGGCAGTTTAGGACAGCCGTCTCGAGAATGCCCCTTCTGCCCACAATACATGCAGAGACCGTGGGTCCTGCGGTGCTCCTTCTCAGCGGCTGACAGGCGCATACGACCCACCTCCATAGGTTCTGCGCCTGTGAGAGGGGCTGGAGTAGACGTCTCACAAGGAGAAGTACTGGCACTCTGATTGGAGGTTGAGCGGGAGGAGCTCTGATGTGCCTTGGTCTTCTTGCGCTCACGGAGACGTTCATCAACATCGATGGCAAGACTGATGAGCTTATTGAGGTCGGGGGGCTTGTCTCTAACGAGTTCATCCTTCAGTGCCTCAGTGAGGCCCTCCCTAAAGATGCAGCGCAGCGTAGAATCAGCCCATCCTGTGCTGGCCGCAAGTGTACGGAACTCGATAGCATAAGTGGCAACAGAGCGAGAACCCTGCTTGATGTGTAGCAGCTGGGAGCCTGCATCTTGCCCAGCGACGGGGTGGTCGAACACCCTCTCGAACTCCTCCTCGAAGTTGGCATAATTGTGCCTAGCCCCCGGGTTGGAGCTCAAGAACGACTGGACCCAACGAAGTGCTTCACCGGTAGTATGGGTGGCAATGTAGGCTACTTTAGCTGCATCAGTAGAGAACATGCTGGGTTGCAAGTCAAAGACAAAGTTGCACTGCAACATGAATCCTCGGAAGTTAGCGGACGTCCCACTATAGGGCTGGGGGCTAGCCAGGTTAGGTTCCCGGCCAGGCTGGGCGACAGACCCAAGAGTGGGAGGTGAAACAGCTGCAGGAGCCCTCTGAACTGGCTGGGCTGATGGGGCTGCGGCCCCAAGAGCAGCCAACTGGGCGGACAAGGTTTGCATTTGGGCTAGAAGTGCCTGCTGCTCATTGGATACTTTCTGCAGCTGTTGAGACTGGTTCTGCTGTTCGGCTGCCATGCCCTGCACCATTGTAGAGGCCTCCCGAAGTAATCGGGCGTGGTCAGCGAGCACTTTGTCTTGGCGCTGAATGGCGGCATGCGCAGTGTTAAGAGAGAACTCAGTGGAAGAGGGCTGGTCTGGGGCATTGCCTCCTGGGTTTGCCGGGTTCATATTGGCCAGATCTTCTGTTAAGGCTGAATAGTGTTCTGAACCCTTGATGCAACCACTCCAGAGACAGGAAGGCAATTAAACACTTTATTGCCCAATTATTCAGTATAATGATGATGTATAGATATTATATATATAAATCCATATAAATACATAAATACTAATAGCGAGATAGGGTAGATATGTATCTATAAGGATATATATAATATAAAACTATACTTAGGGGTTTATCCAGAGAGTAGTCGTAGACGAGCTTGTAGATCAGCAGCAAACAGACAGTCCAAAACAAAGGGGAGACGAGGATGAGGGTGCCACTCCAACAGCCAGGTCTGGAGAACAGAGAGGAAAACTATTAGCGACGAAGCTAGAATAGCAGATAATAAAGGAATAGTGCTACACAGTACGAACAGCAGCTGAGTAGACAAACTGTTACTTGCCAGGCGTTTCTAAGGGAAGATCTGGCGAGGAGCGGGGCTGGAAGCAGGCTTCTTGAAGACTCTGGTCTGATTGAGAGAGTGGGGACAGCTGCGCAGAGTCACACCCAGGTAGCTCGTCAGGGGGGAGGGGAGACACAGAGGTGGCCCTGAGTGTCAGGCTGGAGGAGCGCAGACGGCGCAGTGGATTGTGCCCTGGAGCACCAGAAGTGGAAGGCGTAGGTGGAGGGTTCGAACCCGGGTCCGGAACCTTTTGGTAACAGTTATAAGGCAAATAGAATTACAGGGAATGAAATGAATTAAGACCCTCTCCCAGGGGGTCTAGAAACAGAGCCTACATGACGATGCTGCATGGGGAGGATCTGGGATATGCAAAACTTCACAAGCAGCAGGTTAACAGCAGCAACGCAGCATCTGCTAAGACGATTTGATGTCATTGCGATTCTTGGGGTCATGATTTGATTTTCAGCTATTCTTTTCCAGAATTCAAAACATTTCTCTATTCAAAATTATCCTTGATTCAAGACATAGGATTTCAGAGTTTTTCTGTTCCATTATGCAAAAAAAAAAAAGCTTTTATAATTGTAAAGTTTTTGTCCACTGAATGATGTTTTAACTTCTGACTGAGTCTGACTCTCAGCTGCTGTACTGTTCTCTCACTCAGTTATCAGAACAATGTTCAAGTAAAATAAATGAAATTGGTACAGGCTATAGCTGGTGGTAAAAATGCACACACGGCGCAGTATGCTGAAGCTTAATATATTGTACACGTTGAACTCAATCATTTTTTTTGCAACCACAGTGGACCATATACTATCAAAGTTAGGCAGAAAGTGAGTGAGTGAGTGAGTCAGTGAGTGAGTGAGTGAGTGAGTGAGTGAGTGAGTGAGTGAGTGAGTGAGTGAGTGAGTGAGTGAGTGAGTGAGTGAGTGAGTGTACCCCCCATATATGTGAAGTGAACAGTGTAGCATCTTACTGGCGTTTGTGTACAATGACTACAGACACACTACCTCATTCTTCTTTCTTCTTTCTACTAGTAGTGCCCATAAACGGTCACGTGGACCTTAAAACCAGCCGGACGCCTCCTCCTCTGATCACCCACACGGCTGCCACGCCCATGCCTGTTCCCAAGCTGCCCGCCCCGGGGGGCGATCCCGTCCTGGGCTGCGAGGCGTCACGCCGCGCCAGCAACGTCTCCATCGACCCGGCCTTCTGCGACAAGTCACCGGTTAGTGCTTTACAACACCGTTCCTGTTGGCGTCTCAATCTGGGGCTGATATGTCATTTTGTAACCTATTTCTTTCACCCAGAGTCAAATAAAGTAATACTGGCCGCTAGAAACTCCCTCCGCCAACCTCGGGGAGACCGACTGCATCTTCTGTATACGAATTAAGGGTGTGGGGCAGCTAACATTGAAATATGAATAGGACAACAAGTCTGGGGTGTTCACATATAAAGTGAAATACCCTTTAACCCAAAACCTCACCGTTGCAAAGTCAAATGCAACATTTACTTTATTTTGAAAATGAATCAACCATCTCAAATCAACCTGTCGACTGCTGTCTGTCACACCTCCCTCCCACATACACACACACACAGAGGAAACCCCACTGGAGATGAAGGCTCATCAAGCGTCTCAAATCACTCTCTCGGCGTACCGAGAGGTGACTGCTAATGCCTGCGTGTTAAAGATGATAAGTAGTGCCCTGGTGTCTCTGTGCGGGTGGCTGGCTGGCTGGCTGCGCTGGCGTGCAGAGGAGGAGCAGGAGGAGGTTCGAGGTGATTGACGATGATTAATGTGTCGTGCCAGTCAAACAATCAAGTAATAGCGGCCATATTCTACTTGACTGCCGTCGTCGACACTCTCAATTTAGCAAATCAATGGTCCGGAACGGAGCTGGATAAAGACTTCCAGATTTCCTCCTCCTACTCGCAATCTCTGTTCTCTGTCTCTCTCTCCCTCTCTCTCTCTCTCCCTCTCTCTCTCTCTCTCTCTCTCTCTCTCTCTCTCTCTCTCTCTCTCTTACTTACTATCACTATCTGTTTCTCAGGTGTAATTTCAGGTGTACAGTCAGACAGTGATGCTGTTCTTTATTGGCATGGCATGACTATATCCATTTTATTGGCAAAAACAAAACACATGTTTGAAAAACATTGACTTGTCAACAATATTGTGTGACATGCTGTACAGTAAAGGCTGTCGGGATCATTATTCGAACCCACGGCACACTGCCAGACTGGATAACCAGCCAGGGTGCCTGGAGCGCTCGGCACATGCCTCTTAAGTACAGTGGCTTTGAAATACTTTGACATAAGTAAAATATTTGACCTTGGTAAGGGTAAAACAGTTTCCCCTAGAGCATAGTCCTCCCAAATCCGAGGCGGGATTGGTGAAAGGGCAACTGTGTGGATTTTGCATGTTCTCCCCGTGTCCCCTAGGGTTGATTGTACCCTCACAAAAACAGTAATCCTGGGCTCTAGTCTGCCTCCCCCTGGCCAACCGGGTATCCTGATGGAGGGGACAGGAGCTGGTTGGAATAACATGTGCCATCCACGCGCCATGTCTAAACAGGGAAACTCCCCCCTGTCAGGTGAAGGAGGCAGCTTAGACTCATGCATTAAAGGAGGCATGAGGCCATGTCTGCTGCCTCCCCAGGTTTGCGGAGGGTACGTAGAGCCAAGGACCACATTAGGTAATTGGCACCGGGTGATATAAAATGGTTGGATAAAATCGTGTTGATAAAATTAAAGAAAAAAAAAAAAAAAATAAAAAAAAAAAAAAAAATATATATATATATATATATATATATATATATATATATATATATATATATATATATATATATATATATATATACATGTACATGTGTACAGTATACTGTATATTATCCTACAGTATATTTCCTCATCCGTTGGACCTCCCATCTCTCCCTCACAGACCAGCGTCCGTAGCTCCTCCCCCCACGGCGGCGCCCCGTGGAGCGGCTCCAGCGGCAGCGGCCGGACCAGCCGGCGCTCCAGCTGGAACAGCCTGGGCCGCGCCCCCTCCCTCACCAAGCGCCACCACCACGCCGCCGGGACCAGGCGCCAGTCCGGGGAGCGCCGCTCGCTCCTGTCCGGAGAGAGAGGCTCCAGCTCAGAGGAGGACGGAGGGGGTGGAGGAGGAGGAGGGGGAGGAGGAGGAGGAGGAGGGGAGGGGGGCGACACCACCTCCCTGGCCCGGACGGACTCCATGTCCCAGCAGCCCCAGCAGCAGCAGCAACGGCCCACCAGGCACCGCAGGATGGAGTCGGTGGAGACGCGCAGCTCCATGGACCTGCCCCCTGACGCGCTGCTGCAGGTATGAATACCACTGTAGAGCAGGGGTTTTCAACCTTTTTGATACCAGGGCCCACCATTTATTCAGCATTTGAGCCACGGACCACCATTTGAGGACATTTTAGCCCCCACAGACCCCAAAACTAAAGATTTATTTTGCTTTTGTCCACAATTCCAGGCTGGATTTGGGAAACAAAAGTCAAACATACAGGTCAAAATGACCATTAATCTTCTACATTCTCTAGTTGTGTAGACTTGGGCTAATTAAGATGATGAATATTTTAACTCTTGAGAGTGTAAAAAATGAATTTGAAAAATGAAAAATGAAAAATGAAAAATGAATGAATGAATGAATGAATGAATGAATGAATGAATGAATGAATGAATGAATGAATGAATGAATACATAAATGTTCTCAAGAGTTACATCTGGTTAACTAACTTAGCTGGGGACCACCTGGAACCCTCTCAAGGACCACTGGTGGTCCCCGGACCACCTGTTGAAAACCCCTGCTGTAGAGTAGTGATTCAACCAGTCTGAGAGGGTTCCAGGTGGGCCCCAGCGAGGGTGACCAGACTGTTCCAAACCGTTCATTTGAGGTACAGAAGTATTGCATTTGTGGGGCAAGTTGGGGAAACGTTACAGGGCGAAATGGGGTTAGCACATTATTAACATCTTGATGTCATATTCAAAAAAGAATTCAGAATTTCAATTCAAACAAGCAAAAACAGTTGATCTACAAAACATGTCGCAGCTTGTAGATAATTTTGGTACATACGACACTACATGTAGTCATGGCCCCTCTGGACTAGGTTTGGAAATACTTCTTGGGTTATTTTAACATACTTAAAAACTATAGAAGGAAAAGAGACAACAGAAAGCCAACTGTCAGTCACAAGGTGGGACAGGGTCTCACACCTAATATGTCTTGGAAATGAGGGAATGATGGAGAGATGGTAAACAAATGGACTCTTATAGATCATTAACAAGAGTATAACATGAAACCAAATGGACCTTGGCTGCATCGAGTTAAATTATCGTTAAACGTCAAGAATGTACACAATTACCAATGTAGATGAATTGATATTTGATCAACATTTGCCTGTTATCTCCTAAATTGTGGCTCAAAATCAAATCAAATCAAAGTGGGACCTGATATCAAAATGGTTGAAAACCACTGCTATAGAGAGACACAGTCCTGCCTCCATTCGGATAGATGTTTCACAAAGTATTAAAGCTTGCGACAAACTATGAGAAAACTGTTTAGCTGTTTTTGCTGTGTTTGAATCGAAATCTTTAATCATTTTGGTGGAATCCTGATTTAATGTGTCTATTATCGGACTTCAAAGCGTGAACAATGATGCATGCATGCAAACAATTCTTTCTCCAGCTGAGATTTAGTGTCTTCAACTGTCTCAGGAAGAGGATTTACATAAATTCTTAAACTCTTTTGTGTCAGTCAGCTTTATCAGCCGACTGACACAAAATAACACCACGCTGTTTGTCCAGAACACATGACTCCTCTCCCACCTACGTCATGTGTTCATTTATCTTCATCTGTATAGACTTCATTTGGCACAACAATCAGCACTTGCTGGATGTCCAAAAACACTATCTCCTCTCCACATCTTTCAACTTTACCAGCACTTGTTCCAATAGCAAAAATAATGAACACATACCTGCACTTTGCAAGTGATGCTGGGGCCTCTAAAAATGTTGTTTACTTCATTGTATTTCGATCTCTTGTAGTTGTAACCGTAAAAAGTGCCTTGTTTATTGTGTTGCTCTCAGTGCAGTACCTATGTCAATAGAGAGCCTAAATAGAGAAAGTGTCCTAAAATGAAATTTATATGTCCCTTTCGTTCCCTCTCCAGGTACCGTTCCCGCACCGTTCGGCCAGCATGCACAGCTCCAGGCCGCCCTCACTGGGGGGACACAGCGACTGCAACGGCAAGGGGTCCCCGTCTGCCCTGGGGCCCACACAGCTCTCCTTGGAGGACAACACCGAGGAGGAGAACGTAGAGGAGGAGCCCACCTTGGTTAGTTTAGACTGCTGTGTGTGTGTGGGTGTATGTGTGCCATGTGTATGAATCGGTGCATACATGAAAGAACACCTTTGGCTTTGTGTATATCGTAATGCCGATTTTACACTTGTTGCATGCTGAAAATAGGCAATTAGAAGAAGAGGGGGTCCCGCACACTGTCTTCACTTAGAAATAGCTTTATTTAGGCAAACAACGTTTCGGTCTGAACGTCAGACCGAAACGGTATCCTGACGAAGGTCGTTCAGACCGAAACGTTGTTTGCCTAAATAAAGCTATTTCTAAGTGAAGACAGTGTGCGGGACCCCCTCTTCTTCTGATTACGTGCATTTGTTTGCTGGTTCTGACGCACCTGTCGCTATAGGTGTGCGCAAGGTTTTTTCTACTATGAAAATAGGCAATTAAAACCCAGAACAGAATTAGAACCTGAAACAGATCAGGAAAGTGTAAAGAGTTGTCTCTCTCTCCTCCAGGGCCGTTTCGCCAGGATGTTCCGTTGGCTGGAGAAGAAGCAGCCTGAGTGGTGTCGACAGAGAGACACCTGGTCGCTCTACCTCTTCCCTCCTGAGTCCAGGTACTGTACTGTAACAACGCTTCTGGGGCGATGAATGTGCAACGGTCCATCCAAACTCATATACTATACTATACTATACTACGATTCCTGTGTGAACTGTGAACTGAGCACTGTAGATTGCTTAACAGTCCCACTGGCTGCTGTTACATTTCATACAGTGCTCTGTGAGAAGTAATGGGCCTTTAGTCTGCTCAACAGTGACATTTTAGGTCACCCAGTGGTATTGCATCTGTTCGTACGACAAACAAACAGACAGACAGAGGACATTCTCAATTATTCAATTCATAGGAAGTGAGTAATGTACTCTAATCTGTAATTATACATCTGCAGTTATACAGCCCTAAAGTTGTCCCTTTCCCGAACTATAAAGTCAGTGAAATATACTGTATTTCATTACTCAGGCTGGGGTTTGTTGTTGTTCTTCTTGTCAGTTTTCATGCAACTTCAGCTGCTCAGTAATGACATCACCAGAGAGGCGGAGTCTCCACATCTCCCAAGCCAATGATGGGGATGAGGATTGATCAGTTCCACTACATTGATTTGAAAAACGTGAATACTATTACAAAACATATAGCCCAATATCAGCTATTGCCAACATATTTTAAACGGCACATTCTGCAAAAGAAGTCATTCGACTTTTTCGCATTGTCCCGAATATGAGACGATAAGATATAAGACCTTTCCGCGCCCACCGAGAGGGCACACGACGGCACACATCCCTCCTCCCTCCCGCGTTGACTCATCCCGTATGTTTCCGCCGTGGCAAGGGCAGAGTGTAAGATGGAAGGAAGGAAGCGAGAAGGTTAGAGGGGATGGAGAGGGAAGGAGGGAGGGAGAGAGGCATTGTCTGCCCCGTGGCGTGCTGCTGACTCTCTCTCTCTCTCTCTCTCTCTCTCTCTCTCTCTCTCTCTCTGTCTCTCTCTCTCTCTCTCTCTCTCTCTCTCTCTCTCTCTCTCTCTCCTCATGTGCTGAATATGCGTTGCTAATTCCTTCCTCTCCCCCAACACTCTCCCTCGCCTTGCCTGCTCCCTTACCTCCTGGTATTTGATCTGTACAGTATGTGGAAAATGGATAGCATAATTGCTTTTAAAGGTAACAGAGGTAACTTTTTAGCCAAAAATTAAAATAGATATATAGCTATATTTTTTGCCTTTTCCCCCCTTTTCCCCCTTACATTGCTTCTACTTCTAGTGTCGCTTCTACAAGCGACACTTGCTTTGCAAGCGACACAGCGAAGCAAGCAACACTTGCTTTGCAAGCAAGCAACACTTGCTTTACAGACGGTCCAACTTGTTGACAACAACTTTGTTGTCAACAAATATTGAAAACAAAACATTTGTCGGGCTCAGTGCCAGCGGTGCTAATTTGTAAAGGGGAGGGGGTTGTGTGGATTGAGGCAGCGTTTTATCCAATTGCAGCACAGCAGTCTCCAGCAGTTTCATAATGAGCCAATACAGTGGAGGTGAGGTGGAGTTAGATTCTGTTTATAAACAAATCTGTTTACAAACACAGTGTTTAGTACAGTACTTAAAGGTATTAGAGGCATGCTTTAGTGTGTACAAAGTACAATTTTTAGGTGTTTGTACTTTCCTTGTGTATTCACAATTCTCGGATTTACTTTACACTATTGCACTTTTACTTCCCTGCAATTATTCATACAAAAAACATATATTCACCGCTTCAGCCCTATATGTATATAAATTCTAGCTTTTCGAAAGCTCGCAACGGCTTCTTTATCACCAACCTGGCAAGATGGATGATGAATTACAGCACTGAAAAGTTCACAGTTTTTGACATCACCTAACATGGGAAAGTTTTGTGGGTGGAAGAGCTGATTGCACAAAAACAAAATCAGCATGTTTGGCACCGATCTTCTCTTTTAGTGTATAGTCATCCTGAGATTGACACATGAGGACACTCACACCGTATGGAGCTCTGACTCAACACATACACCCACCTGTGCTGGCATGGCCAAGGGCAAGGGACATCGAAGGACATCAGGGATAATTGCAAGGGATGCCATGTTGCTGATTATAAGTGAATTTGGGCTGTAAAGTTCTGCATAAATATCAGTAGTTACGGGAAGATCTTTTTCTTTTAGTGTAGTTTCCTAAATCCTGTTTTAAAAGGTGCCCTCTAAATCCTGACCCAAGTTTTTACTTCCAATCATTCGATCTATAAATGCATCGTACATGTATGTACATCTGTAACCCACGTAACTAACCGTTCGATGGCACCGACTTCAAATTTCAGACACATGTTCCACACTCACACAGGGAATACAGTGCTGAGCGCTCCATCCGATACCCAGTTGTCCAGAACCAGCATAAAATCCTCTGACCGGGCTTCTGGTATGGTTCTGGTCCTGGACAATATCTCCATAATGGAGTTGGTCTGTTCTGACATCTCAATGAATCAAAATAATTTCAAGTCAAATACCTGGTGCACGCAGGTTTAAAGTTGCACTGGAATTTCTTCTTTTGGGCTTGTTTCGTTGGCTGGTTGCTTATTTCTCTCGCACAATCTGGCGACGCTGCAGTGGGCAGGCTGCCAGCCAGCCTTTCACAGAGACCCAGCCAAGCCTTTGTTGTTCCCTCTGCGTTGATTAGCACGCGCCGGTCCTCTGTGTGACATTTAACGAGCCAGACTTTGGGAAATTGGTAAAAGTAAAATACAAATACCTCAAATGTACTTAGTTACTTCGGGGCACTATTCTTGGTTTTACTTCAGGCTTGACAGCAGTTCCATTTTTCCCTTTAGAAAATGTGGCAACAATCTTTTTGTTTCCTACATTGTGTACGTCATGCGTGCTATTCTATACATTCAAATCTGTGTTCCTCTAAATGTTTGTGTGTGTGTGTGTGTGTGTGTGTGTGTGTGTGTGTGTGTGTGTGTGTGTGTGTGTGTGTGTGTGTGTGTGTGTGTGTGTGTGTGTGTGTGTGTGTGTGTGTGTGTGTGTGTGTGTGTGTGTGTGCAGTAAGTGCGTGCCTTTATTTGACCTGACATTACAGTTTTTAGCCCCTCCAACCATGGGAGCAAGAACTGACACAACTGTGTGTGTGTGTGTGTGTGTGTGTGTGTGTGTGTGTGTGTGTGTGTGTGTGTGTGTGTGTGTGTGTGTGTGTGTGTGTGTGTGTGTGTGTGTGTGTGTGTGTGTGTGTGTGTGTGTGTGTGCACGTGGGTGCGTGCGAGTTGTGTGTGCGTGCCATGTGCCCTCCGCGATCCCCTAGAGCAAAACGCATATGGATGGCACATGAATTGTTCATTATCGAGGATGTGGCGTGCACATTATCAAAAGAAGAATTAGCTCATTCTGTGAACAGCGCATGAATAACGACCTCTGCAGCCGTCAGACGCACACACGCAAAAAAATGCACACACACGCAAAGGCGCACACGCCACGCAGAAGCACACACTGTGATTGTCAGCACAGAGGTGACTGTACGATAGAGTAAAAAGAAAATTCCCAGATCTGAAGCACCCCCCTCCCTCCCCCCTTTGTACACACTGACAGATACGGCCCATCAAAGCATATTTGACGCATGGTTTAATCCCCTCTCAGAGCGTCACCGTATATCACAGCCATTTCCTCTATGTCTCTCTCTCTGTCTCTCCCCGTCTCTCTCCCTCTCTCTCTCTCTCTCTCTCCCTGTCTCTCTCTCTCTCTCTCTCTCTCTCTCTCTCTCTCTCTCTCTCTCTCTCCCTCTCTCTCTCTCTCTCTCTCTCTCTCTCTCTCTCTCTCTCTCTCTCTCTCTCTCTCTCTCCTCTCTCTCTCTCCCTCTCTCTCTCTCTCTCTCTCTCTCTCTCTCTCTCTCTCTCTCTCTCTCTCTCTCTCTCTCTCTCTCTTCTCCCTCTCTCTCTCTCTCTCTCTCTCTCTCTCTCTCTCTCTCCCTCTCTCTCTCTCTCTCTCAGCTAAAGGCCTATAGCGGAACCTTTTCATGTGTGCTAATGAATGTCAGGCATAATTAATGGCTCCTAATTCCACGACGGTTCATTAAAAGCGTCAGTAATGTGTGGCGACGGGCCAGGCGTCGTCTGGGTCCCTTCCGTTTTAACGGGAGCCGCGAGCTCCGTCGTTATACCTGTGAAGTATATAAAAGCTCCTGAAACCGGGGCCTCAGAGGTATATTGCGGGAGGGTTCCCTTCACGTTAATTGGAGAACAATCTGTTTTTAACAGCTTTAATGTTGTGATTAAACTTTTGTCTTGTGTCGATCTCCCTGCCGTGTTTTTTTAACTAACCTTTGAAAAGCCACCATGCCGACGATGTAGTTGCTTGTGCTGCACATTCACTTTAAAACAGTGTAATCACTTGTCGTAAGGTTCAAAGAATATTTCAAAGAAAGTGCCGACCACAGCAATCCATGTGCAGCATCGCAGCCATTGTAATGCATTGTGATAACAATGTGATCTATAAAACCCAAAAGGTATAGTGATTTCACTTCATTCGATTCAAATATTGTTGCTCTTTCTTTTTTGGCTAATCCTCCCTACTATAGAGTCTGGTGACCATATAAGGCAGGGGTGCCCAAAAGGTAGATCGTGATCTACCAGTAGATCACACAGGCTGTGCAGGTAGATCACATGACAGTCCCCATAGATCTGTAACTCTTGAGAGCATTAAAACGAAACCAAATGGACCCTTACGGGTCCATTTGGTTTCGTTTTACACTCTCAAGAGTCCACACAATTAGAAAATGGAGAATAATTGTTATTTTGACCAATGTTTTGCCAGTTCTCTTTCCCAATTGTGGACAAAAGCGTGAAACTTCTTAGTTTTGGGTGCAAGAAACTAAACTCAACATCACAAACTGTCAACTCAAAGCTCAAATAATGTTTTCAAATGTCAGTAATAGCACAAACAGGAAAACCTTCCAAATCACATTTTTGATGTGTAGATCTTGTTGAGCCGGTCATTTTGAAAGTAGCTCTCAAGTCAAAAAAGTGTGGGCACTCCTGATATAAGGAGTCCCTCCCTGTCTCTAGTTTCAGTTTGGGAGAAAAGCCTTTCATCCCTCAGGATGAGAGGGTTCTTCCTCCAATCTGGATAGAGTGGGCGTGGGCATGTGCAGTTGGCCTGCTGCACCCCCCACTGTGTGTGCATATGCACATCTTGTTACTTTTGAATAATTGTGTCCTGATTTCGAAAACAGTGAATCACCACTGAATCGCTGTTAAATCTGTAAAACATGCTGGTAGTGAGAGACACTGTATCTCAAACATTTCTCATTGCTGGCATCATTTTATTCTGAAATACTCCGAGCCACGCACGGCCACAGAATTCGACTCGATAAACTCGTCTCAAACATCTGTCACCGCTCAATATCTCACGCCACATATGAAACGTTTCCCAGTCCCTCTCTCTCGAGGGGGTAATTGATTGTGTTTGCGTGATTATTGTTTTGACAGGTTTCGGATCGCCTGCAACAATATCATCCACCACAAGATGTTCGATCATGTGGTGCTCGTCATCATCTTCCTCAACTGCCTCACCATCGCCATGGAGAGGCCCCACATTAACCCAGGCAGCGCTGTGAGTACACACACACACATGAATGCATGCATGCACGCACGCACACACTCTACAAACACACAAACAATTGCAATATGCATACTGTACACTGAACTCCAGTTGACTCTTGGCTGTTTTCCCCCCATCAAAGACAAAAGTCTAACTAAGTGTGAGATTCAAGTGGGGTAGTAAAAAAAACAGTCTGCATCTGTATCCCCCAGCGGTCAGAGACACACACACGCACGCACGCACGCACACACACACACACACACACACACACACACACACACACACACACACACACACACACACACACACACACACACACACACACACACACACACACACACACACACACACACACACACACACACACACACAGGGGGGGAGAGAGAGAGAGGTTTTCTTCTAGTAGTCTGCTTGGAAAAAGCCTTCTGAGAAGACTCATAGCATGCAAGCTAGGAAAAGACAAGGACAAACGCCTGTGGCTGTTCAACCTGTGCGCGCGCACACACACACACACACACACACACACACACACACACACACACACACACACACACACACACACACACACACACACACACACACACACACACACACACACATACACACACATGCGTGCGCAAAGCAGGAAAAGAACATCATGTAAGCCTCTAATAATATCACAGTAGTTTGAAAGGGGTGGTTCTTCAGGTAGGTAACTTGTATAATCCCCCCACCAAGGGACTGCATCACTAGTGCTGACATTTCCTTGGTTTATTCCACCTGTTTCTCACTTCCAGGAGTGCTGGCTCGCTGCCTCTGTCTCGAGGCACGCACATGCACATGCACATGCACGCACACACATAAACCTTAAAGGTGGGCGAACGAACACACCTCTCACTCTCCCCCTGTTTTTTTTTTTTCAGCTCAATGTGGCGTTGAGAGCTGCAGCCGCTCGCATGCATAAACACACTAATTATCGCTGTTTGACTTCTCCTCCGCTGGGCGAGGAGCTATAGGTATACAGTGGGTCTTCCATGGGGAAACGGGGCTTTAATTGCTGCCCGGGTCTCTATGGAATGACCCCCCCCCCCATACCGTATGATGGTTGTGCTTGTTGTGTGAGTTACTGAACCATGGAGGGGACACTGCAGCGCAACGGCCCTAATTGATTCAATTATCTGCAAACTGGATACATGGTGTACACTGCAGCACAAAAATTACTGTATATAGGCTAATAGTAGTGGAACTACGAGGTCGCTAACAAAATTGAACCTAATGGAGTCACACTGAAGTCAATATTAACTGTCTTATTGTGGCTAATTGTTTACTCAAGCACACTGCTATCAACAGATGGGACTCACACTCCTTACCAGTCACAAGTTAGATCCAAACATTGTAACTCAGAGTGGCTCAGACCTCCAAAAGTCTTAATACTGTGTCTCTTCCGGTTCGAATCCCGGGCATTGGACTTGGGAAAGATCCCCACCTTGCCTTCAGCGGTCACCAGGGTCGGTGTGTGAATGACTGATTAGACTGATGGTGTCTTCCCCTCATCTCAGTGTATGAATGAATGGACCATTGTAAAGCGCTTCGAGTAAGCATGTTGTGCACAGAAAAGCGCTATTAAAATGCAATCCATTATTCGTAGATGTGTGATATTTGTCCTCTCGCTTATGGCTGTTTTTTTGTGCACGCAGGCACACATACTAGCTCAGCCACACACACACACACACACACACACACACACACACACACACACACACACACACACACACACACACACACACACACACACACACACACACACACACACACATCTGGATAGTGTACAACACAGACGTTGCGTCTGACCTTCGTCACATACTGTAACTGACTGGTGGCTGTCAGCGCGGCCGCGCTGGAGTCACTCACAACGCGTGCGTGTGTGTTTGTCGTTTCATGCTTCCAGCTTGCCTTCCTGATGTCATTAAATGAGATGGAAATGTATTGCAAGAGATGTCATTACAGCTACAGGGCCTCTTGATGCTCATTGTTGTTTTTCTTCCCCTTTCCCAGATCACATTTGCCTCGCTGGGGTTATTGCAGGATGACTTATTATTATGTTGTTTGTTCCCCTCCGCACGTCGGGTTATTTAGAATCTAATGAGGCTGATTGTAAGTCAATATTCACGCCGCGCTGACTCCCGTCCGAGTGGCGCGTCGACAAATTACACAGCCTTATATATCCCTATACAGCAGGTATGCATGCATGCGGTGAGTTCATTACCCAGGCTGTATGGTGGCAGCCTGCATGCTGACGGCTGTATTAACCATGCAAATTGGACTATCACTTTACGCAGAAAGCTCTCTTGGCAGTGGTGTAAAAGTAACCTTTACTCAACTATTGTACTTACGTACTACACACACAAACATCTAAAAGAGGGGAAAAAATTACACACTTTGAAGTTGTGAAATGGGACAATCTGCAATATGAGTATTTTTCCTATTGGTACATTTGTGCCAATACAGTACGTTTTGACAGCAGGACTTTTACTTGTTATGGAGTATATGTTATCTGTGGTATGTATACAGTACTTTTGCTTGACTAAAACATTGTACTTTTCCCCCACTACTGCTACTTGGGCTGTTTTGAAAAACATCTTTGTGTAGTTCAGCTAGCCGATCTGTAGCAACACATTGTGAGCCTGTACATTGGCTTTTGGAACTATTTTAAAGCTAAGAAGATTGTTGGATAAGGAGTTTTAGACCCCTGTCAGATGTTTTAGAGCTGTGACTTTTGTGTGTGGAACGTGCTTGAACAAAGACTTCATTAGCAAGTGGAAGTGATGTCAGGCATTGTTGTTTTGGTTTAGGAGTGGACAGAGGAGTTGCTTGGCTACATCCCTCTCTCTCCTCCTCAGGCTCTCTATCCTGGAGATGATTGTGGATAATTACAGCGCCTGTTGTGATTTGTTATTCCTAATTGAGCCTGGGGACTGTGTCCATGGCCGTCCGGTAGAGCCGGCCCCTCTGCGTATTGAATCGTGTCGGCCTCATGGCGTGCTCCTCGCCACGTCCATCAGTCTTCTAACGTCGGCGGTCCAGTCGCGACGCGCGTCGTCTCGTCTCGGCACCGAAAGAACAGCAAGATAAATGATGTTCATTTGAGCTGCCTGTTCATTTATAATAGAAGAACGCCCACGGTGATGAGAGCTTATCAGGAGAGGGCCGTTTTATACTTCAGGTTATTTTTATTTTTTGTTCAGAAGATGTACTGCAGGGCAGGGCAGTGGTTCCCAAACGGTTTGATGTCAAGAACCCCCAAATTTACACTCTCCATCAAGCAGACCCAAATTAGAAAAGATATGCCCCCGTAGGGACCCCACCATGAGAGATGATTATTATTTTTTAAAGGCCTAGCAACCATTTTCAGGCCCCCAGTTTGACCTGAATTAGGCTACATTCCCCCATTTCCATCTCTGGGTCTCCAATGTATAATTATCGTAAAATCAAAGTTAATTTAGCTCAGAGAGTGTACAAGTGGAAAAAAATCTAGTACCATTTGTACACTCTCTGAGTTACAGACCCATAAAGGTCCATTTGGTTCCTACTGTAACTATCATTTAGCTGGGGACCCCCTGGAACTCCCTCATAGCTAGGAGGTACTGGGTTCGATTCCCACTTTGGACACTGTGGGTCCTCCGCGTCATCAGTGCCCATACCCGAGGTGTTGGCGAAGGGGCCTTTCTGTGTGGAGTTTGCATGTTGTCCCTGTGTCCCCTAGGGACACAGGGACACTAGATATAGATACCCTCAGAAAAAACATGCAGTAATCCTGGTCTTTAAAACTACCTCCCCCTGGCCATCCAGAGCGCCTAATGGAGGGGACAGGAACTGGTTGAAATATCATCTTCCTTCCACACATTACATCCAACCAGGTTCCCCCTGGCAGGAGAAAAGAAGTCACCTTGGACTCCTCATGCATTGAAAGAAGCATGGTTTGGTGGAGGGTGTGTTATAGAGACCAGGATCACATTTGGCAATTGGCACTGGGTGAAAAAAAAAAGGCTTATAAAAATTATATGAAAACAAAGAATATGCCCGAGCATTTTATTATCGACCATCACAGTTCCACCCCCCTCATGGTCATGGTTCATGGTTATTTTTTTCCTCAATAGATGTTTCCTTTATTTTAAGATCTTTAATTAATCCTCGGACAAAGGCAGCCACCCCACCATGTCCACTATAGTGCCAGCCTGTTTCTCTGCCATCATGTTCTAGGAGAGCAGCATTTAGGAAGAGGAAAGCTGTTTGATCTGTCTGGTTCTGTCGGGCCGGTAGATGCCAGTTCAGTTCAGGCCAGGGCAGGCCGTGCCGTGACCACACACACACACACACACACACACACACACACACACACACACACACACACACACACACACACACACACACACACACACACACACACACACACACACACACACACACACACACACACACACAGTGGAGTCTGGGAGCTGCATGTACTGCATGGGTTACGTGGAGCATTCAGGGGCGTTTTTGCCCCTAGGCAGACTAGGCAGTTGCTAGGCGAGGGGACTCGGCGAGGGGAGGGGGCGACCACCAGACCTGCTTTAAAAGGATACCAGGCCAATAAGCCTAATATGGATAAATACATTGTACTCATCTCCTATAACTAGAATTGAACATTCAGTTTAAAGACATAATTTATCCCTCGGGGGGGGGGGGGGGGGGGCATTTTACAGGAGATTATCCCTGGAGCCCCCCTTACCAAATGGACCCATATGGGTCCATTTGGTAAGGGGGGCCCCAGAGAAAATCTTGCCTGGGGCTCCAAATTGCTTAGAAACGCCACTGGGAGCATTTCTGAGATGAGGAGTAAAAAGCATGAGTGCTTTTTAAAGAGCATAGCATGGGGGCGTATGTCACTATACAGCATGTTTGTCTTAATGTTCTTGTTTATTTACTTTTTGAATCATAAAAATACCGACTGAGAGAGGGAAAAAAACATGACCCAGTTACAATGGACACTGATGAGATGAGGCATGCATTTCTGAGCCTCCCACTATAGACCCTCTACCCCCCACTTCCCTCCAAGTTAGTCTTTATTAATGAATGAATGCGAAAACATCTCTGTGAAACGGAGAGATCGGAATGGCGGCGGCGCTGGAATTTCTATTCCCTCTCTAAACAACAAGCTGCTCTCCCTGTGATGTCATCACGGAGCGAACATTCCCAGAGACTTCAGGAATAAGTCACGACTCTGTCTGCACCGCACTGGGCTGTCGGACGTGTGTGTGTGCGTGTGCGTGTGTGTGTGTGTGTGCGTGTGTGTGTGCGTGTGTTTGTGTGTGTGTCCGTGTCCGTGTGTGTGTGTGTGTGTGGGCACATGCGGCAGTGGTGGTAGAGCGGCAGGCCGTGGGAAAGGCAACCAGCCACACACACACACACACACACACACACACACACACACACACACACACACACACACACACACACACACACACACACACACACACACACACACACACACACACACACACACACACACACACATGGAAGAAGCTGGACAGGGTCTTGTCTCCCAGACCCCGGGGGTGGGAGGGGGGCAGGGTAAATAAGCAGCCAGGCAGTGAGAGGGTCCCTGTGCTCCTCGCTATACTAGGCTATAGCCTGTTTTCTTTGTACTCATCACTGTTTAGCTTAGCGGACATGAAGGCTCCCATCCTCCTGTCGGTGTGCTGACCGCCGTGCAGATCCTCTTATACCTGTATCTACATATAGTTCAACTTTTTATTGGATTTTGAGCAGTGCCAAACTGCTCCAATGACTGACTGCGTGTGCATGTCTGGTATAGGTCTGAGCATGAGGCCTGCAACAGCTGGCAGCCAGTAGCCAGTGTTGTTGTTTGTTGAGCAGCCTGCAGCGCTCAGTTGACACGGGTGAATTCTATACACTACGTGGTCTGCTTTTTTTCTCAAAGATTTGTTTTGGGGGATTTTTATTTGTTTAATAATAAGGAACAATATTATTCAGACAGGAAGGTTGAGAAAGATGGGGAGGTGGGTGGTGGTGGCTCAGGGGTATAGTCACTGGCTGGTAAATGCAAGGTTGCAAGTTAAAACCCCCTCAGTCACTGTCCATGTGTCCTTGAGCAAAACACTGAACCCCTGATTGCTCCTGATGTGCTGGTTGTGCCTTGCATGGTTTCTTCCGCCATAGGGTTATGAATATATGTAAATGAATGGGTGAATGTGATGCACAATTTATGTAAAGAGCCTTGGATAAAGGCGCTCTGTACATGCACCGCTTAACCCTTAGTGTACTGAACGTGTTTTGGTGTTCTAAGCATTATGTTTTAACTATTGAAAAATAGCAGATCTACAAGCTCATAGCGCGCCACCGAGTGGCGCTATGAGCTTGTAACTCTGCTATTTTTTGAAAAATCGTGAAAACGTGGTGCAAATCTTTGAATATTATGTTATTCAGAAAGTAGAAATCTAGACACGACACATGAGGGGGGCATCACGCGACAAAGGCCGTCGGACTTGAGAATCAAACGTGCAAACTCTGTCCAGCCGACGTGGCAGCCTATAGGTGCCCAGGCGGTTGAGCTGACTGTCCAGGCCAGGACTTGCTGCTTTTTATGAGTATCTTTACTACACTGTACTCTACAGTAGATAATAGGCCTGCACTATACATGCTGGTGTTTGTGGATAAAAGACAATAACATGTTTGTTTATTCTCCTGGGGGGAAAAAGCAATATTCTAAGAAAATAAATAAATAATAATAATAACTGACAATGCTTTTGTAAAGGGAGTATAGTATGCAGATGTGTTTTTGTGGGAAGCAATTGGAAGTGTTTGAACACACACACAAACATACACACACACGCACACGTACACACACACGCACACGCACACAATCTGTCTCTCACAGCCTGCTCTGCTGCGTTACGCCTCCTGTCATGAAAAGGGAATAGTGTGTGTGTGTGTGTGTGTGTGTGTGTGTGTGTGTGTGTGTGTGTGTGTGTGTGTGTGTGTGTGTGTGTGTGTGTGTGTGTGTGTGTGTGTGTGTGTGTGTGCTGTTGGGTGGATTGACAGCTGACGAGTTGGCAACAAAACCTTCATCTGCATTCTCATATTGTTTAGACCCAGAAGAAGGCTGTATACAGTGTTAATTAGCACACAGAGCAGACAAGTGAAATGTGCATTGTTGTTTTTTGCATAATCCCTCCTAGATACGAGACACTCTGTGCGCACAGCTATCTATAATAAATCACATTATGCATTACATACATATAGTGCCACCGGAGCAGTTGCAGTGCCAGGCATTCAGTGAAGCCGCACAAATCGCCTCTGTCGGGTTTCCAAAAGTGTTAATTACTTTTCACAATTCAAATTCAAAGTCCTTCCCCACATTGTCCTTATCCAATAGGCAGCGAGGAGACATGCCTGTTAAATGACAGTATTTCTCCATATAAATAATCCATCATTTCAGTAGCAATAGTCTTCTAATTCTAGTCAAGGCCTGTAGTAGAATACATGCCTCTTATGTTTTCCAATAAACTACACATAGGAGGAAACGACAGAGGGAACAGCATAACAACAGCATAAATCAACTTTAATGAGGTCCGATGGGAGTATTCATGTTGCACAGTATACATTACCGTCATTAGTATCATTGCCATCACCTGGGTGGGTCAGTCGTTTCCGGCATTAAGCTGTGTATGTGTTCAACAGCACAGGTCAATAGCAGAACCATTGGCTTACTGTATGAATGAACATGGAATGTGAAATTATATAGATATAAGAGATTTCTTCTTTGAAGGCACATCTCGATTTTAGGACAAAAATGAATCTATGGTTGTGTTTCATCAACAAAAATGCATTTTTGCAGGTGTTGAACCCCAAATTCTCCAGATGTGCTGGTTCAGGTTGTGCCTTGCATGGTTTCTTCCACAATCGTATAAGTGTGTGTGAGAATGAGAGGTGAATGTAGTGCACTATGGATAAAGGTGTCATACACTAAATGCATCATTTGCCATTTATTCTATTCCCTTTGCAGGAGCGGATCTTCTTGACGATGTCCAATTACATCTTCACATGCATCTTCGTGGCTGAGATGACCGTTAAGGTACAGTGTGTGTTTGCTCAAGATTTGCTTGTTTGGAGCCACTATACTTTATTTAACCTGTTCTGTACCCTAATACAGTAAGTATTATCATCTGATTACTGTCAGTGAACTTTGGATTACTCCATTCTGTTGGTATATTCGGTTGGTTTTCGAGTTAATCCATTGCTGAAAGTGATCAGATTCCTTCTTCCCTACTTTCTCTATGAATATATTTTATTTTTCAACTAATGGAGCTTGAAAGACAACATTACTGTACAGTATATAATGTAATAAGTATGTAGTGTATGTTGTTGATGCATTGAATACAGTACTATGATAGAGTAAAACTACCAAAGTACCAAACATGTACTCACACGACACTTGAGTAAATTACCAAATTAACACATCAAAAATGAGCAACATTATGCAACCTGTCACATAAATTGGCACACAGCCATACACACACACACACACACACACACACACACACACACACACACACACACACACACACACACACACACACACACACACACACACACACACACACACACACACACACACACACACACGCACACGCACACACACACACAGCCATACAAAAGCATGCACGTACACACACAAACTCATGCATTACTGTAGGCTACAGTATAGCGTGTATCCAGTCAGTACTCCATGTGCAACACTGTAGGCAGTAAAAGAAGGTGCTGTTTTGTTACATGGCGCTTTGAAATGCAAAAGCTAAGCCATAAAGTTGTCTTCCGTTGTTTGCTTGTCTCCGTTTTAATGAGTTTTTTCGAGAGAACGAAATACATGCCACAGCCTCTGTTATTTTTCTGCAGTGTAAACAGCACGGTGGAATGATAGGGGGGGAGTCGTGCGGGGAGGGGCGGAAACTAATACGCTTGGTATTCTTAGCCCTCCCCCTCGAAATAGACTCCGTCGCTCCAACCAGCTACAATAGCTGTGCATAATTTATCTGTGCCCAGAATCCTCTGTGTCCCTGTGCCTCCAACACACCTGAGGACTGATGATGCTGCTGCTGGCAAACAGCAAAAAACATCTCAGCACAGCGTGGAGCGAACAGACACAAATAGATTAGACCAGTGTCTGCCAAACGGTGGGAGGACAGCGTTTCCCATCTGTGGGTTGCAGGCTTTTTTAGGGGTCATTCGCAAGCCATTATCCCCCTTTTTATTTTCCTTTACATACATAAGCTTTCAATGTGATTTCAAATAAATATTTTTGTTTTAATAGGCCTATGCCTAAGCCTATCCATTACCCCAATCTAAGTGAAACTATACCTCAACCTCCAGTGTAACCCTAAGCTGTAAAACCAGAGCCAGGCTCTGCTTTAGAAGACACGGACTCTGGACATCAATTAATACAGTTGACAACACTATATGAATGTGTTTCATACAACGTAGCTTCACTTAACTGTGAAGGAAGTGCAGGGAAGCGGTCAGGAAGTAGGAACAGTTATCTTTAGAGCCTTTTGGTATTACTGGTACACTGCATAATCCCATCATGGTGTCTCTGTGTGTATGTGTATGTGTGTGCGTGTGTCCATCAGATCGTAGCTCTGGGCTGGTGTTTCGGTGAGAAGGTGTACCTGCGGAGCACATGGAACCTCCTGGACGGCATGCTGGTGATGATCTCTGTCATAGACATCCTGGTGTCGCTCATCTCCAACTCGTCTCCCAAGATCCTCGGCATGCTGCGAGTGCTGCGGCTGCTGAGGACACTGAGGCCTCTACGGTAAGACACACACACACACACACACACACACACACACACACACACACACACACACACACACACACACACACACACACACACACACACACACACACACACGTGCACACATCCGACTGGGTGACAACAGACTGCTGGACGAGCACTGGCTCTTTGGCATGGCCAAAGGGCTTCCGATTCTTTATCCTTATATGTGGAACAGCTGGGATGTTATGTTTGCTTTTCAAAAACAGTACTTCTACGAGGCGATCTGAGATCCCACTATGGGGATTATAATCCATACATCCATCATCCATCCATCCATCCATCTTCAACCATCCATCCATCCATCCATCCATCCATCCATCCATACATCCATCATCCATCCATCCATCCATCTTCAACCACTTATCCATAGTCAGGTCGCAGGGGCAACATCTCCACCAGAGTGCTCTGGATTTCCCCTCTTCCGTAGAACATTAGAGACTTCCTCCTGGAGGATGACAAGACGCTCCAAGGCCAGAGAGGGAGTGTAATCCCTCCATCTTGTCCTTAGACTGTCCCGGAGGGGTCTCCACCCAGTAGGACGTGCATCGAGGACCTCCCTAGGGAGACGCTCGAGAGGCATTCTAACCAGATGCCCAAACCACCTATGCTGGCTCCTTTTTAGGCACAGCAGCAGTGGCTCTACTCCGAGTCTCTCCTGTGTGACTGAACTTCTCACCCGATCTCTAAAGGAGATGCCAGCCACCCATGGGTGAAAAGTCATTTAGGCCGCTTGTACTTTATTCTTTCGGTCATGACCCACACATGACCAGAGATGATAGTAGGGACAAATATTGCTCGGTAGACAGAGCTTTGTCTTCTGGCTCAACTCTCTTTTCGCCACTACAGTGCGGTACAGCGACTAAAATGGTTCAATATCTGCCTCTCTGCAGATATCGACATCAGACTTTCAGTGCTCTATACTTGCTTACTAATTGTCAGTTATGTCCTACAGTAACTATCAATAATTCAGGGACTACCCATGGAGCACCCTCGAGGACTGATGAGGATCATAGAACCCCACTTCAAAAAACCACAAAGGGCCGCCGCGCGCGCGTTGCGTACTGACACACTCTGCGTTTTGTACATCTCACAGACGCGCAGCCAGCCAGCCACGCACACACACACACACATCATTATTTATGTGGCTGAGTGAGAACTGAGTGGCCAACTCTTACGTCGTTGTACTGTTGGGATTACAGCCAGATGAATGCGCTGGAGTGGTGGTGTGCTTTTAAGCTGTTAGAAATAAACAGACTTTTGTCAGCTTCGAGGTGTTGGAGACATTTGTCGCAACCCTGCGGGGTCTGCGCACCAGCATTAACCCTCCCCACCCCCTGCACACACACTACACACACACAGCCCAGGGTGCCATGCAATTGAGCCAGCATACGTTGGAATTCCGAGCACATGTCCGTTTAGCCTAGTGGTAGAGTTGCAGAATGAAATCTACAATTCCAATTCATCATCATGCACTGTATCTAAAATGTGTGTGACTGCGTGGGGGCGTGCGTGTGAGCGTGTGTGAGTGTGCTGTGCTGGGTGCACACATCATGCTTGGTTTCTCATGGCGTGTGGGGAAGCCTTCAGGCTTTGCCGATGTTTGAATATGTATGACATTCTCAGGAAGCGCACGCAAATAAACCCCCGTTCACTTCACGCTGTCCAATTTACCCACAAAGCACTGTGGTGCTGACGACGATGTGTGCAGTGCACTTCAATGCATTCCTTCCTCTTCTTTTTGAAACGCCATTGACCTCTTCGACTTGGAAGTGAAACATGTTCTGCCAAGACTGCTTTTTAAAACATTCCTTTCAACCGCTTTCATCTCTTCTTTCGTAGTCTGTGTGTGTGTGTGTGTGTGTGTGTGTGTGTGTGTGTGTGTGTGTGTGTGTGTGTGTGTGTGTGTGTGTGTGTGTGTGTGTGTGTGTGTGTGTGTGTGTGTGCGCGCACATTTTATGTTGTTGCTGTAGATCTTTCTTTAATCGTGTAAAAAGATTACACTCTCAGCTAAAAATTACCAGTCAGGATTTACTGTGCCGCCTTATCCCTGTTATGTAAACTGGTCATGGCGTTTCCCATATCTCGCAGTGGCTCCTTCTAATTTATGTCCAAAATTGCCCCTTATTATTGAAAGAATTGCGTGAAAAAATGAATGAAGACCGTGAGCTTCACATGCCATTTTGAGATTTTTGTCCGACACAGCTCTGCTGTGATGTAGGCCTACAGTAGAGTATTAATTTATGTAAATAATGTAAACAGTTGAAATAATGGAGATACAAGGTTTCTGCCCAACACAAATTTGATCACTATTATTTTTTTAAGCGAGTGTCAGTTATCTAATGCAGGGGTTTTCAACAGGTGGTCCGGGGACCACCAGTGGTCCTTGAGAGGGTTCCAGGTGGTCCCCAGGCTAAATAATGTAAAGTTGGTTAACCAGATGTAACTCTTGAGAATGTAAAAATGAAACCAAATGGACCCTTGCGGGTCCATTTGGTTTCATTTTCACACCCTCAATAGTTAAAATATTAATCTGAATTAGCACCATTTAATTAAGAAGTCTACACTGTTTTGTTTGCAAAATCCAGCCTGGAATTGTGAAACAAAACCAAAAGAATAGCCTACTTTAGTATTAGGTCTTTGGGACTAAAATGTCATCAAATGGTGGTCCGTGGCTCAAATCCTGAATAAATGGTGGTCCCTGGGAAGAAAAAGGTTGAAAACCCCTGATCTAATGTGACCCTGTGTGGGCCGTATACAGGACATACCTCATGCTTCCCTCAATCCATGAGCTTCCCACCTGCTTCTTGTCACATGCCAGGGGGAGGAGATTCCCCAGACTGGACGTACAGCAGCGTCTGGGAGGAACATGTCATTCTCACCAGTTGCTCCTCCTTCTGCCAGGCGCACTCGGCTGGCCAGGTGAAGACATACTGTAGTTACTTAGCAGTTAGAATGCGGTGTGCGTCATGATGATATGACACACAAGTTCGACAGAGCAGCTTTCGCATGTAGACGCGAGTCACATTTACACTTCATCTGCACTCAACACGCGCTGGCCTTGTCGAGTGCCTTATCCACTTCTGCTTATGAAGTTTATCTGAAGTGCTCTCTGGTGGGTGTCAGCGACACTACCAGGACATCCCTATCTTCATATTATAGTGCAATAGAATAAATAAACCTGTCTGTGTTGCAGACACATTTTTATGGGTCACAAGTAACTCACAAGTGAATAAGAATATCCCCTTTTTTCCATTTACGACATAAAAGAAAGACAAAACAAATATTCACACACACATAGTCACAACAAATCAACCTCTATATCATGAATAATAATCATAATGATAATAAAATCAAATAATATTCATAAATTAACAAACTAAAAGAAGTGGACCTGGTGAAAATAGTAGATGAAAAAAGGAAGTAGTGAAAATGGCAGATACACAAGCTTGCCAAGCTGCGGAAAGTAATGCTTGGTGAGCTTGTAGATCTGCTACTGTCTATATCGAGTAATACACTGTCTGGATGTCAAATTGAAGGGGGTTTAAAAACGGAATGTTTTTTCTTTGCCACCAGCTGTGTTTAGAGGACAACACAGCACTGTTGCATATGGCTATATAATGATGACAAATGTCATCTAAAAGTGTGATAAACTGTATTTTTCATTTCACTACAACTTTAAAGGCCTGGTGATCAAAACATCTTTTTAAATCAGTTTTCTGAGCTCAATATTACCCAAAAACCCTCAACCTTGAAATATTCAGTAGCTTTTCTGTGGTCTGGGTTTTTCTGAATAATTAAGCTCAAACAAGTGCTCTGAACACCCAGAGAACAGGCCAGACCACAGAGCATCCACTGAAGGTGAAATTCATGTCATGAAACTTAGAAAAACATTTAAGGGAAAACACTACCTTGCCCAATGAAATGAAAAGCTCACAAAGATAACGGTGGCTGACAGATGCATTTCATTTTGGTTATTTATTTATTTTGACAGTTACCTATAAAACCATACATGGGTGTTATTTGTAAGTTATACTTCCAAAGTCGCTGCCATAAAAAAGCTTCTCCAAGAGTAACAAGAGGGGGCAGAAAACTGGATACAAATCTTGCTGTCATTCAGGAAGCCAATTAGGACATACTGGTGTCTAGACCATCATTAATGTTACGGCCAACAAACAGGATTGGGAAGCAAACTTTAAGCTAGCTGCTTAATTAGCTTGTCACTCTCCGAGACAGACATTCCATCTCAAAAAATAATGTTAATGAAAGCTATTTTAACGATTTAATGATTATTAATCATCATCTCGTGTAGTCATTTTACTAATGGGCTATATATGTACACAGAATAACTCTTCCTACTTCCAGGCCGCTTTGCCTACTTCTTTCACAGGTGTTACCGATGATAATAATAATAATAATAATAAGGCTCTGTGTGCACTGGTTCTCAAACTTTCGAATTTCAAGGATAATAACTCTGAGAGTGTACAAATGGAACCAACCCATTCAAGGACACTTTGAGACGCACCTGTGTATCAGAGTGTTTCAGCAGCACCCTGTTGGACCGGAAAGGAACAGACTACAGAGCCTTCATGAACTGATCCAGTCCATTGCTCGATTCAGACTGGTGCTGAATGTTCTGAACCTAGAATAGCAATGCTGGGGGGTGGCTAATCCAAGGCTATGTCCGGGATCGAGGCAGCATTAATGCATTAATGTCCAGTAAGGAGGGTTTTAAAGTCAGCTTACAATGTATTTTTAGCAACTACCATCGGGAACACTAATGTTATGTTAACAGCAAGCTTTCTTTTCCAAACTCTCTGCTGTCATGCTGTCAGCTGCAACAAGAGAAGAGAAGGACACATGTAATAAAGTAAGAAACAGGATTTCAGTAGAAATACAGGCAGACCGACAGATGTGTAATTAATGGTCCTCATTTTGTGGATTTTTGGGGCACATGACACCGTTGTGCAACAGAAGTATAAATTGAGCTTGTCAATCAGATGGCTGACAGACAGACAGACAGACAGACAGACAGACAGACAGACAGACAGACAGACAGACAGACAGACAGACAGACAGACAGACAGACAGAGCAGCAAGATGGGAAGACATTTTCTCCACTCTTGTCAGAGTGTTAAATGGACAAGAAGCTTAGTTTTTTTTTTACTGTGCACTCTAGGAACTGAAGCCTCGCCAGAGAGACAATTCAGTCCAGTCAGCACCGAGAGGAAAAAGCTTTTTTAATGAGGGCCGTGCTGCGTTAACATGTTGGAAACACAATTGATATCCACTAGTGCATCGCACAGTCCCATAAAAGCAAAAGAAAACATGCCCATGAGGGCACTTTTTCCCCCCCTGTGATAATAGCTCCAACACAATGTGATGTAGTAATGCTGCAAAGCTGCGTCCACGCATCACTTTTGTACAGCTATGGTAGCAGTTATGTTACTATACTGTTGCACGTGGCTGGTTATCCACAAACTGGTTTGGAATATATCAAATTAAGAAGACTGTTGCTTCATAAAATATAAGGCTAAATATTATAGAGTCAGCAATACTTCGGAAAGCTCTGGCCAAACTACTGCTGAGTCATGAGGTGCTAAGTGGAAATGAATCATTCCAAGTTTCTAATGGTGTGAAATCCACAAAGTGTTTTTTTTTTGTTCTCGCTGAAAGTAAAGCAAAGAAAAATAACATTGCAGCATGAAATCTTGGGTCAATGCGTTCAATGATGGATCTGTTTCATAGCACAGCCCCAAGCAAGTAGGCCAATCCTTCAGATTCGATAAAGCACACAGTCAAAACTGTGATTACATTTTTTTTTGCTACAAATCCAGTCTACATCTTTTTAAGCTTGAAATTGAATATGTTTCTGTCCCGGCATGCAGAATGAGTTTTGTCAGCATTTTTGCATTTTCTTCTTTTGCAAAGAAAAATGGTTTTCCTCGCTGTGCCCTTATCAAAGATTTGATAAGGGATTTTTTAATGATTTGTATTTGGTGAGTGTATTCGCTATTCTTTTTTATCTACTGTTTGATCTTTTTCATTTTTCTCCCCTAATTTATTCATTATTCCAATCCCGACCCTCTCCCATCTGTATAATCCCAGACACTACCTCTATTGTCGGTCTTTTAGAGTAGTGATTCCCAAAATGGGTGTCTGGTCTCCAGCTAAATAATCCAAATGGAGACTTATGGGTTGGTAACTTTTGTTCCTTATTCCTTTTTAAACTTTAGCCATAATTTGTCACATCACTGTCCTCCAAGCCGGGGGACCCCCCTGACGCTCCTGACCCACCGGTTGAGAGCTGCTGGTGTAGACATGTCACAATTCAATTCAAAGGCCTTTAATGGAATTTCCTGTGGGAAGAATATGTCTCTGATGTCTTGGTACTCAACACATGTGGGCCCATTTTGAAACCAGCATAGAGCTATGAATAATAGAGACGTCACCTGAATTCCCCTCTCATCCATTTGCATGGAGTTGCTCACACAGCACATGAGGCGATTAACCCCCTCATCTGGGTCTGGAGAGAGAGAGAGAGAAATGGAGAGGGGAATTCCATTGCTGTCTCTATTATTTATATATCAGGTATGTTCAGGTGAGTGACGAGGAGGAGTTTGAAAAAATGGTGGATGGACTTTCACTAGTGGGAGGCGCAACGCATATACACACTCCCTCTCAGTCCTGAAGCGTTATAGGGTGCTCCGGCGTTCTACCGTTCGCTGCAGACCTACAAGCCGACGTATAGCCGACATTTTTGATGCGCTATGCAGTTCTGCGACCAAGTTATCATTTGGGTTTCAGCTGGAAAACGGTATCGAACTCCCAGTCGTGATGGCCGCGGGCGCTCTAGACGCCCCCTTTCTATTCAGATTCATTTCATATTCCCCCTACGCCAATTACATGTGCGGACAAGTTCCACGCAAGAATGATTAATGTTTGCTTTATCCACGATTGCAAGCCACTGTCTCTGCAAAAAAAAAAAATCTAGCGTGACCGAGGCAGCTTGGAGTGAGAAGAAGCCACTGTAAGTTAGTTTCACTATCAGCATACTGTCAGCCTGCTTTGACTGCGGCAGCACCGTCACGCTCTGCCTATACTGTGGGAGCGTGAATGAAATATGAGTTTGTCTGTGGTTACCCTCTAAGCAACTCACAAACGCACACGCATTCACATGCACACACTTGCACACCATGCACTCCAGAAACCCACGCACTTAATCACAACACTTGTGTCGCTATAGTATATAAGCCCCATTTGGTGTGGTGTTTTTTTTTTTTTTTTTTTTTTTTTCTTGAGACTAAACATTAAAGTTGATGAAGTACATTAAGATTTTATGGCAAAATCTTCTCTAAACTTTGAACGCTGTAGAGTAGACTTGCAGCCGAGTGGTCTTTCAGGGCTGTTAGGACGATGATGTGTTCTATTATCCACATGCACTTGTTTTTGTCATTAGCGATATTAATGGCGCCATTATGTCGCCCAAGAGAGGAGAGTCCACAGGCGTCTGTGCATGTGTGTGTGTGTGTGTGTGTGTGTGTGTGTGTGTGTGTGTGTGTGTGTGTGTGTGTGTGTGTGTGTGTGTGTGTGTGTGTGTGTGTGTGTGTGTGCGTCAGGGGCGGATCTAGGCATAGGCTAGGGGGGGCAATGCCCCCCCAGATTTGGCGCTTGCCCCCCCAAACGCGATGGCAAGGAAAAATCCCAAATTAAAAATATATATATCATTATTATTCTCTCCCTCATTTAAAGTATTTCCTGATTGGTAGATGCATAGGGAGGGGGGGCGGGGGCTCGTCGCTTCACTCTCAGTCTCTCTCACTCAGTCCACCGCAGCTGCAGACAGGCACTGACACTAGTCACACACTGTCTACCGCACCGCCACCGACCGTATCTTTCTCCAACTTTTTCCTCAACTTCTCGTTCTCTGTCCTCTCTCGACTCCGTCTTTCTCTCTATGCAATGTATTCATTCCATTGTTCTTAGGTGCGACAAAAACAATAGGTACGCTAATGACCCTCGTGCGAGTCGTGCCTATGCATTTATTGAAGCTCGCCTCGGACATAGAAATGCTAATTTAGTCATTGTTTGGTGGGACCATCACCGTGAACGTGGTAGCCTAGTTTACTTGCAAAACTGTAGGACATAAGAAAAAAACTCGCCCGGATCGCTGGGTTAGCCACCATTTTAACCACGCTACAGAAACTGGAAAAAGAAAAGGTTGATTACAAGTCAATGCTGTCGCAAACTATCTGGAGTCTAACGCAACCCGCGGGTTCAGAAAGGATTAAAAAGCTCACTTAAACATGGTAAAACACAGAGCATGAGCAGAGAGAGGACTGCAGCCTGTTCGTGTTGCATGGTTTCTTGCACAGAACAGGAGAGATGCTGCAATCTCTCCGTGTTGAATGGGGGGAAAATCACACCTGTGTGAAGAGTGAGTGTGAAGTGTTGCAACTGCATGTGGTGGTCTCTAGGGTTCCCCCGAACTTGCAAACAACATTCAGAGATGCTGAGATGATAAAAGAATGCACAAAAGTTACATCTAGGTGTGCCCTGAGATTTTTGGGCTATGAAAACTGTGCCTTTGGACAAAAAAGGTTGAGAAACACTAATGTAGTGCATTCTATGACTGGATTTTAAAATCAAACCGTTTAAAGAGTTGGTTACATTTTAAGTATTAACAGTTTGCAGAATACAGTATATTGTACATTTCAAGCGCATAGATTAACTAATATGATGATAGCATGGCTTTCTGTGCATTTACGGGGGTTTGGGGGATTTGACATCCACCAATTTGTTTGCCCCCCCTGCCAAACCACATGCCCCCCCTAGTGGGGAGAGCTAGATCCGCCCCTGGTGTGCGTGCGTGCGTGTGTCTGTGTACATGACAGGATGATGTATGTGTGTTGTTTAACTGGGCAGACGGGCGTGCTCCTCCAGTCTTTCATCAGAGGCAGGTGACTTTGAGATCACGGGGGTCCCTCCTCGGGGGAGCACCCCCAGACGGTATAGAACCATCACTTCATTCACCTCCTGGACAACCTTTACCTCACCCCCATCAGCGACAACTTCCTCCCAGCCGTCCATCATGTGACCCAGAAAGCCACGGGTGGGAAACTGTACTCACATTCTTAAGTAAAAGTATCAATACTGCAATGTAGAACTACTCCAAAGTCCATCCATCCATCCATCCATCCATCCATCCATCCATCCATCCATCCATCCATCCATCCATCCATCCATCCATCTATCTTCCACCACTTATCCGTAGCCGGATTGCGGGGTCAACAGCTCCACCAGATAGCTTCACACATTTCCCTCCAAAGCAACAGCAGTGGCTACCTCCTAGAGGATCCCAAGACGATCCAAGGATAGAGAGTCGATGTAATCCCTCCATCTGGTCCTTGATCTGCCCAGGGGTCTCCTCCCAACTAGTGCATCAAAGACCGCCCTAGGGATGCACTTGAGAGGCATCCTAACCAGATGCTAGAAACAACCAAACCTGGCTCCTTTCCAGGCGAATAAAGCTCCATAGCCCTGGATTCAAAATGAACTTGAATAAAAGTACAGAAGCATTAGCATCAAAGTGTAATGCAACCAAAAGTACTCATTATATAGAAGGTCATTTTCAAATGAAATAAAAATAAAATATTTCGTAAATGCCAGATGTACAAGCTCACAATGCAATGGGGATGGAGTGGGTAAATGTAGATTTTGTCATAATAATCAAAAACTAAGTCAAATCTAAACTTTTAATTTATACGTACATGTAGTGGAGTAGAATTTGCCTCGGAGGTGCAGTGGAGTGCAAGTAAAAAATTATTATACTCAAGTAAAACAATACCCAAGTAAAGTACAAATACCTCAGAACTAAACATTGTATTACAGTACATAAGTATCATAATTATTTTACAGCACTTCCAGAAAGGCGGAAGGCGTCCTCCGGGGTTTGCGGGGATCATTAATTGTCTCCGCCATGCGTGTGCTCTTCAGGTCAGGCTGTCAGAAGCCTGGCAGCGGCGGCGGGTTCAGGGCTGCCCCGCGACACAGCTTGATTATTGATGCGTCCCCGAGCGGTCTCCCCTCACTGTTGACCCCTATTGACTCAGACGCCTCTCAGAGACACATCCCCTCACTCCTCGCCGGCAATTAGTCTCAGACGATTACATAGACACGTCTATTGCGTAATGCCCGAGGCACAACTGTTATTAACCGTCTCGCCGCCCCCCCTTGCCAAACCACTCGCGCCCCCGCTGACACAACATCCGGCCGCGGTGCTTTGGAGCTTCAAAATAAGGGCATATCGGTGCAATAGCATACAGGCAGCAGCTCATGAGGGGCGATAACAGCACGGCAGCGAGTGGATTAACCACTAGCACTCCTGTTTTAGTCATGAACATTCACCGAAAAGTATAGTAGGCTATAGTAAATAAATATGGCATAAATAATTCAATGCTGCTGAGTGAAAAGTAATAATGCAATTTGGGATGAATAAATTATGCGTTGGGACTGCCCTGAGCCTAGGAATGGTTTGAGAACTGCACTGGCGTACATGTTTTCCTTCCTTCCGTTTGCACAACCCCCCCCCCCATACAAGCTTCAAGGTGCCTCATTATTATTACCTCACACAGCATAATTAGCAGTCTACCACACTGTATCGGTGTGTGTGTGTGTGTGTGTGTGTGTGTGTGTGTGTGTGTGTGTGTGTGTGTGTGTGTGTGTGTGTGTGTGTGTGTGTGTGTGTGTGTGTGTGTGTGTGTGTGTGTGTGTGTGTGTGTGGAGGAACATGCATGAGATTTTGCAATTTACAATTCCCTTCCAATGTTACACTATAGCTGTCACCTACCGTACAAGTCTGTTTGACACCTGAGTAGGAGATTGTTGCCTGACGACATAGAGAGAGAGAGAGAGAGAGAGAGAGAGGGGAGGGGGCGAGGTGAATGTTTGGATTTGTATGGAGCGAGGTCGGAATAAAGAGTAATTTTTCTTTCAATGAGTCGGAATAAAATAAACTTGAAATAAAGTTGAGGAAATTTGCATCTACCACATTTTCTACTCCCTACTTTCTCTCACTCCCTACTACTCTCTCTCTTCCTGTCTCTCTCTCTCTCTCTCTCTCTCTCTCTCTCTCTCTCTCTCTCTCTCTCTCTCTCTCTCTCTCTCTCTCTCTCTCTCTCTCTCTCTCTGTGACTCTCTTTATTTCTGTTTTTCTCTCTGTTTAATTACAACCGGTGTCTAGTGCCCTACTTGTTGTTCCCCTTCCCCAGGGTATAAGCAGTGCAATACAATGCAGGTGGTGGATGGGGGGTGGGTGTTGAAGAGCAGGTGGGTGGCGGTACGGAGGGGGTGCAGGTGCAGAGCTTTCCCGCCGATGATGAAATGAGGGCAAGTCGCCCAGGGTCGTATATTAAGCAGGTACCTCCATGTAGCTACAGTTACCTTAATGTTCTCACTTTAATTGCTCCTGCTTTTCGTTAGCATCGTGTCAAAGGGGGGGAAATGGGGGCATCATTTTGGAGGATAGCCCAGAACTGTAGTACATCATCGAGGCAGGAGGGCAGAAATGGCACTTTGCAGAGCTAAGGCAGGGTTAATGATGATGCAGATTGAAAGAGAGTTGCCATTCGATAGCTGTATTGGGAGGGAGTTTTTCTGATATTACAGATTAACATTCCTCATACATTGACCAGGGGCTGGATGAAGATATACTACTTGTCCAACTTTTTGTAATGTTTGTGATGTCGATCCAATGAGCCACTCTCAAAACCCCACCCTTTGGGGCGGTGTTTACTTAGTCAGTGTATCAAACAGTGGCCTTGTGGTTAGAGTGTCCGGCCTGCAACTGGGAGGTTGGGGTTCAATTCCTGGCTGGGTCATACTAAAGACTGGAATGTGACTGACTGATCATCCGACTTTGACTTTGTCCAATGCTGGTATAGGTAGTCTAGCAAACTGTTGCTATGCAAGTCAAGCTTTCCTCTGCTAAAGTCCCTATTGGATAAGGACGGATTGGGGAGGGACTTAGTAAAGGGCTAATTGTCTCTTGTCGCTGGGTCCTGTTGATACCAGTGTTGTGTGATCGTTTTGTCAATGGAGAAATTACTTCCGCGAATCAGGGGTTGAGCGAGTGACAAGGACTTTAGTACTCTACGCTTTGTCTGTATAGCAAAATAACTAACCCGCAAACTCACACCTGCAATGTGACAAATTGTGAAGAATTATGCTGCTCTTTTCACTGTTAAGTTTTTTTCCCTGTAATTACACACAGGCCCCAAAATAGGGACGCCATGTTGAGAGTGGTTATGAAACCCCGTCGTCTGCCCTCTCTCCAGTCCATTGTCTCGTGCTCTTCTTTCCGCACCCACCTCCCCTACGCTCTATATTTGCCTCGTCTCTGGCCAGTTTTCATCTTTTTCCATCCCTCATCTCATTGAAGTCTGAATGCTGCAGAGCCAGGCAAACAAACAAACACAGAGAGAGACAATGTGACAGAGAGGCGAGCGAGGCAGCCTGCAGGCAGACAGAGTCACAGAGAGGCAGCGGCGACGTGCTGAGAATGTTAGAGAGAGACAGGGGCGGCAATTCCCTTTTTTTTTTAAAGAGCAGATTTACCATCTTGTAATGTGTTGCGCTGCTGGGCGGCATGCGGTTCTACACAGAGGACTAATTATTTCAAAGCCAAGCGTATAGCGTTCAAGTGCAGGAGAGGATTGGGGGAGAAAAAAGGCAATCCAGAATCTCCTGAATGCTGCCACTGCCGGGTATATAGCATGGAAACGGGGGGACATTTGCAATTTCTTTCAAAATCTGTGGTCTGGTACAGTTGGTTGTGGGCGAAAAAAGGCAGGGACTGAAGCCCCCCTTCGTTGTTTATGTGTGCACATGCCTGATGAGTATAAATAAGGCAGGCAGGCAGCATGTGTAGTGATAAAACCCCAAGACGAACTAGCAACGGCATGGCAAGGCGGCGCACAAACAAGAGTGGTGCACTGTAGGAAACAGCCCGGCCGGCAGTGGTGGTGTTCCCTGGCGGGAAGTCAAGCCTATAGCATAGCAATGCAATATATGCATGAAACATTCCTTTTGTCCCCCTGGCTGCAAAACCTTTAACCAGTGAGCTTTGAAGTAAATAAACAGAGAGGCTATATACTACTAAACTGTACTACTAAAATAGTCATTCTCTCCATTCTAGGCTAAGCAGTCTTGAGTATATTGGCCTATATATCTTGATTAAACAAGGCTGGTCAGAGGCAGCCGAAGGCTCCCTGGGGCTTGCCCTAGGCTAAGGTGTCGGTCAGCATTTAGTGGGAATAGACAGAATACTTTAAACTGTTAATTGATGCTGTTATTGATGTAATGTGGTTCCTAAAATACACGACAGCTTCTACCGCACAACACCTGCAGATGCATGCCAACCACATTTCCAAATGCACGTGCACTCATGCACACACTCACAGACATACGTTACACATACGCGCGTATGACGCGCACACGCACGCACGCACGCACTGACACTCACTCACTCACTCACTCACTCACTCACTCACTCACTCACTCACTCACTCACTCACTCACTCACTCACTCACTCACTCACTCACTCACTCACTCACTCACTCACTCACTCACACATTTTAGTTCTTTATTTGAATCCACAAATTACATTAATTTACAGGGAAACAAATATAACGGGGCTGACAGTTCATGTTCACTTAAGGGTACACATAGCACCTCCTCCACACAGACAAACTGCCTATAACAGCCGATACAGAGCAGAATTTAGCGAGTTGTTTAGCTTTACTCTTTGTCATGCCAGCTATTCGTAGGCCACTCACAGTCAGTTTATGCACATGGCCCAGGCTTCCAGATGTCAATATGGCAAGTCTACATCGATATCCTAGACCCGTCATAATTCCAAGTAATGGTTGATACTTTGAGGTTTTATCCTGGAATGCCTGCTCCAACAACATCAGGTGTATTTGCGATATTAGCAAAGACATCACGTTCGCAGCTAAACCAAAGTGATAGCACTCTTGTATGTTTATACATTGCTGCACTAGATGGTACATATTTTCGCACTGCATCAGACACAAGCCTCTAAGTTGGTGTAACATCATCCTTTTTGCAATGGCATTGCCTTTTTACAGATGGTGAAATGCTGAGAGTGATGAGGTGAAGCCGTGGGGTGTATTGTGCATGTCAGTGGCTCAGATCGGTGGCATTGATCGCTATAGCTATGGTTGGTCCTGGCTGTCCGTCAGTCTGCTGCTATCTCTTGTCCTGTATAATGTGCCATCGACTCTGGGCCCTTCAGTCAGCGCAACGATCCATACCACAAAGACAATGGCTCGCCTCAACAGAGAAAATAACCCCTTTTTCTATCTGTCGGATTTGGTGCTTTATCTTTGCGGCGGTCTTTTCCATGTGACTACACACATAATCGCCTCGACAGATCAAATAGCAGGCACCTCAAGGCCTTTTTGTCTGTCTGTCGGATTTGACTTTATCCGTGTGACTTTACCGGTACATAAATTCAAGCTCGGGTTTTCGGGAGCGTTTAGTGATGATTTGATTGGCCCATCACCCATGGCGGTGATTGATTGGCTAAGCAAAGTTTAGGATGAAAAAGTGGAGGCGGATTGTGATCGGGGGTGGAATGAGCAGATGTATGATGGTGAGAGCGGCCCTCACTCTTTTGACTGTAGCGCGTGAGTGTATGACATGTGAACTGAAGAGCGGAGGCATGATAGACTTGTTTGAGCGAATTCAGTGTCCAAATTATTTTGTGTGTGACTGATTTAAATATCCGAATGGTTGTGCATAGTGTATGAGCGCACATCTGTGCAGATGAGCCTACATACTTCTTACCCCTAGTGCATGCATGCGTCCGTGCATGTGTGCGTGCGTGCACACACGTGCGCGTTGTTCTTGGACCAGCCCGCCTGTGATGAAGGACTTGGCGCCATGCTGGTACTAATTAAACATCCTAGTCACTCCATCGACTTAATTAGATGTGTCTGTTTCCTCAACTGAAGAAAAAGAAGGAGAGAGAGAGAGAGAGAGAGAGAGAGAGAGAGAGAGAGAGAGAGAGAGAGAGAGAGAGAGAGAGAGAGAGAGATAGAGAGAGCATGGAAACATGCTCCAGCACACACACAAAGATGAGGGGGTGATGATGACAAAGTGAATTTGAACTGACAAGCATGTCCAGTACATGATATAGTATAGTGGCCATGGGATCTGAGTTTGCATATGCTGGACAGCTACGTGGCTGATACACTGTTAGGAGGGGTTAAATGTTAAATACATTAGTGGCGATACAAGAAGAGAGAAACAGAGAGTGAAAAGTAGAGGTTCACAGTTATTGAGAGGCTAAAGAACAATTAAAGCAGAATATAGACAGAAGCTGGAAGGCAGAGCTCAGTCTGCTGCTATCCCCAGGTTGGCAGAATGTAGCACCAGGATTACATACAATTAACAACCAGTTGTCTCCTTGTCGCCGTGTGTTGACCTTGCTTATTGTTAAATCGCTCTGGATTAAGAGCATCTCCCTCAGCTATAAATGTAAATTGTATTATTTTCCCCCTTTGTGTGTCTCAGTGTGATCAGCAGAGCTCCAGGACTGAAGCTGGTGGTGGAGACGTTGATGTCCTCTCTGAAGCCCATCGGAAACATCGTGGTCATCTGCTGTGCCTTCTTTATCATCTTTGGCATCCTGGGAGTACAGGTGCGTGCATGTGCATGTGTGCGTGTTTGCGTGTGTGTGTGTGTGTGTGTGTGTGTGTGTGTGTGTGTGTGTGTGTGTGTGGGTGTGGGTGTGGGTGTGTGTGCGTGTGTGTGAAATTAGGAATCCAGAAAAGCGTGACGACCGGAATCGGTACCCTCATCTATCTGGCCAAGCTGCAGTCTAATGACCAGTGGCAATGAAACATGATTTCCCATGATCCTTCACTTCCTCTGGGGGACGTCCACTATATGTCATGTGTAGGTGCACGCCCCACGTCGCCCCAGGGAGATTACATGGCAAGAGTCAGTGTAGTTACACAGTGCAGTACAGTACGTAGTGCCAGAGGCTATTCTATGCAGTACTCTCACAACAGTAAGTCACACTACAGGACATGCAGTGGTTCTTAAAGCTTGAAAGAAAAATTAGACATCTGCCCAAAACTCAAACTATGGTATAGCCGATTTGTAAGCTCACAATGCCCCAATTCATGGCATATTGTGAGCTTGTAGATCAGCTATTTTTACTATTTCTTAAAACATAATTTTCTAATTAACGGAATTCGTATGATCTTTTCGTTTTTTAATGAAATTATTATTATTAGAATTATTATTATTATCGACAAAAAAAAACACAAAACAAAAAGTAAATGTAGGAAACAAAAATAAAGGGAGCTCTTTAAAAATGTGTCTGTGACCCACAAATAGGTAGTGTTTTCGGACCTGGTACAGGGTGGCTTCGGCCCAATCTATACTAATGGGCTGTGTGTCCTTGGACGTCAGATGTCACACACACAAAGCATGTGTGTGTGTGTGTCTGAATGATCCCTGGTGTCTAACACACGTGTCGGGGATAATGGTTAAACGGTCATGCCTGGACAGCGGTCGGAAGCCGGCCACTGGAGAATGGGCTTTTATATAGTGTTCACTCTGCTAGTAGTGAAGCTATAACTGCTTCCAAATCTATTAAATCATCCTTATGCCTGCTGGGCTTCTGCCATAAACTATAGCGTGAAAGGACGGCCTCTCCCGCCTTGGGCTCCAGTGCAGCGTGACTATATATTATACTCACACTTATCTTCTAGATCATTGGCTCCAGAGTACAGTCTGGGGACCCCTAGGGTTACTTGAGGGACTTCCAGGGGGTACCTATAGCTAAATTACAGCCATACGGAGGGGCCCGTAACTCATAGTAAAAAAATGTTAAATTAACACTGGTTTTACAATAAAAATTGGGGTATCAGAGATAAAAGTGATTAAATTGGCGTCTGTAGCCTAATGCGTATTTTGGAATCACTCCTAGATCCATAAAGAAACAAGAACAAAACACTAGTATCTTTTCAATAATCCACGGTGGTCCACGGCCTAATAAATGTAGATTTGGGGGTCCTTGAATGAAAAACTGAAGAAGCTACGTATGCAATGTATGCAATGTTCTGTGGTGAGCAAAAATGCTCTTTTAATCCTCCTGTATGGAGGACTATGTTAATACAATATAGCTAAAGCATTTTATTCTCCCTGACCTTCTATTGTGGAATGTACCCCTTGTGGTATTATCTGATTTATTACTCACTAGCACAATGTATTACTCACTAGCGCAATTAGTTCAATGCGGTGAAAATGTCAGCACTTGTGGCGCGACCGGTGGACCTTGGTGTAGTGAGGTGAATTGTAGAAAATACAATTCAATTCAATTCAAAGGGCTTCATGGGGGTTCACATTGCCAAAGCAACAAGCATGTCACTTTGTAACCCGGCTGCAAGTTATTTTTGCTATTTTTATTATTTTTTATTTTGAAAAATGTAAATGTCGAAGGTGTAACTATAGGCCTACTACTACCCGCCTCAGGTCTTAATGGTAAATTAAAGCATACTGTGCATATTCACTTGTTAAGTGAAATTGTAAGTTGAGTTGAGTTTTTAACTGGGTGGCTTGTGTCTGTGTTTCCCTTCTCCCAGCTGTTCAAGGGGAAGTTCTTTGTGTGTGTAGGAGAGGACGTGAGGAACATCACCAACAGGTCTGACTGCAACGCTGCCAGCTACAAGTGGGTCAGGCACAAGTACAACTTTGACAACCTGGGCCAGGTGAGACCGCAGGCATCCAACATCCCCCTTTTCCACCAAAATAACTTGGGCTTTAGAAATCGGTTCCCTTCTAGACTGTTGGAACGTGGCCTGAGCATCCAGGGACTGAGGCCAGTGTTGCCGCAGGTTCAAGACCAGAGCCTGTTGGCTGGCATGCCTTCCCCCACATCTCTCTCCCCCTTTCCTGTCACATTACTGGGCCCTACTATCCATAAAGGAAGGAAATAAGTTCAGATGGTTGGTACATTAGTGCTTTCACAGAATCGTGTCCATTTTCTGGATCCAGTTGCGAACCAACTTTTAAGGGTTTCTGAACCAGTTTATTTTTAGTGGGTTAATTAGATTAATTAGATGGGAAAAAATAACTGAACTGATTCAACCTCTGTGGAAAGGAGCCTCAGTGTCTAAAATATATGGATTCATATTAACCTTATGTACTGAACCCCTAATAGCTCTCTGCAGGTTGGTGCCTTGCATGGTTTCCTCCATCATCGGTGTGTGATTGTGAGTGTGAATTGGTGAATATTAATGCACAAAGGTGCTACAAATGCACCGTTTAGTAAGCAATTGATCAATTGTTTGAATACTTTATTAGATTATTATTCAAATATTTTTATTGATTTTCAGTTTTTTTAAGACCTACAAGACAGACAAGACAAACATCAGTACCCAACCCTACAGCTTAATTGATCATGTAAAAATAGCAATGCATGTAAAACAAATTGCTGTACATCGAGGTAAACAATATATTTCCGTATAGAACCCCTAATTGTATACTATAGTTCCTCAAGTTTGAGATGTGACATGACCTCTTCCACCCAACGCCTATGCAAAGGCGATGTCGCCTTTTTCCAGTCAAATAAAATTGAATACTTTATTAGATGTGTGACATTTGTCCCAAAAAGAGCAGGGGAATGTTTCCATTGCATTCAATTCATCAACATGGTGATTGGATGCACTGGTACACAAATACAGTACTTTCTCGTCCATTTTCTGAAAAGTAACCATTGTGGACATACAAAACACATGCACGCGCACGCACACACACACACACACACACACACGCACACACGCACACACACACACACACACACACACACACACACACACACACACACACACACACACACACACACACACACACACGCACACACGCACACACACACTAAAGTCAGAAGTTAGTGAGGATTACAGTTGTTTGCCAACCAGTCCTGGTTCTGACCATGCTGCATCCTCTGCTAATCCCCACGGCAGGCGTTGATGTCTCTCTTTGTACTGGCCTCCAAGGACGGATGGGTGGACATCATGTACGACGGACTGGACGCAGTAGGTGTTGACCAGCAGGTAAGCATTCGTCTCCAGCACACAGTGCACACAAACCCACACCTGCACCTCAGGACATTGTGGAACTGCAGCTGAACTGCTTACAAACTCCAGAAAGAAATGACAAGTACTGGTTATATCAGAGGCTCAAACCATTAGAATTAAGCTTGAGTAACATATACATTATGATGATACATGATCGGAAGGAATATATGTTTTTTTGTGCTTTAATCTTCTTAGGCTTTATTTTCACAAAGTATGGGAATACACGTGCAATGTGGATTATTTTATAGCTTCCCCATTTTCTTTTGAATCAGTCTGTACAGTTAGCAAACAAACAAACAACTGTTTAAAACATACAAATGTACACTGTCTGCTACTCTGTCTGCTATAGGCCATGCGTTAACATTAGGTCTAGTTAACTTAACACGCCCTGGACGCCACAGATGGCTGAACTGGTTGTAGTTTGACGCATCTCACTGCTAGCGAGCTAAAACCACTGGGTAATCAGCAAAGTCCTCTGAACACCATGCATGTTGTCGAAACCATGAAGAGCTCTCTAGATTCACCTAGACAGCCTGAATGCAAGAAACTGGTTGTAGGACCACTGAAGGAGGAAATGCCAAGCCAAAATAGAGCTTATATGATGGAACGTTCAGCCAGTAGCCGTTGCCAGTTGGATACTAAATGGCGAAACGTTGATTCATGAGCAGTAGATTTGTCAACTGAAAGTCAAACTTGTAACTGCGAGTGAGTAGTAAGACTGGTGCCGTGCCTGTGCTCTCCAGCCGCAGATGAACTACAACCCGTGGATGCTGCTGTACTTCATCTCCTTCCTGCTGATCGTGGCGTTCTTCGTGCTCAACATGTTCGTGGGCGTGGTGGTGGAGAACTTCCACAAGTGCCGGCGCTCGCAGGAGGCCGAGGAGGCCAAGATCCGTGAGGAGAAGAGGCTGAAGCGCATGGAGAAAAAGAGACGGAGTAAGGAGAAGGAGCTCGCTGGTCGGTAGTCTTTCCACATCTTTCTGAGTCCTGCTTGATTCGAGCCTGTTTATCTTTTAAGTTGGTTTGGCCTTTTTATGGAGGAACGCATCCCTGCCTTGAGCGGCGCTACAGTAGACCCCACCCCCCTCCCTCCGGTAGTATAGACACTACACGCCTTGAGTACACATCTCCCCTCCCTCCCTCCCTTCCGATCGATCGATCGACCGACCGCCCCTCTCCCTATGCCTCGAGTAGACCTCCCTGCGGCGGTCACCCGTCCTGGCCCCAAAACGAACGAAGCGAGGACAGACGACCGCTGGGCATTATTATAAGCTTGTAGAACCCCCCACCCGCCTCCTCTACCCCAGCCCCATCCCTTCCCGGTCTCCCTTGCGTCGCCCCCGCCTGGCCTGTGTAGCAGCAGCAGCCGCGCAGCTTGGGGGAAACGGTCCGATGGGGAGCATGCGGCATCGTCTGGCGTTTTTTGGGGGGCGGCGGGAGGGGAGGGGGGTTGCATGGTAGTGTTGTTGTGTTGCATACAGAACTGTAGCTATAGCTCTAGAGGAGGAGGGCTTTGTGGATCGAGGGCGCGATTATCTTTATCTGAAAAATCAAAATACACACACAAAAAACCCTGTTGGGGTCGAACTCTGCGTGTTGTACGCCCGGCCCCGGCCCTTCTCCTCTTCTGCATGCGGTTTGGTAGTATACGGTCGTATAGTAAGGTTATGGACATATTTGGTTTCTATTATTTTATTCCACTGCTCTCCTATACACCTCAAATATTTTTTTAAGCATTGCCCAATTCTTGCATTGGAATTTTGGGAGTTTTTTTCCTCCCTCTATTTTTCTATTTTTTCCCCCAAGGGCAGTTGTGCGTTTGTAAATTGTTCCCCATAGGAGCAGTGGATGTTATGTCGGCCGCTCTCGCTGTATAAAGCAGATAAGACTTTTGATGATTTTATTCCTGCTGTGTGCGGTAATTACAGAGGGCACCGCGGGAAATGTGTGTGTGTATGTTCATCTCTTGAGAAATACAGATGGACGTGGATCTTCTTTTTCTTGTTTTTTCTTCCCTTTTTTCCCCAGGAGGCATTGTGCCAGGGGGGAATATGACTCTACAACTCCCACAACGCGCACACACACACACACATACACACACACACACACACACACACATGCGCACACACCTCACGCGCTTTCTTTTGCATTCACATACATGGTTTACAAAAAACATCACAGGTAGGCTACTGTACACAAGGAGTTACTTTTTTCTTCTTTCAAGAAGTGCACACTAGCCCTTCCATAATCACGAGTTGATTTCACCCCTTTCCTTTTTTTCTTTTTTCTTTCTTTGCTACAATTTTTTGGTTGAAAAATGTGTTTTCCCCCAAGCTTTATATTTTTCTGTTGCCCGGAAAACCATTTTTCCCTTTTTTAGCTATTCAGATTGAGGACTGAAAAGATGGATGCTGTATAGTGAGAAAAAGGCAAGTCTGGAAAAAAATGGAAATTTTAGGTTTTTTTTTACTTGTTCTCAAAAAATGGGGTGGAGGGACCCCTCAGGGTCCCTTGAAGGAATGCACCAAATGGACCCTTATATATACGGGTCTGTATAACTCATACTCAATCAAATGGGAATATGGGTCCATTTGGTTTCTCAGAGTTATGAGGGAGTCCTTGAAATGTACAGGCCCATTTTTGTTAGCTTTCAGAGCTACGGGGGTTCAATGTTTTAGAACATTGAACCCCTTAGCCCTTACCTCTCTATAGGTTCGGTTCTATAGAGAGGTAAGGGTTGTTGTGTTGTTGTTGGAGAAAACTTGAATGGATGGTGAAAGTGAACAGTGTTAATCAAGACCACTGGACTCAGAATCTCATGGAAAGACAACAGCGTCGGGATCACTTTATGCCCATGCCAGCTTTATTTATTCTCTCATCGCTTCCTTCTGGCCTTACTCCATCGCTATTTCCCTGTTGCTCTTTCTCTCTCCTCTTTCTCTCTTTCCCTCTTCTCTCTCTCTCTCTCTCTCTCTCTCTCTCTCTCTCTCTCTCTCTCTCTCTCTCTCTCTCTCTCTCTCTCTCTCTCTCTCTCTCTCTCTCTCTCTCTCTCATTCTCTCTGGTTCTCTCTCTCTGTCTCTCGCCACTACCACAAACCTCATTCAGTTACACTTGTTCAGTCCAGCAGGCAGTGTTACAGTGAAATTGGTGATCTGCTAAAATACGTTAACTATATCTTGCGGCTGAATAGCTGCTATAGGTCGAACTAGCTCTGATAATAGCCTAACGTGTCGTCATCCCTGGCCCTTCCACCACCCCTCCACTGCTGTGCTATGTCACATAATTTTGAGCGACACACACCCCGAAAGGTTGACTCCCACTTCTAGGCCACTTGTAGCTAACAGGCTTCAGGTCCAGGCTTTCCGTTTCCGCACAACAAACTCAATGATTTTGCATTCGGACACTGGCATTATGTGATGGTCTATGCGATTGTCGCATATTTTAACAGGTCACCAATTTCACTTTAACACCACCATGTTGGCATGAGTGTGAGTGAGTAGGTGGGCGAGATTGGAATCTCTCTCTCTTTCCTCTGACTAATACCCACATCCACCTTCTCTTCCTTTTTTTCTTTTGCTGCTTCTTCTACTCTCTTTTATACTAACCCGGTCTCGTCCCCCTCTATAGATATTTTGGTTCCGGGGCTGATCAGTTCATGGGCCCCGCCCCCTCTAGCAGAAGGCACTCTAAAAGGTACAGAAGTTCACCATGCATGTTGTCTCACGTCACGTCACGTGTGTGTCAAACAAAAACCACCCACCTCGCCACCGCCGCCACCCCGCCATCGGTGGCCGACCAAAAAAACGCTTCAACGTTGTTCACGAGAGGTATGGGTACCCATCCCTGTCGACCCGCCCTCCCTGCCTCTCTCTCATCAGAACTCAGTCTGCTGCTATAAGACATGCTGTTACGCCCTGCCTCCTTCACCATGTTTTGTTTTCTCTTTTGTTTTGTTTGTTTTAAGCCCCCCCAACCCCCTGTCGTCGCTCACTGTATCGTGACTCCTTATTGTCCTTATTGTTGCAGTTTCTCTCCTCCACGCACAAAACAAAAATGGTTCGTGAGTGACTCATGTTGGAGTCTTCTCGGCCCAGTGAAAGTGGGTGCGGGTGTTTGGTCCGACGGGAACGTCAACGGGCGTTAATCTAACACCCCATACCCAAAAGAAAACCCTAACCTTATAGAAAGCTGTGGGTTCAGATTTAACCTGCCGCACATGTCAGGAACGGTGGGGGTTGTCGGCCTAATGCTGCATGGGACTGTTTGTATGTCTAACCAACGTTAGACATACATGCACCCCCTGTGACGAAGTTGTGCGTACGTAGTAGTGTGGTTGCAGTGTGTTGAGACTATAGCCGATCTGCCAGCATCCGAGACGGGAGACATAGAGAGAGAACGGGACAGGGTTGAGGAGTAGAGACTGTCTGCTAGACATTGTTTTTGTTTTTTTCAAGGCATACCATGTCAAATGTTGTTTTGTTTTTGGAGGAAGCCATATTGCTTTCTGTTCATTACAGTTCAGTATGAAAGTCATTGCTTAAGATAGGTAAGCCAATACGCTATTAGGCTGCTATTTTTTTGTTTTGACTAGGCTAGGCAAAAATGGTCCTGATGTTGATTAATTTCTTCGGTTGAGTTTGGTGACATTTTAATAACACTCACAATGTTTGTAGAAACACAGCCGTTCATGGGGTAATTGTTGGCAATAATATAATGGCCAAAAAGGAGTGCATTAACTGTACTGACACTAGTCTGGTCGTTTGCCTTCATTGTTTCTTCCCGCTGGATGGAATCATATTTTCCATCCACAAGGCCTATCGTTTCAATTACTGCTGTAGTTAGTACCGTTCTATGCTCGTCTACCTCTTCTTTATACTACCGTTGGCCATACGTGTGGCCGATGGATTGATGCGGTGTGGTCAGGTTATGTTGTGTTCAACGTGGAGTTGTCTCAACGGGAGCAAACACACAGCAAATACTCAGTTACGAATGGATCAATTAACACTGAGCATTTACCTAACAATGCACCGTGTAACATGGCAAAGTATAACATGCAACATTCCAGGATTATGGTGCATGTTTGAAGCTAGAACTGTCATTTTACAAATGTATTCTTTTAACAAGAATTTTGGGGCAAAGCAAAGCAACCCGTTCTTAACCATGCCAAAGTGCACTTAAAGGCATTATAGGCAACTTTTTTGTGAAAAAAACAGACGGCCTAGAACTTTACTGTTGTCAACAAATCCTTTTCATCTGGATTATGAATAGGCGATGCTAGTGTGTGTGTGTGTGTGTGTGTGTGTGTGTGTGTGTGTGTGTGTGTGTGTGTGTGTGTGTGTGTGTGTGTGTGTGTGTGTGTGTGTGTGTGTGTGTGTGTGCGCGCGTGCGCGCACTGCGCTACTGTTTCAAGACAGCGTCTCTGTATTGTGGAATTCATGTGTGTGTGTGTGTGTGTGTATGTGGGGGGGGGGGGGAGATTAAAATGTGTTTGCAAACAGTTTGTACACACTAATGTTGCCTATAATACCTTTAAGTCATCAGAACAAATGTCACAGTTTGTGAGCATGCAGCATCCTTTTATCTTCCGAATGGCTTGTTTCATCAATGACAGAGGGTTGTAATTAGTTTGGTTTGGTGTTAAACGACACACAGTATAGCTTGTTTATTAGATGTGCTCTGATGCCCAGCTTGGAAAAACAGATTCTCCACAAGGACTTTGCTATTGTTATTGAGACACAAAGCAGTGACCACCAACAAGACACTGTCAGAGCTACAGTATCATGTCCTATCCTGGATGATAGGTCCAGAATAAACACACTTTGTGTATTCTGCTGTATGTTACATAATATTTGTCTAGGACCAACTGCTACTATATAATATATGTTGTCGCAGGTCAGGATGAAACCTTGCTAGGTTTTTATTTCATGTATTCATTTGTTTTTATTATTATTTTCCCCAAAAACTTAGATCTCATTAGACTCATTCATTATATAGTACACAGTGTAGATTGACATGAAACAGGGAGAGAGAGACAGGGCTTACATGTGTTGAAACGCTTGGGACAACGTGTGTCAATGCGGGAAAACGTGCATTAATGTCCAACATACATATCACACCGTAGGAACATGGTCCAAGACTGTCTTTCTTGACCCTTTGTTGTGAAAAGGGCTTAAACCCTGAACACATCGTAACCCAGAGCACAATCCCTATAGCAATACTAGGGATTTCCAGCTTGTCGATTGGCTATTTGCAGGCATTAAATTTGGCAGGTAGCAGGTTGAACAAGGTTAAGTCTCTGTGGGGTTTTATAAATATTTAAGTATTAACAAGAGCTCATGACTAAATAATAAACTATGTATGGAGCCTTTTGGAACTCTGGTTCTTTTCCAAGTTGATGTTTTTGAACATGCACTGTTGTCGTAGTGACAACAGTGCTCTTTCTAATTACAGGCAATGGACACACAACAAGCAACACGACCAGTGCATGCAAGCCTTACTTGTAATGATGAATAATATTAGTCTTGGCTCTATTAATATGCTGCGGTTGAGGCTTGGGCTCATGGGTGTGCCCATGGGCGTCGTAACCCCACCGGGAGGAAGGGGGTAAAAAAAAGGAAGTATGCGCTTGTTGAGCACCGTGCTTAGTGGCCTTGTGGTTAAAGGAGGTCTGGGTTCGATCCCCTGATGTGTCATTACCAAAGACTAAAAGAGGCAGTGCCTCCGTGCTCGGCACTCAGCATGAAGGGTTGGACTGGGGGTAAATCCCTCCGACCTTTGTTTCATGTCAAGGGGGTGTTACATGTACATCAAGCTGTCTCACACTGTACAGGGCCTCATGGGCCTCATGGCTCGGCAAGGCTTATGCTCTATGCGCTGGGTGAGCATGACTCTATATGCAGGCAAATTGCCGGGGATTTCCGGTTACATGCTCCAGATATAAATATATATAACTCTACGGTTGGCATCCGTGATGTGTGTCTGCTACAAAGTTGTTTCCATGGGGACCTGGTGGAGGTGACAATACTGACAGCGGGACACTGTGGAGAGGTGCATGAGCTGAAGACAAAACTCCAGATTGCTATTGGACCTCCATGCGCGCGCATGGTGTGTGCGTGTGCCTATGCATTTGCAAGTCTGTGTGTGTGTGTGTGTGTGTGTGTGTGTGTGTGTGTGTGTGTGTGTGTGTGTGTGTGTGTGTGTGTGTGTGTGTGTGTGTGTGTGTGTGTGTGTGTGTGTGTGTGTGCGTGCGTGCGTGCATGTGTGTAAGCCAACTAGCCAAGGTAGCAGATGGTTACAGAGCAGGCTGTAAAATATGCAGGAGCAGCTCTCCAGCCCCAAAATCCCTCCCCGTGTCTGTGTCACTGTCTGAGACGTGAAGGAGCACGACTCATCTCTCTCTCTCTCTCTCTCTCTCTCTCTCTCTCTCTCTCTCTCTCTCCCCCTCTCCCCCACCACTTGAACCGTCTCTCCCTCGCCCTCAAACTTCAACCCTCCTTGACTGCATGTTTGTTTATGCTTGAGAATGTCTGGGTGCGATTACGTTTTGATTACACCGACTTTGCTACAGTGTGATTGTTACCCTGACGGTGTCCAGGGCATATATGGACAGTCAGTGTGTATAGTTTACTTAGTTCTAAAGAACTAGTCTTCTTAGTCTTCCTGGGATCCACTTGGGGTTCAATACAAAAGTATTGGCATCAAAATATAAATATGCCAAAAGTATAGAAAGTGCTCATTGTGCAGAAAGTCCCAATTCCCTTTATTGTAGTTTTAAAGACAGAGTACCATAGAGATGTAGGTCAAGGCCATCTTGACCCTTTGTTGTGGAAAAGGCTTAAACCCTGAACACGTCGTAATCCAGAACACAACCGCTGACAATGCTAAGGATCCCCAGCTTGTCGATTGGCTATTTGCAGGCACTTCAATTTCAATACAAAAGTACGTAAGTAAGTATTGGCATCAAAATGTAAATATGCCAAAAGTATAGAAAGTGATCATTGTGGAGAAAGTCCCATTTCACAATTTTGTTTGCCTTTATTGTAGTTTTAAAGACAGAGTACCGTGATTTTTTCCCCCCAATTTTGTACATTTTTAAGAGATGACAGTACTTTTTGTGTGTTTTTATGTGCAATTTAGGCTTCCTACCTGGCGGCTGAACCTTTCCAGTCAAATGTGTCAATGAAAAAAACAGCAATATAGTGAGATCTCACATCAGCCCCTCCCCTAACTCCTCCCCCTGTATCATAACTAAAGCTGTGGATGTGGCTTCAGTTCCCATCACCACCCACAAGGCTAATCAGGCATACTCAACACACTTTTTGGGGAAAAAAAGGCTTCCTCCTCATATAATAATACCTAATGATCATGTTTTAGGGTTGAAAAAATAAATCATGGCACTTTATCTTTAAGTGAAGAATGACAGGAATGTGTTGTGTTGGGGTCCCGTTCATGATAACCTTTGTCATTGTGAACGGGACTCCAACACGACACGCTGTCAGGCCTATGTGGCATGCACCTGGACCACTAGGCCAACCCCCCACCCCCCAAAACACATGTATCTACAAGCTCACAATGCAGCGCACCATGACACAATTCAAACATTTCAACGTTAGTGTTAGCTTGACCAACAAACAGATAAATGCACACACTTACCTGCACTTGTGCAAGCGCAGAAATGATTGCTACAGGTTTCCAATCCGTTACCGTAATATACACTCGAGGCGACAGGGCAGACAGAGGGACCGATGGACAGACGGAGAGGCAGGAAGGCGGACACAGCCGACTGGCCCCAGATCTGTCTCCGGTCGCACATCAGCGGCACGGTGTTTTGTTACTGTATAATTGTGTTATTGATGTCAGCGGTGAGAAGATGTCACAGAGAGAGAGAGAGAGAGAGAGAGAGAGAGAGAGAGAGAGAGAGAGAGAGAGAGAGAGAGAGAGAGAGAGAGAGAGCTCTTATCTGTAGCTCGCACCGTGGCCAGGCAGTCATTTGTGAAGGCCAGAGGAACAAAGCCAGGAGAGTTCATGATGGAAGAGGCACATTAGTACAGAAAAGAAGATGATAGAGCACGAGAAGATGAGACGGAGGGCGAGGGGACAGCATGGAAATGGGGCTTTGGAGGAAAAAAGGGGCACAAACGTGACGTGAGAGTCTAGACGGCCAGCTACTTGTATAGAAGGTATACGCACGTCGCACGTGCATGAAATGATAAATCGAGTCAGGGACATTAAAGGTGATGGCAATATGGAAAGAATAGTTTTAAATAATGACAACTTAGTAGTTAATGAAAAAGTATTTCTCTTTATTATGTTGTACAAAAAAAGAACAAGGGAAAGAAACTAAAACACAAAACACAAACAAAAAAAGTTTTCCTTTAACATGACAATTGAGCACAGTGTATGGAGTCTTTATGTTTGGAAATTGATAAAGAGTTCTACTTTTGGTACTTCAAGTTCAACTTCAACTTTTTGACACCATTACTTTTATTCTGGACTATTACTTGTAGAGTATTTCTATATTGCAGTATTGATACTTTTACTTAAGTACAAAACTGTCCATGGACAGAAAGGCCGAGATTGGTCGTGTGTCAGTGATTCTTCCAAGAGTAAAAACCATGCAGTGTGTGTGTGCGCGCGTGCACGTGTGTTTGTGTGTCTGGCAAGGCCGTTCACAGTGGGGAAAAGGATTTAGAACCAGTGACCTCAATCTCTGCACCGCTGAGCATTTCTTTATAGGGGTGAGTGTGACGGAGCACCGCCGATCCTCAAAGTTGTGTCCGGGGGGACCCCTAGGGGTCCTTGAGCTACCGTAGAGTCCCCCAAGCAGCTTAAATGTCAGAAAGGTTTGAAATACACAAAGCACCCCAATGCGACCACGCCAAAAACATCACTGACTGAGTCAGTGTGAAAAAAAAAATGTTATAATAGAAATAAACATTTTGGAGTTAGGTGGTTTCTTACAGGGAGAAATATGGCACAGAGCAGACAGCCTCATTATAAAGTTTCACTCTGGTTCCAAGCAGCTCAAAGAAACTAATTTAAATAAACAACATTAAAATATACATGTAACACAAATATCTGGCACACACATCTGCCAGCAGACCTCGAATAGACCCCAGTCACCAGTCTCTGTCTCAACCAACTGAAACACGGGCCAAAAAGCAACCGAGCAAAGCAGGAGGACATGTTTTTTAATGAGTAGCCCATGCATCATTAAATAATCAGAGTTTTAAGTGGTGAGCTTTTAACTTGGTACATTGCCCTCTCATCGCTCCCCTAGCGAAGGGCTTTCAGGCCCTTTAAGCCCCTCCCCAAACTGCCATAGTATAATCACAACTAAACATAACATGTGATAGAGAAACCTCTCCACCAACAGTTATTCTATATGATAAATCATTATTTAAAAAAATAAATGTCACACATATTTTTCTACTGCATTGGACATGCCTTGTTGACGGATTTGGAAGAGATTTTGAAGGTCTGGTTACAAAAATGTTTTTAGTGTGTAATGTCCCATTATATTTGCATTGGAATGAATGAGCATGGCTGGAAAGTGTCCACCCATGATTGGACATTAGGGAGGGGCGGGGCTTACGGCAAGGTCTATTGAGTCAAAAGCAGATGTGCAGGACTACTGTATACTGGCCAATATACTGTACAGAGGTTTGGTAAAAAGTACTCAAACTGTGTACTCAGCACTTACCCTCTTACGAGTCACACAAGTTCATTGATTGTAGAACAGCTTCCCTCCAAATAACAAGTTACGTTTGCTTTGTTTCATTCGCATTAATACATTGTAAGAGTTGGATATAAGTACATTAGGTGACACATTCAGAGGTTCCTTCTCAACTCTGTTGTCGTTGGTCGCCATTTCGGATCATTTTTAACACTGCGACAATCAATTACACCATTTTAAAGTGGACTTTAATGAAAAGAAATGCACAATGAGTAGTAGAGTAGAGTAATCCAGTTCTCATTGGTGTCTAAATTGTAGTGGCGTAGTTGTTTTTTAAATTTAGAAAAAAAAGTTATTCTCCTATTAAGTAAACAACCCTAAAAAGTAAACCTATAAGTTGAGTATATACCGGTACACCACCACGTACAGTGCTGTACCGGAGAATATGACTGTTGTGCGAACCGTGGAAAATTAATACTTCTCATCGCCTTGAAGTCTGGGAAACTTCAAGGCGTTATGCTGTATCCTGTGCTGGGCTGCTGCATGTATAATCTGTGTTATCAGTGCAGGGCCTTAAGATGCAATAGTCTTATCCCGTCTTAGTAGAGTTCATCTACTGTATAAGCACTTTACACACACATATCTTCATGCTCCTCGCCCACGCCCGCATGCCCCAAACACACACACACACACACACACACACACACACACACACACACACACACACACACACACACACACACACACACACACACACACACACACACACACACACACACACGTGTGCACAGTGCAAATGCACAGACAGCAATTTAACTTGCACACAATACTTGCTAACTTTCACATGCACAAAAACCCATTCGATGCACGCTCCAAATGAAATCACACACATGCACACACACGCAGAGCCCCGGCAGCTGATGCCAATCCCTTCAGCTCTTATCTGGGTCAGACCTAACAGAGATGGATCTGCATAACTCCTACGCCCCCGTCTTTCTCCTCACTCGTTTATAACCCTCCTCTGTGTGAGGGTAATTAATAATGCCAGGCCATTAGACAGAGAGAGAGAGAGAGAGAGAGAGAGAGAGAGAGAGAGAGAGAGAGAGAGAGAGAGAGAGAGAGGGAAAGGCATGGCGGGGTGAGAGAGCAGACACATTCTGTTAGAGGCGATGCAGGAGGTGGCCTAGGAGGAACCATGCCTATAATTTATGGTCCACCGTGCAACACGACCTAGCCATGCTCCTGTCCGCACGGCGGTTTGATCTCGTGGAACGGCTATTTCCGGCTATCGTGATGTCCAGAGGACAAACATGATGCAGACGATGCTTGTCAAAACTGTGGACTGCACTTCCCATTGTAATCAGAATCCCAGATTAGCTCCCAATCTCCCACTGCAGTCTGAAAACGCACCTCTTCAGACTCCATCTCATCCCAGAGTGCTTGCAGTAGTACTTGCCCTAGCCTCCACATCTTACACGACTGGCACTTATACAGCATGTAGACTTAGATAGCAGTTTATGTAAATCCATCTGGATTAAGAGCCTTTGATAAATGCCTAATTTGCAAATTGGCCATAGATAGACTTGGCTGATTCATTCAACGATTCATGTCATAAGTGTAGTCTAAACAAAAAAACTAAGTCTAAAAATCACATAGATCTAGCGGCCATAGGATGTATTGTTACAAGATGTAACTAAAAACTAATATTCATGGAGAAATAGAGTGGGAGGGTGGTGTCAGCTTCATCAGTGTTAGGAGTCTAACCCATACAAGATTAGTGTTAAAAAAGGTATCTTCTCTCAAGGTATATATAGTACTACTGTATACAAGGGTTAAGTGAAATGCATGACACAATGAATGTTTGATGACACGCCTGTGGGTTTGGCCCGCATGTTTCTCTTAAGTGCTTCAGGGATTGCCGGTGGGTCTAAGGAGAGAGAGAGAGCCAGATTCTGTGATGTTTGCACTATGAATATAGTATAGGATGGTGCTGGCTGGGTTGGTGCAGGGGCCTGACACGTTGTCGTAGCTCAGTATAGGACGACCAGAAGGATCTCTTGTGGTTGAAGTTGGATCGTTGGGGAGATGGGATGGTTTATACTTGAATACAGGCATCATTTGTTATTTATAATGCTCATTTGGTCATGGGTGGTATGGCTGACTTGGTACTGTTGTGCCTGAACCCTAGGGCATATTTGTCATTTTATTTTAACATTAGGGGACTAACCATAGAACATTTGAACACTACTGCCTGCCAGTCACAATGTGCAACAGGCTCTCAATCTGTAGGATGCCTGAAAAGTCTTGGCAATGAGGGAGCGTCCCACGCAGAGGGACACATCTGGTCACCCTACATAGGCTATAATTTCATGCATGGCTTCGAGGCAGGTGGTTCGGTTGGAAATGTCACACAGTGTTAACTCGTTGACAGTAAAATGCGATGCGGATTCTGTCCAGCTTGTACTGTAGCACCACTACAACTTGTTTACAGCGTGTTGTTTGGTCGGTTAAATTCACATCTCAATTTACATTTTCACTTGACATTTTTATAGCTCCCTTACGAGGAACCCAAATGTAATATAATGGTCGTGATGGATGGTGATTAATTTAATGCGTGGGGAAGATTTACAGCACTGTAGTGTACAGTATGTCCTCCCGCAGTCTGCTTAGGGGTAGAGCTCAAGCCAATCCTTGCCAAAGCTATTTGCCGTTGGTTCAAGTCTTTATTTTGCGTGTTGTGCTCTTCGGTGAGGCATGTGCGTGTCCTACCACATATATTTCGCAAGATCAGCAGAGCAGCAGCGTGAAACTCAGATTTACGACATCACATCATCACCATTGTACCTGATGACGATGTGATGCAGATTTGTTTCAGTGACTGACAGGGAACCACAGTCAGACATCATGTTGTTTATTGCCATGGCAGTAATCCACCTTTTTAAACATGCAGTGTTTAAAAAAGTGTTTTTTCTACAGTAAGTGGAAGTATCAATACTGCAACGTAGTTCTATTCCTTTACAGGTAAAAGTCCTGAATTCAACATGCAATAGTAATAGGCTGTACTCTGGCTGCACAAAAAGTAAAAGTAACCATTGTACACGCTGAAATGTAATGTTATGTAAGTGATCAAAATCTGCAAAGTAACTATAGTAACTATAGTTTTCAGTTCATTGTAATGGAGTGAAAGTACAATATTTGCTTGTGAGATGTAGTGGAGTAGATGTATATTGGAAATTGGAAGTACTCATGTACAAATACCTCAACATTGTAGGTAGGAGATCACTGGAGTTCAGTGCAAATGTTATTTTCTTAGCGTCCATTTCGTGACGGATGAGCAACTTATCCTCGAAGGAAAATCCAAGGCAATACAACAATTAATGAATGTCATTAACTTCTACAGCTACACTGCTACACTGTAATTCATTGCCTCAACCACCACAAACGACACAGAATTAATCTCAATCATTTTTAACATCATTCATTTACACTCGATGCCAAATAATGTAACTAATAATGTGTTTGGTAACCCCTTTTTAAGTCCGTCATTATTCATTCAGTGTGGATGCTTCTGGTTTGAGGGATCCTGAGTAAATAAATCTTTCATAATGCTGTGAAATATCAGGAGCGGAACAACATCCGCCGTGGCAGATTGTCTCATTGAATTGCATCCTATACGCTGGATGGATACTGCAGGCAACACACTGCACTTCCTCTACATCTGTCTCACTTTGGCCTAAAGCTGTGGGGAAACAGGGAAACAGCTACAGCCTATAATACCTTTAAAATGGGTGCTATGACAAGTTGACAACAGGTACTACATACAGTAGGTTCCCATGTTGCATCATTCTCAAGTAGGCTGGTGGCCAACTGGCACATAAATGTCTAGTCAGAGTCATAAAATTGCTCCTCTAAAATGTGTGCATGCGTATTAGGCATCCCACTGTGTCTGTAGCCCTCAGTGTGTAGCAGTGCTTGTACTGTATTGTGTCCAGTGTAACCTTGGACGTGGCCCCAATTGCCATGACAGTTAGCACACGGCCAAGTGCACAGAACTGCCCAGGTGGAAGATCAAACACGCATGTGTACTGTAGTAAAACCCCTGCAGACCAGGGAGTGTGCCAGAGTGTAGCGGAACTAAGGAGTCGATTACAGTCAGCGGTGGAACGTGCATTTATTTAAAGGTAGGGGAAGTGATTTCACTTTTGTCAGATATCACCCAAAAAATATTTTTTTTCTGTTAAAATGCTCTATTATAAGGTGTGGAAACCACATATGGAGTTTCCCCCTCCCCCACGTTAGCAGAGGAGCTAATAAAAGTTCCCCAGGTCACCACAATTCTCCTCCAATCAGGAGAGAGCAGCAGGTTCACATAGTGTAGCTACTTTTGGGGGCCCCTAGTGCACCAGGCTGGTACTACACCATGAATTTCAAATCACTTCCCCTACCTTTAAGTACTTCTGAGATATGTGTACTTTACTTGAGTATACCACTGTGATACAAGGTTTTAGTTGCTAGAAACGGTGCTTTGTACATTTTGATTGTTACAAAACAGTATATCATATTGTATAAAACACCTCCATACTTCCAGAGTCTTGCTTGTCCTTAAGGATATATGTGTTATAGATGTAACCGTAAATTCTAAATGCATATATATTCATATATTTAGCATTTCCCCCCTCTATCAGCCACTACATAATTGTGTCATAATTGTGCTGGTGTGTTTTCCTGTAGAAAGACACATCCCTCTGGCTGTGTTTTTGATTTGTACCAATGTTGACGTGTCGCTGTTTTTGTTGACATTCATCCCTTGGCAGGGACGCTTCTGCCTGTGTGTGTGTGTGTGGGGGGGCTCAGCAGGAGCTCCTAATTGATCCCCCCAACCCCCCACCCCCAGACATATGTGATCATGCGTCCCTGCCAACGGATGTACGTCAACATAAACATTGGAACCAAACCAAAATTCAGTCAGACAGACTTGCATTTCTACAGGAAAAAACACCCACGCACAATTATATAGTGGCTGGGAGAGGGAAACAATGCAAAATGTTTGAATAATTTAGGCTTTAATTTAGGCTTAAATATTGTAGATATACTGTTCACTGCATAGACGGATGTAGAAATTATGGGCCCGTGGGCCACCGCCAGCCAAAGGGCCCCCCTACACCGGAGCAATTTTCTTCCCATCGCAGCACATGGTGTCTGAACACAAGCATATCAATTATGACATAATATAGTCCTAGGCATTTCAGCAGGATGTACAGCAAGAGATTGCTTAAAAAAATAATAAACAGCCAAAAAAACTAAGCCAAATAAATGCAAACACTTGCAGCATTGTACTGTACCATGATGGTTTAGGACTTTTGGTGTTATTTTATTGACACTAAATGAATCAGCCCCTTGTAAGTAACTGATAAGAAGCGTGTGTGCCCACTATTATTCACTCTTACCCCTGTTTTTCTGATGGACCCTGAGTATGAGCCTGTTAGCGATCGTGCGGACACTCAAGCTCAGGGCTCCCCTGGGCCTGGGCCCAATGTGTCTGTTGGATAATCCTCCCCTGCTTCACTGCTGAAGCTAAACAGTGAGAGTGAGGATGTCAGGAGACTTGAAGGCCATTGTCTGTGATGGATTATTACACGTTTGCACAACTGGTTGTTTTGGAGGAAGCAATCTGGTTGAAACAGCCTTCTAGCTGTGATTTCAGCCAGCATCGTATGGAACACCTAACCTAAACAAATAATTCAGCCGCATTGTGCCTCTGTAGTTTCTTGGGACCTTTGTGTTTATAGTGGCTTTCATCTTGGAGACTATCTTAAACTAGCTTCTGCACTGATTTGTAGACCTATGAATTTTTGCAGCAACACCATCAATGACAGTAACACACACTGTCTTGTGTAATATTTAAGTCTACACTAGATGCTCTAGTAGGCTCTTCCATACCCAGACAGCAGTGTGAAGAAATGTTCCATCTCAATAGGTGGACATAATGTGTTCTGTGTTTTTTCCACCATTATGCTGTTAAAGTGCTTCTCATCGGCCTGTAGTTTGTTAGTAATGCGTCTATCATCGCTATATATTTTATTTTTTTATTTCCCCCGCCTTTCCACTCACACGATCCAATCAATCGCTTGCCTTCACCATTCAGCCCCGCCCCCTCCATTTCAGTCGCTATACATCCTGCTCAAGTATAAGACTCAGAAAGACGTGTGTAAGTCTACCGTGTGAACCAGCACAGTGTGTGTGTGTGTGTGGGTGGGTGCGTGTGTGTAAAAAATCATGCTTCAGGTCATTTTTTTATACAATGTCATGGTTGGTTTCTTATTTCTTTGCCTGTTCTTTTCTTCTGGACTGCTCAATGTGCTCTGCTGCAGCGTGACTCATCTTTCACACCTTCCTGTCCTGTGATTCTCTTTTCCGTATTTGTCGTCTCCTTCTCCCGTGTTCTCTTTTTTTGTGTGAAAAGCGAGGCAGCAGAGCACTTGGGAAATCCATCTTTTGTTTGAAATTCCTTTATCCTTTTTTTGTGTGTTCCTTTTGATGGGTGTTGTTTGCTTTGACTCAGTGTTTGCTGGCTTCTGAAGTAGACCTAGGGAGAGCCAAATGGGTTTTTAACGGTTTGACTTAACTGTAACTGCGCCTTTTGGGCCCAATATGTAGCCTGTACTTTTCCACTTGTCGGTTCTTCAAGGACGCTGTTGCTGTTCCTGCAAAATTCAGAAGCAAAAGTCTGTATGTTTAATGTGCATTTGTTCAATTTCCATTAAAAACAGATCATTATCATACATTCACAACATATCTGTGCAAGCGACGTTGTGCTATTTAATAAGTAAAAGACTCTGTTTCAGTGTCGCTCCTCTTCTTTGAAGATCTGCCCTGGGGATGGGTAACAGGCTCTGTTAAGAGTCAAACCGTTGAAACGATTGGGTCTCCAACGGCTGGCCTCTTTAACTGAATTGAAAAATAAAAAAACAACTGCTGTATATGTTGGAGGCGCTCCTATAACCTTTTTGTCCAGCAGACATTGACTCTTCAGTGTTTTACTCTACTAAGCCATTGACCATTTGCAGGAACGGGTTCCTAAAAAGCAGCCCCAGCAGCCAAAACCATGCAAGACTAACCCTATAATAATAATAACCATGGCTGTGTGCAGGTTCCATTTGTCGGCCCATACCTCCATTCTCCACCCAGTGCACTCGATCCATACAAAGTGCACTGAGGCTGCTTTTTTTAGGACCGTTGCCCGCTCTTCCTTTTGCAGCCATTCTGTTTTGGACCAAAAAAAATGTCTCTTTCCCCCATCATCTGAAATCATTCCAATTTTAGTCCATTATGCGTTAAATCACATCCGCCCTGCCTGCCATCGCCAAGAATATCCTCCTCTGACTCTAGACTGCGTTCACACAGCCATGCAGGAACACATGGGCAGCGACCCACACGACCATGATCCAATCCACACATTGTACGACACTCATAACCTCGCTGTATGCCATCTCTGGGAGGTTTCATGGCCCAGCTCTGTTTCATTGGTAGCATATAAAGGTCCTTCACGACACAACGCGCCACACCAAGCCACGCTACGCCACATCCACTCTATACCACCACATACCAGACCATACATATCCAAACCCAGCCACGACCACCACCACAGTTCAATCACGGTGCTGATATGCCATGTTGGGGCTTCTTCTTTCCGCTCACCTGCAGGCCGGCCCCCCGACCCAAACCCCATCGGGGTAGAGGGGGCCCATTTACTGTGTCTGTATTTCCCAACAAAGACCGCCTCGGAAATGTATTTACTATATTTTTGAGTGTGGTATGGTCCAAAAACAACTCCTGGTGCCTCCTCCCATACCCTTGAATCCATAGTCTTATTATTACACACCCGGACCCCCTCGGGTCCCCCAACCCCTAATCAAACTGCATCTAAGGTGAGTACACAAGAAGACACCAGGATAAAGGAGGCCTCTGGGTGTTGTTTTTGGACATGGGATTGTGGGGGGGGGGGGGGTGTATTTCGCCTCTGTTGTCTTCACTAACAAGCTTTTCTACTTCTCCGCCGGTGTCAGAACGGATGTCAGGTGCCGATCACTTTGGGGGTTTTAGATCTCCTTAGAGTCCTTAGAGCACTGTCAGTGGTGCTTCCAAAACTAGCAAACCTTTCCTGCATGGCCTCTTTTCTGTTGCGCCTGAGAGGATGCGTGACTAAAATGTAATCCACCGTGGTTCCGGGATTGAAAAGTTCTGATCTAAAGTTAAACCAAAACTTTGAAATGTCACGTCTGACGCTATCAGAAGGCAGAACTACTAAGTACTAACTAAGGCTTAGAGCTAAAACCCCCAATGCAATAAAATCTATGTGCATGTGTAATGTGTAGTGTAAGATGCACCCTGGTAACTGGGTTGGGCATGGAGATGACCTGTGTGGGTCACGATGACCTGTTGCTATTGGCATTTCTGAGCCCAATTCCGTTTACCACAAGAATGTGTATAACACTGAGAGAGAGGAGGCCTCCCCTACCCTACAGTATCATATCACCAGATCACAGAGAGAGATAGACTTGCTATGAACTGTATAGGTGGAGAGAGCGAGATGGAGAGAGAGGGAGGGAGATGGATGACGTCTACAGTTAAGTTATAACTCTCTCACATCAGAACTTTGGCTCTCACTTTGACGGCAGCCTGACTGCCAAGCTGGGGCATGGTGATGTAACGCACATCACCCTGGGTGTGATTTTAATCTAGTGCTATGGGAGCAGAGAAGGCAGAGAGCTCCGTTCGTCATCAAAGCACCACTGCTCTGCTCACTCCTCCAACGCACAGGAAGAAAGGAGGCAGTGTGATGGAGTTTGGGGCGGAATAGGAGAGGAGGAAGGTCTTGTTCTCGCTCTCATTCTCCTGTCAGTTAAATTGACTTCCTCCTAAACTACCTTCTGTAATAATTATTTTTTCATTTGTCCCAATTTTAAAAGAAAATCACGTTATACAACCCCAATGGCTTTTCATTTGAAACATAAACACTGTCTGGAACATTCTGGCCCGCAGCAAAGACTTTGCGGTTTAAAGCGAATAGTTGTACCATCCTCCCATTCGCACTGTTGAGTTTACTGTCTGTACGGTTAATATACTGCATCGTTACCTGTTATGGTCCTACATTTTTAATGTGTTACTAACGCATGTGTGCATGCACACACGCGCATACACACACACACACGCACACACACACACACACACACACACACTAGCGTGCACGCCTGTCTCAGCCGTACACACTAGTGTCTCAGCTGCACATTGCACCTGCAGACAGGATTAAGTATTTACAAGGGCAGGAATGATAAACTATTTTGACCCCAAAAATTATATGCAGTTGACCGCCGACTCCATCTCCAGATACTTGTTTTCCAGGTACTCCCAAAAGCAAAGATTGGAGTTTCATTCAAAATAAAATAATCAAATATTTGCACAACTTTTCACAATCATAAATTGTAAACTTGTATGTCCGTTATTGTTGGTATAATCTAAAAGAATGACTAAAACGACACAGACCCTTTTCCCCGGCTATGTCCCCGTCTCCTTGCAACACAATAAAAAGGATGTCATGATGGAACTCCCCCAGACAGCTGCAGTATAGCTCTAGCGCACAGTGCTGGATATGTGACTGTGTTTAGGCCAATGCAGGCTCAGACACTCCAACCTGCTTTATCAGCGTCTGTGTGGGCGGACCATATGGTGCCTCAGCAGCAGCCCTAAAAACCCCATTCCAGAAACCATGACAGTGGAACTGTCACTTTCTTTAGAAAACGTCACACACGCTGGAAAGCCAAGATACAAGAAAGGCATTAATCACCGGCGCATTTGAAACGCGCGATTTGTTTGCTTTTTATTTGAAAAGACGCCATGCCGCGCCGACCAAGAAGCTTAACTGCCCGTGAAAAAAATCTTTTTTGCATTCTCAAAGCCAATTGTCATTGCGTGAACGCCCATACGGTATAGGATGTCATTAATGGCATTCGGGGGCCCAAACCACACCAATGAAAATCGTTGAAATATCCTTGTAAATGTTTGGTTTGGAAGGTGTTGCGCAGCGAATCCTTGGTGTGGTTCGGGCCTTAGCCTAAGGAGACAGCGGCATTTTTATATACAGTATGTTTATTATTATTTGCAAAGCCATACTGGGAAAACTTCTCGTGATGTCTTATCATCCAATAACAGCCGCTATGATTTGCTCCACCAGGTAGAGCTGCCCAGAACTTGGAGGCTTTTCCTCCTGTTCTGTGCCCTGGTGGGATAACCTCCAAAGAACAGACAACTAATTTAGCTTCGCTGGGAGAGTTCAAAGTCATTATTATCTGTTTTTAAAAGCACTGTTGTATATCTGTTGTCCCTCGTCTGATTTTCTTTTTTTAATATGCTATTCTATCATTCGTGCAACCGCATCCTCAGGGACAACCAGTTTCAACAAGCGTTAAATAAATAAAATAGACCGGATTTGTAAACTTTTACTTTCAAAGAAAGCGAGTTGGAGTTGACTCCAGTACAGGTCAGCACAACGGAGCCGATATCGTCGTTTTGCTGCTGCGGAAACTCAACAAAACTCGTCCATATTTAATGTGTACTGTGGTCTAAACAGATCGAGATTTCACATTTTATAATAAACATCTCAGACACATCAACAACATATTCTTTGGAAGCTGTACCCAGCAGTATGCCAGTATGTATGCGTCCTTATATTGCCTATCTCCAAAAAAAAGATAACGCTGGATCCAACCCAAAAGGCACAGATAAGATATAGAAATGGGTTGATAAAGCAGGTGCTCTTAACTGATTCTGCTTACTCGGCTCTCTCGGTACCACAGAGTTCCTTCTTGTATAGCACTGCTGGGAGAAAGCGCGAGACGCGCATGTACACACACATGCGCCTACCCTGCAGGGGCGGATGTAACACGTCCCATTTGGGGGGGCAAAAGAGAACATGCTGGAGGGGCAAGAGCAAATGGTATGGGGGCGGCTTCATCGCCCGTATCGCTTCGCGCCACGGGCGATGAAGCCGCACCCATACCATTATCGGTTACAGGACTTTTATTAGTCAAGTAAAGCATCAATAATAACATCAGTTGTTGTTGAAGTTGCAACAGACACGCAGCATGCATAAAGCTAAAGGTCTGACTCAGAGAGTTTTCTGTTTTCAATGATGAAATGCTGTTGGGTTAGTGGTGCCAAAATTGTAGTTAGTAGCAGCAGTAGTGTTTCAAATCATTTTAAATATAAGCACGTTAATTTGAAATACCTTGGGTAGTTTTGCATGACATCGCGTTGGGGGGGGGGGCAGACTGGGTATTTAGGGGGGCTTTGCCCCCCCCATGCCCATGCCAAGATCCGCCCCTGCTACCATGGCCTCTGGGGGCTCGTCGGCCGCCGCTGAGCACACACACATACGGTAGCAGAAGTGGTGCCTGTATGAGCTAATTGGCCAGAGAGGGATTGCTCACTACCAGCCCCAAAGGAATCCCCTCCTCAGTGTGTGTCCCTCCTATGACCCATCTCTCCATTTAACTGCTCAGGCCATCATGGACATACTGAACTGAATGGTGATACTGGTGGTACTTATACGTGGTAGTGGGAGTCTCCTCTCTCTCTCCCTGTCTCTCCCATCCATCCACCCATCTATGGGTGGATGGATGGATGGACTAACTAACAACAGTGTGGCTCCTTTGCAAAGTGAGGTGATGAGGACGACTTTCGTCGTGTCTTTTGAAAGAGCGAGACAGAGGGGAGAGAGAGAAAGAGATGGAGATACTCGTCTCTAACATCAACGGAAGAGATGAGAAGCAGGATAGAAGGAGAAGAGAAAGAGATTGAGAGAGAGCGATAAATCTGAAATAGCTGAGCTATAGTTTAAAAAAACACTGAATCAGGCTCCTCTTCCTCCTCCTTTTGTCAATACTTCACGCATGCACACAGATATGTACACACACCCTCTCAAGGGAAACTTCATACAAATAACTGGATCAGGAGGATCTGATTTGATTAGTCACAATGACTACCGACCACAAGGCTCTCTCTCTCTCCTCTACCTCTCTCAGTTTTCCCCTGTGCATTTTAACTCTGAATCTGTTGGTATTGCCTTTCTCTTTGTGTACTGCCTTTGCTCTGAGCTGTCTTCCTCTTTACCGTGGTGTGATGAGCGAGTGTAACGGACGTGTATAATGCATTGTGCTGTCTCACAAACCGCCCCATGCTACTGTATGGGCGCCATGACGTGACGTTCCCCCCAGGATGCTCCCGGTTTTCTTGTCTCACTCTTTTCACAAACCCCCCCCCCCCACCACCACCACCCGCCACCTCCTCCTATATATACTCCCCCCCCCTCCACCCGACCTCTTCAACCCCCCACTTCCAACAGAAGCTCAGAGCAAGCCGTACTACTCGGACTACTCCCCGACGCGCCTGCTCATCCACAGCATGTGCACCAGCCAGTACCTGGACCTGTTCATCACCATCGTCATCGGCCTCAACGTCATCACCATGTCCATGGAGCACTACCAGCAGCCCAAGGTGAGACAGAGAGAGAGAGAGAGAGAGAGAATGGCTGGGGACCCCCAGCCTGTGCTGCTGGCCTGGGGGACCGGCAGCTGCTGAAACAGACGACAGGCTTTCAGCAGGGTTGGATCTAGAGGGGGGCAGGGGTGGGCATGCAGAGCCCACCCAAACGTTCATCCTGCCCACCCAATCAAAGGTAATATCAGTGGTTCATCAGTGGTCTAGGGACCACCAGTGGTTGAAAGGTCCAGGTGGTCCCCAGCTAAATGGTGGTAAGTTGGTTAACCAGATGTAACTCTTTGAGAGCGTAAAAATTAGCCCCAAGTCTACACAACTAGAGAATGTAGAAGATTAATGGTCATTTTGATCTTTATGTTTGACTGTTTTGCTTCCCAAATCCAGCCTGGAATTGTGGACAAAAGTAAAAGAAATCTTTAGTTTTGGGGTCTGTGGGGGCTAAAATGTCCTCAAATGGTGGTCCGTGGCTCAAATGCCGAATAAATAGCACTTGGGCCCTGGTGTCAAAAAGGTTAAAAATGACTGCTTCATATGAAAAGCTTTGGAGTTGCCCATCCTGCCATTCTTCCAGCCCACCCTAGTAGGGCTGGCTACATCTCAGATGTAACCTGACCCCACCATATGGGGGCGCTGTTGAAGTGCTCGGAACTGCCAGTGCCAACACAATAATAACGAACCGAGCCGAGCCTGCCGTTTGGACCAATCATAGCAGCAACTAGCCACTACTAGCTTGGAAAAAACGGCGGCCATTGTTCAGTGATTGGCTTATGGATTATGGATTAATCAAATCTCGGAATCTCGTTTTGACACAGTGGAGTACGATGTCTATTCAGTGCAAATTGTGCTAATCAATAAAAGCTCTTTAATGAAGGAATATTCTGTCAATGTGGACATTTAACAGAAAAGCCACAGATGGAGACGTACATTTCACCTTCTGTTCCCCAGATGGACTCCGTTCAACTATGACCACCAATATGGCATAGGAGAATTCCTACTAGATAAGCCACACTGTGTCTCTAGCGCCAGTAGGCCAAAACTTCATAAATTGCAGTCATTTCCATATAATTCATTATAAAAATCAATTGGCATTCTCGTGTAGATCATGTAGCCCACTGACGTTAATTCTCCCTTATCTGTGGATATACCCTTGAATTAATTCCATCCATCATGGGGCACCATTTCTGACAGCTTTGGGGTACGTACAAAATGCAGGAGAATCACAGGCAATCGTGGATTGTGTGGTATCTACAATATTTTACTGCGTTTGTGGTGGGGGCCTGGGGGGGGTGGATAAAATACGGTAATGAAATAAAAGGCTGGTGAGTGGATGTAGTTTGCTGCCTGAGCTGAGTGGGTGGCCGACAGATAGAACAGATAGATCTGACTGAAATCCCAGCGGACTTGGCTTATTTTCTCTCCATTTTTCCCTCCGTATTAAAGGTCGTTTTTTTTACATGGAGTCGAGTGTGGTGAATTCTCCAATGGGTATAAAAAAGGGGGGAAACAAAGGAAAAAAAGCAAAGAAGGCTGCCTTTATTATTCTGGCCTTTTCACTGAGAAAGTAGGAGAGGTGAGGGGTGGGAACGCTCCATTATATGAAATAACGAATCTTAAGCTGAGGTTGGAGTGTGGGTTATTTTCTATGATGTATCGCAGTGACTGTTTGTAGGTCAGGTGCCGGACAGAATTCCATGTGAAGACCAAAGCGATCTGAGGCTGTACAAATGGAACCAAATGAACCCTTTTCACAGAGTTCCATTTGCTTTCACGTGAAGGGAGTCCTTGCAAATGCACCTTTTGAGAACGTTCTCATATGCAGTATACTTGTATTTATTTATTTTTTCCCTCTGATCTCCAGGAGTTGGACGAGGCGCTCAAGATCTGCAACTACATCTTCACACTCATCTTTGTCCTGGAGTCGGTCTTCAAGCTGGTGGCGTTCGGCTTCCGCCGCTTCTTCAAAGACAGGTCAGAGAACCATGTTTCGTCGTCAAAAAGTGCATTTTGGGCAGGCCTCGATGCTGTCGCAATGACTGATTTTACACTTGCTGAAAACACCTATGGGGGGCTCATATTTGTTTTTTAAATGGATCCCTCCAGATCCCTAAGATCCCCTAATTCTTTCCCCCTAACTCATACATCCCTGCTGTCTGGGAAGAAATGTCCAAACTCCAAACTGAAAACGTATCCCAACTTACAAAGCGTACAGTATGTTTTGTAAGTTGGGATGGATACCAAGCTGCTCAGGGCTGGCACTAGGTTAGGAATTAGTTCAAGGGCGGATGTAACATTTCCCAATTGGGGGGGCAGGAGAAAATGGTATGGGCGCAGCTTCATCGATGAAGCCGCCCCCATACCATTTTCAGTTACAGGACTTTTATTAGTCAAGTAAAGCATCAATAATAACATCAGTTGTTGAAGTTGCAACAGGCACGCAGCATGCATACTGTAAAGCTAAAGGTCTGACTCAGAGAGTTTTCTGTTTTCAATGATGAAATGCTGTTGGTTTAGCGGTGCCACAATTCTAATAGTAGTAGTAGCAGTAGTAGTGTTTCAAATCCTATCCTAACCACCTGGATGAATGCTCTACAAAAGAAACGCAGTCCCTTGAGGTTCTATTCCACTGTGTAAAGATCTCTCCCCTCCTTCCCCCAAAGTCTCCACCACAGACCCAGCAGGAAGCCATAGGTCCAGAGTAAACATTCACTTCATTTGCTTCTTTTTTCTTCCCTCCTGCCCGCTTCGTGTGCACACAGTATAAAGTCCTCAGTGCTTGACGTATCAATTTGTAACTCAGAGAGGTATATACAAATGTAAAAAAAAAAAAGGAAAAAAAGAAAGAAATAAAAGAGCATCCAATTCGGTTGCATTTGTATAAACTCCCAGAAGTAAAACAAACCCCCGCTGCCATGTGGAAAAAGTGAGGCGGTCTGGAGTTTTTTGGGTGAGTGTATAAAGTGAACTTTTGGGGTAAGAAGGAAGGTGCTCTGGCGGATAGCTCTGCAGCGCGTTTCGCCACGCCGTGAATACCAATGGCCTCGTTAAACAGCCATAAAACACTCCCGGCTCGGATGAGATCACAGCTTAAAAATCCCTGGCTTCCCACTGAAAAATCACACAAGAAAACACCGCGCCAGCGGAGCGCATGCAGGCGGCTTGGGGCTCGCAACACTCATCACTTTATACTGTAGCAATAGCATACCTGCACGGCCGCATTTATGCGCCCGCCCGCCACCGCCGCCGCGGTGCGCGTAACGACATGCGCAGACACTCGCGTCGCGGCCGGTTTCAAACCCACGGGCTGACCGCTGCATGACCGTCGGCCCCCGCCATGTCTGCGCTCTTTGCCAGACTGAAGCCTGCGTGTCCTTTTTGGCCCAAGTCCAGAGTCTCACATAACCATCGCACACACACACACACATGCATAGAGAGAGAGGCATATAATTTGTGCACATGCGCGCACACACACACACTTCCTGGCTATAAGTATGCTCCAGCCAGGACCCCTGCTGAGGTGGATCTGAAAATCTCAGTGAGTTTTCTAAGAAGATGTATCTGTTGCTGTGTTGATTCTTGTGATCATGAGTGGTTAGACATAGACGCAAGAGAGCAATTATTGAGTGGCATCAGAATATATAAGTGAGAGAGAGGGAGGGAGACTGGGCTTGTTTTATTACAATATAGAGCAAAGATCAGAACTCACATCTAGTAGCGCATGTGCACACGCACTGTGTAGTGTATACACACACTGGCCATACTGTATATGGAGTGTACAGGGTTGGAAGAGATCAGATCAACATATGGAGTTTCAGAACAGGAAAGACGGGTGGGGAAGCACCAACATACTGCATGGGATGTCAGAAAACAGCTCAGCGCCATATACAGTATGGAGATCTAAGGGTTTGAGGTTTGAGGTCAATTGTAGAGTTGCTGGCCGGCTCCATACATACATACATACATACATACATACATACATACATACATACATACATACATACATACATACATACATACATACATACATACATACATACATACATACATACATACATACATACATACATACATACATACATACATACAGACCTATCGTAGGTGATGATCCAGTCTTTTATATGAATAGTTAGAATAGTTTATTTAATCCATGGTTAGATGTGGTTGCGATTGTCATACTTTACATAGTCATTTAACATTGTAAGCCTGAGTGAGCCTGAGTCAGCTCACACTGGCATCTCAAGAGTGTGACTCTTAGGACAAAATAGACCATTTTCTGGCACATAGTCACATAGATGTGTGACTGGGACATTTACTTTTTCTTCTTCTTCTTTTTTGTCTTAATCAGCAGTAAATTAGGTAATCCAGTTCAATTCTACCTAATCCTCTTATGTTAAATAGTTGTTAGACAGTGTTATTATTAATAGTCATAAATTGTTATAAACCCTATTAGATTAAATTATTAGCACATAGGACGTGTTATCTTTTTCCGCATAGCATTGGCGTTATGTCCCGTCATTAACCTTCATTCTAAGCGAGAGCCGTGTGTGTGTGTGTGTGTGTGTGTGTGTGTGTGTGTGTGTGTGTGTGTGTGTGTGTGTGTGTGTGTGTGTGTGTGTGTGTGTGTGTGTGTGTGTGTGTGTGTGTGTGTGTGTGTGTGTGTGTGCGCGTGTGTGTGTGCAGGTGGAACCAGCTGGACCTGGCCATCGTGCTGCTGTCCATCATGGGCATTACGCTGGAGGAGATCGAGGTCAACGCGTCTCTGCCCATCAACCCCACCATCATACGCATCATGAGAGTACTGAGGATAGCTAGAGGTACGCACACACACACACACACACACACACACACTGGAGCTTCTTCCCGACGCTGTGCTTTTGTGCTCACACTCATATCAATTATGACATATAGGTCTGTGATATTGATCACTAAGAGGATCAAGCACAGCCCCCCCCCAAAAAAACAAATTCATAACAGTGAATAACGGTGGCCACTTTAAACATAATTTCATATAATTTTCTTTTAATTTTCATTTACTTTAATTCGACTCCCATTGCACTATTTAAGTGAATGCACTTATACTGCAGTGACTTAGTTTCCACCAGTGTGTACATTGCCATACAGCCACATGCACGCCACTCGCACCACAGGTCTCTCTCACTTCACGCTCCCACGGTTTTAAGATGCCTGTAAAACAACAGCGCTGTCGTCCCCGAGCGGGACGGGGCTTCCTCTCTCTCTCTCTCTCTTGTCATTTTCGCATGGCAGGTCTCGGCGGGGTGGAAGGTGCGAGCCAAGCAGATGGTCACATTTGGCGAATGCACACCATGGGGAGGGGGAGAGAGAGAGAGAGAGAGAGAGAGAGAGAGAGAGAGAGAGAGAGAGAGAGAGAGAGAGAGAGAGAGAGGGAGAGAGAGATTGAATTGCGGGGGGTAAAGGAAGGGGGATGAGGATGTGTTGTGTTAAGTGGTATTGACACCGCAGGGTCCATAATAGAGAGATGAAGTTTAATGTGGTGAGGACAAGACAGCTGAAATAGACATACAGTACCATGCAGCACAGCACAGTGAAGTGCAGTACAGTACAGTACAATACAGTGCTGTGCTGTGCTGTGCCGTGCCATGGGCAGCGTTGCAGATTGCACGTGGTGCGTTGCAGATTGCACATTTGCCATTTTGAGAGCGTGCTTGACACAAATTGTTTACTAAAACTAAAATCTCCCGCACCCGGGAGCATCCCCGCTTCTGCTTCATTCAGTGCAACAGGGCTGGATTTAGCCAGCTCTACTAGAGTGGGCTTGCTGCAATAACTTATGTACTTGCTGCAATGACTTATATGGGTTGCCTAATGTATTACAATGTTTTTTAGCACTTCATTGTATATTGTAAAGTGTATTGTAAATCCTGATTAAATTGTAAACTTTATACCATTGTAAGTCGCTATGGATCAAGAGTGTCTGGTAAATGCCTAAATTGTAAAGAATGGCAGGGAGGCAACTCCATGGCAGGATGCATGTTTAGGTGGGCTCTGCCCAGTGCCCACCCCTCTGAGCCGGCCTTCGGATCTCTGCGGAGGGAGACATGACTCCTGTTGCTGAAAACGAGTGATACATCATAGCGATTGTATAAGCATAGGGAATGAATGGCTGTGGCAGGCCGTGCCTTTTTGATGCTTGTCATATGGAAGCCCCTTAAGAGCCGCAGGTTGGCCACCCCTGCGCTACTGTGCCTGCCTTGTAGTAGAGGCTAAAACCATGTTGTCTCGCATATGAGACTGGAACAAGCCAAATCTCAAGAACGGTCTACCCACTCACCAGTACACGGCACACATGTATTTCCATGGTGGAAGCATTCGCTGAGACCCTGACCACACATAAAATATGCACTTTGCGCCCTCAGGGATTAGCACCCTCTAGAAAATCCTCTAGAGAAAATCTTCATAGAGAAAGTAGAGTACTTTTGGTAATTGTACTTCTACTTATCAAATACTTCTTTGTTCTTTCCACCACTGCATATAATAAATGCAGAAAAGGTCGTAGTTTGAGTTTAGATGACTTTGAGAAACTGCGACCTTTACATGCATCACATGCCCCCCCGCCCCACGTCACGCAATGTGCCAAAAGCACACCGTGTGCAGGAACCTGGGGGGCATGAAGTTTAATAGTTGGGAGCAAAAACCAGAGGAGAGCAGGTGTGATGGATGAAGTCTGACCTGGAAATAGATTGTAAAGAGAGAACCAGAACAAAGTGGGAAGGAGAATAATTGATGTCAGAGCACGAAAAAGGAACGAAATAAAAGGAGACGAGACGTGACGCAAGATGGATGAAAGAATCCCTGCCGAGAGAGAGAGATGGAGAGAGAGAGAGAGAGAGAGAGAGAGAGAGAGAGAGAGAGAGAGAGAGAGAGAGAGAGAGAGAGAGAGAGAGAGAGAGAGGGGGGAGAGAGAGAGAGAGAGAGAGAGAGAGAGAGGGGGGAGAGAGAGAGAGAGAGAGAGAGAGAGAGAGATGGAGAGAGAGAGAGAGAGAGAGAGAGAGAGAGAGAGAGAGAGAGAGAGAGAGATTTTAAATTAATTCAGGGTAGCCTCTTGAGATGTAAGTGTAACATGTAAGTCCTATAGACACAAAGGCAAGATAAAACACATGTACTGTTCAAACAAACGCTACATAACAAGTACAATCGATGGCATCACCCTCCCCCTAAAGACTTGAAGCAGCCTATCTTGTAAGTGCAAACACACACATTAAAAGCTCTGCCGGAAGGGTATTTTCAACACGAGGAAATGAAGACGTCCTCGTGGCTATTGCATAATTGAATTGAAAGCAATCCTTATTTCCCACTGTGCCATTTTATTTTGACAATACCTCAATCAATACTGGACTTAAATGGTAAATGGTGCCTTTATATAGCGAGGTGCACCACATTCGCCCACACATTCATACACTGATTTTGGTGGGTTGCTCGTTCTTGCAGCAGTAACGCAGGCATGCCATGAATGACAGTGAACGCACCCTCACCATCATGTAATATCGCTTAAATTACATAGAGGATCCATCAACTTTAAATCGCTGGCAATTAAAAGCCCAGGGTTGGATTTAATAATAATTACCCCGTCAATACACTAGTCTGTTGCACTGTGTATAATGTACAGTATCAGCTGCCTCCTGTCACTCAACCGGAGTCAATTAAAGACACGCCTACACTCTTAATGGGATCCTGGATCCCCAGTCAGCATGCAGCGTGGCTCTGTGTGACCTCAATCAGCTCTGTCTGAAACAATATCTAGTCTATGACTATAAATGTCATCGCTGTTGGACGGGAAACCTCAACAAAAAATACTTTTTTTCCCCATTTAATAACGATATAATAATGAAATAATGAATAATCATCTTGTTAAAGGGACACTTCACCCTTTTTACAAAAATAAATGTTATAATGACATTTTGACACATTTATTTATTTGTTTGTTTACTTACTTACTTATAGTACATTTGTGTAAACCATTTACATATTTTTTTTTTTACAACTTCTTATTACTTGCAGAGCCATATAGTTGAGAGAGAAATACGCTCAAAGAGTGTGCCGCAAATAACAGCAATTTTAGGTCTCGTGTGCAACTGTTCAGGGTCGGACTGGTCATAGAAAGTACCCGGAGCTCCTGGTATGCTTGACCGTACACTAAAAAATAATAAAATAATTGACAGGCCTATATTGTATCTGTATCAGTGAGTGACAAATCAACCCTCTTCTATCTTGGATCCTTTTGTCAGCATCATTATTATGAGAGGTGTTTTCTACTGGTGTCGGTTGGCTTATGTCATCGTGCAAAAGGGGTATTATGGTTTGTTTGGTTCTGTGTGCCCTGACGGAGCGGGAGGTAGAGTTTCTGCTATCTGCACGCTGGTTGTGGTGTACAATCAGGGCCAAATTTGTCAGAAAATGGTCCGGCCTGGCCCAAATTTCCGCCAAAAATTACCAGACCGATTTTTTGTTCCATTCCAGCCTGTACTGTTTTAAAGTATTGTAGTAATGACTGAAGTCTGAATGACTGAATGTTTATGTAGTACTATTACTACAGTACAAAACAATCTAAAGTAAAGGGTTGGCTGAGTCCAGTGCATTGTGCCAACTTCCGTTCCAGGCCACTCTTCTCAATGCTGGTATTTGACTATACAGTACTGTTTGCATCTCAATCAATCAAAGCTAAGTGGTTAAAATAAGTAATCAATCAAAGATAAGTGGTTAGAATAAGTAATCAATCAAAGATAAGTGGTTAAAATAAGTTCCTGGTTGCTGCTTTAATATAATTATAGGCAAACTCTCCTGCACACAGGATCAATTTCTCTAGGAGAAAGAAGGAACGCTCAACTCAAGGAGAGTCTTGACAAATAATAATAATAATACTACAACGTAATAATTATAATAGTCTCTTATAATTTCACTGGGTGCAGATTCTGGAACATATAGAATGAAGTAACTACACCCTCGAATAATTTCTCACAATCCTTTCTTTAATAGGCTTTGCCCAGCAGCAGCAGCAGTCTACCTAGAGAGAAGCTAGTACCTTTAATAATATGATGACAGGCCTTTTCATTTTGTGTGTGTGTGTGTGTGTGTGTGTGTGTGTGTGTGTGTGTGTGTGTGTGTGTGTGTGTGTGTGTGTGTGCGTGTGCGTGTGCGTGTGCGCGTGCGTGCGTGCGTGCGTGCGTGTTCCCACAGTTCTGAAGCTGCTGAAGATGGCAGTGGGGATGCGTGCTCTGCTGGACACAGTGATGCAGGCTCTGCCTCAGGTAAACAGAAGCAGCCTGTCCTCAACATCACCACCACACATCTCTCTGCACAGCCTTCATCATTATTATTATTTTCCCCTGGCCCCACCACCGCCTACAGTACTGTATCCTATTCAGACCTGTTGGGAGGACCACATTCTACAAAATGACAGCTGTCTGAAAACCCTGTGTTTCCAGTGATTTCAAATCAAAGGACCCCAACATATTGTACAGTATGTAATTGACCATGACCCCCTCTGAAATTATTAGGGGTGTAACGACACATTTTCACAGCATTTTGATACGCATCCTGATCCTGGTACGGACATGGATATGGACAATATTTTGTCTGGCGATCTGATCTGATCCAATCCAATCCGATGATTTGAAATCTATATAGTACTTTTTAAAGTACATTGACATTGCCTTAAACTAAGTAATTAAACTACTCTTTTTCTTTTTTCTTTTAAAAGTGCTAAATTTGATGAACAAAAAAGTAGTATTAAATGCCATTAAATTCCATACAGATTATTTCTATTGCAAAACAATATGATACATAGTAAATGTTACTGTTTTCAATCGATTTTTGATGCATTTACTATATCGTAACACCCCATATAAATTATACTGCCCCCTCCCAGAAGCAAAGGTCGGCAAAGATGTTCAAGTTTCCATGATTTTTGAACACAAAAACCAGCTGGTAGATCTGCTGTTTATGTCGACAGCTAAAGTTTACAGTACCTGTGATGGAGGGTGACACAGAGGCGTTCTAGGTCTTGATGGGATATACTGTATATATATATACTGTATATACTGTACAGTATATGTGTCTCTGGAACCCTTTCATCATAATTATGTCCCTTCGGAGCTACAGGGTCCCATCCCACAGGATCCCATAATAATTGTCCTTTTCTCTTTCATCTTGAGCGTCCCTCCAATGCCCCCCCCCCCCCTCCCTCCACATTTCAAAAACTTTATGAAGAAGCAGTTGTCACGTGGAAACCACACATGTCCCGAGCTGTTCCCTTTCATTACTATAAAAACACAAAACATCTGAAATAGTGAAACATAGCAGATCCGCACGGCGTCCTACGATGCGACAAATGCGCAAATGACTCCAGTGAGCCTGCAGATCACTCTATTTTCACTAGTTATGCATGATGGACAATCATCTTGCATGATGGAGTAGGGTCTTCATTATAAATACTTTGTACACAGGTTGAAATAGGTGGAGTGGAGATTGTTTTTTTTTTTGCTGCCTTACAGTAATGAAACGCGGGTTGTTTAAAGATCGATCCCACTCTACAGTGTTGATGGAGGGTGATAATGAGGCTTCACAACATTCAGTTAATGTGACAACAGAAGGTATTAACTTTGCTTGCGACGAATATGTTTCGCTATGCGCCGATGATCCCAAGAAGGGCTGATAATTCCCTTCCAACGCTTAGTAAGAAGTACTCGTAATTTATACAGTACATACGGGGTATGAGATATGGAAATGTCTATAGTCATTTGACGATTAGAGCTGCTTACGGAGAAAAACATGTTTAAGGCTATTACCTGTTGCCTGTTTAACTACCACTCTGATCTCCTTTCGCATCATTGAATTGTATACCTCCTCATAATCCTGTCTCTATCCCGTCTTTGCTGTGTTGTTCCTGGTTATTGCATCTGTCATCTTTCTGTCCTCTGACATTTGTTTTTTGAGGGGTGGGGGCGGGGTGCCACCTCCCCCCTGGAGCAAAGCTTTGATTTCCTTTTGTTTTAATCTGTGTCGCGCCACACACTGTTTATCATTTCCTCACCGGGACTGGGTTTAGCTAGCTGTCACTATGTGGAGTTGTGCAGTAGGTACGGTACATAATTTAATGTTACTTCCAAAAGGCTGCTTTACACAGCAGCACAACCCCACTGTCAGTAAACGTCACTCCTGTTTATTTATTGTTTGTTTTCTGAGAGTGACGCCTGTCAAAGGAGGTGATGTGTGACTCATGCATTAATCTGCGTCTGTCTCTTTGTTTGTCGTCTCTCTCTCTCTCTCTGTAGGTGGGGAATCTGGGCCTTCTGTTCATGCTGCTGTTTTTCATCTTCGCAGCGCTGGGCGTGGAGCTGTTTGGTGACTTGAGTAAGACACAGGGAAAAAACGTGTGCATGCACACACACACACACACACACACACACGCACACACACACACACGCGCACACACACACACGCACGCACGCGAGCAAGTTCACACGTCGTTCTTCTTTCTGATGTTTTAATGTAATGTGGCGCCTAATTGCTTTACTGATTTCTTTGTGGGAATGACTTATCGGACCCTTCAAATGTAGCCTTTAGCTTTCAGATGAATGTCATTGCAATGATCATCATCATCATCATCATCATCATCTCATATTGCTCTGTTATGCTCTTACATTTCAAGGCCACCCACTCTCTCTCTCTCTCTCTCTCTCTCTCTCTCTCTCTCTCTCTCTCTCTCTCTCTCTCTCTCTCAATACATATCTGCATGTAAGTGGGTTGGAAACCTGTTTTCTGGGTCGTGGTGGGCCCTATTTGTATGGGTCACGAGTAAATCTCTCCTCTCATGGTCTCTCTCCCCCTCCTGTCAGTCTGTGATGAGCTCCATCCATGCGAGGGTTTGGGCCGCTATGCTACGTTCAAGAACTTTGGCATGGCATTCCTGCTGCTGTTCCGAGTTTCCACTGGAGACAACTGGAATGGCATCATGAAGGTGAGGTGTCTCCGTTCTGAACCTCTAGGATTGCGATGCATTGTACACTTGTGCATTGGCTCTGTGTTACAGTAGCTATTTGTTGTAAGGTTGTGTAGTGGTATAGGTAGAAACAAGAAAGTTATGTATTTTATTTTACATTCCAAAAAATGTTTTTAATGCTTTTAATATCATATTGCATGTGCCCCTCAAGCTTATTTCTAATGGTTTGAGCCTCTAATACCACTCTGATATAACCAGCCTTGCCATTTTCTTACTTTGAAAACAGTTTAGCTACAGTACCACAATGTCCTGAGGTGGTGGGGATGCTGATATGCAAATTATTTAATATTTGAGTCATTATAATACTGATGATGCTAGATAAAAAAAAAAAACAGGCTTGTTTCCATTCCACGACAAAACCAACAATGTTGGACATTGTAAAGAAAGTGGAAATGCAAATTTGAAACTGAAGACTGAAAAAGAGGAGGAATTATACAAAGTAAGGTGCACTGAGGACACCATTATGAGGCCGAAATCAAACAAGCTGTTCCTGAGAGCAATTTACATTAAAGCTCCTATATATTATGAAACTCTGATTGTTCAAAATTGTTTATTTGTGGCAATAGAAAACACATGGAAGCACCAAAAGCACACACAAAAAGTATAAAGTTGACCCTTGTGGATCCATTTGGTTTCAGTTTACACTCTCAAGAGTTAAAATATTCATCATGTGAATTAGCCCAAGTATACACAACTAGAGAATGTAGAAGATTAATGGTCTTTGATGTATGTTTGACTGTTTTGTTTCCCAAATCCAGCCTGGAAATGTGGACAAAAGAAAAATAAATCTTTAGTTTGTGGGGTCTGTGGGGCTAAAATGGTGATCCGTGGCTCAAAAGCTGAATAAATAGTGGGCCCTGGGGTCAAAAAGGTTGAAAACCACCGACTTAGAAGACCATTACTTTCAGAAGGGTGATGAAATGTAACACTGGGGCCCTGCAGGTGCCAGAGCCATGTACTGTAAGTTGTCAGTCGGGTTTGACTGACCCATCCATGTTCTTTCTGTCCCAGGACACCCTTAGGGACTGTGAGCAGGACAAGTCGGCCACATGCTACAACACGGTGGTGTCTCCCATCTACTTTGTGTCGTTTGTGCTGACCGCCCAGTTCGTACTGGTCAACGTGGTCATCGCTGTGCTCATGAAGCACCTGGAGGAGAGCAACAAGGTAGAGTTGGTTGAAAACAAAAACGTTTTGCTGACCATACCACTTTTTCCACTGCCAAAAGCTAAATGAAAACTGCCGGGGTGGTGCTCCCACAACACCCAGCTCTCCCAGGAGAGCACCCAGGGGAGCAGCCCGATTTGTGGCAAAACGCCCTGTGTGTGGGTCCCCTGGAGGGTCCCCGGGACATCCAGAATCCAAGAAGCCTGGTTATGGCGAGCCTTCCCGGGTTTTGACCCTAAATGGTCAGGAAATGATATACTGAGTGTGTCAGCTTTCCGTGCTTGGACATACAGGCCCAGGGACATATTGTACGTACGTAGAGTACATGCATACATACAGTACATACAGACACACACTGCTAAGCACAGCTCAAATACAAATGGCCCTATTTTCGTCAATATGTTGTAAAACCTCACCACACCTCGGCTATTTGAATGATTCAAAAATGTTTCTGTTTTATGTTTCTGGTATAAAAAATGCTTTTACACAAAATGCCTATGACTAAATCTTTCTGTCAAAACAATCTCTCCATCCAGGAGGCCAAGGAGGAGGCAGAGCTGGAGGCAGAGATGGAGCTGCAGACAGAGACCATGAGTGGACCCAGGTAACATATAGTTTTGTCGAACATATCGAACATATCGAACATATCGGCCGAACATATCGGCCATATATATGACATCAGCCGTAGAAATATCGGGCCACCCTAGTAATTTTGTCGAATTCTTAATGACTATTTTTTTATTCTTATTTTCTCTGTATTCTTTCTGACAGCCAGTAATAAGTAAACAGGCGTGCAAAAAATATTTAGTCTCTGACACGTCTAGGGGCCGCAATCGTTCTTAAAAGCTTTGTCATTGGTTGATTTGCCTACAGTCTACTTCCTGATTGCTTAGTCATTGCAAACAGGTTTCTTTTGACCAATGACAATGCTACTAGGAAAATCTTATCAATGCTACTAGGAAAATCTTAATCTACTTATAGCAAACAAAACATTGCAGTCCTGTTTTCCACCAGTGATTATGGGTTGTTAATGTTCCATCATGACTACCCAGGTCTCCCCAGCTGATGAACCCCATGGCGGGGGCTCTGGGCCTGGAGCGGACCGGCTCCTCTGGGGGCGGCTCCTCCTCCGGGGTGTGGAGGTGGACAGGAGGAGGAGGAGGAGGAGGAGGAGGAGGAGGGGACGATGAAAACCAGGAGCTGGAGAGAGGAGCAGGGAGTGCGGCCATGGACGACTCGCCCCGCGCAGACATCACCAGGGACTCTGTGCACATCAGCACAGACCCCTCAGACACTCCCTGCCTGGAGACCCCACTGGAGGTGAGGAGAAGGCTGGGTATCAGAAAATGTTTTTATACATTATATTTAGTTAACAGGTTGAATGTGGCCTCTTGCAGCCGTCATTTTGGTCTAGACTGCTAAAGATATAACATGCGTTATATCTCAGAGAGAGAGAGAGAGAGAGAGAGAGACAGACAGACAGACAGACTAGCCTCGACACCCAGGCTTTCATTTTCGTCCGCCTTGCGCGAAAACGGAAAGCCTGGACTAACGCGCGTTGGAAAGTGGCCTTGAGGGGCGTGTCAACCTTCCGGGGTGGGCGTCGCTCTAAATGATGTGACGTAGAACAGCAGTGGATGGGCGCGGGAGGGGCCGGAGATGACGACACGTTAGTGAGATCAAATCAGAGCGCAGCACTTCCGCCGTGTGGATCCCACGACACCCCCGCCCCCCAAGGCCAAAATCATTGAGGGCTAGACCAGGCTACAGACAGACAGACAGACAGACAGACAGACAGACAGACAGACAGACAGACAGGCAGGCAGGCAGGCAGACAGACAGACAGACAGACAGACAGACAGACATATACAGAAAGAGAGACAGACAGACAGACAGACAGACAGACATATACAGGAAGAGAGACAGACAGACATATACAGGAGACAGACGGACATAGAAACAGAGAGAGAGACAGAGAGACCGAGAGACAGAAACGGAGACAGAGAGAGACAGAGAGAGACAGAGAGCGCTAGCTCCCAGTAGAGGACATGCCAGTCATGGATAGGTCACAGTGCCCTGGGAAAGCCTGCTCCTCAGGGCCCTGTTGTTCACTCAGCAGGCTATTTCCAGACAGCAGGGATATATACTGTATGTAGGAAATAGAGGCCTTGGCCAGCACTGTGGTCCTTCTCAGAGATGTTATCCCTCCCTCCCTGGTGGTGTAACTACTAGTATGTTTACTTAGGTACTGCATTTACTTAAGTACAATTTTATTCCTGACCTTTACTTTCAATAAAGTAGTTCTACATTGAAGTATTGATACTTCTACTGAAGTAAAATATTGAAGTACTTAACCCACAACTGGTGCTCTCCTCTGCTCCTCTGAGCTCCAGCGGGAGTTCAGGGCAGTGTTGCCAGAATTTGCAAGATCAACAGGCAGCCGCGTTGTCTACTACTTCCCCCCTCTCAAAGTGACCACTTTTACCCCTTGAGCTCTGTAGGCTATACTGTACATTATAGACTTAAAATAGCGGATCTACAATCTCATACAATGTTTTGTGTTGGTCTCTTATTGAGTTGATTTAATACCCTGTAATAAAAAGGTGGACACCATTAATCTCATGGGAATCACTGGCACAAAGACATTTGCAGATGTGGGTTCTGGTCTGCAGCAAATAAACTCATCAATTAAGAACCTTGCAAGCTCAAATAAGCTACACCAACTACACCTTTGAAACAGAAAACCACAGAAAACCACAAACAACTTTATATAGAAGAAACAAGCCCAAATTATTTAGCAGACTGGTTCAGGAGTGATGTGTTATTCTACTGCCCTCCAATGGACTGGAGCGGTAATGCATGTTAACTTTGGGGTGGATGAAGCTCCAAAAACAGAGGCCATGGATACAGCATATGTTATGACAGCAGTGGCCTTTTTGTAAGGAGGGGCAGGGAGGTTTTATTTGTACCTTTATTTGTAGAAAATAATTAAATACATCAGTGGCTTCCAACCCTTTCCAAGTCACAGAACACCTATGATGAAATTTCACCTCTAATATTTTTTCCACATTTTGTTGTTTGTATAGGGTATCATTAGGAGACACAGCAGGCAAACGTATCAAAATAACATTCTCTAATCGTGTGGATTTCTTGTAAATTGTATGCATGAATGGGTGAATGCAAGGCACTATGTAAAGCGCCTTGGATAAAAGGCGCTATATGAATGCATCTCATTTTCTATATCAGGGGTTTTCAACAGGTGGTCTGGGGACCACCAGTGGCCCTGAGAGGATTCCAGGTGATCCCCAGCTAAATGTTGGACAGTGCCTCATGTCCTCATAACCAAATGGACCCTTATAGATCTGTAACTAACCTATTTTAACATCTGAAATACCTTATTTTCAAGACTTGTACTTTGACCAATATTTTTGCGACACAGTTTTGGGACGGAGAGACTAAGCTCAACATCACATGGTGGTCCGTCACCGTGGCTAAAATGCAGAATAAATAGTGGGCCCTGGTATGAAAAAGGTTGAAAACCACTCTTCTATTCTATATCTATTCTTCACCATCTGCACTACTGACTTGCAATGCTGTCTGTCTGTCTGTCTGTCTCCTCAGCGGAGGGACATGTTTGACTCGGTGTCCCTGGTGATCTCCCAGGGCTCCATGGAGGGGGAGATGAGCCTGATGGACAACCTGTCTGGATCAATCTGCCACTACTACGCACTGCCGCCCAAGCCCAGCGAGCACAGCACAGACAAGAAGGTCAATCACAGTCATACACACACGCACTTCAACCAGATGCTCCACCCTCCATGACCCCCATACACACACACACACTCACACCACCGTCACCACCTCCCTAGCCTCGACACCCAGGCTTTCATTTTCATTCGCGTTGCGCGAAAACGGAAAGCCTGGACTAACTTGTTACACACAGTGGCCTTGAGGGGGGAGTCAACCTTCCGGGGTGGGCGTCGCTCTAAATTATGTGACGTAGAACAGCAGGACAGGATGACGACACGTTTGTGAGATCAAATCAGATCAGCTCGATCTGCCGTGTGGATCCCATGGCACCCCGCCCCCCCAAGGCCAAAATCATTGCGGGTTAGGCCTAGGGTGACCAGATCCAAACTGTTCATTTGAGGGACAGAAGTGTTGCATGTGTGGGACAAGTGGAGTGTGGAAACGGGACAAAATGTAGTTAGCAAATGATTAACATCTTGATGTCAATATTCCAAAAATATTTCAGGATTCCATTACACATATAGCAAAAACAGCTGATCTAAAATAAAAAAATAGCTGATCTACAATCTCAAAACGCGTCGCGGTGCGACGCGTTTTGAGATTGTAGATCAGCTATTTTTGATATGTCAGTATGCGATGTGGCCTCTCTAGACTGAGTGTGGAAATATAGTGGTACCATGCAGGGGTTATTTAAAAAAAAAAAAAACATAGCAAGAAATGGTACAACAGAAATCCAACTATTAGTTAGGTCACTACAAATTATTAGGGCATTTTGAACACTGATGCCTGTCAGTCACAATGTGGGACAGAGTCTCAATTTGTGGGACGCTTGAAAAGTCTTGGAAATGAGGGACTGTCCCACGCAAAGAGGGACATCTGGTCACCCTAGTTAGGCCAGGCTACCACCTCCCTGTCATCAACACCCCCATCCACCTCTTTCCACCCTAACACTATTTTTATAGGTCGCAGGAAAATAATAATAATAAAAATCATATAGAACACTGAAGTTTGACATCAATATTGGTAGAGGGCACTAAGTCCACTGGTTCATGGATTTTTTTTATTTGCATTGTAAACCACAGAGGGGGATTTTCGATAAGAACTAAACAAATCATCTCGGCTGTATGACTGATCTGTAAACGACAGTCAGTCTCCATAGAGAAAGTACTTACAGTATGTGAACCATTGAAAGAGTGATAGACTTTTGATCCACGTTCCTTAAAGAACAACAAAGGTTCATGTTTTGAGTTGTTAAAGAAAGTAAAGTAGAAAGTAAAAGATGTGTGTTATTTTTTACTACTCCTTCCTTTTTTTACAGATTTTTTACGGATTTTTTTACGGATTTCAGCTTTTACAGATTTCAGCTGTTTTTGACAGGGGCTTGGGGCATTTCTACATTTTCTAGCACAGGGCTGAATATGCATTTGTCTAAAAAAGTATTATAGTGAATTATTTATTGCCTACTAGCGTCCTAATAAACGCCAGGGAATATATCTGTCCAAAAAAGTACACAGGATCTACTGAATGTGAAGGTAGAGGTACCTACCGTAGTATGTGAAGTATGTTGATAAGAGTTTCATGGACTTTGCGTCAATAGGCTCAATATGGCAGTTTGTCACATTCACTATGTCCTGTGATCTTTTGTGGCCGAATTGGTCTATAGTAAATGAAATAAAAATAAATAAGCAGCAAATGTAAGACAACTAACACCCATCAACCTAAAACATGACACTTGGTTGAAAAAAATATCAAAGTTGTCCTCTGGGCCTAGTATGTTCCCCCAGATGGCCGTCTCTTCCCCCCAGATTGAAAATACCCAGTCAAGTCATATACAGAGCATGCTGGTATAGGGCGAAGGCAGTGGCCCTATGCTGGTGGCGTAATAACTCTTTTACATTCTGCTGCACGTCGTGTAGTTTTTCCTCCACTAATCCAAGCCGTTGCTCCCGTCCCAACCATGAGCTCACTCCTCGGCACACATCTTCACTCACTTATATTGGGTCATGCTTGACAGCTTTTTGGTCTAGTTCAGCAACCTCAATGACATGGTTTACAGTTGGCTTCTGCATGCTCCAGACTGTTTTATGAGTGCCGTGTGTGTGTGTGTGTGTGTGTGTGTGTGTGTGTGTGTGTGTGTGTGTGTGTGTGTGTGTGTGTGTGTGTGTGTGTGTGTGTGTGTGTGCGCGCGTGGGTGCGCGCGTGTGTGTGTGCGTGCGCCTGCCTGCGCGCGCGTGCGTGTATGCATGCATGCGTGCATGTGCTTGCTTTCCACAACACACAATTTTGAGAAACAAAACCACCAACCGTATAAGCAACATCAGAAAAAGCATTCCCAATCTCCTCTCAAAGCAATTTATCATGCACACGCACGCACACATGCGTGCACACACACACATGCACGCGCGTATGCATGCACACGCATATGTCTCAATCAATACGCTACGGATCAGTGAAACCCTGAAATATGCAACAGGGTGCCTCATGTGCTCATTTGGAAGGAAGTCGCGACTCGGGCCAATTACATTAACATTGCAAAAAAAAAGATCCCTTTTAAATAGGCCTGAGACGACGTTATTACCGCAGCTGCAATAGCCGGCCTCGTCTCGCTCTGCGTCTCATTCTGAGAAGTTAGCAGAAATCTCTTCCAGCGACCACTCTCCACCCTGCCAATTTAGGCCCCCTGCCCCTGCCGACATGGCAGCCCCTGCCGCTTTGCCTGTCAGAAAGCATTTCCCCTATTAATTCCCCTGCTTGGTCGAGGGCCAGCCAAACAGCAGCTCCAGTTTACAGAAGCCAGAAGTGCTGGAGGCCTCCTTAAAAACGCTCCGCGGCCCAAGCCAAAACGCCATGATGTTCTTAGAGTTCTGGAGCAAAAGAGGTTGCTCCCATGCAAATTAGTTAACCAGTGGTTGGTCGTTTCAGCTTTAGCTGATTCAGCGCTGCAAATAGAGACTGATAGATTCTATTGAATGGATTTAATCTGTGCGTGTGCGTGTGTGTGTGTGTGTGCGCGCGCGTGCGTAGAAGGTGCTTCCACATGTTCATATGAGAGCAGTGTGCTTGTCTTTCATCTGTTTGTGCAACATTTTGGTTGTCAAACATGTATTTAGAAAACATTTGACTAAACTGGATGCGTGTTGCTGTGCAATTAATCATATACCTGTGGTTCTAAAGTTTGCCTGTATACACTACAGACCGGGTCCGGCAGTAACTTTATCGCCAAGTCGCAAGGTCATTGGTGGCATAGCTCTATTTCACATTTATTGACAAGCAGGAACCATTTCTCATGGAAGAGAAACATGCTCAGCAATCCATTAATCAAGATGAAGTTTGTAAAAATGAGGAAGACACTTTGCATAGCTCATAGCCATACTTAAAAAAAATATGAAACAATGTTAATTCATGATATTTAATATTCTTTTGTGTGGCTGCAAGCTGTGCCACCACTCTTTTCATGTTCAAACTTTGCACATGTATGTAGTGTAGTGTAGTGTACCCTTCCAGACTGTTTAGTGTGTAAATGTCAGGTCTGTTCACAACATAGAGGATAGCAACCACCTAGCTAATACTTACTGCTTTCTACTTTCTTGAGAAATGATTCTTGAAACGAAATTGTTGTTAAAAAACGTTTTCATTTCAATATATATTCATTATTACCATGTTGCCATAGTTAAATTGGTAAGAAACCATTTTCTATAAGCTTTGCCTTATAGCACTGCTATACCCCGAATTAAGCTTATCAGAATGGAGTGACTAGCAGGGGTAAGGCCCGATGAAGAGAAACAATTGAGTTACCCACAGTGAGCTGCTTGCACCGCCATGACGCCCAATGACACGCCCTGTTATGTGTGCTATAATGACAACAAACCATGGTCCAATTCTCCCAGGAGAAAATAATGTAGACATAAAAAGAACACATCAAAATTGGTCCCTTTTATACTGTATGTTGACATGTGTCGTGTTTAATATTTGTTCACTGTCAACTGGGTGTGTGTGCGTGCTTTTCCACACACACCTGTGTGTGTTCTTTCTGCTAACCAGGGCTTGTCTCTTCCTTGCCTATAGATCCCTCTAGCGGAGGTGGAAGTTCTCTCTCTGGCCTCAGAGAAATCCTGGCAAGCTCTGGCTGTCGACGACCCACCGGCTCCAGACGATTTTAACCCTCTCTTTCTAACCAGACTGGAATGCAATGTACTGACTGACTCTTCTCTTCTTTCTTTCTCCACCTCCGTCTGTCCTTCCCTTCTCCTTCTCCTTCTCCTCCTCCTCCTCTCCTCGGCAGTTTGATCTCATGGTGTTTCCTGTTCCCAGGGTGACTTTCAAATCCACTTACCGCTCCTCTGTGGGAACACTCAGGTTTAAAAGGGACACTTCAACCCCTTTGGCAACCAGATATTATTTTAATGATGTTTGGGAGAATTTAAAGAAACATTCACTTTCGTGGGGTGGGGGTATGTTGGTAATTTGTGTTTTTACTAATTATTTTAGTATTTCAAAGTGTCCATGATGTCATGGAGACGGGGCTAACTAACTTCAGGAGCACTGCTCCTCCTTGTGGATAGGAAGGAAGTTTTTTGTCAGCGTCATGACACTTTCATGGGAGCAACAATCTCACAAAGGAAGTTACATGAATAAGCACAGCGACTGGAGTAGCCTGGACAGATCTTAAACAAACATTATTCATGAAACATTGAGACCTTTGTTATATAATTATTTAAGTTACTGTTTTCCTATTCACTTGCTCTTTGATTTGCACAGTACATGATTTTATTTGAGTGGGGGTGGGCAGCCAGGCAGGAACCCCTCCTATAGCAGGGCCTAGTCGATAGCATCACCCGGACACAGGCTGTTTATGACCATTAGGATTCAGGTGGTGTGAGTTTATAACTGGTAAGAGAGCAAGGTGAGTCCATCCATTAATTCCACTCCCATTAACTCTCCCATGATGTCTTGATCATTGAAAAAGAGGACCACGCCAGTGTACCTCAAAGAGTCCTTGTGTTCTCCGTGATCAAAGTCACTCGGGACAAGTCGAGCGGAGCGATGATTAACATAAATTTGGGCTCATTAGTGTTCGGCAGCACCTAGCCCACGGTTCCTCCACTCTGTGATCCATCACACACACAGACAAACCCCCACAAGAAGTAATTTAACACTTCTTACTGTGCCAGTGTGAGGGGGCATTGATCAGCGGGATGATTATCCATGTATTATCAGTCCAAACCAAAGCTCCATGCCTGGCATTATACCAATCAAGTAGCTAGCGGGGCCACCCAGAGTGCAGTTGTACACATAATAATAATCAACTTTAATTACAGTAAGTGGATTTCGCCGACGGGCGACGTCACACGGAACGAGTGCATTTGACAGAGGAGCCCATGTGGAGTTGAAAGCCCTTGAAGAGTCTCTCTCCCTCTCTCTCTGTCTCTCTCTCCTTTCCCCTTTTCCTCATTCCACCTTTCCAGCCTGGTGTATGTTAACATCCAGTCCAGTAGAGTAGAGTACCTGCTACGTCCTGCAGTTCTCTCTATTTCTCTAACTCTCTCTTTCTGGCCTTCACTTTTCCTTAACTTTTGAGCCTTAATCGCTACAGTCTACACCAGTGGTTTTCAAGTCAACGCCCATGCATTATTTATTCTGCATTTGAGCCACGTACCACCTTTTGATTACATTTTAGGCTCTCAGGATCGAAACGTACCACTACCGTAATTATTCTAGGTACGATTTTGTCCACAATTCCACGCTGCAGCTACAGGAGATACCAGTAGAAAAGCGGGCAACTTTGTTGAGAACCACTGGTCTATGCTATACCTGACACTCATACTACACAACTACCTTTCCTTTTTAACATGCTTTATGTGTCCCGTCCTTTCCTATGTTGTATATTATACACCTGTACTTTCTGCCTTAGTTTGTCTTCTAGCGTGATCAGTGCTTGTGGTAGTTATCACTCCGATCTTTTCATTACCGTGTCCATTTTTTTGGCAGGTGGTTGTGAAGTGGAGGTTATAGGTGGGGCGCAACGAAATCCTGAGTGTCAATTTTGCGTATTTTCAAATGATTTCACGTCCTTCCGAGTCCTTTCCTTCGTAGAAGTTCAACTTTGATCCTCAGGATTTTTATTTTGCCACCCACCATGTCTTATCGTTGTAGTTCCCGGGATGCCGACCCACCCTCTTCCGCTGGCACACGTCACCAGAACAGATCTATACTACCATAGCGGTTAATATTATCGCTATGGGTGGGCAGAGTCCACAGTCAAACGTTTCGCCCTGGTTCATATTATTATACCCAATGCTGATTTAACTCTTCAACTCTTCGGATCTGCTTTTTCTTTGATGTGTGCCAGCTCTGTGCCAGTTAATGTCTCAATGTCCCCCTATGGCTGTCCCCTCGTCCGTCCCCTGATGGTGGAGACCCTGTCTGTCGCTTGCTGATGACTAGATGCCTCTGTTTGTAGTGTCTAAGGCAGACAAGTGTGTGTGTGTGTGTGTGTGTGGGTGTGTGTGTGTGTGTGTGTGTGTGTGTGTGTGTGTGTGTGTGTGTGTGTGTGTGAGAGAGAGAAGCTACCTGACATTTCCCAGGGACTGACTGACTGTCCTCCTTCCCCAGACAGAGCAGCTAGACCCGGGGGAGCCGCTGGAGGACCACCTGCTGAGCGTCAGGAAGTCGACGGTGGGCCGCACACACTCCCTGCCCAACGACAGCTACATGTTCCTGGCCCTCCCTCAGCCGGCGGGGGAGCAGCAAGCGCAGGGGGGGGCCCAGCACACAGAGCACACGGGGGGCCCGCGGAGGACCCATTCAGGTACTGTGGTACTGCCTGGAAACAGTGTCAAGCTCATAGCGCGCTGCGCGCCACCGAGTGCCACGGTATGAGCTTGTAGGTCTGCTGTTTTTTAACCCATTGTGGACTATCCCGATTCTAAAAATGTCTTTGAAATACTGACCTAAGTGAATTGAAAAACTTCAAATAATTATATAACACCATCATTTATTTTGACATTTTTGGATACTGTACATACTGTACAGAACCCGCCTGTAATGGGTTAAAAAATGTGACAACGTGGCATCTTCAAATCTTCAAATATTCTCAGTGAACGTTTTATAAATTTATAAATCTTTTGCTCCTGGTAGGTCCCTGGATTGACATGTTTTCAAAAGGGGGTTGGCGGGCCACATACCCATGATTTTGGGGGTACTTGACATGAAATATTGCATATTGCTGACAGAAACATGAGGTTTTTCCTGAAAAATATCAAGATTTAGAAGACATTCTGGTCTGATCTAGTGTCAGGTTGAAAGCAAAAACAGCAAGATTTCCCAAGGGCTACAAACTGAATGACAATAAATATATCTATCTCCATTGTGGTCTGTGTGTGTGTGTGTGTGTGTGTGTGTGTGTGTGTGTGTGTGTGTGTGTGTGTGTGTGTGTGTGTGTGTGTGTGTGTGTGTGTGTGTGTGTGTGTGTGTGTGTGTGTGTGTGTGTGTGTATACAGGCTCCAGGAGCTCTCTGCGCTCCCAGCCAGAGGCGTGGTGTTCCCAGCAGCAGCAGCAGCAGCAGCTCTCTGGTCCCTGCACGGAGCTCTTCAGACCCATCAGCCCTCAGGGCCACACCCACCCAGAGAGCATACCCCGCCTCCCACCGCCCAGACGCTCACACACCTTCAACCGCACACTGCGCAGACAGGTACGGCACCACCACCGGGACGGAGATGCAATGCAAGTGAATAACTCTTGAATCTAGATCAGTGGTTTACAACCACTATTACAACCATTATTTATTCACAATTTGAGCTACAGACCACCATTTGATGACATTTTAGCCCCACAGACCCCAAAACTAAAGATTTATTTTGTTTCATTTTTACGCTCTCAAAGAGTTACATCTTGGTTAACCAACATCATTTAGCCTGGGGACTACCTGGTGGTCCCCGGACCACCTGTTGAAAACCCCTGACCTAGATCAATAATTCCAATTGTAATCAAAACCACTCTTTTTTTATCGTCCTATCGTGGTCCTGTCACTAGCCATGTTGGACGAAATCATTATACCTGTTGTTGCCGATCCCCTCGCAGTTGTTTTGTCTACTTCTAGTTACTTCAAAGCGCTAGAACTAGTAGTAGCGCCAGAAGTACTAGTACGTCTAGTAGTAGTACGTCTAGTAGTAGTACTACTACTACTTGTAGCACTAGAAGTACTAGTAGCACTATGGCACAGCGCCACTACTAAGATGGCGCCATGCCACATTGAAATAGGCTTGAAGCAACAAACCACCATGCAGGCGCACTGATTTACACCCAGGCATTCAATGTGGTAATTATGAGTCCATGACTCATCTGCTTAGCATTTTTTAATAATTTGACAGGCCTAATTAAAATATATAAATCCAATCATGGGAAACAAAGGCAGTTTGCCCACAGCGAAGCCTCTGGGCTCCCGAGCGCGGTCAGCTGAGTCCGTGTCTGTGGAGAGCATCACTTGGCCAACCATGCACTGGCAAGTAATGGTGGACGGAGTGAGAGTAGTGCAGAAAAAAGTGGAGCAAATCAAGCAATCTCAAATCCCTGACATAACCTCCCATATAGTGATACTAATATCAATGTGTGGATATTAGTCCTGTCCCTCTCAGTGCTATTATTTTTTCACTGCAATGTCCCGCCCCATAATTACATACTGAGCCATGGTAGAAGGCCAACTCACATCTCAGATAACAACAACTCCCAGGCTGTGTGTAGCGCCTCTAAATGCCATGCGTGGGGGTTTACGGTCAGTCAGCCAACCCTAGCTGTTTATGAGGAGTGAGGATTTGTACCAACCTGAGACAAAATGACCAGTGGTATAGCAAATGGTATGTACGTTAAAGTCATGCTGTGTTCTCCCATTGGCAAAGGAAAGCGAGATGAAGCATTCTAAAGCTGGTTTGAAGCACCGTTTAGTAACTACCATTTGCTGCCAGCAGGAGGTGCCATTGTGTCAAACTTCAATGCTTGTGTAGCTTACTGAACATTAAAGATATTGTGATTTCACTTTTCTTATTTTTCGGTTAATCATCCCTACTATAGGGTGTGGTGACCATATATAAGGAGTTCCTCCTTGTCCCCAGTGAACCCCAGGGGACAAACAACCCTAGCTTCAGTTTGGGCTTTGGAAACGAGAAACGCCTTTCATCGAATCAGGATGACAGGGGCCTTCCTCCAATTGGGATCAAGTGGGGGTGGGCCTCGGTGTATGTGCTCAGTGCTGTTGGCCTTCTCCCCAATGTAGAGTGTGTGCATGTGCACATCTTGTTACCAACGGAATGACCGAATGGTTTTCCAAATCATGGTCCTTTAAGTGAATGAGGTTCCAAACTTACAGGCTGCAGTGATATCGTCACGTCGGCGTTGATGTCCGTTTCTCTTTGAGTTAAAAGGCCTGTCCTCTGTCTTCTCCCCCGTTTGTCACGTTAACAACAAAAAGCTGTCCTAATCTTTTCTCTCTCCCAGTTGTGTCTATAATTGTTCTCGTGATGTTGACTTATGCCTCTTCTCCTCCTTCTGCCTTCCCTTCTCCCTGTGTGCCCTGACCATCACCTGTCCTCATATCTCACCATACCTCCGCGTTGAATTAATCTCGGGGTTGCCCACTTTTGTCGCCGGTTTCCAGCTCAGTTGGGTGCAGCAGCCACCAGAGCCTGAACTTGTGCTCAAACACAGATACTCCTGTTTCTGAGGCAGTGAAATGGGCAGACTTTAGCCATCTTAATACTACGTACTACCAGGGCCTTTTCGGAAACACCAGGACCTCACATTGGGCCACTCTGGGTAGTCAGAAACACACACACCCACAGAGACGCGCGTGCTACCCTCTCCTAACCCTCTCCTCCTCCCCCCTCATGTTCATTTAAATGTCTGTTTAGTGCCATATAATCATCTGTCACTCGCCACATCGCACCTGCAACTCTCTCACAGCTGACTGTGGCCGTGACTACAGGAGTCTGTGGGTTCAGAGTAGAACAGCCGCCTTAAAGGGTTTAGAACCACCGGAGCAGGAGACAGAGCGTGAACCCTGGGGTGGTGTCAGTGTTACTCCAGCTGTGGGCCGTCATTCCTCGTTTACAAACAACAGGAGCTACCTATCAGGATGCTGCATCACTTGAACACAGTGGACGGTGTCGGCTGTCGGGTGGCGACCTTGTCGCACGTTCTAAAACGCTCCTTTGTAGGGAAATAATAGTGAAGATAAGCAAATGCACAAGAGACAAGTCGGCTTGTGAGCTTGTATACAGCATATTTTGGCTATTTTCACTGTTTTTCTCTTGAACACTCTTGTGTGACGTCATATGGCATTTGTTTACGTCGGGGGGGGGGGGGGGGGGGGGGGGGGGGGGGGGGTTGAAGTGTGGTGCTGCAAGGATTCTGTCCGAAAGCAACGATATAAAACAACTCAGGGTATTATAGCAGAACGTCAAGTTCTGTCCATAGTGTACTAGTTGGCCATTTTATACAAACATGGTCACAGAGAACTTGTTATTTTTGTTTACTTTAGTCAGCATAAGTGTTATGACATGGAGAGTAAAGATACTCAAAATATACTTTTTGTGACATTTATAAACTCATTTTTAATACATGTTGACTGACTGTATAGAAACTGTCCTCTGTGCAACATTTTGCTGGCTATACTGTCTTTGTCCACTCGGTGTCAGTATATCATCACATCAGCCACAATCTCACAGAGAACCCATGATTCTGGCTGTCAAGTTTAATTTCTTTTCTTTCTACCTCTATAAATGACCTATTAATTGGGATCATAATTTATAGATTATGTAATCAATTGAGTGATCGTGTGTGAAAGCGTGATCATTAGACCAAGCCCATGTTGAGTTCATTAGGGACATTTTAGAAGGTTATATGCCAACCATTTTGCTTACTAATCCTTCCTCTACGGTGCTGTAGCTGCATGGTGTGTGCCACCTTCTGCCCACTGCCCTGTCACCTTCTTATAGGTGTCTTACATAGATCAGTATCCAAAAGACATGTCCAATCAAAGAAGGACGCAGTATTTGGCTGTCATGAGTATAATTCTAACCCATACTGTACAGAATCCAAAAATGGATTCCCGGCCTGAATGATTTAATTTGACAATTTAATTGATTTATTAATTTGTTTGTTCGTTTATTTATACATTGGGCATTTGAATAAAAAAAATCAACAATGAAATAGTCAAAATATGCACAAGGCATATGACACTCGTATGACAGATACCAGAAGCAAAAATGTTCATAGTATACAATTTCCACAAATACCAGAAGTAGCTGACCTCTATGCTTAATTGTAGGTCTGGTATTCTTAGAAAGTGTATACTATGAACGTTTTTCAACACGGTAAGAATTTTGACATTTATGCAAAAGCAATTGCAAATTTGCAATTTGGCCATAGTGCAGTGATTGTGACAGGCCTTGTGTTACCACAGCACCGTCCAGCACAGACCCCAGAGATATGAGTCTGAATGGGCAGATGGAGAGCAGAGGTCATTGGAGAGGCTCAGAGCACAGTCTGCCAGCCTAGCTCTACCCAGAGTTACTAGGGGTGGGACGATTCACTTACCTCACGATACGATACAATATCGATATTTACGGTTCTGAATCGATTTATATTGAGATTCTTAATTATGCTGTGAATAGTTTCGTTATATTGCGTTTTTTTTTTTTTTTGCCACAAATGACCGTTCTTTTATTGTACTAGAACATGAGGCCCTAACGGGTCCATTTGGTTCCATTTGTACACCCTCAGAAAAAGGCCCTAAAACACCTATTAACAAACTCAACACAACTTGAGGATTTCATCAAGTGGTGTTTCACCATGGTAATGATTTCTTTCAGACCTCTGTTTTAGGAAACAGAATGAGGGGAACTTTATCATGTCCACACAACAGAATGCTAAAAATGGGTAGAATTCCCCCTTTTAAACAATAACAAAAAGTGCAATCATACACAGCCTGATAACATCAGCCAGTCTTTCTGACATGAACAAATTAATGAATAGGCCTACATAAATATATATATAAAAAAAATTGAACCTGGCAATTTGGCATTGATGTCATGGCATTAAGAATTATGATATATTGGCATAGCGATTTTTTTGTCCACCCCTAAGAGTTACGCAAACTATTCACATCATGGGACAGTCCAATGGCAGCTATTCAATGTAGACTACTACTGAGAATGGAGACACCAAATAGGGACAAGATTCAAGAACTTCATTCCCATGTCAACAACAATTTGTCTCGGTTCTTGCTCAACAGATACAGACATCATACATACAAGAAGACAACAAGATTACAATACAGTGCAGAAACCAGCAGCATAGGAAATTGCATTTGGTTGATTTAAGTGCTATATACATTGGATATTGCTACAGTGCATGCATCATAACAACTGTAACCTAACAAATCAAAGAGCAAACGTCTAATAGCTACAGGGTAATTGCTGTCTCTGCAGTGAGATGTTGAGTCTTGGACTGTGGACGTAGCCATTAATGCATTGGACTCAGGCAACGGCCTAGCTTTAATGTTCTTCAATACATTTAGATTCTTATCAGGGCATTGAGGGCTTCTGAGCCCTCAATGACACAACTCATCTACTAGATGGCTCTGGCTGCTTCTACAGCAGTGTCCCTCCTCCGTACCTACTGTAGTTGGAATGTCCAATTCAATTAAAATGTATTCATTGAATGCATTCATTTTATAATCACTTTAAGGTTATGGATCAGTCCAGTAGTTCTCAAACGGTGTGCAGAGAGACCCTGAGACAAGTCCAGGTGTGCCTTGGGATGTTTTGTGACAACTAGATTATTATATATTACAACCAAATAATAGAACTTGTACAACTTATTATTTTGTATTTACCACCTTGTGTGCAGATCATTTCCCCAATGCAGCGGAGGCACATTTTATAAACCGTAGGAACTAAATTAAGCACTTTCAACCAGTTTTGGGAGCAAACTCAATTTTGAGACAAAGTCAAACTGCATAGCTTGCTCATTTATATTATTTTAGATTTTAGTCTCAAAGGTCTGTCTCTGATGCTGATGCATGTATAATGTATTAATTAGTTACTGTTTCTGGCAACTCTGTTGTTACTTTACATAATACACTTGGTGCTATAGGACTCAGGATTCCGTTTGGAATGCTGTTTCTGTGGATTTATTTTCAACCGAATTCTGTAAATCTCAGCTAATTCTGTAAACAGACCATAGATCTAGACACTCTACTACTGACAATAGAGCTATATAGCCAGAGGTGTCACAAAACAACAATCTTATAATAACACTGTATGACCAAATTCCAATAGGTTTAGAATGGATTATATAAAAAAAAACCCTTTTTCTCCCACAAATCTTAAAAATAGCAACCATGTAAATCATCTATTTTATCTATAGATGCAGCTGTGCCTTGGGATTTTTCCTTGCCCATTGGTGTGTCTCACCAATGAAAACCACTGGTCTAGTCCATTCCCCAGCATGTGATGGTCAGTGTTTGTGCCCATATACAGTAGCTTTGTATTGTCATTATGTACGGTGCGGTCATAAAGTAAACCTTCACTTGGGGTGGACACTGTGGGGAACGTGTGCTGGTCAGCCTGCCAACTCTGACCCTCCAGTTCGGTCATTCCTCACCAGATCACCACTATCATACTATAGTCTCGCCTTGCCAGACTGTTGCCTCTCACCAATGTTCCCAAAATGTATAGTTTGGAGCAACGGAAGCTCGATCTATTCTCGTGTAAAAACGTCCCACTTCCGTTTCGTCTTTACAGTCATACAGATCATCTGAGCATCTATACTGTAGTTTGCTCTTGAGCAGAAATGGAATTATAAATTGACAAAATGTAAATATATTTGTGTAGTAAGGGCGTTTTATCAGGTGTTGTGTGACCAATCTGGGATACTAAATCGTTCTTCACCAATGTTTTTCTAATGGTCTCTAATAACAGGTACTAAAAGATTGAAATTCAACCCCCGTGGGAAACCTCATAAAAAACGAGGTCAAAATCAGGGTACTAGTCACAACCTATAGAAGGTTTTCATGATGCTGAAACCTTTCCAAACACACCCATTGGTCTGAAAACTGCCATCGCACTTGCCCAAATGCGCCGACTAAGCACTATGGTGATGCATCTTCGCTGTTTTTAGCCCAAGGAATGATTTCTGAGCAACACTAATTCTTGGAATGGATTCAGCACCATGCAAACCACCTAGTTAAACACATGATATGCTACATGAAGCATAATGTAAATGTTGCAATTTTTTTTGTTGAATTTCAATCTTTTAGTACATGTTATTAGACACCATTAGAAAGACTTGATTTAGTTCCAGAGTTTCATAACTCTCCCTTAGTATTACATTATACTTTTGCGAGCAGAAATTCCACAATCTCAAAAATGCTACATAATCTGAGTACTGTATAAGGAAGCTTCCTTATACTCAGATTATGTAGCATTTTTGAGATTGTGGAATAGTTGTGTCTGGCGACACGAGACTATAACCTCATACTAACTAGTCTCCCCCTCCTCTCATCTCCTCCATTCCCTCCCTGCGCCTTCCCGTCTCCATCTCCTCCACCCTCCCCTCTCCTCCTCCCCCTCCTCCCCGTCTACGACGCCACCGTCCTGCTCCCCCAAGACTGCGGTGTCCACTGACTCTCAGGAGGCCCTGGTGGTGTGTTCGGGAGGAGAGGAAAGCACCGAGGGGCTCCTGAACGTAGCGGCGGCCTCTCTGGGCCTGCCTCCGTCCTCTCCCTCCTCTTCCTCATCCTCCTCCCCTACCTCCCCCCCTGGTGCCGCCGCCCTCCACCGGCACCACCAACACCACCTCCATCACCACCCGGCTCTCCGCCTGGTCCCCGCCACACCGGGCGCCTCACCGAAGCCACCACCGCGCTCCGACGGCGCCGCACACCTCACGCAGCAGCAGCAACATCAACAGCAGCATCGCCACCCGCCCCACCAGGACCAACACGACTGCACCTCCCAATCCTCCTCCCCCTCCTCCTCCTCCCCCCCGCCCCTCCCGCCGGCCCGACCGCCCCGACAGGAGGAGCCGCCGTCGTCGCCGGCCGACCGGGAGGTGTCTCTCATCACCGGAGCGGCGAGCGCCGCCGTGGAAGAGAGGCTCTGCCAGGGCCGCGGCGGTGGTGGCGGCGGCCCCTTCCTGAGGCAGCTGAAGCGATTCCACAGCGCCGAGACGCAGGGACACCGGAGCAACGGCGGCGGCCTGCTCCTGCCGCGGCCCCCGCCACGCCCGTCCTCGTGGCTGGACGACCCGCGCCGCCACTCGGTGGAGGTGTGCCCCTCCTCCTCCTCCCTGTCCTCCTGCTCCATGGCGGAGCTGTCGGCCGCGGCCGGCACCGGCGGCCCGCGGCGGAGCAGCGCCGCCACCACCGTCTCCTCGGCGTCGTCGGGCTTCGTGTCCCGCGCCGACAGCCTGCAGACCCACAGCCAGACCACTAGCCCCCCGCCGCCGTCCGCCAGCAACGCTGCCGCCCCCCCGCTGTCCTCCTCGTGTTCGCCGCGCCGCAAGAAGAAAATGAGCCCGCCCTGTATCTCCGTGGACCCCCCCGACGGACTGGAAGGCCAGGGGGGCGGCGGGCTGCACCACCACCACCCGGCCCTCCACGTCGGGAGCATAGGCCTCATGATGGGGGGTTTGGGACGGGCGCCGTCGTCGTCCCCGTCCCAGGCCTCCTCCGCCGGCCTGAGGCGGCGGGCCCCCTCCTCCTCCAGCGACTCCAAGGACTCCTTCGACCTGGGAGGCGCGGGCGAGGGGAGCGCGGTAGCGACGTCGGGCGCGGACGGAGGAGGGTCCACGCCGAGCCCCAACACCAACAATGCCAAGCTATTGACTCTTCCCAGCTTCTCCTTCGAGAAGACCGGCTCTGAGCACTAGAACACTGAAACGCAGAGCAAAACAAACAGAAAACAAATCACACACACACACATTCGCGTGCGCGTGCGCGCGCACACACACACACACACACACACACACACACGCCACTGGATGAGCGATCCTCCTCGCACACCAAAACGCACACATGCTGTACTGTACCACACACACACACACACACATGCACGCACGCACTCAGACACGCTGATGCACTCTGTGTATCCATGGTGATGATAGTCCTAGTGATAATGCTGTAGAGAGTAAAAAAAAAGAATAAAAAAACATATGGTAAAACGACAACAAAACAAATAAACCATGTCCTTTGGTTTCATAAGGAGTGCAGTACTGTAGTAGTGTGAACCATCCCCTTTGTCTTTGTATCGTTACTGCCAAAAACAACACAAAGAATGAAAGAAAGAAAGAATGAAAGAAAGAAAGAAAATCACGAACACAGAGAACCTGAAGATGAAACGAGACAACTGACTGTTTCTTCTTCTTCCACCGTTTCTGCACAGCCGACCGGCTGCAGGTTGACCCTATATGTGGGATATTAGGGGTGGGAGGGGCCAGACCCCCCTTCCCACCAAACCCGCCATGCCCCGCCCCTATTAGGCCGCCATCAGAAGCGCTCTGCGTTGCACAGGGTCTGGACTGCGACGCCCGGTCGAAAAAAGGTCAACATGTGGTACAAAGCAATATGAACGTTTTAGAGACACTATTTTCTTAAATTATTGGGCCACAGTGTTTGTACAGGATGTAGAGACATCATTGTTTTTGTTATATTTTTTATTTTCCCGTCTTTTTTGTTTCGTGTGACCCCCCTGGTTTGTTTTTTGACTGTTTTTTTGTTTTGTTTGTTGTTTTCGTCTTTTTTTTTCACTGTAGGATATTTCTAGCTTTCTTGATTTACCAAGGAAAGTGAACATTTTTCAAAGTGCTGAGAACCATGTATTTGTAGGAATAATATATATAAATATATATATATATATAAAAAGAAAACAAGTCATTAAACTGAGCTTGGATTTTTAAGCACAAACAGTACAACGTGGTGTTTGATTGTTGCACAAAAAAGGTATCTATGTGCTATGAAAAACAAGTCACTTTGAGCTTGTAGATCTATAGGCCATATTTGGAAAAAAAAATCTGCCAGCATTATTGACAAATTTTAACAGTCCCGGCGTTTGTCACTGCTCTTATTTTGAATAGCCATGTTTCCAGACAGGAAGTCATCATCTTATAGGTTGCTTGGCGATACATGGTCACTTCCTGTTTGCATTTCGTTGTAGGGTATGGACGCTCTGGGCCATGAAATATACACGGTTTTGACCTAAAAATCCATCTAGGACAATGATTGAAATAAACAGATTGAATGGCTGTTCATAAGCAGGCTGACAATGATGACCTGATCCTCTCTTATGACAACAGCAGCTAGCAAGCTGATGCTAACGGTAAGTAGCATTATGATTAACACCAATGGTGTTGAGCGTAACATTGTTTGATATCGTAGATATTCCGTTTCAGGGACTCACTAAAAGCAAAGCTTTTGACTGTATTATATAAAAAAAAAATGTGTAACTTGAGAATGGGAGGCAAACCATTCAGACAATTCCTGAAATGAAACATTATTTCAAAGATTAATTTTGAGTTGACTATTATTTGGGGTTTCTAGGTTTAAGTACAGTATGTAGGACTGGACTTGTAGCATGCCAATTTCCAACGTTTGTGCTATTGCCATTGAGAATGCATTGGGGGTTTAAGTTAAATAATTCTACAAGAAACTACAAAACATTTCAAAGTAAAAAAAAAAAAAGTTCCTGCATCTTTGTCCACAGCAAGCTGAATTATGTGAGTGGAGTTAATTTGCCAAAAAGTAGTGCTGCTTTAATGCCACAGGGAAATCTCAGTTTATATGCTTTGCTTCGCTTCGCTTCACTTCACTTCATATAGAAGAGCAGTTAGGGCCTTGACACAGTATTGCCAGGACTGGGATTCAAACCCAAAACCTTAGACTTGCCAGGCTACTACACAGCTACTACTGTATACAGCTTCTACGATACAACTATACAGTATATACTGTAGCTATTAGTATACCACACACAGGACATAGAGCAACACAGTTATACAGTAACACATCACACACAAGACACAACAACACAGTAAAATACACACAAATGTCCCATGTATGGCCGTAACACCAGATCAGCACACACGCAGTCACAATTGGCTGCGACACGATTAGGGAGGGTGGATCTCCGGTTGAAGAAGAAAATCATGTCCTGAGTGACTGATTGTAGCTCTTTTTTATGAGTCGCAAGGGACGTACTGTAGAGAGACATGCTTTTAGGCACGTCCTCAAAGCTCCCTGCTCTCAGTTAAAAGATAAGACTGCAATTAAGCTGTCATTCTGAAACCCAGGATGAGTTTGTCTTTGAAAATGCAGAGAGCAGTTAATCAGTCACAATCCCACATTCCCACTTTATTACCATTATAACTCTTTTAAGCCTCTATAAAGTTATTAAACTATTAGTTGACCGGGGGTCAGAGGCATAATCTCTGTGTAGGCAGCAAGGCTGCAACTACATGAGGATTTCAGTAGGATTTCACAGGGGCTGTGGCCCCAAATTAATTTGCTGGGGAAGGAGAAAAAATCGCATCAAAAAAGGGGAGGTGGGTCGCACGACAGATTGCAGGAGAGTTGTAGTTTATTGCTTTCTGCTTACATTTCTTTGTACTTTGCAGTAGATGAACAACAGTTTCGGCCGTGTCGGCCTTCTTCAGGTGAAGGAGAAAAAATCGCCCTTGCATGGTAACTGACAAACAATGAGTAGGCCTAGTGGTGGGGGATTCGGGGAACTATACATTACAATGGCATGTTTCCAAGGTGTTAGACTTCATTAATCCAGCCTTTTGGTATCAAATGGCTCAAAACCTGTTTAACTGGTCCTGGAGACTGGGGGTGTTGATGGTCCCCAATCACTTTTAATTAATTATTAGTGTTAATGGCCCAATCACTATTTCCACTAACCAGCCTCTCCACTGTCTGGAGAGGCTGGGGGATAAAAGATTGCCCCAATACAAACAAATAAATACATACACAATACAATACATTGAATATACTTGCATATTCACGTTCCCCTTTCTTGCATTACTAATTAGAATGTTACAATAGCGCGCACACACAGAGCCCCCCCCCCCCCCCCCCCCCCACAGCCTACATGAGGATGGACGCAAGATGACGCCTTTGCCAGGGGTCATCTCTGCGGCTGCCTGTGTGCGTGCGTGCATGTGCGAGCGTGCATGTGCAGGCATGTGTGCGAGAGAGAAAAAGAGAGACAGAGCTGGCATGGATGAAAGCCAATGCCAATGGCTTTTTAGATAATGGGGTCTGCAAAGCGCTGCATGGTGCCAAGCAGTTGGCAATATGCAGCCGCTATTAATAGTAGTGGCACATAGTTTCACAGCAAACTCATGATGCGATTGCACATTAAGTACAAAGTACAAGTTGCAAGTCTTGTTGTGAGAGCATTGTTTGTCTCCTTCAACAAACTACGGGGGCATTCATGAATTATTCAGCCATGTGCTGCGTGCGTGGTGTGTGGTCTCGCTCTTGCTGGCAGGCAAGCGCTCTGGGCTCTTCCTCCACGGTACACATGGGAGGCGGTGTGAGGGAGCTACCCGCAGATGCTATCTCACCTGCTGCCTTCCTGTCGTCTTCTCCCCATGTCGCCCGTTCTCCTTCGCGTCGCCTCTCGTCGCCTATCCACACACAGGCTTGTCCCGGTGTAGAGTCGTCTTTTCTTGCACCACCCGCTGTGGACGGCAGATGGATAAGATAGCTCTTGGGACAGTGCTGCGCTCCGCTCCAAGGCCACTTCACAGCATGTGAAAAATAAGGGCTGAGAAGGATTATTCGCTCTGCCCTCAAAAACATTTTGTTGCCGAGGAACTGCGGTAGATGACTCAGGAAGATGTACAGTACAGTAGTTGGAAAAAGTGCTCCTCTGTTCTACCCAGTCTCATGAGGTTTATAGAATATGCACAGAATTGCAGTTCCGTCCATACATGCAATTCTGTAGGTGCCATTCCGTGCATAGTGTACTAATAGTGTACTGTGAAATTAGGTTGCTCGGTCAGATAGGGCAGGTGAGATTTGTGATTTCTTCTCTAAATTGGATGTACAAGTTCATGATTTGTTTTGCAAAATTCCACCTGCTGCTTGCGCTACAGCAGGCCAATGTGGGGTGGGGCTTATTCCTTAGTCTAGTAGGAAAGTGCGTGATTAATTTCACAAAAAAATTGCACACTGCGTTCATAATTTAATGCATTTGGTTCAAAAGAGAACAATCCTGTAAACAATGGAAGCCATTCTTAGCCAATCAGGATTGAAAATCTGTGTTGATCAAGGCAATCTTTTACTGATTCTGATTATTCTTGCCAAACATGCAATTGCAAAGACAAATATAGTACAGTACATGCACTATTTTATTTAGTGGACTTCAAAATCAAAATGAACTGCATTGAGCCACGGACATCCATTAGACACTCTTCTCGGCTGACCATTAAAAAAAAACTCTCTGACCTACCTGAACCTACTTAGAATACTCACTGTACTGTGTACACTAGCTGAGTTACAGGCCCATAATCACAAGCATATGCTTTCGTAACGATCAATAATTTATCTGGGGACTCCCATGGAGCCCGCTGCAGGAATGCTGCGGAGGATCCTTGAACATCAAAAGCCACAGATGAACATGCAACATCAATATTCATGTATCTGACAACACACATGCTCGTCACACCAGATAAGCCACGATAAGCCCCCCCGGCATGAGTGTTGGCGGGTGTCGGACCACGTTAGAAATAAAGCCAAAGTGAGTGGGAGCAGGAATCGTGAAAGAGTCGGGAGGGGTAGAACTTCGCTGTCGTTCTGTGAGAGAGAGTTGTTGGATGACATCTAAAGTAGCTGAGCTGGAGCTAACCTCGGCACCTTGGAGGATCCCTGGCCTCCCACAGAGAAGCTCTACTCCTATGACAGGGATAAATTACGCAGATCTTCAAAATGGTCGCCTTTACAGTGAGGATCAGCTGTGAGTCTTTGAATACAGCCTGAGCCTGAATATACAGCCTGAGCCTGAATATACAGCCTGTATTCGGAACTCACCACCACCCTGGCCCCCATCCACGCGCGGCGTGGCCATCGGGAGCACCGGGACTTTTCCCGGTGGCCCGCGCCAATTAGTGGCCCGGACGGGGTTCAATTTTTTTTTTTTTTTTTTTTTGATCCAGTGCAGGCCAGAGCGACAGGCCCAGGCCAGCCAAGGCCAGGCAAACTAGTGTTTCTCCTTCCAAAAATAAAAGGTGTCCTAGTACTACAGAGTTTAGTTGAGCAGTGTAAGTGACTGATTGTAACCTGATATCTTGCACCTGCATGATGCGCCGGACCGGAGAGAGCGAGTCAGTGAGAGGCAGCGCTACGCTGCTACGCAGCTCCCAGCTGGTCTGGGATCAGTGGGGACACCCCCCTGCCTGTCGCTTAGAGCATTGACAGAGATAGTTACGCAAACTCGGTTCACTTCATGGGGCCAGTCCAATGGAGGCTGTTCTATATAGACTTCTATTGAAAAGGGGGACAAGGTCGTCATTCAGGCTGCATGATCAGCACGCGAGCGCTCAGTTTCTGACCCCTCAATGTCAGTTCTATTAGATGGCTCTGCCTCTGCTGCAGAAGCATGCCTGTCGCGTGTCGAGTGAGGAGGAGGAGGAGGAGGAGGAGAGCGAGAGGCAATTGATCAGATTGACGACTAGAAAAAAAAAAAGTAAACAACGGATAATGGATAAGAAAAAGAGGAAAGGTGGGGCTGAACGAGAGAGGGACAAGAGGAGAAAGGCCCTTGAAGAAGAAGGAGCAAAATGCTATAAAATAACAGAAATGTTTGGCAGCCTCCCTCCTCTCCCCCAAAGCCAGCCGTCGTCTTCTGACAGTAAGTAGTAGTAGGCCTAGTAATCACAACACACTGCTGCGAAGTGAGAGCTGAGAGGATAACAGACTATATTAAAACCAATGGAAAATATTGTTTTTTCGGGGACATATGTGCTCATTTCAGATTTGATAAATGGGCTGCCTATAGTAGGCCTACGAAAATGTATTGCATCTTAATGCATGTTTTGTATGTTCTTGTGTGTGTGGTGGCCAGTGTTGCCAACTGCCAAAATCCAAAATGCACTAGTGGCACTTCAGAATGTATTAGAATGTGCTAGATGCTGGCCTGGAAGGTGTGTAGACTTGGGATAATTCACATGAGGAATATTTTTAATTCTTGAGTGTAAAAATGAAACCAAATGGACCCGCAAGGGTCCATTTGGTTTCATTTTGTATGCTTTTGGTGGTGTGCACCCAGGCAAGAGGTCCAATTTAACCAAAGAACTTCCACTTGTTTTTTTTTTGCTTCTAAGGGAAACCTCAACCTGACTCTGATATGCAGTACCTAGACATAGACCTGCCTTTAGGCAGGTATATATGTTGTAGTCAGATGCCACTGTGAGCAACTGATCAGTCTGTTATTTTTATTATTATCATCACTATTGCTATTTTCTTGTTATTATATTATTATTATTACTGTTATTGTTGCACACCATCTGCTTGTCTGTGTATTTTTGGTGGTGTGCACCCAGACAAGGAGGTCCAATTTAACCAAAGCACTTTCACTTTTGCTTGACTCTGCATGACTCTGATATGCAATACCTTTTTTAGTGCCTTTAGGCAGGTCTAGGCAGGTGTCCAGGGCTGCTTTGGTCTAATGTTGTCCAATGTAGAAGCTTATTTTGTGCCTCTTATAAAGGATAACTAATATTTATCTAGAATCGAAGGTCCATTTGAAAATAAACCAAAAGGCAAAGTCCAGATGGCCTGGCCAAGCCCACTCCGCCCCTGCCCCCATCGCTCCTTTCTCGATTATACACACAGGCACACGCACACACACACACACACACACACACACACACACACACACACACACACACACACGCATGCATGTACATGCACACATACATACACTCACATACAGCGGATAACGAATTAACCCTTTCAGGCCGGGAATCCATATTTGGATTCTGTACAGTATGTACAGTATCCCATAATTAACTTTATTTGATGCTGAAATATAAATATTTCAGGTTTTTCAAAAACCTTAGGTCAGGCCTAACGGAATCTGGACAGCATCCTCCACAGGGTTTCATCATGGGGCAATAGAGTGGTGGTGGAGTTACTCTGCTTGCAAACACAGAAAGTTGCCTATTATACTGCTAAAGTAGGATAGTATTTATTATTTATTTATTGGTTTGTTAAAATATAGCTCTATATTCAAGGACATATGGACCACTGGCCTATAGCAGACTGAGCACATATAGGCTCCAACATAACAATGGGTTCGAGTCCCAATCCCAATGGCATTTGCTGCGTCACTCTCCATTTCTCTCCCCGTGTGTCTATCATCGATGGGGCAACTTTGGCTCAGGAGGATTAAAATGTTCTCCATTGATCTTATCTGTAGGTCAGCGATTTTAATCCCAGCTGCTCGTGTCCTTGACACTGAGCCCCAAAATGTTCCCAATGTGTTGGCTGGTAGCTTGCATCACTTCCACCGCAGTTAGTGTACGGATGTGTGTGTAAAGTGCCTGGATAAAGGTTCTACCACTTTTTCGAGTCATGTGTTCAAATACTGGATTGTGATTGGCTTACAAGAGTGGTAAATAGGACAACGGCAAAAATATGATATGATGCAAATTAGATGCAAATTAGCACCTTGTGCCACGAGGCACAAGATCTCATTTAAACGCTGATGCTCATTTGAAACCCTTGCTGAAACAGTGGGTAAATTAGCCAACAACCCACTCCACTCCAATCCACTTCACTTCACTTCACTATCAAGGCATAAAAATGCTTCTGGGGCCATTCCTAAGCACATAGTCAAGTCTGTCACAAGAGAGTGACCTCGACCCTTTCTCTCTACCACAGAATAACAAAGCAGTCAGTTTGACAGAGGCGAGATGAAGAGTTCCAACTACAACTGAAACTGACAAAACATACAGCAGTGGTAAGAAACAGGTTGCCCATGGGCCAGATGTAAATAATCTACAATATCTGACTGACAGTCCAGGCAGGAATCTATGGACAGGAATCGCTTTGTGATGATGAAATGAGGTGCAGTATGATGAACAATTCAACTTCCAATCTTGTATTTCCCTGACAGCATTCCTCTTGAGACTTTTCGATGTAAGCTGACTACCTACAACTATGAAAAAGCTTTTCATGGTTGAGAGTATTCACCCTCTGTCTCCAGATATATTTTTTTCCTTTCAGGAAACTTTTTGACATTTTATTCCATGCACGCATTTCATGCACACACATCTTTGTTGTGACCAAAGGTTTGCAATAAAACCCCTTCATTTTGAACATTACCCATCATTGTGTGTGTGTGTGTGTGTGTGTGTGTGTGTGTGTGTGTGTGTGTGTGTGTGTGTGTGTGTGTGTGTGTGTGTGTGTGTGTGTGTGTGTGTGTGTGTGTGTGTGTCAGAGCCGTAGCAATTGATATAGTTGTAGTAATGACGGGGGAGAAAATTGTGGTCATGTGGTTCATGGACTAACGCGAGTCCATAGACTGCTATGCATTTAGTAACTTCCATAGAAGTCTATTACCTAGTGTACATGCACAAATCTATTTGGAATAAAGGCATACATTCTGTCATCAGAATAGAAATGGCCATGTAAACACCTCATTCGGAATAGAATATCCCATTGTGAATTACATTGTGAATTGGGGTCAGGAGAGCTAGTATATAGGCTACCGTTGCATCGCCATCCACAACATTCCTACAACCCATAAGTGGTAACCGGTCAGGTGGGCACAAAAACCAAGGGGGCACACCAGACAACTGGGCACATCTGGGCATAGGGCCAACTGGGCAGGCAATACATCAGGGCATACATCAAACTGGACATACAAGACAGCTGGACACATTGCCCATATGCCCATATAGCCTGTATGCCCTCTGGTCCATTTGCCCAGATAACCTGTGTGCCGAACTGCCTGTATGCCCAGTTGGCTTTTTGCCCACTTGGCTAGAAATGTGTGTGCCTACATCTCCAGTGTGCCCACTCGACCAGCATTCCCATAAGTCTTTGAGTTTGTGTGTGCAGAAGTTCCTGCAAAGATACTCTATATATAAAGATAGGCATACTCCCATTGGCGCCACTATATAGGCAACATGGACTACAAAGCCTACGGTCTCCTAAGTAGTCATTGTTTCTCTCAGAGCCCCCTATCTGTTGTATGTCACATTGCAGATTACAAAGAGACTCTTCCTGACTCCTAACAAATCCCGCAAGAGTTGGTTGGTGGGATAAAGAATAATTGATAACAAAGTAAAGTCTCTTCCGATTTGTTAGCTAATAGAATCAATTTTATTATGAATATATTATAAATATTATATGTCTTTTGATATCAGGTCAAGTATTTAGTTCAGTGTCCATGGAGTTAAGGAATGGATCATAAGTTGTGGTCACGTTCATTCTACCATTAGAAATGAATAGACTCCAACATTCTTCCGGTCTCCTATTTTTGTACCCGCCCCCTTCTCCTATTTTTCCGCCCCCTTCACCTAGAGTCGGGAAGCAAAGTGAATATGCCCCTCTTGCCATTGGCCTCAAGAGTTAAAATATTCATCATGTGTGTTAGCCCAAGTCTACACAACTAGAGAATGTAGAAGATTAATGGTCATTACATTATCTAGTTGTGTGCTTCCGTCTCTAGTGCTTCCCTTCCAGGCAAGCATCTAGCGCATACCTGGGCATTATGCGGCCCGGGGGGCAAATGCGGCCCTTTGGCTGACTCTGACCGGCCCGTGTAAGGGTACCAGTGGTCCAGGGACCACCAGTGGTCCTTGAGAGAGTTCCAGTTAAATATGGAAAGTTGGTTAACCACTACCAGATGTAACTCTTTGAGAACGTAAAAATTACCCGTAAGGGTCAATTTGGTTTCATTTTTGCGCTCTAAGGGCTCCATTTTCATTACCGCTAAACCTCTTATCCCTTAACTTCTTTGCCTGTTGTAACTTAAATTAGTTACAGTTGTTTATTTGTTCTTTCATTATTTGCAGGATTATTGAAAAGACATTATTTGCACTATTGCCATTAACAGTTATTTACATGATTGGTTCAGTATTGATTTAAAAGAAATATTGATTCATTTGCATAATATTGATTTCATATTTGATGTGATTTACTATTGCACTGATACAGTAGCAAGCGTCCCAAACTGCATTTCCCATAGTGCTTTGTTGCAAACCGGATATCCGCTAAAAAAGCCCGGTCTTCTATTGTCACTGTGTGGTTGTTACAAAAAAAAAGAGAGAGAGTGAAACCTGCCTACTGTTACGTGCCGTCAGAAAAAGTTCGTTTTACGAGTCAAAGTACCGTTTTTGCTGCCTTTTCATTGTCACCTTTTTTTCTTATATAAAGCGAAGCTTTAACAAACTATTTCCTACGTCCTGCCCGTCTTTGAACGTAGTTTATTCTATATCTTTGCCTTTTTAAACTATTTTAAAAAACATTTTTCAGTAGGCTACTTCAAATGGCCAGTCTACAAGCTCACAACGTGGTAATAGATTGACATGTTGAAATATTCCAAAAAGGTTTTCAAAATAGTAAAAACAAAATAAGGGATTTGGGATAAGGGGTTTAGCATGTAACAAAAATGGAGACCTAAGAGTTAAAATATTTATCATTTGAATTAGCCCTTAACAATCAGAGAAGTCTTAACAATCAGAGAATGTAAAAGAATGGTCATTTTTATCTATGTTTGCCTGTTTTGTTTGTGAAATCAGCCAGGTATTGTGGACAAAAGCAAAAGATATCTTTAGTTTTGGGTCTGGGGGGCTAATGTCATCAAATGGTGGTCCGTGGCTCAAATACTGAATAAATTGAGGGCCCTGGTGTCAAATGGTTGGTCTTACTCTTACTCATCTTGAAATTAAATTAATATTACGCAGTCTTTAGTTCAGCCTTTAGTCTTGGCCCTCCACAATATTTTATGTATCTCATTTGGCCCCTTGGGAAAAATAGGCTAATTGCCCACTCCAGATCTAACGCATTCTAGTGTGTTTTGGAAGTGCCACTAGTGCATTTTGGATTTGGGCAGTTGGCAACACTGATTGTTGGCAACACTGATTGTATTGCGCATGTCCACCATGTAAGCGCCTGGGCCTGGGGAGTTTCCTGTTCTATGTAAACAGTTGGTCGTTGATAAATCTCTTCGGAAGATTTTCAATTAAAGTATTCATTCCGAATAGATTGTGTGCATGTACAGTAGGTCTATGTAGAAAAGCCGCCATTGGACTGGTCCCATGAAGTAAACGGAGTTTACTCTGGTGTGTGTGTGTGACACAGGTGTGGGAGCATTGAGTGATTAGGGGAGAGTGAGGAGAGCAGAGCAGCACAAAGTGAAGAGAGGAACAGTTTGAGAAAAGAACGTACTGTAACAGTCACATGTTATCTACAGCAGGGGTTTTCAACCTTTTTGACTCCAGGGACCACCATTTGAGGACATTTTAGCCCCACAGACTCAAAACCCAAAGATTTCTTCTTTTTTTTTTATCTACAATTCCAGGCTGGATTTCGGAAACATAACAGGCAAACATAGATCTCTAGTTGTGTAGATTTGGGCTAGTTCAGATGATGAAGATTTTAGCTAAAAATGAAACCAAACGGACCCTTGCGGGTCCATTTGGTTTCATTTTTACGCTCTCAAGAGTTACATCTGGTTAACCAACTTAGCTGGGGACCACCTGGAATCCTCTCAAGGACCACTGGTGGTCCCCGGACCACCTGTTGAAAACCCCTGATCTACAGGCTTTACCACATCAGTGAAAAGCACTCATAACCGGTCGTGCTGCTGCCTCCAATATGCGCAAATTCAAAACAGGTGATACACAATGATAAGCAGCTTCCAAACTCCAACAAGAATATCTCCCGCACAGAACTTCTTGAGAGAAAGTAGCTCCTATACGTATTGTCTACAGAGGACGTTGCAGACAGAAAGAAAGAGGACAATTCAAGCCTTACCTACAGAGCTGCAATGTTGGTGAGTTTAACATTGTTTACTACAAGCTGGTTGGAAATGCGATGTGGATGATTGGGACGTCAATGGAGCATATATTGTGTCTGAAATGTGAGACAAAATCTCCTTACACTCTCTCTCTCTCTCTCTCTCTCTCTCTCTCTCTCTCTCTCTCTCTCTCTCTCTCTCTCTCTCTCTCTCTCTCTCTCTCTCTCTGTCTTTCTCTCTGTGTGTGTGTGTGTGTGTGTGTGTGTGTGTGTGTGTGTGTGTGTGTGTGTGTGTGCGTGCGTGTGTGTGTGTGTGTGTGTGTGAGAGAGAGTGAGAGAGTAGCACACTTTATATTTTTGGTATTTTAAGGATATTCTGATGTCAATACTTTTACTGTCACTTTTACCGTGCTAGTACTTCCACACATGCCATGATGTGTAGGGAGGATGACGAGGAACACACCATACAGGTGGCTGCTGGGAAAAGCTTCTTATATAGGGTCCCATTGGACTGTAATAATCATCAAACAAATGCTATAATTGAATAGAATAAATGCATTATCAATATTACATGAATGCTTGAAAAAATAATCATCAAACAGACACTATAATTGAATTGAATAAATGCATTATCAATATTGCATGAAGTGTATAGTTACGCATGTAGCAGGCTATTCCCACTTGCAGAGAGAAAAATATAGGCTACTAAAAATGTATAAAGATGCCAGTAATGACTACATACAGATACAGTACTTTAACTGTGTTCATGCTCTGATTTTGAAGTCCCAAGGTATGGTGAAGGTGGGTGGTGGGTGGGGGTGGAGGCTGGGGGTAGGCAATGTGGAATAATTGGATTGCTGTCACTTCAATGTCCTCTGTCATGTTCCTCATCAACACTAATGCAGTTTTTGCACACTAATGCTCAGCCACACAAGGACAGACTATGTACACACTGAGATCCAATTAGCTCACTTTGGGTTTCACTTCTATTAGGTTAAAGTAAATTGAGTGAGTATTACTATGCAGCCATTAAAAAAACAACAACAGCATAGTAGTGAGTCAATTATAGACTGTGGCTTATATTGAATGTGTTTTGCAATAACGACACCAACCAATAATGCTGACAGCAGAGCAGATGGCACAACAAAAATATATTTTCTATGTAGAATGTGAGAAAAGCATTTTGAAAACTCTTTTGACAGTGTGACAATTTTGCATCCGGCGCCTTAAGCCAGCAATGTCTCCTGACAAATATCCCATAAATCCTCAGTAGATATTTAAAGGTAGGGGAAGTGATTTGAAATTCATGGTGTAGTACCAGCCTGGTGCACTAGGGGCCCCCAACAGTAGCTACACTATGTGAACCTGCTGCTCGCTCCTGATTGGAGGAGAATTGGTGGCAACCTGGGGAACTTTTATTAGCTCCTCTGCTAACGTGGGGGAGGGGGAAACTCCATATGTGGTTTCCACACCTTATAATAGAGCATTTTAACAGAAAAAAAATGTTTTTGGGTGATATCTGACAAAAGTGAAATCACTTCCCCTACCTTTAATCTCTCACTTGTGCTTGAAAATTAATTTATTTACTGCAGTACACGTAATGTAGACATTTTGGAGGGTACAGTACTCATTTGTATGTATCTATATCCCAGTACAGCAGTGGTTCCAACCTTTTTGATACCAGGGCCCACTACTTTTTCAGCATTTTAGCCACTGACCAGCATTTGATGACATTTTAGCACCCAAAACGAAAGATTTCTTCTGGTTTTGTCCACAATTCCAGGCTGGATTTTTGAACAAAACAGGCATACATACAGTAAAACAAAATGACCATTCTGACCATTCTGTAGACTTAATTAAGTGGGCTAATTTACGTGAATATTTTAACTCTTGAGAGCGTAAACATGAAACCAAATGGACCCTTGCGGGTCCATCTGGTTTCATTTTTGGTTTCATTTTGGTCCATTTGGTTTCATTTTTACAGCTGGCTAACCAACTTTTCATCTGGTTAACCAACTTTTCATCTGGTTAACCAACTTAGCTGGGGAGCACCTGGATTCCTGGAACGCTCTCAAGGACCACTGGTGTCCCCGAACCACTGGTTGAAAAACCACTGCAGTACAGGATGATTGCTCTGAGACTGGCTAGTTCTAGGTAGGTCAACCGGACGTACAAATAATTCAACATTCAGGTTTATATGCATGGTCCTGCTGTTGTATTACAGATCGCCACTGTCTCGATGTCAGGTAGAAACCTCATAAGGTACAGTAGTACTGTACGTCCAAAAACTAGCTTAGAACTACTCACAAGTTGCATTGTGAGATTGCCGATCTGCAACTTTCACAACTTTTCTGAGACACTTTTGTATCCTGAAGTATGGAAAATCAACAGGGAGGCAGACAGCGTCGAGATGAAAAATGTTCTGCTTTGACTGATGCATTGAAACGCCTCTGACAGGCTTTTCAAAAAAGCATGAGAGATTTTCTTGACTAACCGCAGGTTTTCTGAATTTTGATCCTTCAGAACAATTCCGTCACACTTCCATCCTCGCTTCACACATTGATGCGCTTGGATTTCTGAGAGACATCTGCTCCAGACCATAATGACAAGGATTCATCAAATATCGGTATGCACTTTCCTGAAAGGACACGTCCATATTTGCACATTTGAGAATGTGAAATTATTTCTGATTCCTTTCGAATATACAGTAGGTCTATTCTTTTGTGAGTTTAGGCTTGTTTAGGCATACTCTGGGCAAAAGCTCAGTCCCAGACCTACAGTATATACCTCAGTTAGTATTTTACTTCGTACTCCCAATGTCCCTGTGTTGCCCTGGTTAAGAAGGAACAAATCGAATATCGTTGTGTACATGCAATGGTTGGACGGTTAATACTATAAAGAAGGGACGCAGCTCATTTTCCATTGTGGCTAGTGAAGAAAGTACAGCCTCAAAAGTATCTAATTATATAATCATGTTATTCACTTAGTTGGTGGTTTGATGTGGAGAGAGAGAGAGAGAGAGAGCATTGTTGGATGTTCCCCCTCAGTAACATTTAACTGTATAGAGTTGACCATGACTGAAGCGCTGTGACTGGAGGCTGCATGAGGCCACATGTGTGGATAGTGGTTTTTTGGACAGGATATTTGCATAGGTTGAAAAGTAGCCTAAGGGTGTGGTCACCGTCACACCGAACTTCGATTCCACCATATGTGGTGGATTCTGCTACTGCTTTTCTCTCTCTCTCTCTCTCTCTCTCTCTCTCTCTGTCTGTCTGTCTGTCTGTCTGTCTGTCTGTCTGTCTGTCTGTCTGTCTGTCTGTCTGTCTGTGTCTCTCTCTCTTTCTCTCTCTCTCTCTCCCCTCTCCCTCTGGCAAGAATACTCAAATGGCACCAAACCACTCACTTCCCATTGAAATGAATTTACTGAATCTGCTGCATAAGCAGAATTAGTTGTGACCAGTGATGGGGATAACGCCGTTATCAATAACGACGTTACCTAATCAGATTACTTTTATTAGTAACGGAGTAACCTAACGAGTTATTTTTGCAATTTAGTAGTTAGTTACTTAGTTACATTTCCAAAAAAGTAACTCGTTACTATAGTTCGTCGCAATTCATTTTCTTGAGACTGCCCGGTGTTGTAGTCTATATTCCTCCTTCTGTTATGGTAGAATAAGCCGACTGCGCGTTGTGGCTTCATCCTTCTGTGAGTGATGTGCGTAGTTTACATTTTCTGTCTGCACATCCTGTAAGTCCGCCTAAGAAATAAAAGTAAACCTACTGTCTAGCTAGTGTCTAGTTATACTCTAGTATGAATATTTTATTTTGAAAGGAAGAGGAAGAGGAAGTCCGCTGGCTGCTTGCATGGTGACACAGCTACTCTAGGCACGACTTGCTAAAAGTCTTGTAAACAATGACGCCGTACGCTTTGGATTAACTTTTGGATTAACACGCGCACTCTCGATTGGGAATCGGCTATAAACTCTGGCTGCGTTATTAGGTGAGTAATGTTTAATTCATTGTTTGGCCGCCGTGCCTTGTCTTATACTACTGTCTTGTTCATAGGCTGGGTTACGATGGGAAGAGATTGAGAAGCCTGCAGGTCTGCAGCCTGACCTGCAGAGCTGGTTGTGTTGTCATCGCGCAGTGTGGAGAGGACTGGTTGTACCGCGTACAACATAATATTGTCTGTAGGCTTACTGTGCATCTGAGATGCATAGCCTACTTTGTAGCAACCTAGATCATAGTAGGTGACATGGTGTCTGTACAGTTATTGTTGTCGCTGTTGTCGCTTGGTGCTGGTGGTTTCCATGTGCGCAACGTGGAGTGCGACTCATCATGTACTGGTAATACAATGCAACTAAATTGTGCATACGTTAAAAACAAAGAGAAAAGGAGTATTTTAATTGTGTTCAGGAACGGAAAATAACGGAAAATAATCTATTACGTTACTTTTTATAGAAAGTAACTTGTAACTTAACGAGATTAGTTTTAGGGGGCAGTAGTCCAATAACCTAACGTCGTTAGTTTATAAAGTAACGGAATCTGCTGCATACCCAACACTAGTTGTGACCACATCCTAATACACTGTTTCTCAATGCCACGTCGGACAGCTAGAGCTCCAAATGGACCTATAAAGGTCTGTAACCTTTTGGCTCCGTCTGTAACCTCTCAGAACCCTCTCACAAACAAGCACATATCAAATGGCTGTGTTTGGCCTAGTGCATATCAAACTCTTTGCATGGGGCCTCTCTTCTACTTTCTTCCTGCGTAACTAAGTGGGTTATGGCGGTAAACCAACATTAAACCTTTTGAGAACTGCATCTGAGAACTGAAGCGCTAGGTTGCTCAAGCTTGTTTTGGCTTACAGGTCTCACAGTGTGTTCATGTCAGTAAAAATCATGGAATGTTTGTTTTAGGGAATTAAGGCGAGTTGGCAGAGCTCTGATTGTATTTCTAGCACATTTAGAGCACATTTTAACCAGGGACCAATGTGCCATACAACAGAGCAGGAGAAACGACACAAAAATGCAACAAATGAATTACAGGTTAAGATATGTACCGCAGAAAATTGTATAAAAAAATTTAGCTATGCTCAAAATCTTAAAGGTCTAACAATGATTTATTCATTTCTATGGATTAAGTGGAAACTCATATCATACTCATATCATTACTTGTGTAAAAAGGACTATGGTAAACATACTCATTTATCATGCTCTGCAACATTACTAACTTTCCTGGTCAGTCCTTTCATAATACAATGTACTTGTACTTCGTTATTCCCATCTCTGGAAATGGCAGGCTAAAGTCTTGGAGCAACTGTAGCAAATAAGGCTCATTCACCTCACCTTGTCACTAAAACTATTTTAATAGATTTTTTTCCCATCAATTGAAATGTTGCCTTTTAGTATTGTGTAAACATTACATGGATTTTATCTTCATATCAGAAGGGAAGTTGTATTTATACATGCACTTTTCAGGGAAGAGACACCTCCTGCAGTCAATCTTTCATGATCACTCAGCCAATCCCTGTCAAGAACATGGAACTGCAGCTTTTTTTTTCCTCTGTTCAGTTTATTTTGACCGTCAGTTTTTTTTAATCTGATGAATTTGATTTTTTTTTTGAAAGCTAGTTGGTCTCCCTCTAGCTGCCCACCTTTATCAGCTTGCTACTTACCAGGCAGTAGTGCAGTGTGTAAGTGATATTTTCTATTTTTTTCACCACTGCGGCACTGCCGTTACTTTTTTCACATGTTTAGGAACACCACAATCAGCGTGAATTGGAGCTTCACACTTCTGACAGTGAGGAGCTCTTCTCCCGGAGTTCCAGCCACTCCGTCACTGGTGTGTCCTTTCTCTCTCTCTGGCAAGAATACTCAAATGGCAACAAACCACTCAGTTCCCATTGAAATAAATGTACTGAATCTGCTGCATAAGCAGAATTAGTTGTGACCGCATCCTAATACACTGTTTCTCAATGCCACGTCGGACAGCTAGGGCTCCAAATGGACCCATAAAGGTCTGTAACCTTTTGGCTCCGTCTGTAACCTTTCAGAGCTAACGGTACACAATTGGACATTGACGGTCAAAGACACACTACAACAAAACAGTTAAAAAAAACAAACATACAAACAAACACATCAAATGGCTGTGTTTGGCCTAGTGCATATCAATCTCTTTTTCTTCTACTTTCTTCCTGTGTAACTAAGTGGCTTATGGTAGTAAACGAACATTTGAGAACTGCATCAAACTGAAGCGCTAGGCTGCTCAAGCTCGTTTTGGCTTACAGGTCTCACAGTGTGTTCATGTCAGTAAAAATCATGGAATGTTTAAAAGAGGGAATTAAGGCGAGTTGGCAGAGCTCTGATCTGTATTTATAGCACCTTTAGAGCACATTTTAACCAGGGACCAATGTACCATACAACGGAGCAGGAGAAATGACAAAATTGCAACAAATGGATTACAGGTTTTACAGGTTAAGCACCGCAGAAAATCGAGCTCAGTCAATATAATTAGTTATTCCACGAAACCGGTAGGATTTTCAGTCCCTCTGACTGTTTCAGCTGTATTTTATTGATTGTCACTAAAGCTATTTTAATAGATTTTTTGAAATGTAGATTGAAAGGTTGCCTTTAATATTGTGTAAATATTACATGGATTTCATCTTCATATCAGAAGGGAAGTTGTATTTATACTTTCATTATCAAGCCAGCCAATCCCTGTCCTGAACACCACAGTATAAATACACCTGCGAGCAAACCTACCTGTTCCTGTTACATTATGTGGTCAAGAACATGGAACTGCACATTTTTTTACTCTGTTCAGTTTATTTTGACAGTCAGTTTTTTTTTTGTGTGATCAATTTGATTTTTTCTTTAAAGCTAGTTTGCTCTCCCTCTAGCTGCCCACCTTTAGCAGCTTGCTGCTTAGCAGGCAGTACTGCAGTGTGTAAGTACTCCTTTATTTTATATTTTTTCACAACCGTGGCACCACCGTTACTTTTTTCACATGTTTAGGACCATCAGCGTGAATTGGACCTTCACGCTTCTGACAGTCAGGAGCTCTTCTCCTCCCGGAGTTCCAGCCGCTCCGCCACTGGCGCATCATCCTGCGCCGAGCCCCCCGTCTCACCAGCCCAGGTGCTCTCGCCATCTTCCGAACACCTCCCTCCCTTACATGCAGCAATGCACCTCTCCCTCTTCCACCCCCCTCTTCTTCCCATTCTTTTCCAACAGGTTGCTGGACTGATCTTCCTCTTTTCCTCAAGCTGGTGCCCTTCCCTCCTCTTCCTCCTCGGCTTCGCCCAGTGAGCATAGACTCAGGCAGTGCCATTTCCTACAGGCTCCTGCCTCAACCGTCTAGGCTCCGCCCCCCTCTGGCATGCAACAGGCTATGTCCCAGCTTTTCAAGCCCCTCCACACCAAGGTTTCTCTACAGCTCTGCCCGCCACCATGCTGGTCAATCAGGCCATGCCTTCTTCCATGTCCATGCTCTTATCTCTGTTCCTTGGGGCACCTCAGGCACCTCCTCTGTCCATTCAGCCTTCCTCGGTTCCGGAGAACTCACTCCCAACTGGGTTTGCTTTGGCCTTTATCGAGATGTCATCTGTTCCGCGGAATTAGACCAGTACCCAGCCCCCTCCGACCCTGCCAATCCGGACGCATAATCTGCAATAATAAACGTCGGCTATGTTGGCGGCTATGGAGCACCTCGGATAGCCGCCCCACTTGCTTCCACAACCCAACCTTGTGACTAATACGCCTCCATTTCACCACACCAATGTAGATGCTGGCCCTCAACCACGTGCTCTGCAACCACACCGACCCACCAGTTTGTTTCAGTTTTAGTTCCTCCTTAATGGCTTACACCCTGGAATGCTTGCCATCCCCACCACTTCTCAAACCTGTCATAAGCTCCTGTCCACCACCCAAAATCCCGAGGCAGTTGATGCCTTGCTTGCCAAGAAGGTCAAAGACACTTCATCATAGACACCCCCCCCCCCCCCCCCACCACAACATCCCTAGCATTTACAGCCTCAGTCACTTATCCACACTTTACTACACCGTCACCCATGCAGCCGAGAATGCGGCTTGCAGGACACTGCCAGAGACATCAAGAGCTGCCAGCCAGCAAACTGGTGTTGTGGGAACCAACACACGGGCACCGGTCGTGAGGACGTCCCACATTAACATGTGGATGTACTCAAGAAAGACGCAGCAGGAGCACGGAGCACCAGTGAGCTGGCTGGATGTATGGAGAACCGGGACGACTGGAAGCGACGGACCGGGACGACTGGAAGCGACGGTGGAAGGCTTGTCTGAGGACGACCTAGGAAGAAGACCCATGGCATCATGGATGCTCATCCACCTCATCACACCCTATTCACATCACATGGGTCTCAATTGTAGTCCTTTAGCGGCCATGCTGAGGACCAACATAGTCAATATAAGCTAGAGAGACCCAAATGAGACCCATGAATCATGGTCAAGATCAAACCCACCCCTGCCACCTCCATCTCCATCATCTGTCATCAGTCTCCTTCACTACTTCTCTGTGTCTTCTTGGAACCGGGGGAAGATCCAGAGCAGAGCTGAACACTGGCTACAAAGACGTCCGCTCCTGAGACTACTCCCCCACCCAGAGTCTCACCCTATTTGGGTTCCCCTCCCTCCCCTCCATCCCTTCCATTCAATAAAAAACATTAAACTCTTTGAGCAGAAGGTGTGGTCTCATTACTAGTGAAATTGTAGTCGTAAATCATAATAGCTTAACTGTTACATGAAATAAAAATAGAAAATCACCACAGGTAGAGTATTGGCCATCTCTAGTAAAAAAGGCCAAATCATACCGGTTTCGTTGTATGACTCATAAGCAGCTGGTATGGCTGACCTTGGCACTCTAGATGGAGTGTAATCATTAAGGGCTGTGAGCGAAGGCTGGGCAAGCCCGTCTTGCTTTAAAAGCCTACGAGCCAATGGAGAGAGGGCAGAACAGAAGGATCGTGCTTCTTTGTACCAGAGAGGCGGCAGACAGTGGCATTTTGTATGAGTAACACCAGCCTGGTTGAAATGAAAGCCAGGACAATTGCAAAAAAAATGTACAAGTGATGAAACTTAACGTAAAACAACCAATTAAATGAACGAAAACCTTTCCCTAAGGCAGCCTTCATTTGTACTTGGATACACAGCTGCGTACTTGGACAGTACTTTCTCTTATACTCTACAGACTCCATCCGTCCATTATCAACCACAGTAAGTGCACTCCATCCAAGGTGCTCCCCGTATTCTAATCAGCTAACAGGGACCCGTCCAGTCGGATGTCCAATCCCCCCATAACCGCATCGTCCTGGGCAGATAAACCAAAAGATATTAAAGAGATTTCTGTCCAGCTACAACAGAAACTTAACCTTCTGTGTACCATTCATTTTAATATGAATGTTTACCATATAAACAATTATCCTACTGCTGGAGTCCTACTTAAATATAGGGGAAAATTCTGCAAGAGGCTGCAGAATTACAATTATGTGCCGTATTTCTCAACAGAAGTCATTAGTTTATCATCTCATAGAGCTAAAATAATACTTAATTTCGCTAGAGCAAAGACAGGACGTACGTGCAGAGCCTTTAAATGGTACACTGTACTGGGAAACTATGTTGTCAAACGATTTGTATTCTGCCCAGACATCCATGCTTGATGGAGCATCGCAAAAAGCTCAATTTGTGTCATTGATCCAAGGAGAACAATTAATTTGACATGCAAAAACATTAATTGGTAACAAATGCATGCACACACAGCGCTACATGATTCACTTGGTGTGATCAGGACATAAGAGGATTGCAGCACTGAGGTTAATTGTCATCCTTGACCATTACCAAGTGCCTCCTGAGGCATACTGCACTGTCCACTCAATGGTCAGGAAGCAGGTGCCTTTTTCAGGGTTCAACGGCTACCATTGAACCAACCATGGTTCCCATTGCGACCAAAGTGATGGTGGCTAGTGTTGCCAAAGTGATTCACAGAGTGTGATCCAAGATACTGACAGGGCTGCATAAAGACCTGCCTCTGATTGGATTACCAAACGCCTATTTCTATGATGCATGTGGTTGTGGAACTACTTCAAGGAGCGAGTCTTTACGCAACCGTATTGGTGCAGTGAGCAACACATTCACAGATCACAACACGTTGTAGACAAGCTTGCAGAAAACATGCCGTCACCATATTAAAAAGCATCACTGTTGGGCAGAATCCTTGTATGTAAACTGCTACTTATGAGTAACAGTGCTCCGACCGCTATCAACGATTATTCCCAGGACGTTGCTTATCAATGTTGATGAGCCATAAACCACGCAATCTTCGATCAGCGTGGCTGGTTGGCCGCCTTGTTTTAAGCACGGCAACATGCTCACAATTATGGTTAGGTTTATATAGGAGGCTAGTCGTTTTATTGACCAAATCGACCAGAATAATGTCGTCTGATGTGTGTTTAAAACTAGCATGTTGTGATGCTCTCACAAAATGCTTGCGGGGTGGTCGGGGGGCGGGGCTAGGGACGCTTATCAGCTCATTCGGCTGGCAGCATGTGACAAGATGATCAGCATGATAAGCAACGTACTGGGAATAATCGCTTGATTTTCAGTAGCATCCACTGAACAGTTCCAATGGGTTATGCTTACAATGTAAATAGGCTACCTGAAGGGGAGGGGGGGCCTAGCGGTGACCACAAGGGTGAGAATACATGTGGAAGAAGTTCAGGGAACCCATGCACCCAAGGCAGCATCCTTGAAGATGAAAGGGCAAATGCACTCAGCCTGTGTTAGAAGTGACGCTATGGGCACTAGGTGCAGGACATGATCAGTGCACTGTGTCACTGAGAGACCAGTGCTGCGACAGTGCATAGGCTTGGAGGCCATAGTGTAAGTGATGACGCACACACACCTGATGTTGTGAGGGAGTTCAGACTGCCCCAGATGGTAGTGAATAAGTACCTAGGCCAGCTAATGTCTTCTAGGGGCTCCTAGAAGACTAGGGGCACCATTTTCGTCACCACTAAACGTCTTTGCCTCTTTTCTTTTTACTATTTTGAAAAACGTCCAACTACCGGTAGCCAATCTTCATTGGCATGTTGTGAGCTGGCAGATTATTACCTGTTTTTTGTTATTTTAAATCTGTGCATTTTTGTTGATGTTCTTTCTTGCAAATCAGAATAGTAAAAAGGCAAAGAGGTTTAGGGATAAGGAGTTTGGTGCATGACAAAATTGGAGCTCTAGGACTCCAGTCTAAGATGAACAGGTCATTAGTCGGTGTGTTGGCTCTTCGAGACGTCTCTTTGTTTATCCTTCAGAGAATATGATATGATCTCCTACACTGAAACAGCACATGACATGGTATGCATTGGGCATGGTTCTTTCCCCTGCCAAGGACCCCCACAATTACCTCAATTATACTATTATCTGCAAGCAGCAATAAGACGGGGCCGAGCAATTAAAAAAACACACCTGTGTGAACTAAGCATTGCAGCCCAAATGTTTTTCTGCAAATTTAGCAAAAAAAAAAAAAAAAAAGTGACACACATGTTCTCCATGAGTAAAGGCACAGCTAGCGGTTGAGTAAACAAAGTCTTTGGCCAAATAAGGCACAACATAATATGTTGTGCCTTATTTGGCCAAAGACTTTGTTTACACAATCGATGCATGTTCGAAGTTTTCTTTTTTGTCAATGGATTACTATAGATTCATGAACATATGATGGATGGACATACAACGTATGGATCGATGGATGGAATTGCTGATGGTCAAATGGTTCATGAGCTTGTTCAAATACAGCATTTTAATTGAGTCCATAAGGCCAATGGCTGTGAGCTTTGTGTCCCCACCGTTTGGCATAGCCAGTTTTTTTGGGGGAAAAATACACTTTTTGGCAGAAGAAGTCACCATAGGCCCTTCTGGGGCTTGGAACTTCAAAAGCTATGGAAAAAAACAGAAAATTGCTGGCAAAAAGACTTGAGAGCGTGTCCACAAAGTAGAGTCAGGAAAGGATGGCTCAAATAAAGAGTGGATATGAACAGATGATGCAGGTAGAGCGAGAAGGTGCTCATATGCATATTGTACTGCTAGAGGGCAGTGTGGAGTTAGGTTAAGTTGATCTGGATTCAATCTAGTCTAATGCCTGACAGTGGTGGGCACCAAAACATTGACAATCCACAAGCTCAAAACATGCCATGCTGCGATGCATGGGAAGCTTGTAGATCGGCTCTTCTCATTGTGTGATCTCTAGTACGAATCTGAGTATGATTCACGTATAATTGAATTTAGGCACATGAAAGAAACTTATATATAAAGGGCCCACTCTGCACAGCGCTTTAAGCACATCTGTTTATCTTCAAAGTTTTGGAAAGTGATGAACAATCCTTGTTTTGTTTTGTTTTATTCATCTCTTCCAAGGGGGTCCCCTGCCACAAGATATTTCAAATGAGGGTCTGTGGCCCAAATACATTATCAATTTTTCAGAGTTCTTGACATGAAAGGCTTTGAGACCAATACCAGTGACTAGAATGTGTTGCAGTGTGAGCCTTCACCTTCCCCGTCATCTCTAATTTGACTAAAGGCTGCTCAGTCGTGATAGGAAGTGAAAGGCAGCCCCTGTCATTAATGTTTCCATCGTTGAGGGAAATGTGCTGTTTGCCCGCCTGTGGATTTGTACCCGCTTCTTTCCATCTCCCCTTACTGTCTGCCTTCCAGATGCATGTCCTTGACAATCATGTGTGCGTGCGTGTGTGTGTGTGTGTGTGTGTGTGTGTGTGTGTGTGTGTGTGTGTGTGTGTGTGTGTGTGTGTGTGTGTGTGTGTGTGTGTGTGTGTGTGTGTGTGTGTGTGTGTGTGTGTGTGTGTGTGTGTGTGTGTGTGTGTGTGTGTGTGTGAGACAGAGTGTGAGAGAAAGTAATCAAATGAAAGATTGAAATATAGGCCAGACGAGATGTTACTGAAGAGGCAGCAAAACTTTACCTATATTATATTGTTTATATGGTCGATATAAGTTAATTAAATTATCCTAGAGTACACTTTCCATAGGAATAGCTTTAGCTTCAGGGCCTTTTATTATTTTACTCTATGTGGATTTTCATTAATTTCAAAAAGAACACATTCAATAGCACATTCAAATTTCACAACGCTCATTTCTTAATATAAATTAAACAAACCTGCATCTGATTAAATTAGTTTATTAACCCTTTATAGGCTGCTGATGCAACAGACGTGATAGTCATTGCTTGCCAGTGATTTTCATATTTTTTATCAAGTTATTCCCATCCAAATAGTGTCAGAACCTTCACATTGACCCTTAGTTATGATCTTGAGTATGGCCTAACTATAACCACTAGGTGTCAGTAAGTGGCCAATCACCGGAAGTGGCAAAGAAAAAAAAAAAAAAAGCCGGTGGGGTGTGATCTCTGCGATCGTGTTTATTATCATAAATTAGTCAATTCAAGCCGTATCGCCGCAGCATGGTCAGAGATGGACATACAGGCCGCGCAAGCGTACACACGTTGATTTTGGTCATTTCTAGTTGCGTAGGACCCAATGTTAGAATATAATGTTAAAATACAATGATAAGAACATAATAAAATACAATAATAAAACAATACACAGTTAAAAGCCAAGGAATAAAAATGAGTTTTAAGGTGCGTTTTGAGCCATCCTCATGTCTGGGCAGCTGGTTCCATAATTTAGGGCCAGTGATTGAGAAGGCTCGGTGCCGTCTTCTCTCAAATTGCTCTATGGACCACCAGGAGCATTTCATTTTCTGACTGTAATGATCTACTTGGAGTATAGATTTGTAAGAGGTCAGAGATATAAGAGATATAAATGTGCCGGGAGCCAGTGGAGTACAGTTATTTATTTATGTAATTTTAGTGAATAATATATGCCTTTACACACTTTCGCCAGAGCCATATACTAGAGGTTTTGAGGTGATAACTACTACATCGTATAAAGCTATCTAAAGCTATCATATCAAAAATGAATCTAGGGATATACAAAAATACTAACTAGTATTTACAACCTCAGGTGATACTGATATTTCATATCTCGGGTCTTGGCCCAAGGACTACTGCTAATAACTGTAATTATGCACACTTGATCCTTAAGTGATTGCACTCAACACACCCGTGCACTCAACATGCACAGGTACACACACGCGCACACACACACACACACACACACACACACACACACACACACACACACACACACACACACACACACACACACACACACACACACACACACACACACACACACACACACACACACAGTAAGCTTGTCTTACTGGTGTTTACAGAAGGCATATTGCTATCAGTCTGTGGTCTGTTCCACAGCAGCCTGTGGCTTGCAGCTCGCCACACAGCCTCACCACTATGAAGGAGTGATTTATATGTTGCATTAACACTACGGGTGTCACTATACAGTCCAGCAGTGATACTATACATATCATGCTGATACATGGCTGATACAATCCAATGACTTCAAATGGATGTAAATACTATTTAGCAAAAACATAAGTTTTAACAGTGATTCTTTAGCAAATTCATAGATATTATGGACAAACTTGCACCCAATACACAGCTTTAGCTGTATCGCCCATTTTGTTTTTCACAAGACTCGTTATTTTACTGCTCTTTATTAATGTTTTCAGAAGGCCACAAAACTATCATACAAAAATAATAAAAATAAAAAGGGCTCTTAAAATAAAGCAAATACAGGTACTGTATATACGTCTTTCACAATAAGGCTAATGCAAACAAATACTGACCATGCACTTTGTCTGATTGCACATGAATGAGCGGAGGATTGAATTATTCAGTCTTTATTGAAAACCTTTTTTTATTCTTTTCTCAATTTTTGTGTGACTTTATTTCTTGGATTATTTAATTCTTCTGTTCTACAAATACAAATCCGTTTGATTCTCTGTCTTTGGCAACCTCTTTTGCAAGCACATATGTATGCATGTATGTACGGAATGCATACATATAGTCTATGTACTAGTATTCATGTATACAGTGTCTGTGTGCCATACTTAGTTGTAGAATTAGATTATAATTGCATTTGCACAACATGTACATTAACCACTTCAGCCCTATACTTTGGCTATTTGAAAAGCGATTCTCTTGACTCCTTAAATGGCTCTCAAAGGGAACCTACGGACGGCTGCAATTACAAACTACCCCCCCCCCCCACCACCACCTCTGTTTCATCTCTATGCTATATGTTTATTTTCCCTTTGTACCTCCTATGATGATTTCCTGTTTTTGGCTGGTGGATCCTATTGTGAACAAGTGTAATGCTTTTTGAAATGTACTGTAATTCTTGTAACTTCTTTAAATCTAAATACTTTCATCAGTAACATCCAGCCTATAGACATTCACTCACATGCACATCATGGGCGCCCCCAATGCAAATCTGCATGCTCACAACAAGGCTGGTTGTGATGTGTTCTATGTTTTCAATCTGTCAGCCGGTGTGTCAGAGATCAGACAAGTCAAGGCCTTTAGCTGTCTGGATCAATTCAGTTTATATTATAGCTCAGTATAGCGAATCCGGGTAGAACGAAAAATACATGAAATGCCAAATTTCCATATAGATAGATACCAGTCCATAACATTACTGTAATAGATCTCTGCTGGCAGTAAGAAATTTTAAATTATCCATTTTTCAGGAAATGAAATAGAAAACCATGCATTTTGTAAAACAAACCAATACTGCCCCATCGTAGTTAGTGTTGTGACTTTCAATTATTTGCATATATATTGTCAATTACTTGCATGAGAGGGGAAGTGCTGGAGTTAGCTGCTTTAGCAATCAGTTTGAGGGTCCAACGGAGTTGGAGTTGGAGGTTTTTATCCAAAGCTCTTTTTATTACTCTAGTCGTGAAATGAAATTACAGTCCTAAATCGCACCAACTGTGGAGCATCTATAGGGACATATAGCGCCCATTATGTTTAAATCAAATGATCAACTCCTCATGAAGCAGACCAGACAGAGTAGATAATAGGTATGAGGAGGGAGGGAGGATACTGTAAGCCAGAAACACCTAGTACTAAAATGGCTATAAAGTATGTATTCAATCAAGGAATCGAAGCAGCTGCCAGAACTAAATTGATGCATCTAAAATAAACAGTTCTCTCACACACACACACACACACACACACACACACACACACACACACACACACACACACACACACACACACACACACACACACACACACACACACACACACACACACACAAATAAATATTATCCTCAAAATTTGAGCTGCATTGCCTCACATGACGGCATATACAGTCTATATCGGTTGACTATAATTCGCTTCCTGGGGGCTTTTTAAGCGTATAGGCTACCGTAAAATCCCATGCTGCACATGGATGACGTCGTGAGTACCGCTAATCCCACTTACTGTAAAATGACTGTATAACTGAAATGTGAATGGTACTAATTTCCTATTGGGTGGTATCCAGTAGCATGCATTATACTGCAATTTGACAGCTGATACTAAAAGTACATGTTGATTAAGGTTCTCCTGATACTCAAGGCTACATTTCATCATGGGATATTGGGCTGAACCACTGAGGCAGCCTCAGGCAGGATTACGCCACCGGTGATGACACAATCCACATTTACTAAACGGATGCCACTTTTGTTGCATCTGTCTTGGTGTGTGTGTGTGTGTGTGTGTGTGTGTGTGTGTGTGTGTGTGTGTGTGTGTCCTACAAGAACGTTCACCCCGGGTCAAATCTGGCATCCTCGATTGTAAAGGCCTATTCAGAGTTTGATTTTCGGTGACCAGAACTGCCACCACTGGAAAAAAACTACCATATGACGTCATACCACCGTAACCACCGCTCTTTCCGGCCCTCCGCTCTGATTTTACTCGCATTTGCAGCTGTGGTCACGGTGGTGGCTGTGGTCGTCGAAAATCATACTCAATGAGCCTTTAGGGTCGCCATCTTCAGGTGTGGCCTTATGAATCTATAGGCCTGTTTTAAGACCAGATATGAGGCCCCCCAACAGTAGGCTATATACCCGTGACAAATTGATTCTGTTGATACAGGCGTTTTGGCCGTTCAATGTTGTGCCTACCCTCGAATATTGTGCAGCAACAATACCTCTCCTCATCTTAGTGTCCATTCACAATAAAGTGTCTCCACTTTACTCTCAATCCAGCACATATTACCCTGGTTATTAACAGGAAATAAGCGTGGCAGAAAGAGAGAGTGTAGATGGGGTTGACTCATGCCTTGCGATTGTCAGTCGGAGCTTTGAGGCCCCCCTGAGGGTTGAGGCCTGTTTGAATTGAAACTGAGGAAACATATAAGGCCTCCTATAGCCACCATAGGTATTCCTAAGCGTATACCTCAATGAAACTAAACCTAACCTTATTCCTGTTTTTTTTTTTTTTAGATTAATCAATTAATTAATCGGAACAATTAATTAATCGAGATAGAGATAAACAAGCCCAAAGTAACAGCTTGAACCTTGGAACAGCTCTACAAGCTCACAATATAAAATATAAAGGTACTAACGTTAAATGTGACTTGCAGTGCAGACATCCGGTTGCAAGTATTTTTCAGATTGGCCGAAATTATTATATAATGAGATCATATCAACATTGTCAATATTGCTCTCCCTCTCTGTTGTCCTCAGACGAGCCTGTCATTGGCCATAACAGCAATTACATCACTATCGGATATCGATATCAGACAAAATGTCTCTTTGGCACAACGAATATAACAGTAAGACAACTTTTTTGTCTTACCGTAAACTAAAAATCTAAAGAACAGTCAGTCCAAGCCAACAAAAACAAAAATGACACTGCCATAATAGAAACTAAAGCATAATTGCTCAGGCTGTTCAACAATGTAAAAACATTGTGTTTATACATAAATTGACCAGAATAAGAACACAAGAGCTACTGGTGGTGATCTGTGGAAAGGCAGGGAGCGATATGTTTTTGCGTCCAGGCTCCAGTAAAACCAGTTATCGGCATTCCCACGCATCTCTCCAAGCCCTGGCCACTTATTTTATGAAACCTATAAGCCCTATGAGCTGCCTGATAGGCACCTCAGAAGGGGAGCCATCCTCCACCTCCTTCTGTTTGGCCTCCTCTGATTCTCTGTCAGTGTTGCCACTTGCCTATAGAGCTGCAACGATTATTTTCATAGTCGATTAATTGGCTGATTATTTAAAGGTAGGGGAAGTGATTTCACTTTTGTCAGATATCACCCCAAAAAACTTTTTTTTTCTGTTAAAATGCTCTATTATAAGGTGTGCAGACCATGGAGTTTCCCCCTCCCCCACGTTAGCAGAGGAGCTAATAAAAGTTCCCCAGGTGGAATGTGAATTCTCCTCCAATCAGGAGAGAGCAGCAGGTTCACATAGTGTGGCTACTCTTGGGTGCCCCTAGTGCACCTAGGCTGGTACTACACAATGAATTTCAAATCACTTACCCTACCTTTAAATTATTTTTATTTAAAGATTAATCCATTAATCGGATTATAGCATTTCTTTATAGATATAGACCTTAACCCTAGAATGCAATAGAAGGCAATAATTAATTAATTGTTAATTCATATATTTCACACAAACATCATGATTGCTGTTCCTTGTATAGTATTTCATTGCCATTGGTCATGCTATTTGCATATAAAAAAAACAGGTTAAACATATTTTAGGTTATTTTAAACATGTTCTAACTAGCAAAGATAATTCATTCAGAAATACATTTGATTATCTGCTGATTAGGCTGCTATTACAACAAACAACTACAACTAAATTTAAATTAATTAAAGCAATGGTGATGTTAGGTCATTTAAAAAAATATGGCCCACTGCTCTTTAGTTAGTTACACTTAAGACTTTCAAAAACTCGTAACGCCAGTTACCGATTAATCGATTTCTAAATCATCGATTTGTTTATAACTAGGACCTTACCCGTTTAATATGTGAAGTCCAAATCATGCAAAGCGTGGGTAATGTGATGTACTAATCATTCCAATAATGTAAGTGGGTTGAGGAACAATTGTTTTAATATTGTAACATGGGCAATGGTGATAAATAATGTTGTTGCATAAAAATGGTTGTTTTGTGGACACCATGAAGTATTGTTCCAAAGGTTCATCTCTGTTTTCTGAATCTTCCTCAAACATAAGTTGTCAGAACCTGTTATGATTAGCCTACCTGGTTGTGTTTTATGACTGAATGGTAAGCTTTGGTGCTGCGTGGCAGCTGTGTTCTTAACTTCTTTGTGGAATCATGTGCGTATAGAGTTACAGTACATCTGGTTAACCAACTTTCCATCATTTAGCCTGGGGACCACTTGGAATGCTCTCAGGGACCACTGGTGGTCCCCAGATCACTTGTTGAAAACCACGGTGTTAGTGTAGAGTCGACACGTGTGTACACGCACACACGCATAGAAAAAAAGTTGGCCTGGGGGACCACCTGGAATCCTCTCAAGGACCACTGGTTGAGAACCACTGAGTTAAGCCATTAGTGCAGAGTCGAAGGGAGACACCGTGTGTACACGCACACACGCATAGCAAAAGTAAAGTTGCACGTTGCAGTCGTCGCTGTGTTGTGGAACAGCGGTCGTTGTGAGACAGATAATCAACGCTATGTTTTTTTTTCTGTGAGTAGCTGCGCTCCTGCAGTAACCACTGAGGAAATGCGAGGCTGCATGAGGGATCGACGATTCGTTGTATGTCTCACTCGTGTCTATGCGAGAGTCAGCGCTGTTCCCCTCTCTTATAATCATGGTGGATTATATCGTTACTAGGGCCTTACCCGTTGTGAATATATGAACACCAAATGATGTACTCACTGTGTGGGTAATGTGAATCCTTCATCACATTATGTGATGAAGGATTTGATGAAGGATTGCTTTAATGCACACGCACAGACACTGCAATGGCCAGTCATAAAGTGTGTGTGTGTATGTGTGTGTGCGTGCGTGCGTGCGTGCGTGCGTGTGTGTGTGTGTGTTTTGGTATTTGCATTGCCCCCTGTGGCCGGAAAGGGAATTGCCAATGTTAAGCGAATGGGGAAATTTAATTCACCAATAAATTCATTATTAATCAACAATTTGTTAATTTGAAAAAAGGGCTTCCTCAGTCTCTTCCTAATGTTATGGTCAATGACCGTGTGAAAAATCATAGTGATCGGTGCAGCCAGTGATGAGTTATGCTCGCTTCAGACATTCAGACATTCAGACAGACAACTCCTTAATTATAGTATTGACTAGGGCCTTACCCGTTGTGAATACTAGGGCCTTACCCGTTGTGAATATATGAACACCAAATGATGTACTCACTGTGTGGGTAATGTGAATCCTTCATCACATTATGTGATGAAGGATTTGATGAAGGATTGCTTTAATGCACAGGCACAGACACTGCAATGGCCAGTCATAAAGTGTGTGTGTGTGTGTGTGTGTGTGTGTGTGTGTGTGTGTGTGTGTGTGTGTGTGTGTGTGTGTGTGTGTGTGTGTGTGTGTGTGTGTGTGTGTGTGTGTGTGTGTGTGTGTGTGTGTGTGTGTGTTGGTGTTTGCATTACCCCCTGTGGCCGAAAAGGGAATTGCCAATGTTAAGCGAATGGGGAAATTTAATTCACCAATAAATTCATTATTAATCAACAATTTGTTAATTTGAAAAAAGGGCTTCCTCAGTCTCTTCCTAATGTTATGGTCAATGACTGTGTGAAAAATCATAGTGATCGGTGCAGCCAGTGATGAGTTATGCTCGCTTCAGACATTCAGACATTCAGACATTCAGACATTCAGACAGACAACTCCTTAATTATAGTATTGATATGAACACCAAATGATGTACTCACTGTGTGGGTAATGTGAATCCTTCATCACTTTATGTGATGAAGGATTTGATGAAGGATTGCTTTAATGCACACGCACAGACACTGCAATGGCCAGTCATAAAGTGTGTGTGTGTGTGTGTGTGTGTGTGTGTGTGTGTGTGTGTGTGTTTTGGTATTTGCATTGCCCCCTGTGGCCGGAAAGGGAATTGCCAATGTTAAGCGAATGGGGAAATTTAATTCACCAATAAATTCATTATTAATCAACAATTTGTTAATTTGAAAAAAGGGCTTCCTCAGTCTCTTCCTAATGTTATGGTCAATGACCGTGTGAAAAATCATAGTGATCGGTGCAGCCAGTGATGAGTTATGCTCGCTTCAGACATTCAGACATTCAGACATTCAGACATTCAGACATTCAGACATTCAGACAGACAACTCCTTAATTATAGTATTGATATTCCATGTTGGTGTCGAACGTCGCAACACTTACGGGAAGATCGAGCGTGCCGCGGTGGGTGGAAAAGTTACTATCGGGTTTGAGAGAGAGAAATGGGCCGGTCGAATGTGGCAGCCGGTCGCTTGTGAGTAATGTGTGTAATGATAGGGGCGTGGGCACTTTCCCCATATAAACTAATGGGGAAATTGTCATGCACAAAAAAAATCATTAATAATCAACAATGTGTTCATTTGTAAAAAAGGGCTTCGTCACTCTCTACATGAGATTATGGTGAACGGCTGTGTGAATTTTTACAGCGATTGGTGGTGCCATCGCGGAGTTACACGTGTTTCAGACATTCATTCATTCATTCTTTCATTCTTGTGTGTAACTTAACATTGTTTGCAACCTTGTTTGCATATTCGTGGTTATTTCCTTCCTATAAACCAGTGGTCCATAAACATTTTCATGGCAAGCAGTAAATTGTCCGAGGCCCCCAGCTGACCCCAAAAGATTGTGTGCCGTTATATAGTCCACAATTACTCTTTTTTTAATAGCATATCTACAAGCTTGGCTATTTTCAAATGGCCACATGCTCAATGTCGTTGCCAGGTTATTGAAATTAGATATACTAGCCTCTTATGTTTTTGCCTCAGGGTGATCAATCATCATTTAATCATCAGTATTGAGTTGTCAGAAAATTGCCCATTATGTTATCATCTGAACATGGATTTGTGCTCATTATTAGTTATCATGTTATCAAGTCTATGCATTATTGCTGCAGTTATGTTGAGAAGTGCTTGAAAGTTTGGGACATTATTTAAATTAATTGAAAGTCACATCATATGTGTCTTATTTCATTTTTTTAACATTAATTCTTTGATAAGTTGTTCAATAACACGTGGAGGTGATCATTGTGATCCAAGCAATTGAAGAAGTAGAAGAAGTATTTTTGATCACTTGTGAAGATTTTATGAAAGGTTCTGGGGTTCTTTTGAATTGATGCTTCTGAAAAACATCATCAATGACACTAGAACGGAAATTGTGCCTACTTATACAATTTCACACAGACAACAAACAAGAAAGGAGGACAGCTCTTGCAATTCAGATATACACACTCACAAGGAGGTCAAGGCCTCGATTAGCACATCTTGTGGAGGCGTTTCATCAATTTTGTAAGCTGGCTGGCTATAATGATTTCTGCCAGGACAAGCATGTCTCCATCGGTATTCTGTATTCTGTTTGTTTGTGTTTTGCCACAAATAATAATAATAATAAATCATAATAATAAACTTTATTTATAGACCACCCTTTATGGTATGGGTGCAGCTCAAAGTGCTTTACAGAGAAATAAATTGGCCTACAAAAAGACATAAACATATCGAACAACTTCAAAATCAAGGCAAGAGATATCAAGGCATATCAAGTGAAGTACATAAAACAAGATTTATATCAAACAGCATACAAATCATGATACAGGCACAAAGTGCAAGGAACAGTAAACACAGTAAAAAAAACAACAACAAAGTTGATCATGAAGAGGGAAACGGGCATAAAAGGCAGTTAAGAAGGCAGAATAACATTGCACACCTCTAGGCTGATCAGTGTTCAATAATAATAACTATAATAGTAACCATAATCACAGCACAATATTTGAGAGACAGCGAAATCATTTTGCGATCACGACAGACGGTCCCGACCATTAATATCGGTCGGGACTCAAACCCAGCGACCGTTTTAATATTGGTCGGCCATCTTACTACCAGCCACAGCCGAAGGGTCATCAGTCGCGGCCGTTCTTCACTGGTCGCACGAATCCTAACCCCTAACCCCTAACCCTAAACATAACATTTATGCCTAAACATAACCTTAACCACCGACTGATAGGATACCTGTAGCAATCGCAAAATGCTGCGACTGCAAAAAAGGCTGTTACTGACGGCCGTGACACCATTACTATTACACCAGTCAGGACTCATTTGTTAACGGCCACAACTCATTTATCACCTGCCGTGACCTATACACCATCAGTCGCGACCATTGGTTGCGGTCGCAAAATGATGTTGTCCCTCCTGCAATATTTCCTCCCCGTTGTGGTATACCGGTAGGCGCTAGCAACTAACTAGGCAATTGACAATGATGGCAAAGATGGCAAGAGGTTGACAGCGAAAACCATTTTAGATTTCGATCCGAGGTTCAGCTGGTGTTTTGTTCATGCTGTAGGCCTATATGGTGTATTAAGTGTCTGTGTGATGATGGTCTCCAGATGTGCATCCACGGAGAGCGATGGTGTCTGCTAAGCGCCGACTCAAATCCCCACACAATCCCAGGCAAAACATTTACTCGCACATCAAACCAATGAATTTCATGCTGAAGCTGGCTATACTGGCTTTTAGGTTGGCTAGCTGCTAGGTTATTGTTTTGATGTCATGGCAGGTGGTCGCGTTGGGTGGAAAGTAACATTTACTTCCAAATACTTTTACTGCTACTCTACTACATCTCGGGGTAAACGTTACACTTTTATTCCACTACATTCATACTACTACAGTTGTAGATCTTTATCGTTGCAAAGTAAACATGAATGAACCATGCATCCTATAGCCTACAGTATATACATTTTGAAAAATGGCTGATCTGCAACCATCACAGTGCGACACATTGTTAATCTATTTTAAAAAATATTTGTATATATTATTTTATATATATTTATACATTTAAATGCATAAAGGGTATTTTTGGTACATTAAGTACATTTTGTCAATACTTTTTTACATTTACTCATTTTAAATTCCAGACTCTTACTTGTTAGAGTCTGAGTATAGTTCTGCATTGCAGTATTGATGCTTTTAATTGAGTAAGAGTACCTTTTTCCCCACAAAATGTATAGTGTGTGTGTGTGTGTGTGTGTGTGTGTGTGTGTGTGTGTGTGTGTGTGTGTGTGTGTGTGTGTGTGTGTGTGTGTGGTGTGTGTGTGTGTGTGTGTGTGTGTGTGTGTGTGTGTGTGTGCGTGCGCGCGCGCGCGCGTGCGTGCGTGCGCGCTCGCTAGTTCTGAGGTAGACGCTTTGAACTCTGTGGGAGTATATTGACTGTCTCATCGACTCATTGCACATCGATAACTCTAACAAATTAAGTATAAGGCTGTCTCAGACAGTGGCAAACAGTTCTCTGTCTCTGTGAGTATCTCTCCCCATTCCCCATCTGTCAAATTCCCCTCATTCTGGTATTTCTCAGTTATTCCACTTGTTTTGCATCCTTGCCTACTGCGTCATTCTCTCTCTTCCCCCTTGGGGCAGAAGTGGTGATTTTAACAGCACAATTTTGCATGCGTCACAGTCTTTTGAATCATTTGGTTTTAATATTTTAAGGTGATGATTTGAAGGGTATTTCTCTTAAAAAAAACAAAAACAGAAATCTTTTTTTCATTCTATCATCTACTCAGTCGTATGTGAACACACCCCAGACAGTTTCTTTAAAGTTTTTAAAGTTTCAAAGTGTCATTTTAATATTCTAGTCTGGTTAAATGGTGATTCACTTTGAGGAGACATGTCTAGCCATTGGTGTCAAAACCAATTGTGTGAATCTCAGACCTTCAGTAGTTGTGCTCTGATTTTGAATGGCTCCCTGTGTATCTGTAATTGTCCTGAGTAGTATAGTAGGTACATTATATGACCTTTTTGACCTTTGGGGGGGTGCTGGGGGGTCATATCCGGTCATGACAGGGGTCACGGGGGGTTAGGGTCAAGAGGTCACCTGTGCACACGTGCTATCAGAACATATGTTTAACTAGATAAGCAGTATGAGGTAAATAACACCCCCCCCCCCCCCCCCCTAGATATTGTAGAAGATGCACCAACCTGTGTCTGCGTGCGTGCATGTGTATGCGTGTGTGTGTGTGTGTGTGTGTGTGTGTGTGTGTGTGTGTGTGTGTGCGTGTGTGTGTGTGCGTGTGTGTGTGTGAGACCCCATGAGGTCATTTGTATTGCTGTGAGGGTCTTCAGCTGTGCCCATTAGTAACCCCCCTAGCTCTATGTAGTGCCACTACATTGTAGTATGTTTGGTATTGTATACATGTCAAACTTGTAGTGGACTACAATTATATTTATATTTAAACCTGCTAGTGAAGGTATGTTAATGTAGTGACACAAGATTGTTTGAAGACATCAAAAGAAACTACATGTTAATTATTTGTCTGCCTCTGGTTAAAAACAACTTGTTTTTACATGTAAACATACTGAATGTGTTTTAGATATTATGGTAATGTATTACATCAACCGAATCTGTGTAACCATGTATTAATCCGATACACAGTACAATTCGACATATCTTTTGTTATTAATTTAATGAGACATCTTCAACAAAAAGAAAATGGAAAGTGATCATGTCTCTTCGCTTTATAGTCAAAATTAGTTTGTATAAAAGGCTGTTCTATAACTCGGGCATTTCTGCTAGGTGACTGCTTGTTGGAGGCATTGCTCTAGCTCATTCACAGGTTAAGCACTCTAGGGGGTTACAAGATAATACCTACTCCATTGTATTCAGTCCAGTGTTCATAGAACAGAAAGCTTGCTAACTGTTACTTATTAAAACAAGTTATGGATGCAGCTTCTATAGCATTTTCCACAAAGATGAATTTTTGACTAGCCTAAAATTCTTTATCAGGAGCACCAAAATGGACTTCTCAGTATTCAAGTGTGATATATGGACCTTGTGTGTAGGAGTCTGGCATCTGAGTGCCTTGTCACACAACTTTCTAAAACAAACAGACTCATTGCTCATTGAGATGGACAGTAGCTTTTATTGCCCAACACAGCATGGGGTCCCGCTGATGTGTTTGTACTGTGTGTGTGTGTGTGTGTGTGTGTGTGTGTGTGTGTGTGTGTGTGTGTGTGTGTGTGTGTGTGTGTGTGTGTGTGTGTGTGTGTGTGTGTGTGTGTGTGTGTGTGTGTGTGTGCCCCCAACATTGAGCTAAAACATGCACAGAAAACATCTCTTTAACACATTTTTCGCCATTCCAAAGTTCTGGCACAGCTCAACGATTAGGTAGTTTTGGGAACATGCGTATTTGCCGCAGATTAACAATTTTACACATTAGTTCAATACTTCTCTATTTCAGAACGTATAGTGGCATGGCAAATGAGTCTGGAGTATTCTATAGCAGCTGATGTAATGCACAACCCTAAACCTTAAACCCTTAACCTAGAGCTAAAGGCAAGATACACCTCAAAACATTTCAAATTATACAACAAGAATGGGTTTGAAATCATTCTTGAAAATGACTTGAGCAAAAATAATAATTATCTCCCTATTAACAAGAGCAAGTGCTTGTGTAACATCATGACGTTTACATACGTCTCCCCAACCCAGCAGGGTTCCCACCAATGTGTTTGTACTGTGTGTGTGTGTGTGTGTGTGTGTGTGTGTGTGTGTGTGTGTGTGTGTGTGTGTGTGCGTATGTGTGTGTTTACTTGCTTGTGGGGTGTCAGCAGGGAAAATGCCTATTGTTAAAAAAGGCACAATTTCAAATTCAATTGTGCTAAACATACATTATTTCATTTGTATTGTTGGATCTATAGAAATATGGAAAAAAACCATATAGCTTTCTCCAAGGATTAGTAAAAATTTGAAATAGCATAATATAATAAACTATGTCAATGTTAAAAAACATAATGTCACTTTTCATTGCTGAAATTACCGTTACCTCTATCGATAGTGCTGCAGATGACTGTTGAACATATAGCTCTGGTCCATAGCTCCACTGCTTCTATGATTCTGCAAGTTCATAAGGAATTTGATTTTATACTAGAAAAAAGTGCCCTTCTGGGCGCAGGTCTCTACCATGTCAGAATGTGTCCTCTGGGGTGGTACTGTAGGCCAATGTGAAAACAGTTTCACTAATTCTCATGCCTTTGATGGCGACTGGATAATTCGATCTTTTACCAGAAATGTATTTTTCAAAAAATCCACTTGTTGGTGGCACTATAAAAGGCCAATGCTATGTAATGCACTTTGAGCTGCATTTTATGTCATGACAGGTGCTATACAAGTAAGTTTTCTATTATTATGTGAAAGGATGTGGCTATATTTGTCTGCTTAGTAGAAAAGTGTTAAAGGTTTCACGCAAATTGCATGCTGTGTTCATGAGTTGATGCTTTTTGTTCAGAACGAACCGATCCTGCAAACTTTGAAACTTTGAAATTATAGATCCCATCTAGATTCCAAACAAGTCTTTAGATAATAGTCTTATTATATTTATATTTAAACCTGCTAGTGAAGGTATATGTTAATGTAGTAACACAAGATTGTTTGAAGACATCAAAAGAAACTACATGTTAATTATTTGCCTGTCTCTGGAAAAACAACTGTTTTTTTTTTTTTTTTTTTTTTTTTTTTTTACATGTAAACATACTGAATGTGTTTTAGATATTATGGTAATGTATTACATCAACCGTATCTGTGTAACCATGCATTAATCCGATACACAGTACAATTCGACATTGGTCCATACTGGAACCAGCATTTATCCTAAACACTGCAAACCCTACTCAAATCAGACCACAACGCATATTTGTTATAGGATATCTAATGTGTACGTGTGTGTGTGTGTGTGTGTGTGTGTGTGTGTGTGTGTGTGTGTGTGTGTGTGTGTGTGTGTGTGTGTGTGTGTGTGTGTGTGTGTGTGTGTGTGTGTGTGTGTGTGTGTGTGAGGAGGGAGAGAGATGGAGAAAAGAGAGGCTGTGTGTGAGAAAGTACTTGTATTATCAACTATACTGACTTATGTAGGAAACGGCTGAGAAATGACAAAGTTATGCATTTTCATGTTTTTTCTCCATTGACTTTGAACGGGCCATATGGTAACACCTTGCTGATGACCGTTGCACCTCTAAATCACAATATTTGAAAAAAAAAATATATATATATATATATATATTTTGCATATTTTGTTCTAATGACATGAGGTAGAATATTTTACCAAAGGAACAGATCAAGAACTTAAAGTTGCATTTTCATGCACACTAATGTATATACAGTGCATAGGCAAACTAACCTGTAGTCTGACTTTGTGGTCAGTATGTAAAATAGTATATTTTCTATACAATTCTACATCTTTAGCTTTTATGGACAATATGGAAACATGGACATACATACATACATCTACAGTTGTGGAGGGCCCCCCACTAATCTACAGACACTACTACCTAAGGCTTATCGGCAAACGTGCTATAGGCAAGTGTGTGTAAGAGATATTGTTAGACACAAAATGAATAAACATACAACTATAGCTGTAAGCATGATATACAAAGTTAAACACAAAATACAAATGTTTGAAACACATGACATCTACAAAAGCATTATATATACAGACAACACAGAGTTAAAACATGCATCACACCAATATAAACGCTACATACTTAATATTATAAAGTTAAATCATACATTGCACCAGTGTAAACACTACATACTTAATATTATAACGTAAAACATGCATCAATATGCGTTAATATTATAAAAAAGTAAAAAACATGTAACACACCATCATAAACGCTATACAAAGTCTACAACTAAGTCTTTGTATATAGCAGTAAGTCTACAAGTAAGTGAGAAAGTTAACATACAGACAAACACAAAAGTTAAAAACACATAGTGTATAAACATGCAAAGTGAGACACATAAATGTTAAAAACACAAAGACATCTACTGTACAAAGCATTATAAAACACAAACGTTTAAATGGTTTTCTTAGCCTTTCTTTTTTTTGGATTCAAATGGAACCAAACGGGGCATGCAAGGTTCACATTGGTACAATCTCAGGAAAATTTGAAAATGGTGAAAGATTTGCCAGACTTAGCACTTTTAGAATATTTAGAATATTTTAAATCCTAACCACTAGCCACATGGGACTGTTCTTTTGTGCTAATACTTTATGCCATACCGGGGCATTATGCGCCCCGGGGGCAAAATGCGACCCTTTGGCTGTCTCTGACCGGCCCGTGAAAGGGTACTGTGGTTTTTCAACCAGTGGTCCAGGGAACCACCAGAGGGTCTTGAGAGAAATCCAGTTAAGCATGGAAAGTTGGTTAACCAGATGTAACTCTTTGAGAGCGTAAATATGAAACCAAATGTTTACACTCTCAAGAGTTAGAATATTCATCATCGGAATTAGCCCAAATCTTCGCTCTACCCTAGAGTTTCTACCAAAAAACCCTAACCACGCAGACTATTATAATAGTATATTAACTTAATATGTTGTCAAAAACGTTAACAAACATTGTATGTCTGCATGTTGTAATACTAACGCCGTTACTAACGGCGTTACTAACGGCGTTACTTTTCTCTCTACTGTATAGTATTCTGTATATAGCATTATTATAATTACAAACACAACTTAAACACAGTTACTAAAGCAACATCGTTCTGCGAGAAGTATTTGATTTTTTTATTTTTCAAAACAATAAGCTTCTCTGATGGAAATGCGCCTCACACATCCTTTTAGCCTAGAGGGACACTGTTCTGGCAAGAAGTCTAGGCGGTTGAATTACTGTGCATTATCCTCAGGCTCTGGCAGCTATACATTTTTGGGACTATATTGACAAGAAGATTTCCTAAATCAGCGAGGCCTACCAGAAGGCACAACCTACGAACAGTAAAAACAAAAGCTGCAGAAGAGATGACGAGTGCTACGGAGGATCAACTGGGTAACTTGGCGTTTACCAAATGGAGATATAAACACTACTTCGCTATCATTGAGAGACTGGGGAAGAACTTGTATGTCAAGTGTGTGTTATGTCCGGAGGGGAAGCGTTTGTCCACATCAACAGTGAGCAACTCCAATTTAATGAAGCATTTGACCATAACACATGCAGCACATAAACTAGTGCCTAAAAACTTGAGCGATAACAATGATACTATATCAGCGGATAGCAGCAGCAAATATGAGCATGATGGCGTCACGCAGGCTAAGCTGCAGAAGCGGGAACCGATTTCACCACTTAGCCATATGGCTATGGAATCGAATACTGATACTGGTACTTTTAGGGAGGTAGAAGGGTTCGAAAATAAATTACTACATCCCTTCAGTATGATAGTAGCGGGACCTTCTAATTGTGGTAAAACCCATTTTGTCAAATCCATTATCGAGCATTTAGATGATGTTGTTTCTAGCAAGATTGATAATATCGTGTACATATATTCTTGTTGGCAAAAATTATATGATGATTTATTGAAAATCAGACACATCAACTTTATTCAGGGTATTCCTGAATCATTATGTGATGATAACTTGTTTCCACAGGAGCAACGCAACCTTATAGTAATTGATGATCTTATGGATGAGGCATGTAAAAATGAAGAAATACAAAATTTATTCACCAAATACGTACATCATCGTAATTTGAGTTGTATTTACTTATTGCAAAACATATTTGTACAATGGAAAATGAGCAGGACTATAAGTTTGAACACTCATTATATGGTTCTATTCAAGAATGTTCGTGATAAAAACCAAGTTATGGCTCTCGCGCGTCAGATGTATCCTGGCGCAACAAAATACTTTTTACAGGCATATAATGATGCAACCTGTAAGCCCTATGGATTTCTGTTTATTGACCTTAAAGGGACAACCCCCGATACCATGAGGCTCAGAGCGGAAATATTGTCAGAATATCATGTTGTTTATCTACCACGCAAAGCAATGGTATAATGTCTGAACTGAACTTAAGTGCAATATGGATTTTGTGTACAACATGGATTGAGTGTACATGGAGCTACAAATAATATGTATATGTAATATTGTGAAAAGATCCTTTGAACCCTTTTAACCATCACCTGTGTAGAATCTCAATGTTTTGCAGTCTATGTACAATATTCTACATATAGTGTACAATAAATAAATCACAATTAAAGTATATATTCTAATCACCAAACAGGTGTTATGTATTTCATGTTCATGTAGGATGTTTAGGTGTATTATATGCTATCCATAGAAGGTAGTAGGTTATGAACACAGCCTCATAACCATAGATAGATCTTGTATAGATCTTTTCTCTTAAACAAGCAAGCTCCATGCATTGAAAACAAGGATGGTCTACATATGACGAATTCAGCACACATCTAATCAGCTTGAAATCTATTACACATGCCAAAGCATGACAACATAAAACACGCATGCTAATGTGCAATCAAAATCTAGCAAACAACTTTGGTATCAAAACAGATATATGGTGCACAATGTAATGTATAAGTAATGTAATGTATAAGCATCCTCCTGGATAGATAGTCCCCTCTATGTCCTTCTATGCTCAACATCAGCTTTTCCCAGTGTGCTTCTCTAGAGCCTGTGCCAATTTTCCTCACACCACCATATAAAACCAGGATCCCCAGGATCGGAATATATCCTCTGCATTAGACTCTGCAGCCTTTATGAATACGTACTGACAATGTTCTAGCAAGAAAGATAATCACAATGTATTATATTTCATATACTGTATACTGTGTATATTAATAAAAATAACACCATACAGAGTTATTCCGTCAAACAGAATATATGCTTTTTTATTTCATTACATACAGCATTTCTTTTAGGAACCCTCCATATCATAAACAATGCGCAATAATAAACGTATGCAATACAACAACAATTTTCAGTTCAATTTCAAGTTTCAGAAAATAATTCTCAATAATAACTCAACAAAAACACAACTCATTCATCCTCATCCCCTTCCACATCAGACCTCCACATCCAGAATGAGACAAAGTCATCCATATCATTTTTCTTCTCAGGGTCTTCACCAACCAGCTCTGTCAGGATCTCTTTGATTTTGGCATATATATCACCGGAATTCTTTAGTTCATAGAGAATAGCTTCTGCAGCTCCTTGAATCCTGCTCCACATTGCTAAAAAGCCTCTGTTTTCTAGAAGACGAGCGAGTCCTGGAATAAACCGGTCAGTCCAAAGTCTTTTCACTACCGGTATGAAACGTGTATTGAAGTTATATTCAGACTGCGTCCACATGCAGGGATGCTGGGTCTGGCTAGGATGGTCAAATTGACAGCCAGTACATATTTCTTTGATATCCTCTCCCAGTACAATCGGAAGGAGCGAAGCAATGCCTGCTTTTACCGTCTCCAGAAAAAAGTCCCCACACACGCCGTCAGATTGGCTCATGTCTAGAGCTGTGTTTAATGCTTTTCCAGAGTCCCATGTGTAGTCTGGAAAAACCGCAGGGGTCTTGGGTTCATAATAATTCATAGTGTCAGTTTCCTCAGTTTCAGTGCCCTTTGCGTGTAAAATGCAGCTGTCATGTATGGGGCATGTATGCTATACAGCTACGCGATAGACAGACACCTGCGGGATCTGTCTGAGTGATGGGGCCCTAGCTTTTAAACCATCCCATGCTGCATACTGTAGGTATGCATATGTTAATGAGGGGGGAGTGTCGGTAAGGCATCCTCTGGTGATGCTTCAATTTGTAGGTAGCCTACATTTTAACAGATTTTAACAGACATGACAGTGTCATGCCTTTTACTATTTAGTCTATTTAGTCTATTTATAAAATATTATATATTATAATTTTGTATAAAGTACATTGTAATGTGTATTGTAACAACCCATCAGAGTACTGCAAAATACTACACGGAGAATCATGAGAACGAGTATCACTCTGCCTGTATTGGGTGACATTTGATTGTATGTATGTATGTATGTATGTATGTATGTATGTATGTATGTATGTATGTATGTATGTATGTATGTATGTATGTATGTATGTATGTATTAAATAAAATAGTAGTTACAATAACATGCTTGTTATTGAGTGTTTTATTAATTCATTATTTAGGCGTGTTACAGGTTTACAGGTAGAGTATACAGTATGAGTAGAAAATACAGTGCACAATAGAAAATACATGGTACATCATACAGCTAATGCACCCCTGTGTGTACAAATTTGTTACAATATTGTTACATGTATTGCCCACCTCTCTCTCTCTCTCTCTCATTCCAGTTTCACCAAACATGAGGGGCAGTGCTCATCATACTCTATAGAGTCAATCACATAATAGTCTTCGCTGCAAGATACCTTAAAGTGCTTACGAGTAAGGAAATGTTCCTCTAATTTATCGAGTTTGGATATTAAATGTGAGAGCCCCCAAGTCTCGAGGTATGCCGCTAGAGGTGTCGGCGGTAGGTACAGCTCAAAAGGCGGAACGTGGATAGAGATTCTTATTGTGAATGTACCAAACACATCAGCATGTTCGGTGCTGACCCCCATCAGGGGTTTGGCGGACTGCTTATGCCATGCTCTGGCATTCGTTCGAAAACGTGCTGACAGAAAACTCCCGCACACGGTGAATAGCTTTTCACCAGCAAAAGTTTGATCCTTCACATGTTTTGGCACATCAATGGTTTCTACGACTTTCATAGTGGCATCTTTTGTGTATGTGAGGTAAAGTTGTCCCCCCCACGGACGATCTCTGGTAGCAATGTTTGTGAAGACGTAGGATGTGTCTGTGTTCGTAATACCTATTAAACAACCCCACAACTGGATCCTGATCTGAGACCCGTGGGCATCAGAAACCACGCATTCTTTAAGCTCTCTCTCTTGGCCTCTGCATCTCACGATTTTCATAGGGTCCATTGCAATGACATGGGCCCGCAGCTCGTCAACCTGAAACACATTATTTATATAATTACATCAAGCCCCATCTTGTATATATTCTCATCTAGAATATTATGTTGTAGGCTTACCTTTGTCTTTGGTCTCAACCCCAATACTTCGAGAACGTCCATTCTGCAATTACTTGAGGATGTAGAAATCTCTGATGGTTAACAATCACGAGGTTGGGTAATAGAGTACGCCTACAGAGTATTATATACATACACCCATGGCGAGAATTTGCATGCGAGACCCAACCCGTTATACCACTAGCCGAGGACCCCGCCCCCTGCCGCCTGTAAGCACTGATATGGTACTAGTTTTGTAGAACCATATAATGAGTGTTCAAACTTATAGTCCTGCTCATTTTCCCTTGTACAAATATGTTTTGCAATAAGTAAATACAACTCAAATTACGATGATGTACGTATTTGGTGAATAAATTTTGTATTTCTTCATTTTTACATGCCTCATCCATAAGATCATCAATTACTATAAGGTTGCGTTGCTCCTGTGGAAACAAGTTATCATCACATAATGATTCAGGAATACCCTGAATAAAGTTGATGTGTCTGATTTTCAATAAATCATCATATAATTTTTGCCAACAAGAATATATGTACACGATATTATCAATCTTGCTAGAAACAACATCATCTAAATGCTCGATAATGGATTTGACAAAATGGGTTTTACCACAATTAGAAGGTCCCGCTACTATCATACTGAAGGGATGTAGTAATTTATTTCGAACCCTTCTACCTCCCTAAAAGTACCAGTATCAGTATTCGATTCCATAGCCATATGGCTAAGTGGTGAAATCGGTTCCCGCTTCTGCAGCTTAGCCTGCGTGACGCCATCATGCTCATATTTGCTGCTGCTATCCGCTGATATAGTATCATTGTTATCGCTCAAGTTTTTAGGCACTAGTTTATGTGCTGCATGTGTTATGGTCAAATGCTTCATTAAATTGGAGTTGCTCACTGTTGATGTGGACAAACGCTTCCCCTCCGGACATAACACACACTTGACATACAAGTTCTTCCCCAGTCTCTCAATGATAGCGAAGTAGTGTTTATATCTCCATTTGGTAAACGCCAAGTTACCCAGTTGATCCTCCGTAGCACTCGTCATCTCTTCTGCAGCTTTTGTTTTTACTGTTCGTAGGTTGTGCCTTCTGGTAGGCCTCGCTGATTTAGGAAATCTTCTTGTCAATATAGTCCCAAAAATGTATAGCTGCCAGAGCCTGAGGATAATGCACAGTAATTCAACCGCCTAGACTTCTTGCCAGAACAGTGTCCCTCTAGGCTAAAAGGATGTGTGAGGCGCATTTCCATCAGAGAAGCTTATTGTTTTGAAAAATAAAAAAAATCAAATACTTCTCGCAGAACGATGTTGCTTTAGTAACTGTGTTTAAGTTGTGTTTGTAATTATAATAATGCTATATACAGAATACTATACAGTAGAGAGAAAAGTAACGCCGTTAGTAACGCCGTTAGTAACGGCGTTAGTATTACAACATGCAGACATACAATGTTTGTTAACGTTTTTGACAACATATTAAGTTAATATACTATTATAATAGTCTGCGTGGTTAGGGTTTTTTGGTAGAAACTCTAGGGTAGAGCGAAGATTTGGGCTAATTCCGATGATGAATATTCTAACTCTTGAGAGTGTAAACATTTGGTTTCATATTTACGCTCTCAAAGAGTTACATCTGGTTAACCAACTTTCCATGCTTAACTGGATTTCTCTCAAGACCCTCTGGTGGTTCCCTGGACCACTGGTTGAAAAACCACAGTACCCTTTCACGGGCCGGTCAGAGACAGCCAAAGGGTCGCATTTTGCCCCCGGGGCGCATAATGCCCCGGTATGGCATAAAGTATTAGCACAAAAGAACAGTCCCATGTGGCTAGTGGTTAGGATTTAAAATATTCTAAATATTCTAAAAGTGCTAAGTCTGGCAAATCTTTCACCATTTTCAAATTTTCCTGAGATTGTACCAATGTGAACCTTGCATGCCCCGTTTGGTTCCATTTGAATCCAAAAAAAAAAGAAAGGCTAAGAAAACCATTTAAACGTTTGTGTTTTATAATGCTTTGTACAGTAGATGTCTTTGTGTTTTTAACATTTATGTGTCTCACTTTGCATGTTTATACACTATGTGTTTTTAACTTTTGTGTTTGTCTGTATGTTAACTTTCTCACTTACTTGTAGACTTACTGCTATATACAAAGACTTAGTTGTAGACTTTGTATAGCGTTTATGATGGTGTGTTACATGTTTTTTACTTTTTTATAATATTAACGCATATTGATGCATGTTTTACGTTATAATATTAAGTATGTAGTGTTTACACTGGTGCAATGTATGATTTAACTTTATAATATTAAGTATGTAGCGTTTATATTGGTGTGATGCATGTTTTAACTCTGTGTTGTCTGTATATATAATGCTTTTGTAGATGTCATGTGTTTCAAACATTTGTATTTTGTGTTTAACTTTGTATATCATGCTTACAGCTATAGTTGTATGTTTATTCATTTTGTGTCTAACAATATCTCTTACACACACTTGCCTATAGCACGTTTGCCGATAAGCCTTAGGTAGTAGTGTCTGTAGATTAGTGGGGGGCCCTCCACAACTGTAGATGTATGTATGTATGTCCATGTTTCCATATTGTCCATAAAAGCTAAAGATGTAGAATTGTATAGAAAATATACTATTTTACATACTGACCACAAAGTCAGACTACAGGTTAGTTTGCCTATGCACTGTATATACATTAGTGTGCATGAAAATGCAACTTTAAGTTCTTGATCTGTTCCTTTGGTAAAATATTCTACCTCATGTCATTAGAACAAAATATGCAAAATATATATATATATATATATATTTTTTTTTTCAAATATTGTGATTTAGAGGTGCAACGGTCATCAGCAAGGTGTTACCATATGGCCCGTTCAAAGTCAATGGAGAAAAAACATGAAAATGCATAACTTTGTCATTTCTCAGCCGTTTCCTACATAAGTCAGTATAGTTGATAATACAATTACTTTCTCACACACAGCCTCTCTTTTCTCCATCTCTCTCCCTCCTCACACACACACACACACACACACACACACACACACACACACACACACACACACACACACACACACACACACACACACACACACACACACACACACACACACACACACACACACACACGTACACATTAGATATCCTATAACAAATATGCGTTGTGGTCTGATTTGAGTAGGGTTTGCAGTGTTTAGGATAAATGCTGGTTCCAGTATGGACCAATGTCGAATTGTACTGTGTATCGGATTAATGCATGGTTACACAGATACGGTTGATGTAATACATTACCATAATATCTAAAACACATTCAGTATGTTTACATGTAAAAAAAAAAAAAAAAAAAAAAGTTGTTTTTGTTGAGACAGGCAAATAATTAACATGTAGTTTCTTTTGATGTCTTCAAACAATCTTGTGTTACTACATTAACATATACCTTCACTAGCAGGTTTAAATATAAATATAATAAGACTATTATCTAAAGACTTGTTTGGAATCTAGATGGGATCTATAATTTCAAAGTTTCAAAGTTTGCAGGATCGGTTCGTTCTGAACAAAAAGCATCAACTCATGAACACAGCATGCAATTTGCGTGAAACCTTTAACACTTTTCTACTAAGCAGACAAATATAGCCACATCCTTTCACATAATAATAGAAAACTTACTTGTATAGCACCTGTCATGACATAAAATGCAGCTCAAAGTGCATTACATAGCATTGGCCTTTTATAGTGCCACCAACAAGTGGATTTTTTGAAAAATACATTTCTGGTAAAAGATCGAATTATCCAGTCGCCATCAAAGGCATGAGAATTAGTGAAACTGTTTTCACATTGGCCTACAGTACCACCCCAGAGGACACATTCTGACATGGTAGAGACCTGCGCCCAGAAGGGCACTTTTTTCTAGTATAAAATCAAATTCCTTATGAACTTGCAGAATCATAGAAGCAGTGGAGCTATGGACCAGAGCTATATGTTCAACAGTCATCTGCAGCACTATCGATAGAGGTAACGGTAATTTCAGCAATGAAAAGTGACATTATGTTTTTTAACATTGACATAGTTTATTATATTATGCTATTTCAAATTTTTACTAATCCTTGGAGAAAGCTATATGGTTTTTTTCCATATTTCTATAGATCCAACAATACAAATGAAATAATGTATGTTTAGCACAATTGAATTTGAAATTGTGCCTTTTTTAACAATAGGCATTTTCCCTGCTGACACCCCACAAGCAAGTAAACACACACATACGCACACACACACACACACACACACACACACACACACACACACACACACACACACACACACAGTACAAACACATTGGTGGGAACCCTGCTGGGTTGGGGAGACGTATGTAAACGTCATGATGTTACACAAGCACTTGCTCTTGTTAATAGGGAGATAATTATTATTTTTGCTCAAGTCATTTTCAAGAATGATTTCAAACCCATTCTTGTTGTATAATTTGAAATGTTTTGAGGTGTATCTTGCCTTTAGCTCTAGGTTAAGGGTTTAAGGTTTAGGGTTGTGCATTACATCAGCTGCTATAGAATACTCCAGACTCATTTGCCATGCCACTATACGTTCTGAAATAGAGAAGTATTGAACTAATGTGTAAAATTGTTAATCTGCGGCAAATACGCATGTTCCCAAAACTACCTAATCGTTGAGCTGTGCCAGAACTTTGGAATGGCGAAAAAATGTGTTAAAGAGATGTTTTCTGTGCATGTTTTAGCTCAATGTTGGGGGCACACACACACACACACACACACACACACACACACACACACACACACACACACACACACACACACACACACACACACACACACACACACACACACACACACACAGTACAAACACATCAGCGGGACCCCATGCTGTGTTGGGCAATAAAAGCTACTGTCCATCTCAATGAGCAATGAGTCTGTTTGTTTTAGAAAGTTGTGTGACAAGGCACTCAGATGCCAGACTCCTACACACAAGGTCCATATATCACACTTGAATACTGAGAAGTCCATTTTGGTGCTCCTGATAAAGAATTTTAGGCTAGTCAAAAATTCATCTTTGTGGAAAATGCTATAGAAGCTGCATCCATAACTTGTTTTAATAAGTAACAGTTAGCAAGCTTTCTGTTCTATGAACACTGGACTGAATACAATGGAGTAGGTATTATCTTGTAACCCCCTAGAGTGCTTAACCTGTGAATGAGCTAGAGCAATGCCTCCAACAAGCAGTCACCTAGCAGAAATGCCCGAGTTATAGAACAGCCTTTTATACAAACTAATTTTGACTATAAAGCGAAGAGACATGATCACTTTCCATTTTCTTTTTGTTGAAGATGTCTCATTAAATTAATAACAAAAGATATGTCGAATTGTACTGTGTATCGGATTAATACATGGTTACACAGATTCGGTTGATGTAATACATTACCATAATATCTAAAACACATTCAGTATGTTTACATGTAAAAACAAGTTGTTTTTAACCAGAGGCAGACAAATAATTAACATGTAGTTTCTTTTGATGTCTTCAAACAATCTTGTGTCACTACATTAACATACCTTCACTAGCAGGTTTAAATATAAATATAATTGTAGTCCACTACAAGTTTGACATGTATACAATACCAAACATACTACAATGTAGTGGCACTACATAGAGCTAGGGGGGTTACTAATGGGCACAGCTGAAGACCCTCACAGCAATACAAATGACCTCATGGGGTCTCACACACACACACGCACACACACACACACACACACACACACACACACACACACACACACACACGCATACACATGCACGCACGCAGACACAGGTTGGTGCATCTTCTACAATATCTAGGGGGGTGTTATTTACCTCATACTGCTTATCTAGTTAAACATATGTTCTGATAGCACGTGTGCACAGGTGACCTCTTGACCCTAACCCCCGTGACCCCTGTCATGACCGGATATGACCCCCAGCACCCCCCCAAAGGTCAAAAAGGTCATATAATGGCTCCCTGCGTATCTGTAATTGTCCTGGATTATATCTATTATCCTGTAATTGAAAGCAATCAGGGGATGGTTTCATCCCCTGATTTGAATGTTAATTATAATTTCTAATGTTCAGTCCATGTGGGAATGTGGTGTTTAATTTACTGGTAAATGTCCATTGCTTTTCTTTAAATCCACGTTCCCCCTCTGACAGTTTTGTTTGGATTCCATTCCACAGACTTCCAAAGCTCTAAGTGTGGGTATCAGGAAATGCTGTACAACTAGTTATGTTGTTTCTTTTGCATATCTATGTTGGGTTAGACCAGTGGTTTTCAACCTTTTTCATACCAGGGCCCACTATTTATTCAGTAATTGAGCCACGGACCACCATTTGATGACATCTTAGCCCCACAGACCCCAAAACTAAAGATTTATTTTGGTTTGTCCACAATTCCAGGCTGGATTTGCGAAACAAAACAGACAAAACATATACATATAAATTGACCATTAATCTTCTAGTTGTGAAGAGATATTTTAACTCTTGAGAGTGTAAAAATGAAACCAAATGGACCCACAAGGGTCCGTTTTGTTTCATTTTTACATTCTCAAGAGTTACATCTGGTTAACCAACTTAGCTGGGGACCACCTGGAACCCTCTCAAGGACCACTGGTGGTCCCCGGACCACCTGTTGAAAAACCCCTGGTTCTGCTGTTGTGTTTCTACTTTCCAGTTTCAGCTAAATATTGTAGGTTGCACTTGTTAAGTGCAACAAGGTTAAGATTAGGTTTGAGGTTTGATTTTGAATATCTGCATCGATGCAGGTTTGCTATTGTGCAGACTCTGATATCATGATATGGGTATGACATTGATGCTATGTCCCCATCATGTTCCTTTTATCCCACTCCCATTCCAATTTCTGTTCACGTGATAGGATCAGGACAACCCTATGTGGAATGCTGTTGTGTTTGTCCCACGGTGGGCACGGTAACAAGGACCACGGGGACACCGGTTGGGTCCTGATTAGACCATGTGACCCTCTGGGGGTTTTGAAGACAAGCGTATGGTGATGTCATCCCATTTGTCACAAATTATATTATATTAAAATAAATAATATTATGTGTTCCATTATATCATTTCATCTGCTCCTCTAAATCACAGTGTGAGGGAGTGCTAACATGCAAGACTTAATTTGGTGTACACACACTCTCTCTCTCTCTTTCTAACCATTCCCCAAGAATAACTTATCATTTAATTTTCTATTTACTAAAAGATAAGAGCGATATTATGGTATCAATGCTGTGACAGACTGTGCATACAAAAAAGCATGAGTACATGAGTATGAGTATGCACACACAGCTATCCGTATAACATTCTAAAGGGATTGTGGGAACAAACCCTTTATAACAATAGGTTTTCGGAAATCAAATGCACCCAAAAACGTGTTCTGATTTTCCCACTGAATGTGATTCTGTCACATTCTCTAAATCCCAATGGGATTCACACAATGTAATGATTTGCCAATGCGATTTGCCAGCAGATGTCACTGTTTTCACTGCTTTGCCTGTTTTAAGTGTAGCTCAAAAGCCTTCCAAACCCCACAGAAAGCTCCAGACCACAGCAAATCCACTGAATGTTCAAAGTCCAGGTTTTCTGAGTGTAATTGACATCGCAAAACCTCATACCTCATCATAAAAAGAAAAATAGATTATTTAAATCATTAAATGTCACAAAATCATTAAAGCTCATTATGCTCATTATTATATTGATTACTTAAGGATAAAGTGAGCGAGATTACCATGTAAACCAAGCAGAAATGTCTGTCTGTGCTTGTGAATGTGCATCGCAGTCCATATGCCCAAATATGGACTGTATTTGGGAAGCAAACGGCATATTCAAGTATACTTGTATACTCATAATGCCTTATTATTATACATCAAATCCTTTATTAAACATATAATGACATAAGATCGTGTGCAAGCATCCACACATCGCTACTAAATATAGAGGTTGTCCTAATCAGAGTGTCATTGTGAGTGTGAATGTTATTGGAGCCCATGATTAGTGCTAGCAGGCACGTCTGTTATGGCCCTCCTGTCACGAGTGTGTTTCAGTGTCCCCCTAGACTAGAGCCAAACTAAACATCAGCCAGACTTGTTGCTGTGTGTATGCAAACTGTTGAGGTCATCATCGCGTTGATTTACAACCTTAAGCATGTGCTAGCACTCCCTCATTTGTGTCTGTAATGGTTTATACAGGATGGCCTGTTTTTGGTTTATGTTCCACCAACTTTACAGCTTACATGAGTAGACTGATGTCTGCTGTTATGTGGGTGATTAGGTGGGGTGCGAGCAGTGGGCTACTTCTAGTGTTTGTGCTTGTTTGTATGCATGAATGTATTCTTGTTTGCATGCATCAATGATCAATCATTGTTCTGCCTACTGCATTTGCTGTATGTTGTTAGATTCCCTCGAAAACGAGGTGATACATCTCAAGGGGATATCCTTTCCATTCTCAATAAAGGTTTATATACATTCCACTCAAACGCAATACTGAAAACGGTCCTCTTAACCACATACACACACGCACGCGAACACACCCACACACCCCAATCAAGCCGATGAGTGACCAGAAGAAGGTGTCTTTTCGGTACACCTTTCACCATGCTCCGCTCCCCATACTGCCTTTATTTGCACGCCTCATGCCTGCTGCTCGAGTCATTTTTGCCTGACAGTAAAGTAGACTCCCTCTTTCGCAGGCATTTATTTTGCCCTGTGTAGTAGAAAATCCATGCCCGTTTTACCCCCTTAAAAGGTAATCAAAAACAAACGTAATGTTTATGGTCTCACGACATGTTGCTACCAGGGTTAAAAATGGACATACCAGTATCTACAAGCTCTGCAGCTCATCAGCACCATGCAGGTCACCACCAGGGGCAGATCTAGGCATCGGCATGGGGGGGCGATGCCCCCCTAAATACCCACTCTGCCCCCCCAAAACAACCAAACTGAAACAACAACCAAACAGCCATGCAAAACCCAAGATATTTCAAATTAAAGTGCCTATGTTTCAAATGATTTGAAACACTACTACTGCTGTTAACTACAATTTTGGCACCACTAAACCAACAGCAGAAAACTCAGACCTTTAGCTTTATGCATGCTGCGTGTCTGTTGCAACTTCAACAACAACTGATGCTATTTTTGATGCTTTACTTGACTAATAAGTCATGTAACTGAAAATGGTATGGGTGCGAAGCGACACGGGCGATGAAGCCGCCCCCATACCATTTTCTCTTGCCCCTCCAACATGTTCTCTTGCCCCCCCAAATGGGACATGTTATGGGACCCCTGGTCACCACACACACATGCCGCTTAACAACGTTCAGATCAGATTCGGTTATATTTTAATATCGTATGATGGATCTACTGCACATTAATAAATGTACTGTCGAGAATAATGACAGAGGTTAATTTATACAGTTCAACCACTTAACAAAGACATTATAAAAGCCCTTTCAACTGAACAATTGAGCACTCATATTTGCAGAGGTTAAAAAAAGCTTAAATGGGGGTCATTCTCTCCATTGCCCTGGTATCAGAATTGAAAAGGGGAGTGAATGGACATGACCAGATTTTATCCATACCAGAACAAAGCTGGACTTTATTGGCTACTAAGGGGAAATCCATCTTTTGGATTAATCACTGTTAGAAAAGAATTGATCCACTGTTTCTTCATCAAATGGTAAGACTAATTAAGCTACACTTTGGCTGGCTGACACTTGCAAACAAGCTGAAGCCCTAGTAATTCAATAATGTGGTTTGCAGGCTGGGGGGGAATTTAAATGACAGACATCCAACAAGTTTTAAACTGAGCATATTGGCCCATCTGTCCCAGAGTTAATTGGCAAAACATCTTAAAAATGTGTTGACAAAATGTTGGGCACATACAGTATATATTTGATTGGCATTCTAAATATGGATATAAATAAACACAAGCTTTGATCTCTGTTGGGGCAGATTGCAATAGCAATAGGCCTACAAGTATTAATAAAGTAGTGAACGCCCTGGCGTGCGTGCGTGCGTGTGTGTTCGTTCATCAGGGGGATGTTAATAGCAACGTTTGAACAGAGAAGCCAAAAACAAAGACAATAAAAGAGAATAAAACTGAACCTTAACACAAATACAATAGACCAGGCTTTCATAAAAATGACTAATCTCACCATACTGTACATAAATCCACCAATCCTGCACAACGACCTTGGCACTATGCTTGACAGTGGATCGCAGAGCAATAAAAGGTGTCTTTGTGGAATTACAGTGTCATTGACAATAGAGGGCTTCCAGATCTTAATGGATGACGTTGACTGACGCCTTTGAGGGTGGGCTGGAGTTTGATCTCCCTCCTCCAAGTCTTTGGGGAAGAGGACTCCTCCTTTTCCAATTTAATTAAATTTATCCAGTATATCCACCTTAAGTGAGTGTGGTTACAAACCTCCAATGAATATGAAGGTAGTTTCTTTTTACTGTGTTGTTTTTATGAGGTACCGGTAATTTGTAAATGGAAAGCACTTATGACATCATTTCGATAGCCAGGCATTTGTAGTGCAGGCTAGCGGCCCTCAAAAACTTTGGAATGACTGACCTCTATAGGACCTCTGCCTTCTTTCATCTGTTGATGTACATCATACAATACATCGACACATACTGACGGACAGCACAACTGTAGCTGAGTGAAAGACATGCACAACAGTGACTGTCTGAGATGGTTATTAACTCAGAGATCCTTTTGTTTTTCAATGGAATTTCATCAAAAGATAACCCGGTGAAGGTCTGACAGACCTAAACAAAACAACGCCCATGGGTTTCCAAGGCTAGAACTTTTAATTGCATTTGAAGACAGTGTGCATGATTTTTTTTTTCTTTCAGTAATTACATTTCATCAGAAATATAAAAGTCACACAGTCCCAAAAGATATTATATAAAAGGTTATCGCCAGACATTTTTTGCTCATAATGAATATCACAAGAGACACGCAATAGAAGGAAGGTTTTATATTCCCCAAAGTGGAAACATCATACAGAAAACTGTTATGTACTGGTCTATTGTAAGATAGAACTACAGAAATTGCAAATTAGTATTAGGATTAGGATTCTACATTATGTATTAGTATTAGGATTCTACATTATGGTAAAAAATATACTGGTGTATGTATATATTACGTATGTATATATATATATATATATATATATATATATATATATATATATATATATATATGTATGTATATATATATATATATATATATATACCATTTTCTCCCTTTTTTAATGTCATGAATTCGCCACACACATTAATATATTCTCTCTGTCGTGACTTGCTTTTACAGCGTTTTCTTTTTTTTTTTTAGGTGAGCTGGCTTGAGATCTGTCAGAGAACTCCAACGCATCAATGTCAAGTTCATGGTTCAAGCCGTTTATATTGTCTTACCCAGCCGAGCCAATCTCCATCACCGGGGCATGGTTGACTTTCCAGGCTGTGTGCTGTGCTCCGGGAAAGGCTCTCTGGAGCACATCCTAAGCAGCTGCTCAAAAGCTCCGGGACAGGGCCGCTATACCGTTGGCGACACAACCAGTTGTTGAAGACTGTGGCTGAAGCCATCTCTAAAGTCGTGGCCAAATACAACAACGGCAAGCAACAACATGGCAAAAGGAACATCGCCTTTGTCGAGGCTGGAGAGGCAGCCGCAGTCACATCCCAAACCCGCCGCCGGGCTTAACTCCCACCTCAGGGTTGGACTGGGATCTGCAACGAGTTGACTTGGGCAAGCAGCTCAAGTTTCCAGACCACGTCACGACAACTTCCTTGATTTCAGACAAAAATTGCATGTGCTTTCGTCATCTTCAAGGCAGGTGCTACTGAGGGAACTTCAGCTGACAGATACCTGGGATGCTTGCATAGAGGAGGCAAAGGAGTGGATGCATTCAAAGTACTAGGAGCCTGTCGAGCGATGCCAAAGAGAAGGCTGCAAGGCACGTCGTGAGCCCATTGAAGAGGTATGTGTAGAGGCCTTGCTGGCCGCTCATTGCGCAAGGTGCTCATACTTTATTCAGTTGGCATGACGAGGGCTGCAAAAAGGAAAGCCATCAAGTCCACCATGGGGGTGGCAGAGATAGCCACTAGCTGGCGTTGAAACAGGAGGAGCGATCTGTGGGCCAATGCTACTGGCATACATGTCTGATCAACCCTGCAGGCTGGGTCATGAGAGAGGAGGTGTGATTGTTGAAATATCCAAAACTCCTGAAGGCACATCACTGATGCAAGCGTCCCACTGCATCACAGGGTCCACCTTTTCCATCAGTTTCTTGTGTGGGGATGGCTGATCCTGTGTGCATTACAAATTCAGTGCACACACATGTGCAGCACTGAGCACAAATACATTGGCCTTGCAGGTGTGTATGAACGGCTGGTGCAGATAGGGACAGATGCAGGGAGATGGCAGAATGAGAATTGGACTTGAGCAAAGAAAGGAGATGAGAACTGTCCTATACTCAACATTCTCACCACATGAGCTCTACTGTACCTATTCTTTGGGAAATAATAGATCTCAAGATTGAATTGGCTATTTTCATTGTGTTCTTTGTTGCAGTGCCCAGAGGCCATTTCACTGCTCTCTGGAGGAAACCTCATAACTAAATATAAAAAATATACATTTTTGAAGAAAAAAAAAAAACTTTTTTTAATAATATGTCGGTGGTGTGAGGGAATATTGTCAAAGAAGGACTGGGTGTTGGTCTTGGCTGTTTTAGCCAACAGTTTAAGGGTCCAATGTCAAATTTGTTTTTTACTACTTTGTATTGGCTCAATGTTTAAAAAAAAATACACACAAACTTAAGGGTGTTCAATAGCACTGATTTGCGGACAAAAAACTCAAACATAAACTTAGGAGGTTTCCTCCGGACAGCAGCCATTTGTCCTTGGCATGGACACGAGACGTACTGATTAATTGTTTTTGACAGGAAACATCAATTAAGTGCTCTTTATCTGTATGAATGGAAGCTGGACCTCTGTGGGCAAAAAGGGGCTGAAAACATTTAAAATGAAAAAAGGACTGTCTTAACCACATTTCAGTCTGACAACTCACAAATAGAATAAACCTTTTTATATTTTTTATAGATTGTGAATACAAGTGTGGAATACATAATTCATCTTGCCATTCAGGCTCTGCCAGATTTTCCTCCCTGCTCGGCACAATTAGATAACCATTAAGACCATGAGGGGGAGTACATATACAACAACAACCCCCATTTTTTTTTATGGGGAACAGCAAAAAAACAGGAAGGGGCTTAATATAGAGCCGTAGGGGACTTTGGTCAGTTGCCCCTGCTAAGTACAGGGTTTAAGTGGTTAAGTGTCCGTCACTGCATGGAACCATTTCTGCCTTGGGGGCATCACTGATCAGATATACTGGTATTGTGGGCAAACAGTCAACTTTCTGTTCCATCCCAAAATCACATCTGTGGCTCTGGTCCTGTAAACAGGAACATGCTGTGTGTGAGATGGTCATGGCTTAACGTAATTACACCCAGCGTTTAATCGTTAATATTTGTTTTGTAATTGGAGTGTTCATTGGTAAAATATGGGGAGAGATACAGAGGGTGGGGGTGGAAGGAAAGGCAGAGACGGAGCTCTTCGTCTCGCCACGTCTGACTCTGTGCAACATCAACAGACTCGGGTCGCAGGCCAGCCTCCAAATGTTTAGACTGGCGTGGTCCTTAACATCCAAAGTGCTGGCCATGCCTATATCCATTTCGAATAATGACTGCAGATAAGACTCTGGGGTGATTATCGCTGACGATGTACAGTGCACGCGTGTGACAGCTGGGAATTAGATGTGGCATGCATGATGTCTCACTGTCTCATCTCTCCCTCGCGCGCTCGGGCTCTGGCCCCAGTGTCACCACTCCTGTAGGAAATGAATCGATGATGGCATAAGGTGCGTGCGGGCGTGAGAGAGAGGGAGAGGGAGAGAGAGAGGGAGAAATGGAGAACATATTTCCTACATACCTCCTCCCTTCATGCCCCAGCCCTCCCCTGTCTCTCTTCCCCTTTCGCCTGCTCTCTCCGCTTCTTCCTCCCACTTTGTGCTCATGTGTGAGAGTGGCTTCACCAGCGCACTCCTCTCCCTATCTCTCCGCTGTGCTCCCTCTCTCTCTCTCTCTCTCTCTCTGTCTCACTCACGCAAAGCGCTTCTCACCCTCCAGCACTCTCCCCATCTCTCATTGAACGAGGAGCGGTGGGGGGGTGAGTGGGGGTCCTCCGCGTAGCCAGCTGTAGCTTTGCCTGTGATCCTCGGCTCTTTCTTTGCCATTCCACCGATTTTCCGCTTATCTCCTGGAAAGTCCATGTGTCAGTCGGACGTCTCAGACACTCATTGTGTTCTTGGATGCAGTCTAGGTGCTTAAGGGGGAGAGGGAAGTTTTATAAGCCATTCGTCCAAAGCACCTTTCCATCCAACCGGTGCACCTTGGATATCTTGGACTTTGGATTGAGAGGCTATTTATTCATCCAATGGCAGAAGTTTTACCCCACAGCACCGAGGGACACCTTTGATTTTTCATTTGCCTCGAGGCTTTTCCGGCTTATCACCACATTAACTCTGACGCCCTTCGGGATCGCATTACTGTAGGACTTTTACGGAGGATGAAATGCCTGTAGTGTGTGTTAAGTTTGGAGGACCCAAGTGAGCAAAAGCATGGCAGATAGCCAGAGACCAGGAGTTAAGTGCTAAAGCCCACTTTCCCGGCACACTGTCAAGGTAAGCACAGAGCGCACTTGCCTTCTCTCTGTGAGGTATTTCCCACACAGTCACACCACACCGTTACACACACGCACAGAGCGGGGCTCACCCACACGCATGATAAGCAGAGGTGCGATTCGTTGTCTTCGACAGTGGCTCTCTCAAAGTGGGGTCCAGGGAGGGATCTTTATGGTTACTTTAAGCTGGTGCCAAATGGACCTGTATACAGGTCTATAACTCTGTTTGTTAGATGGACATTTTGGTGCTATTGTTTAGTAACTGGGATCCTTCTAGTTAAAAAGTTTGAGTACCAAGGGTGTGATGTGCGCACACACACACGCATGTGTGCGCAAGCACAGACAGACACACACACACAGTAGACGGATGTGTCAGTCAACGCTTATCTGCAAGAGCAGAAAAGACAAGTCCGATAATTACAAGGGGAAGACAAGGGAAATGAGATATTGACCATATCTTGTTCGCAGCTTTGCGTGTATACGTGGATCGCGCGTTTGGCACCATGGCAGTGCAGACACTGGGTCCATGGACAGAATACTTCAACGATGATTCCTGTCTGAGTTTTGACAGCTGCTCAGCATTTGTCTCTCTTACCAAAAGAGATAGTTTTGACCTGGGTGCGGTACTCTGTGTTCCATCAACAGGATTGTTTCCAATGTGTTTGTTTTTTGGGCTGGGTCCAACGCCCAGAATTGAGGAATTACTATGCTGTGTGTTATATTGCGTGTAATTATTCATTCTTCATAGGGCATGATCAGTAAATTCAGATTCGTCATTGTGTCATTATATCTGCTGTATCGTGTGTACCTTAAAAAGGACCGAGTGTGCTTCTTGCATTAACTGGGTGAAATATCTGTTTGATAGCGTTAGTGATGGCCCACATAACACTTTATAATGCCAACAAATGGAATCCCAATTATACTTTTCACAGTCTGTTAAGGGATAGTTCACATTGTTTTAAAGTTGTATGAAATACAACTTATTACCCGAGTCCTGTGGTGGAGTTCTGCTCTGGTTTTGGTGAAATATTAAATAGGCTAGTTCTGGTCATTTTGTCCACTGAGTAAATTAATTCACAAAAAAATGCATTGTTGCTATACCATATTGTAGTACAACTTTCATTCATTTTTGATCTGTCTATCACACAGAACTATTTTCTAATTATTTTATTTTTTTCCATCACTAAAAATAGTTCTATATGATAATGTTGAATGAACGTTTTGGGAATATTTTAGATATAGGCCAACAATACAAATCATGCTAGTTTTGAGAGTAGATTAGCCTACTCTACTCTGACTGTTTAAAAAAAGTGAATTATCCCTTTAAACATTTCGCAGAATCTCTGTATTTCAACAGTAACGTTATGTTTTGTTTATGAAAATATAATAATCAGACATTTTCTGGAAAACTTTATTGAATTTGTGTGTGTGTGTGTGTGTGTGTGTGTGTGTGTGTGTGTGTGTGTGTGTGTGTGTGTGTGTGTGTGTGTGTGTGTGTGTGTGTGTGTGTGTGTGTGTGTGTGTGTGTGTGTGTGTGTGTGTGTGTGTGTGTGTGTGTGTGTGTGTGTGTGTGTGTGTGTGTGTGTGTGTGTGTGTTTATATAAAGGCTGTCAGCATTAAAGCGAGTTAACTCAACCATGAGTTAACTCGATTAATTTATTTAGTATGCGATTAACTTGCAGTTGCCAAATGCAGGTGAATAATTGTTAAACATCTGCATTACTTAATTTAAAACACGTCTAAACAATTAGAGAATGAAGAAAACATTCTACAAAATTTGCATGTTCGCTCCTAATGGTATCAACATCAATACAGCTTGGTATTGTGGACAAATTATTTAATTTAGATCTGGAAGTCAAATTAGTGTCATCAAATGGTGATCTGTGGCTCAAATGCAAGGTACATTTAGAACCAGTAAAAATATGTGATTAATCAAAGATTACCTATGGGCAAAATGGGCAATCATGCGATTAATCGTGGATATATATATATATATATATATATATATATATATATATATATATATATATATATATATATATATATATATATATATATATATATATATATATATATATATATATATATATATATATATATATATATATATATATATATATATATATATATAGTGTACAGTTTCACAGATAATTTACATGCTGTAAGATGAATAATGAAATAATATGATCAAATAATACCTCCTGAGCCACAGTCGCACCAGTAATATTTTACTGAGTACAATGAGACAGGAGGCCAGCTGGGCTGAGGTCAGAGATGGGTACAGTGGCCATAACAGAACATCCTAAATAACATCTCTCTGTCCACTCAGTGTCTGGGCTGTGTTAGTTATTAGAAATAACAATGCGATTACATTTTACGGTCAATAAAACTGTAATTAGATTGACCTTTTAAGCTAGAGGCTGTTGGAGTTGTTCTCTGAAATGGGGCTTAGAGGTGGAATTTGCTTTCTTTTAAGAGTGCTCAGCAAATCTTTTCTATCCAGGCCTTAACCAGGCAGCCAGAAGCATCTGCAAAGCATTATGTGCACACTAAAAGATAGAATTATAAAAAAGAGGGGTGGAGGGTGCTTAACTAATTGCAAAGATTGTGATGTTTAGATGGCCACTTTGATGTTTCCCTTGGGGAAGGGGCATTTTTCTGAATTTGAGTACAGTTCTTTGACTTTCCTCTGATCTTCAATTCTGTCTAACTCCCATCTTCTGCTCAACTGTCCGTCCATCATCTAGTGGTGCAAATTAACTAAGTACATTTACTTAAGTAGTGTACCTAAGTACAATTTTGAGGTGTTTTTGAGGTGAAAAAAATCAGAACATGTACTCCACTATGTTTCTACAGCAAATATTGCACTTCACGCTGTTATTACAAAACCTGCATTGAACACTTAAGGCCTCCCCTATACACATTTCAGCCCTTTGAAAATAGCAGATCTATGAAGCGAGAGGTCAGTCCGCTGCCCCTCCAGGCTGGCCGAGGAAGTGCAGGTCCAGGATTACATGATAACTAAATAATTGACACTGGGTGGGTTACAAAATCCTGGGATGAAAAACATAGTTAAGTCTCACTTTGGAGATTATAGGTGCTTTATGGGGTTGTCATGGGTCGTCTGATATTGACGTATACAATGTCAATCTTAGCCACATGCCCAAAATTTGCTGATGTACCATACCATCGACTGATTGCCTGCCTCCGCCTTCAACCAATCATTCTCACCTCTGCCCTATAAAAGGGCTGTGTGTGTTGCTAATCCAGAGACCCAGAAGAAGCATTGTTCCTTTCTTCTCCTACTTCTAGTTGGATAACTATTTAAAAAGACAATGAAGATACTAAAAAAGGCAAATAAGCGCTTGCACAAGACAGTACGTAATAACAATTGAGTGCTTTTCCCCTGCACACTGTCTCCTCTCCCCCCGTGCAGCCATGACCGCAGTGTCCACGACGGAGCCCCTGGCGCTGACGACGGCGTTGCTGGAGGCGGGGGTCCTCCTCCTCAACGCCACCGTCGAAACGTCACCCGGACCGCCCGCCCCGGACCTCATGGGCCTGCCCCCGTCGCCGTCGACGACGATGACCACCACCACCACCCCGGGAGGGGGGTCCCAGCAGGACGCGGCCGCCATCTTCACCATCGGCACTATCCTCTGCGTCATGTGCCTGGTGGGCGTGACGGGCAACATCTACACGCTGGTGGTGATGTGCCACTCGGTGCGCGTGGCGGCCTCCATGTACATCTACATCGTCAACCTGGCGCTGGCCGACCTGCTGTACCTGCTCACCATCCCGTTCGTGGTGTGCACGTACTTCCTCAAGGGCTGGTACTTCGGCGACGTGGGCTGCCGCGTGCTCATCAGCATGGACTTCCTGACCATGCACGCCAGCATCTTCACGCTGACCGCCATGAGCACCGAGCGCTACTTCGCCGTGCTCAAGCCGCTCGACACGGTCAAGCGCTCCAAGAGCTACCGCAAGGCCATCGCGCTGGCCGTGTGGCTGGCCTCGCTGGTGCTCACGCTGCCCATGATCGTCACCATCCAGCTGTTCACGGGCGGCGACAAGCCCATGTGCCTGCCCACGCTGTCCGAGGCGGCGTACAAGGCCTACATCTCCTGCCTGTTCTGCACCAGCATCGTGGCGCCGGGGCTCATCATCGGGTACCTGTACGTCCGGCTGGCGCGCGCCTACTGGATCTCGCAGACGGAAACCTTCAAGCAGACCAAGAGGCTGCCCAATCAGAAGGTGGGCGCGTTATAGCTTTTTTTATTTGTTTATTTTTAAAGGGCCACTTCACCACTTTTCACTCTTCATATAATATAAAGTCCTCACTGATGTACTGTACATGATTAAAATAAATAAATAAATATATACTGCGTCTGTGTCTCACAGGATGGTTGTGAGCAGTTCAGACATGTCTTCCATTGACGTCATCGATGGGGAATCCAAGCTATTATAAACTGCAGGCTTTCTTTTCCTGAAAAGTTGCAATGCGAAAATTCTCCCGATAATGATTTTTTTAAATATATATTTTATAATGTACATTAGTGAGTACCTGCTGTATTATATGAAGATATGCTGAAGAGTGGTGAAGTAGACAGACAGATGACTCACAATTAGATTTAGCCAGTATTTAGTAAGAATCAGAAGTGTGCAGATAATATTTTACATTGACATCCGGCTCTGCTGCAATTTTCTCCCTGCTTGGCACAAGTACAATTACAACAAGAGCAGGGACAACAATAACAACCCCCCCATGGGGAACAGAAATTACAGAGCCCACCGGTGGTGCTGGGGTGGTGTGGGAGCAAACATCACATAACAACCAGGAACCATTATGCAGAAAGAGCATGCTGTCTAGGTGAGCTTAGATAAACATCCCTATTGGTCAGCTGACTGCCACATGAGTAAATCACGTGTCTTGTACACACAGAATACGCCCAGCAGAGCATAGACACACTAGGACTAAGATATTGTATTATTTATAATAATAATAACAATAATACAATGGATAGATAAATGTGGAAAAATCTTCAAACCATGTGACTCACATTGGAAATGCATTTGTGAGCGTTGTCTTTGGTGTGTGATAGAACCTGAGTGTGTCTGTGTGAATGGCCCCCTGGCCAGTGGACGCCCATGCATTCAACACACTCATCATTCAGGGCTTTAGGGCTGTAGTTATTCCAAACACACTTGACAGAGAGGGGAGAGGGTGGGGGGGGGGGGGGGGGGGTGGGGGGGTCACATGGACGCATACTACTTTGTGGCTTTATGTAACTGATGTGTCAAGCAGCTGGCCAATGTGCCATGTATATAAAGGCACTTCATTCCACTGTCGGTCGGACCTTTTCCTGTCCCATATCAGCAGCAAGCGCACGCTGGCACAGTATGTGCTTATCTGTATACCCACCGCCACGCCGGTGCCGCACTGCCGCGCTTGGTGTGAGATCTGTTTCTGCTGTGGGAGTTTCTATGTACAGTACACAGTGTATCTGTATAATGTTTTAATAGTGCATGGAGAGACATGTAGCAGAGCGTGAATGCAAACATCATAAATGATATTCACACCTGTATTTACAGTATTAATCAAATGTTTACAATCTCTGTATTTCTGCACATGAGTGAACTTCATTGGCTATAGTTTAGCTTTCCCAGACTGTTGCGTCTTGCATTTTTCAAAAGCATATTCAAAAACAAATGTGCAACGAACTGGAAACGGTGGTCATTTTATTTTATTATGAATCACACCTGAAAACCTAGCTTGTGAGGTTTCTGAACCAATCAGACCATGCGCCATACAGACGATGGGACCGGTTTGTTTACAATACAGACAGACCATATAATGTTTTCAGATATACAGTATATTCTAGTGTGATGATTAAGTTTAATACTTAATGATTAAGAGTAATACACTGTCTGGATGCCAGAATGAGATGAGAACTGAGTATTTCTGACTGTAATGAAGCCACCTGCATTTGGAAGATAATGCAGAAACGGGATAAAACCAGGCCAGATTAATTTACTGGTATGTTGGCTTTTATTGATGTGATAGTAGGCATGTCATAGGAAGTAATTAAAAGACACATTTTATGAATGTAAAAATGTTCCCATTTTTTGGCATCCAGTCTTAGATATGGCCATATTTATAATGACCACGGATGTGGTCTAAAAGTGTGATAAATGGAGTTTTCATTTCACTTTAATATAACTTATATTAAAGTGAAATTTAATATAAATAATATTACAATATATTATATTTTAATAATATAAATCAAAATCACCTGGACCTCTGGCTGACTGGACTGGAAGGCATGCACACAGGTGCTGGCTGGCTGACTATCAATCTAGCATATCTATAAGCTCGTAGCCGAGACGAGCTTGTAGATCTGCTCTTAATAACGGGCCTCTGTGCTGCTGGTTTCTCCCTGCAGGTCCTGTACCTCATCTTCACCATCGTGCTCCTGTTCTGGGCCTGCTTCCTGCCCTTCTGGATCTGGCAGCTGCTGGGCCAGTTCCACCCGTCGCTGCCGCTGTCCCCCAAGGCCAAGCGCAACATCAACTACCTGACCACCTGTCTGACCTACAGCAACAGCTGCATCAACCCCTTCCTCTACACGCTGCTCACCAAGAACTACAAGGAGTACCTGCGGAAGCACCAGCGCTCCTGGACCAGCGCCGGCAGCTACTTCAGCCGCAGGAACCGGTTCCAGTCCACCACCTCCTCCAGCAGCCAGCAGTGCACCGAGAGCTTCGTGCTCACGCACACCGCGTCCCTGCGTGGCGACGCCTACAACAGCAGCCTGTGAGAGGTAAGGGCCAGCGGCCATGCAGCCCATCATCATGTGCGAATGCAAATGCCACTCCTTTTCAAGTTTTTTTTTTCCTCCTGAACAATGAACACCGTGTTTTGCATTGAACAAATTTGTTTTGAAATCCATGTCGTACACCACATTTCAATTAACTAGAGCGAGTACTATGTTGCGCCTGTGATGGGCAGTGTTGGGACTAATGCCCTTACATGTAATGCCCTTTGAAACTACTTTTTATGTTTGTATGAGTTAGTAGTTACCTACTTTACAAAATGTAAACTGACATGGTGGGCCGAGTGCGCTTCCAGAGTAAAGCATATTTTACAGATGAAAAGGAAAGTCTTCCACAGGTCATAACATCAGCATAATGATGGTGATTGGTCAACATATAGGGTAATTACTGTGCATGGCCATGGTGTATTATCCATATCATTAGACTGGATATTGTCTGTGAATTTTTTACTATTGGCATACCGGTAAATGCTCTTTTTCCCCTCTGTATTGGCACTTAGAGCTTAAAATTAGTTGACTATTTTTCCTTAAACAACTTAATGTAGATTATTTTTTACTTTAGTAGTACCATAGTAGTAGCTGTGAAAGTTACTGTCATAATTTAGTAATGAATTACTGTATATGTTTTTCAGAGTAGTAACTTGTATAACTGGTTTTTAATAGTACATTCCACAACACTGATGAGAGGTAAGTACAACGGCTGTGCAGCCGATGGTGATTATCTTTATCGTAGCTCCCCAAAGGGGGGTTCAGCCCCTGTCGTTTTACCCTGCAGAATTTACTATGGTTAAAGAAATCCTTTCCATGCGATGCAGCATTCTGCAGGATTGCTTTTTCTCAGAAGTCTCTTGTACAATGAACACAGCATTTTGCGTTGTACAAATTTGTTTAGAAATTAATGACGACCATCGTGTCTTTGAGACCCAAAAATAGCCGATCTCAAAGCTCTCAACGTGTCACACTGCAACATGTTGTGAGCTCTTACAAAAGTGCCCTCTGATGAGATGTCTGCCCCTGCCTCTCTAACACTCTCTCCAAACCCCTGTTTATTGTTGTGTTCATTGGTATTGTTTATGTGAGTCGTTAGGAGCGCTAATCTCAACCCATGTAGGTGATTATAGGCATCACATTTCGAATGTTGCAAAAACAATATAGGCTAACAGCACATCTACAATCATGAGCTTGCGCAGCACATTATGCGTTTACAGAGATACGACTTAAGTGGTCATGGCAGTTTTTCGAACAACAAGTTGACCACAACATTCTTGACCAGATCTTAAAGCTTAATGTTCCGTGCTCCATGCGTGTCTGTGTGGACTCATGGTGCTGTACCAGTTCCACGGCCCCTGTGTGGCTCAGATCTGGATGTTTTCTTGGGATTGTTGACTCATGCTAAAGTGAGGAACGTCTGATCCTTGGGGGGCTAACTTGGCAGATGGGTTCCATTACTGCGGGTTCCCATGTGTAGACATGTCTGTCTACGGGAGAACCAGTCAAGCTTCCTGATACATTATGTAAACACGGTGGCTCTTTTTTTCTTTTTTTTGTTTATGCGTAGAGCAGGATCTGAGGTAACGCATGCTTTGTTGAACAACAATAGACATTCAGTCAACTCTATTCATACCTGTAGGACATCTACACATCTGTTCTCCTTTGAACTGTCACCTCAAAGCCTCAACTCAAACCCCCATTTCAGTTGATCCAAAATGACTTATTTTCGATCAATTACTTCTCCATGTGGTCTTAAAGCTGATGCTGATGTTGTCAGAACCTTTGGGCACATGTCACATGCTAGATAAAGCATGATGATGATTTTTTTCTCCTTACATACAGTATATTTGTAGGTTGTTAATGGTATTGTCACCTTATTATCTGGTCTCTACATACTAAAGACCCATACTCAACATTTAACATACAGTCTTGGTGTACACAACATGTCTGGATTTACAATGGGACTCTATGGGCTTGCAAGTAAGATTATTAGGAATGTGACCAAAAGAAACACTAACTTTTTCAAGTCTCCATGGGATGAGTAACTGGTCTAAAATGAGTACTTTTTTGGACAATCTACTCCTAAGGCACTAGGCCTATACCTGTTGATCTACTAAACAATAGTTGTTTCTACGGGTATAGCCATAGTACTGTTCATAGATTAGCTGTTTTCTGACCATCAAATTCTGAAAATGCTTGAAAAAATGTTGTGTTATTAATGATGACATGGGGATGTTAGGGTGAATGTGGTGGGTTAATCACCAAATAAGAACAAGGTTGAGCATGAAAGTTGAGGCCTCCAGCGTCCATGACAAAGCGCTGGTCTAAAGCTGCCCTCCTGTCTGCCTGGCCACGCTCCACATTCAACCGTCTGCATTCTTGTCTGTTCAGAGTTCGCTTTGCCATGTGTCCCTACATGGCAATCGGTAAGAAGATCACGCTCCACTGTTTTCAATTTTCTTCTCAAAGGTGTTTTTTCTTAGCCTCGATCGCCTGTTTCCAGGGTCGGACTGGTCATGGGGAGTACCGGGAGCTCTCCTGGTGGGCTGTGGCTGTAGTGTATTGTATTGTGACAGGCATGTAGTGTACTTGTATCAGTAAGTGACATCCTTTTATTTTGGATCCTTTTGCCAGCAACAAATGGTTGTCTATGTGTATCATTTATGTTGTGTAAAAAACGGTGTCATTATGGCTTGTTTGTTTGTGTGTGTGCTGACAGCAGGGGGTAGAGTTTCTGCTACCTGCACGCTGCTTGCAAATTCAACGCAAGAATGGTTGGGCCGATTTTTTTTTTTTTTGTCCCAGTCCAGGCCTGCCTGTGTCATGGGGCTAGTTCACGTCGCGGCCAGGGAAGCTGTTCTTGATTAAGAGGAAACCCGCTGAGGGCTTCCTTATGCAGTCTGCGGCTGCGACGTTCTGCCGGCGGCGTGCCGTACTTACGTGTCTGCTTGTGTGCACGTGGCTGCGCATTGCGCACATATCTGCATGCTTGCGTGTCAGTGCATCTGCGTATTCATCTGAGTAATGCAAAGTCTGTCTCCAGCAGTATACGTTGTTGCAATCCCCCCGGTCTTAAGTGTTCCTTGGAAAGGAAACCGGGTGCTTGTGATACGCTGATTGCAGCGGAGGGGAACTCGGGGTGAAGAGCCCGGGACTTGGCTTATGGGAGAGTGATGGTCTGAGTAGTACTACGAGGGTACTACACAAGCACTTTTATGACGCAGCTCTGCACTTGCGCCGCAGCTGTAGATCACCCGCTCGCTAAAAAGGGCAGGATGCAGACACGCGCGTGCACACACGCCTACTTATCCGTGCACACAAACACAGGATGCTGAAGTTGACGGGTCAAAATGGATCGTGTGCCGTTAACAAAGCAGGGTCTCCACGATAAACTTTTATAGAGGTTCTGATTTGACAGGGATTTGTATGCACAAAGAGACAGATATACTGCATGAAATACTGTTGCTACTAAAGATGTATTTTTCTTAACAGCGCACAAGCAATAGCTCTCTTTTCCACATGGGGTTTTTCTGCCACTGGTCAGGCTTATGGAAACAATAACACACATTGTCATAACCCAGCTTAAGCAGCAGGGGAACAGTCTGCGCTTCTTTAAGTATTATCGTTTATTCTCATAACGTCTCTGAGGAACCCATTATTCTCATGCAGCTTCATTATAAAAACCTGTTTTCTTCGTATAACTATAACTCCATCATCAGAAAGAACTTCATTGTCCAGAATCCCAAACTTATAATCAATGCGGTTCTTGTTTGTTCTTTCAGTTTCTCCCCTGAAGCAGGCAACGACACAACAACACTGTTGTGCTGTTTGCTTGCTGCTGGGCAAAACCGCAGAATAAACAAGAAACCTATTTGATAAAACGTAAGTGCTGGTATTCTTTCTGTCTATGGATTGTATCTACCTGAAGCGTGCACCCGAGACATTGATATGTTGAATTACTCCACTGAGTGCTTCTCCTCTTTTCTTTAGAATTCTAAACTTGTCATAACTTTGTGGTGCTTTGCTTTACTTTGCTATAGCCCTGCGAGTTCAAGGCAGTAAAGATTGACTGCTGTTGACCCCCCTCCCCACCTCTTTGTCCGAGAATACAACTCGCCGAGTGACAACAACTACCATAATTCATGAGGGCAGACGGAGCATATGGTCCTTCTCTCTGTGTGCACGGACACATGGAGATTGTACCAGCTTTCATTATTTGGAATGGCAAAAAGGAGGGTAGGAGAGAAAACGGCAATCCGTGAGCCGAAAGGAAGATGGAGCACTTTAGTCTGCAGTTAAATCAAACCAAACAACAATCACTCTGACAAAATGCCCAAGACACTGAGTCTTAGAAAAACAACACACATCCACAGATAGAAACAAATGGAAGACCAGAGTCATTCAATTTTTTTTATTCTATTTTTTTCTCGAAACCATGCAGGCACGCAAACGTCTGGGTTTACCACAGATTTCAGAACAGCGACAGGGCTTAGCCGTTCTAAAATCATAGTAAACCATGGCCCTGTGTGGCTTTGTTGCTTTATCCCCTCTTTCCTAAAACTGCTACCAAATATGGCAACACGGAAAAAGTCATGTCACGCAACAGCAAATGGAGCTTGTACATGAGCAGATTTTACCATCTGGCTGTTGTAAAGCAAGTAATATATGTGATAGTAAGGTTAGATCAAGCTGCTATCACAATTCTGAAGTTCTTTCATTAGATGTTATAATTCCAGTGGCACACCATCCAGGAGAATAACATTAACCTTTATGTGTATAACAGAGGGACATATTACAGTAGTTATTATCCAGCCAGGAGTCTGCATGGATTACATGAATTCCACAATATGAGAATCGTAATGAGGTGATCTGTCAGAGGGCAGTAAAGATAAGCCAGTGCCCTAAGCCTTCAATAGAACTTGATCCTTCTGACGCCAACTCTGTGCACGTACACAAAATCCCTGCATCAATGTATATCATTATTTCTTCTGTCATAGAACCTTATACAATAGCATAAGCACACTTGACAGTATGCTCTTACCTTTCCCTCTATTTCAACTCTATTTTAGCACCCAACTCTGACATGAGTCATGACCCTGCCATATTATTAACAGTTTGGTATTACAGTGTTCCCAATTTTCTGTTTTGAGTTGAATTCACTGTTTTTGATCACAGTACATGGTTATACATACAGTACATGGTTCCTTCCCAGTGGACACAGTAGAATACGTCATGTATAATGATCACGTGAACAAAAAGAATCACACAGGGTACAATGGCTGTGCCCATGTGCCCCGGCTCCCCACCGCTGCTGTTGTTGCCAGGATGGTGGAATATTTCTGGACACAATTACAAACGATTGGAATATATTCAGGCTGTTTGTTTTTTCCATTCTTGGTACAGGTCTGTTAAGATCTCTTTGTTTTGTGTTTTTCTTTGCTACTGAAAAGCAGTCCCACTGCCATAGTTTTATAGAAACTGATTGGCCCGGCAACAACCATCCATTTCATGGCTCCTTATAAACTGTATAGGAATACTGTATTCTCTGTTGCCTCTTATCGTTATTTGTTTTACAAGCATATGCTGTGTACTGAGAGGTGTTTTACAGTACAGTTAGTACAGTTGAGTCATTATATAAGGCAATCCAGTGGTCAGTGGGCGGTTGGAGAATTCAACAGGTCAAGAGAAAATGTTTCTAAAGCTGTATCACAGTCTCACGGTCCTTGTAGACTGTTGTGTTTGTTTGTTTTTTTTTTTAAATCTAAGTTAGCAAGGACTTTAATCCCATTAAAAGTAGCCGGAGAGCATCTGTGTCATTTTAGACTTGGACAATTCAAAAATATTGCACTTGGGGCTGCATTGCGCCCCCTTGCCCATGCCTGTATCTGGCCTGTACATATGACCTTGTATATCTGCTATAAAAAAGAAAAACACAGAGCATTTTTTGCAAATCTGTGAAGAAAAGAAGGAACATTTTTTAACTCAAATCTTCTGAGGATCCAAAGAACATAATACAGGTATGTTGTAGATTGACGTATGCATAACAAAAATGTTTTCGGTTTGATTACCACTAACATTTTTTTCAGAAAACTGTCCTCAGGTCTTACTGGGTTCAAATATGTTGACGTCACACTCTCACTTTGGATGTAATTTGTCCACTGCAGTAGGTATACAAAGTATGTTCTCAAAAGCAACTTCTGAAAATGTTGCCCCAGCCAGGCTGAACTTTGTGTCATGTCGCCATTGCAGCTGACAGCTGCCTGGCAGGCAGTATGGAAGATGCAGATTGCATCTCATCCCTACACAAACAAAGCAACTCCAGGAAATAGCCAGCGTACAAACTCTGGCATGGGAAATCAGAGGGGGTCAAGTTCATTTCGCAAACCATGCACTATTGTTCATAATAAGTTTGTTTACTTGTTACTCAGACAATGTCATGTGTAAACCCCAACTGATGTTGAACCACGTGACTACAAAGTACATAAATAAGGAGTAACTGAAATGCGCAAGAGTATATCCGATCATTTATTTGTCTTAGAAGGAATGGGGTGTTTGATTCACTTTCTGGGAATTAATACACTGCTATGGCAACACCGCAGCAGTTACGACCCGACAGCGGTTACGATTCGGCAGTCAGATACGGCACCATAACCTCAATAACAGCCTCTGCACTGGAGTTATTAAACAATATGTGGCCCTCCTTTTACAATACAGCTATTACACAAAGCGGTCTCAATCACCATGCTAATGGTAATGTATAGCATCAACATAAAAGACATAGAATGCAGCATGTACAATAATTGAATAGTCTTTTACATAACTCCCACGTACCATATGCCATATACGCTTACAGTACCCACACATATTATGTTTTCAGCGTAATAGGGGCATAGTTAAATGCATGTCCGCTCCCTTTTATGATAAGGACAGGAAATTAGTCGGCAGAGGAAGTAGATTATTTTGGCTAGGAGAACTCATGAAAGGGCAAGCCAGGGTAAGAGACAGCATACAGTAGGCTACTGTAGGCCACCAACAAAAAGCAAAAGCATTCTTGTGTTTTTCACACATGAATCATTTTTAATACAGTTCTTTAAGTTTAAGTGCCACTGCCAAACATTTACATTTTGATGAGGGCATCAAGATTTTGTATACATCCTGACTAGCTTGCAAGACATAAATACCGCTGGGCGGTGGGTGTAGATATGTATCAGTTTTAATTGTAGAAGCCGCAATCTGTAACTTGAGATGAGTCACATTTTTACACGTTTTGCAAACAAGCCAAGAAACACTGGGAAATGCATGACTGTTAAAATCTAGCACGTAGATACATCAGTTGTGTCTTCAAAGAGTTTGTTTCCATTCCATATTCCATTCAAATTGTAACTTAAATAAAGGAAAATAGTCAACTTAAAAGGTGATACGCTAGAAAATCATATCCTGAAGGAGGGTGGTGGTGGAAAACAAGAGTGTAGGCTACCGTAGGAATGCAGGGAACTCAAAACGCGGGTAGATGAGCTTTTAAGACTCTGAAGTTCTGTAAATCCCGGGTCTGTCAGGACTGGGACTGACCCAGATGCAGCTGCAGACAGACATAGGAAGAGCAGGTCAAGTGCAATATGATTTATTTAGCAGGAAAGCAGCATGTTGAGGAGAAGCACAAAGGAATACGGAGAAAACACCAGAGATAACAACACAGAGCTGAACATGCTGGCAACAACATTTACAAACTGGCAGTCAACAGACGGTGTACGTTGTCACGTAGCCTATACTGGTATGTGTCGAGTGGCAGCAGGAAAATGCTTAGAGCAGGCATCTCTTCCTGGTATTTAACCAGCTGGTGGATGAGAAATGACGCTTTTTTTTTACACAAAGGTGTGCCTGCGCCAAAGGGAGTGTAAACAGACAGTATCGGTCTAACTACTTGGCACAGGTCAACTCGGTGAACAACACAGGGATTGGCTGGGGCAAAAGGGACACAAATTAACAATCAGAGTCAGTGAGACAAGACACACAAGATATCTACAAGGACAACAGGAAAGGAACACAGAAGTCCATAAACCCTACAGTAACTAACTACACGCCTAAGGATGCACAAAATTGTGTAGCCATCTTATGGAGGCATCCTTTCCATCTCAGTAGTTCCCAGTCCGGCCTTGTCCAATAGGCAAGCTAGAAGAGGAATCTTGACCAGGAAAGCTTGAGTATTTGGATCGGGTGAAAGGTTTTGAGAAGGGATCATTGTCCTATAAGGATCTGCCAAAGTGTGAATGGATGAATGTATTTGTCCTTTGAATGAGGGCTTTACAAATGCCCATTGAATGCACCATTAATCATATAACCTTGTATTTTTTTTTCCACAAGGAGAGAAGCGAGAAGAAGACAAGGGTTACTTTTCACTTGTCAGTAGCATTGTTCATTCTGCGTGACATATTACAGAGATGACATAATTCTTCATGCTCAATCTGACAACATGAAAATTGTACCGTAATCGCCCCCTGTAATCATTGTGACACATTATCCTGCAGAAGGCATCAACACTGTTGTTACTGGAAAATGCCAGTCCAAACCATTTCTTTGAATGTCATAAACAACCTGTGTTCCTGTGGAACCAGCGAACGTTATAGCTATTGCCACGTAATTGGCTCTTTTATCGTGTTAAAACATTTTGTTGGGTCAACATTTTTAAAACCCACAGACGCGCTTAACCACTTTAACTTTCTGAAATGTTTCCGTAATTGCAAAGATAATTATGGAATGCACTTTCATCATAATTAGAACTGCAGACTCGCTCCCAATCTCCTGTTATAGTCTATAGTCCTCCTGTTATAGTCTATAGAAAACCAATCTATTTTGCTCTCTGGCAGTGTCCAGCAAAGTGGAGACTTTGTACCACAACAACCATGTAACTGTTGCCATGAGGATGGAAGCAGAGAAGGAATACAGAGGGTGCAGACTAGCCCCCAATCTCCCACTATAGTCTAAAAACCAATCTCTTCAAACTATCCAAAATTACCTGGTCTTTTGCTCTGTGGCAATGTCCAGCAAGTGGAGCCTTTGAATGGAATGCACTTCCATTACAATCAGAACCCTATCTCCCGCTAAAGTCTGAAAACCCTCTTCTTCAGACTCCATATTCTAATAGTGCTTGCTCTACTTCCGTATGTAACTTAACCTTTTATATGTAGACATAGCACTGATTTAGTATGTATGCATAGCATACATACTTTAGAGGTCAGTCAAAGAGACACACCAGACACAGACAATAACTCTTTCTGCTCTGTCATTCACTCTCTCATCTCTGTCACAAAGGCCAACTGCACGCACATTGACTGTACTATTGATTTTTCAGCCATATACTGTAAGCTAATTATATTGGCTCATTTCCCAGCAAAGGGAAAGCCCAGCCTTGTCTTATAGATAGATGATAGACTCGCAGTGACTGACTCAATCACTCATTGTAATAGGTATTGCCTGGGTTGCCAGGTATGGCCTTTACTACTCCACTGCCTGTCACCTTTGTGATCAATTCGCACCTCGGCTCGCCACTCACCGCTGCTACGGAACATTGCATTGAGACCGGAGAGATCGACTACCCTGTCATCTGCTTTCACAGTACTGTAACCTCTGACTTTGGAAAAGTCTCAAGTGGATGAAACATGCAGGGTTTCGAAATAAAAATGTGAGTGTTGAAGCTTCAGTATCAGCAGCAGTTTAGCAACTCATTTAGTGTGCTAAACTGCTGCCAGTTCTCATACAGGGTAGATCCTTACGTTCGAAAATATATCATCCTATTATTGATTGATTATACGTTTTGAGGCAGCTGGTCAGTGGACTCTCAAGTGGTCCACGAAGCAAGCAAAGCACTATCTATGTCACTTGCGGGAATCGAACCCAGGACATTCTAGCTGTGGTTTTGTAGATATTGTGCCCATGACGAAAACTATAAACGTGACGGTAACCGTGACAACATTGCGCACATGTGCATTGAAGGCGGAAACTGCAGTCATAGAATTAAAGTTCCCAAACAAATGGTAATATATAGTAGTGTACACCTGGATGAATTGAAAAGGGGTTTCGAATTCGATAAGACCTCCATTAATGGTCAATGCCTGTGTGCAGTGCACATGCAGAGCCATTTGCCCAGCCAGTGAGGAGCAGTAACAGCAGTTGCCTCAGACATATAGCAGACACTCCCTTATAGATAGACGTTCATTGGTTTAGACTTCTGTCTGAATAGAATGCTTTTTTTTTTACACTGAGTTAATTGAGCTTTACCTAGATATAAAGCTAGATGATGTAGCTTTTTATCAAATTTTTGATCCTATTGTTTTTTCCATCAGCCGTGTGTTTCACCTGCCAGGTGTTTAAAGATGCAGTCACACGTATTTGCCAGAGAATATTTAGGTCTGCCGGTGGGCTCCACAGGCAGAGAATCCTGAGCATGGATTAAGTGGTAGTGATATGGAAGGATGTTCTGAGGGCATCTTTAACCCCCGAGACACCAGCAGTGTAATTTAGTTCAAAGCTCTCTGCTTTACCTTGTCCTGCAGGAATCCAGAAAGCTTTTAATTAATATGGCGTGCGCGCATGTGTGCGTGCGTGTGTGTCGAGACATGAGAAAAACAGGATAAAGTTGGGCTAAAATCCTCCCCAAAAAAATCTCTTGTCTAAAAGATAAAATAGCTGATCTGCAGTTTGAGCACAAATACTGCAACTTGCTGCTCCCGAAGCAACATCAAATCACCTGTGCATCCTTATTTCTGCATGTAACGCCAGTAGCTTGTAGCTGCCCTTAACATCACACTTTAATTAAAAACACACGCACACCCCATTTTGCAAAATCACTGTAAGAAAGGTGTGAATTTAACCACTACCAGGGGGACGTTGTGGATTGCCTTTTGCCTTTTGGGTCATTGTCATGTCACATTGCGGATTAAAATAGTGCCAAGAGGCTGTCCATGGACAGGAATTGTGTGATAACATGATTGCTTGGAAGTTGTAGGTGCAGATGAATGCGTTGAGAAATATTAACAGGCCTGAGGTTGTCGAAGTAAAGGGCACCTGGTGACAAGTGGCTGCCTCTGTTACAAGGTGTATACTGATTGCTCATTTTATGTGACACCATGCACTGCAGGGAGAGGTTTCACGGTTCAATTTCTCTTTAGATGGAAATCTTGTGAAGTTGGATGGCTAGCAAGAGTGGATGGATGGATGGATGGATCAAAGCAATGATCTGACTCGTCTCTACAGAATATTTATAACATCTTTTGCCTCGTGGTGTCGTTTCTGTCACGGTGCTCGGGTACCTTTCTCGCATGCCTTGAAAATGCCATGGTGTAGAACGACCCACCCAGCACTGGAAGAACAACAATCATTTCCTCCGGCACCGCAGGAAACAGGAAAACAATGGCTTGTCGAATCTTGCGGGGTCAAGCCAGTAAATTATACAGATATGTGTAAATTGCCTCAGTAAATGATTCATAGGATTCACAGGGGGGCTGATCTTTTCTTTGAAGTCTTTGAATGATGTTGTTGTTTGTCCAAGTGTTGCCCCAGCCCCCCCGCCCACTACAGACTATACACATATGCCAGCCACTTTTGTCCACGGTCAGTGGAAAGCTATTTACAAGAGTGTGAGCTGCCTAAGGAGCTCAGGACTGTCTATAAACACAGACAGCTGTCTGGGGTCGCCGCACACACACATATGTGCGTGGCTGCGCGCACACATTTCTGAATGGTGAATTTATTGCATTTGCCATTTTCAACTCTAACCCTGAAGCCAAAAGTAGGTCGTAAAAGGTCACGGTGCGTTGCGAGTGTAGATGTGTGTGACACCAGCACACGATTATAAAGCACAAATCAGGAGCCCCTAAAACTAATCTTTAAATGTAATTATGTGGTGCGCCCGCTGGCCTAATGCCACATCATATACTTATTTATTTTATTTTATTTATTTATTTATTTCGACAGGACAGCACCAGTTTGATGAACACAGGAGACGGACACATGCATTAATATGTACAGACATCCCAGTGTAAAACCGGTCAGAGTTAGCTACAGCTAGTTTTCATCTGTTGTCCTCATGAACCAAAACATACAAAATACACACAATGTTATAAGATATTGTTATAGACAGTGCTAAATAGGATACAATAGAAGAAAGCAATCAGCACTTAAACGTGAGTACATGTTTGTGAACTCTTCAGCCACACCTTCAGTTGTCTTTTAAAAGCACCAAGAGTGGGGATCTCTCTAAATGAGGCAGGGAGTTGGTTCCAGTATTGACAGCCCTCTATGGAGAGTACATTTTTACTAAAAGTAGTTTTTCTAAAATCAATTTTACAGTCACCCCTGGATGTTGACCTCATGCTGCGTTCGCAGTCTTTTTTACTGTAGGCTCTTGCCTGACAGCGTGTCGCGTGTTCAAGTCCCTTCCTGCATGTCCCTCCCTGTCACTGTAACTATCAATAAAGACACAAAAGTCAGAAGCAAGTATTTATTTATTGTTTAATTATTTATTATTAAAGTGGCACAGCTTGAAGATCCTGGCCTGGGTTTGATTCCTGCCGGGGATGTGTGAGTGTTGGCGCCTCGTCTGCTCCTCAGCTTCATCTGTGCCGGGATTGGCAAAGGGCGTCTTTCTGTGTGGAGTTTGCATGTTCTCACTGTGTCCCCCAGGGTACCCTCACAAAACATGCAGCAATCCTGGGCTCTAAACTGCCTCTCCCTGGCCAGTCGGGATGCCTGATGGAGGGGACAGCAGACTGGCTTCATGCTTCCTTCAAAGTATGAGGTCAAGCCTTCTTTTCACCTGACAGGAGGGAGCTTCCCTGGTTGGACGTAGCACGTGGAAGGAACACGTTATTCCAACCAGGGAAAATCCCTCCTGTCAGGTGAAAAGAAGGCAGCTTGACCTCATGCCTTGAAGGAAGCATGAAGCCAGTCTGCTGCCTCCCCAGATTGGGTGTGTAGAGCCCAGGATCACATTATAACCTAACTCACGGATGCATGCAGAGGTAGAGTATTATGGTCACACCCATGCCCCAAACCCAATTTAAGAAAACATTGAAACACACACACGCACGCACGCACACACGCACACACACACACACACACACACAAACATTGAAACACACACACGCACGCACGCCCGCACGCACAGGATTATGCTCACACCAATGCTCCAATTTCCTATTGTATCTCATTGCATCAGTGAGATTTACATCTCACCTTTTGACTGTCTTGCTGGGCTTTTTATATTGTCCACTGCCACAGACACTACCTGGCCTGAATACTTTCCGCTTTCCATTTGAATATCGTAGTTTTCTTCTTTTCCCATTACCATGAAAACTCTGTCAGTAAAATATACTGTAAGTAGGCCTGCTAGAGTTTGATGCATTCTAAACACTGCTTCTCCTCTGTGTCAAATCCACAATTCCAACTTTTAAAAGCAAGGCGGTTGGTCCTGATATGGCTCATAATGTGTGGAAAATAATTGGCATTGAGAATGGCTATGGTTGAATATGGTTGAAAAACGCACCCTTTGGGATGCTGTGTAGTCACTGTCCAGTGTCCAATGCCAATCCAAATAGTTTAGCAACTGGCAGGTCAAGCTTTCCTGGTCAAGCTTTCCTCTACTAACATGGCTATTGGACAAGGACGAATTGGGGATGGACTTAGTGAAGGGCTCATTCCCTGTTCAGTTTCTTCATCGATTTCTCAAAAAAGTATTTATATAAACACTACTACACCACAGACAAAGCCAACTTGGGTTGTGCCAAATTATGACCGATCAACTAAATGGCAAGAAGACAACACTTAAGGGCTTTCCAGACGGCAACAATAAATGCCCGCATTATCACAGCGATTCTCGATTCTCTCTGCAGTGCCGACATGAAGAGAATCGCCTGTTGATGAAACGAGCATACGCGCAACAAAATGGACACCGCACGACAAACGACCGGCATCATATGCTTGCTTAATCGCACGTTTTTTTCTAAGCACAAAACCCGATCCCGTTGAAAATTAACTAGAATGCGCAATTTGTTACTCACCGCCTGTAAGCCAATTATTGTTGAGTTTTTCTTACAAATTATTTAATTGCCACAAAACATCATGTTTATTGTCATGATTTGTCACAAACCAAGTACCTTTGTCCGTGGCATATTCATCTTTATACAATTTTGAAAAGTCTATGAGGAAAATAAATGGTGAATTCTCTTCTGGAATCAGTGGAGGGCGGGGCCACTGTGCTCTATACTATCCACCTTTAGCCCTCTCTCAATTAGACAGTCATTCAGACACAGTCATTCCAATTTAAATATGCATTTTTTATATACATTACATACTACTTGGAAGCAGACCTTCAAAATCTCAATCTATCAACAAGGCCTGCCATATGCACTGGAAAAATATGTGGGTAGCATTTCTTTTTTTAAAACAATGTTTTATCATATTGGAAAGCTAGTCTGTGCATCTATATTATTGTTTGTGTTCAACTACTTTTTAACGTGAATAGAATATTTAGTGTGTGTGTGTGTGTGTGTGTGTGTGTGTGTGTGTGTGTGTGTGTGTGTGTGTGTGTGTGTGTGTGTGTGTGTGTGTGTGTGTGTGTGTGTGTGTGTGTGTGCGTGTGTGCGTGTGTGCGTGCGTGCGTGCGTGCGTGCGTGCGTGTTGGATGCACTGTGGAGGAACCAAACCCCGGCCTCTATGGTGTAGCAGGTATGCTACTCTAGATGCCCTTTGCTGGTGAATAGCTTTAATCAATTCAGATGTGTGTGCGGCGCACTGGTGTATATGCGTGTTTACTCCGACACCGGGCTGGCTGGGCTGGTATAATAAATCATGGTGATCTGCCAACATGATAGCCTGATCAATAGGATGTCTGGATTTGAGATCAAATAACAGCGCCTTTGATCTAAGCCCTGATTAGTTGCACTCTGGTGTCGTTCACTGAAAATAACCAATCGATTATCTATTTTCATGCTGGTTAGACGAAGGACAAGACAAGACCCACCAAAATGCGTATATTTATGTATTTGGCAGTGCTCACCCCCATACAACTAAAAATAACTTGTTCCACGGACCCATCAGAAGCAGAAGTTTGAGTTCAAATAAAAATGTTCACTTTAAAAAATACTCAAGGATTTGCGCAAATGTTTTCACCATTTTATTTCCTACACAAAAATTCCAGATCTGCAGGCTCTGCATGTACAATTACACAGATGCTTTCTCGGTTTTAATATTGTAGGCCAGTGAGTTAGTATGCACAAGAAATGCCATGTATGCATTTGGCTGTGCCGAGTCGAGACTCCAGTTTGATTGCATGCGAGTCCAGTTTGATTGCATGTGCCTCGACTTTATTCATTTTATTCATAGCCGGGGATCAAATACTGTAGAAAATCACCTCACAGCAAAAAAAGCCTTGATTCACAAAACAGCACTGTGAGCTTTGGACAGATTACAGTATAGAGGACAAATGACAGTCAATTTAACAAGACATAATGGACCGGTTTGGGTGTGTGTGTGTGTGTGTGTGTGCGTGTGTGCAGTGTGCGTGCGAGGAGAGAGGCAGAGCAGGACAGTAACCAGGACAGGAGCGCTACACTTTGGCTGATGACACTGATGATGACGACAATCATAATCATGAGGAACCTTCCTTGTGATTAGGATTGTCAGCCCGCCGCACGCACATCTGTGGCCCAGGTTCAAGACAAGCTAAAGTATCATGAAAGAGGATGGCCCGCTTCACACTGCTGGTGCTTTGAAAAACTATGCTGTATATTTTTTGCATCCTCAACTACACATACGTATGGTAGTTCAGCGTTTTATCCCACTGCACTGACTCACAACCTCATGCCAGTGAGGTAGCCTGCATGGCATTAGCCGGACTGATAACATGTCATGGCAGTTTAGAGAACCCAGGGCCAAGGAAACGTTGGTGCAAACTTAAGTGTATTTAATCAAGGCTTTAGTAGACAGGCATCAAACACAATCCGCAGGATTCAGGGAAAAACTTTTGGAAAGTGCAAAAAAGTTAAGTAATGTCCAAAAGCCAAACAGTATTAGTCACAGCCAGGTATTTGTAGCCAGCCAGCCAGCAGGTGATTGCCAGCTGAATGGAGACTGGCCAGGAAATTGCCAGATCGCACCTCCCAGAATGTGGAATGCAGCTCCAAAGCTAATAGAAATAGAAGCGTCAGAAAGACCATACACACAGACAGTCGAGCTGACATGACAAACCACATTATCAGTACCTCCACCAGGAGGTTGAGGAGCCTGTTGTTCTGTTACCTGCTGACAGGTGCTGCCCAGCACGTATAGGAATATATGTGCTGACAACTAACACTACCCCCCTCCCTCAAACACAGGCCAGACAAAGCACCACAGTGGAGTTGTACTCACAGCCTATGTGGTGGGGAGAGACCAATGCAAAGCACCTTTAATTAATAATAATAATAATGATAATAATGCACATGTATACTGTATGAGTACCCTACATATTGTAAAATGCTTCATCGTCTCAAAATAAATAGCAAATAAAATAATTACAAATAGCATGGATAAGAAATATTAAATATCCATATTCAAATAGAGTAAAAACACGTACAGATACAGTATGGGCCAAAACATCTTTTGATTCAATGTCACATTAAAAAGTTCTATGGACTAAAACTTTGTGGAGATGACAGTGTGGCCACAGCTCTGCAGTCATTCACGCCGCCAGCTCTGTGACCCAGTCAGGCCTGTGGAATGCTCAACAACGGTTGCGAGACTTCTGGAGCTTGGGTCAGCGTTATTGCAGCTTCTCCGATGTCCGCAACATGAGCCAAATGTAATCAGCGGCTGCGTGGCCGCATCACTGTTCTTGGACTTGCATCACACATCTGTGGAAGTCCTTTCTTTCTTTTTTTCTCTCTGGGCGTATTTGCAATTATACCGTTCATTTGTGTAGTTCCTACTGTTAAGTGACGTGGTGTGGAGAATTAGAAAGCCTTCGACGGCCAATTTGGTCGGGAAGTTCCAGACATAACATTCAGTTGACGTAAAAGAAGACGAGTTGGGGGGTCCCGCGCAGTACTGCACATTTTTACCGTCCCTCTCTATAGCTTTTACTCTGCAAAATTCTGGGTATAGCATAGAATTGTGAGAGTGCACATTTTACGGTTCGTTTTATCCATTTGCAACCGAGTGTGTACAAAATGTGCAAAAGTTTTACTTTTGACATTTTTTTCTGTCATCAGTCTTTCTCTCCTCTCTCTGACCTCTCGTTTACAGACAGCCAGGCCTCCCGTCAGGCCATAGATCCTTATCAGAAGACTGTCGTTCTGAGCCACTGGTTGAGGTGGCGTTGTTTACTCCCCGCAGCAGGAATACAAATATAGCAGTGCCCTTGCCCGCGGGCACCACAGCTCCACAAATAAAGGGATCAAATGATCCATCCCAGGGAACACATTCAATATGTTGGGGCTCGGCGTTAGTGTCAGGCTGTCTTCAATTAACAGGCCCTTTTTTAAGGTACGTGTGTGTGTTCTGCAGATTAGCGAGATGCAAGGGATTTGACTGCACCAGTTTAGAGACTGCACCAGTTTAAAATAACCTTCGAGGGAGTGTGTGTGTGCGTGTGCGTGTGTGTGTGTGCATGCGCGTGCGTTCGTATCACAGTGAGACAAAATATTGATATAAAATATTAATAAATTTTACGAAATGTCCTGAAGGTCCTGAAGGACAAACGGTATTTTCCTTTGGAACACACCGTCACTGCCAGTATTTTATAAATATGAATGAAAAAGGGGGGCAGGACGTGCAATGAATGCTTTCATTTTGTTTTATTTCATAATTGGCTAATAAAGCTCTTCCATTAGTGATGCAGGATGAATGTTTATCTTGGCTTTATGCAGAGGGCATGCATATCAAATACTAATTATAATAATTGGATGATTACAAACAAAAACAAACAAAAAAAGAGGTTAAGAGGAAGGAGTAAGTGTCTGCTGAAGCTTAATGACCAGATGGATCTGAATAGTGGGAGGAAACCATAATGATGCACATTAAGGGGAAACATCACCAAAGGTGTTGATTTTGTTGACTATACCTTTTTTCACCAAAGCAAACTACAAAGTAAATGGAAACTCAATGAAGACTAAGTTACTGTATGATGACTGATTTACTCATCTAATAAAAAATGTTGGAAGCTAGTAGAAGTGAAAGCCACAAATCATTTTACACTTGAATGCTGAAAATGGCCAATTCACAAGTTGACATGGCGTCATGCTGCGAAGCATTGTGAGCTATTTCCAGCAAGTGTAAAATGAGGCATTATAACGTCATCTAGGCCTGCCAAAATACACTTCAGTCAACTAAATCAACTGTAGATTTAGTTATATCTAGTTGACTAAAAAACTAAAATATTCCAGGTTTTTTTGGTCCTCTCATGGCAGCTGAACCAGTCTGACAAATAAATGTGTGTGTATATGAAATTGGAAAAACAGAATAAACAAGCACAGGAAGTGTCAACGAACAGCAATAAGTTGAGTTATAAATAAGCACATGGACAGGATTCATGCTGAAAATGTATAATGTACCGTTTTCCAGGAGGTGACTCCATTCAGACCCGAACGTAGTGGGAGCCGCCTCCGTATGGACCCGCTGCTATTATTAAAATGATGGGTCCGGGACCGTAAATGTCCGAGGGCATTAGAACATTAGAGTACCCGAAATGACCGAATGCTGTAATTATTATGAGTTCTACTATTATATTATGAATACGGTAGCTATCTTACTCTTAGTAGTCCACTGTTGGGTGGTGCTGCAACGCCACTGGATGGTCAATACATGAACATAATGCATGTTGAACACAGACTCGTGAGTCCAACTGTTCACAGCATATACATAGAAAATAAATAAAATATATCCATGTCCTCTTTAGATGTTCGGTCCCTGTAGTAGGTGTATTTGTTCTTCTTCAGCCATTATTCTATCATTGTGTAAAAATAAAAAATCCACGATAGTCAACTATTACAACTGCCGTCTCCTGATGGTACGTCACACAGTTTAGGTCTCCTTAGTGGAATAGTGATTTCTTTCTTGTTCTTGTTGTGGTCTCTGTCGCAGCAGCAGCAGACCATAGTTTTTGTTTCTCTTAACATTTATCATTATCACAATGGTTTAGTTGCCGTCTTCGTCTGTGTGTGTGTTGTGATGATGATGTGTGCAGTGACTTCCTGCTTTGCTAAATTCACGTGACTCAATGCTCGCCTCTCACTGGCCAGTGGAGAAAAAGGGGGGTGACGAGGGTGATTGACAGCTGTGGTGGCCAATCCCCAGGTTTTGGGTGTAACCCGAGGTCAGAGACACCCAGGAACTGTCCTGAACATACGTGGGACATGGAGGTACCACAGCGGAACCGGCCTGAATGTACCTGCGACATCCCAGGACCGGCCCAAATGTGCCCGGATGTCAATCCTTGTAATCAAAGCCGGAACCGGCTACGGGTCGGTCCTCAGGTTTTTTCGGATCTCTGTTTTTTACGAAGTAGTACTATACAGGGTAGTAATATACAGGGACCAGGATAACATATAATGCAGTATACGACCGGTTCAAACCACATTGAGGGTCAAAATGTTCATTCACGCTGGCCCGTGGCGCCCTGTCTGTCTGTCTCTGTGAGGCTAGAGAGAGAAAGGAGAGATTCCGCAGGGATTACCCAAGAACTCGGAGAAGGAAAATAATGAAAGAACGAACGAAATAGACACATCTGAAGAGGACATGAGCCCCCGTCAAGTTCGGTGGAGCTGAATTTAATGAAGCAGACTGGATTGAGCTTTCACGTTCGTCAATCAGAGTCCCATTAGTCATTAAGTGTAACCCACCGTTCTCAGCCTCTAATTGTCCGGTGAGACTTGTTCGTGTGGGATCGTTGCAATTAGTACACGTCATGGCAATATATGCACACACACACACACACACACACACACACACACACACACACACACACACACACACACACACACACACACACACACACACACACACACAAATCAGAGGCTGCGGAGCCATGGTTAAATTGTTCCTGTGGTGACTCAGTCAGCCATATTGATCTCAATCTGTGTGTGTGTGTGTGTGTGTGTGTGTGTGTGTGTGTGTGTGTGTGTGTGTGTGTGTGTGTGTGTGTGTGTGTGTGTGTGTGTGTGTGTGTGTGTGCGCGCAAATGTCTGTGTATGGTAGCTGTGCAGCTGTGGCCGATGACCGTGCAATTATAGTTGTCATCTGTTGCGTCTGCTTGCATTGATGTCAGATTGTAGACCTGTCAATCTTGCTGTTTTTTCTGTTCCTGTATCGAGGAACATTTGAATGTATATACTGCATTGCACACCTGCATATGTAGAAAAGAGGGCTAATGCCCATGGGATTACAAATTGGAATATTATGACCACAGACTGATTCCTAGTCAACCGCAGAGGTGTAGGTGTATGTTTTTTGACTTGTCATACAATTTGGGGGATTGTAAACCTTTTTTCTACATACATTTCTATATGTTTTAATAGTGTGTCTTTGCATTGCGCACCTGCACACAAATGCACGTGTCTTATGGAAGGAGAAGGGAAATCTATTTGCGACCATGCTGGCCGTCACGGCGGTTTTATAACCATTGTGACTGTTTGATGTGGCTCTTTGCAGTAACACAGTGAAAAACATGGCTCTTTGTCTATGACTTTGTCTATGACTGGTGGCCACCCCTGGAATAAAGTCTTTCATACTTCAATGTGACTCAAAGCAGGTGCTTGTTGGTGGAGCAGGTAGAAGAAAAATAACCCAAAGTTCTGCTTGTGGCGAGGCAGACTGTCGGGGGGGGAAAAAATAGGCAAAAACCATAAAACGGAGTGCTTCAATATTTCTTTCCCTTTGGTCTGCCACACCACAAGCAGAACTTTGGGTTCCTTTGCTTCTTTGAATAATGTGTGTGTGTGTTTGCAATATGTCCTGACCTGCTGGCATGTTCTCTTCAGTATGGCAAACATTGGTGGTTGGTCAAGCAATAGAGCTGCCTACGAATTGTTCATGTTTGCGGGCTGTGGAACAATTAGGAAACCCTGCATTTACTGTGGTCCCTACAGTTTGAGAGAGGAGGTGTACATTACCCCTGTGGGGAAATTGAAGCATTACAGCAGAACAATCTCAAAAACAGAACACCTATCTTTTACCATAACCTTTGCTATTGACCCTTTTATGAAGGGTCCTTGGGCAGTGAACCCCAAATGTGGGATTGGTACCTTGCATGGCTTCAACTGCCATTGGTGTATTAATGTGTGTGTGGATGGGTGAATGCAATGCACTATGCAAGCACCTTGGATAAAGGAACTATAAATGCACCATTTTAGACAGAGCGTTTGGGTTAGCCAGCATGGTTGTTTCGATTTCATTGCTTGATCTCCATTTGCCATGATTGTTTAAACATGGTGCCGCTGTGCTCAATAACAGCTATCAGATACTTGGTATCTGATAGCCACCTCCTTCGCTAGAATTTGAATCAGACTGACAGATGAAGTGTTCAGTGTAGGAGGAGACGTGTCTACAGCAGTGATTTCCAGGGAGTCCCCAGTTAAATGATAGTTAGGAAACAAATGGGCCCTCGTGGGATCTGTAACATACCCTACACTCGTACGCTCTGAGACAAATCAAGCTGGACTTTAAGGTATAAATTGGAGGCTGCCACAGATAGAAATGCCGTTAAATCGGGCTCCATATAGTAATACGTGTCAAATTGGGTGTCCTTGAAATGATTAAGGTTTAAAACCAACCCAAGAAACATCTTCTCTTATACTGAAAGGGGTATCTGGTGTATGGCTTCAAATGGGGGGTCCATGGGCTAATTTGTATCAATTTGGGGGGTCCTTGACATGAAAAAGCTTGAGAACCAGTGGTCTAGACACCCTCTGACTATAAGACTGTCCCCTAGTCGACAATGGCAGAGACTAAATATCATGGAGGGCTGGGGGGGGGGTAATTGCTGTAACAACAACATAATTGAGGAGGGGGGGGGGGCAGTCGGTAAGGAATAAAAACAATTCATATAATGGTCTTCTCGCTAATTCCCACACTCGGAAGTGCCTCTTGGGTCTTACCTTCAGGGAATACAGTGAGTAACGTAATCAGTCTTGCTGTGAGTAACTGTGAGAAAGTGATCCCGCTGTACTAGTATCAAATCACTCTGGAAACTACACAGGGCCGTTCTCAGCAGTCCTTACAACTGTCCAATTCGTCCCCAAGGGAGTTCAAACCGCTAAAGCAGTGGCATGTGGAGTTTTGTCAAAATTAATCAGGAGTTTTCCCGTTTTCACCGCAGGCCCACTTTAGAAAATGGCAGCGGCCAAATGTCCCACTGATTGAGACGGAAATAGCTAATTGGTTTGTTTTGTTATTTAGTTAGTTTAGTTTTTGCATGTTGTGCCATTTTGTTTTGACTTAGTTTTCCAATGCCAATCCATTTCCCTGAAAGAATGAATGCGCTAAGAGCATACAATTAGATGTGGTTTAATGGGCTGTCGGCTGGTGCCTGAGCAATGCAGTGCCTGATGTGTTCCAAAGCCTTTTGGACCAATTTATGTATTCCTCCATTTTGTAGATAACGTGGCTAAAAACACTGGCAGCGTTCAAAGTTTAATTTTGACTGGGAATGGTACATTTAACACTTGAACTGCCTAAGATGAGCTTATTTCCGCTGTAGGAGGAGTGTCTTATAATTAATACTGGCTTTCGTGCAGTACTTAGGAGGGTTCATGACCCCAATTGAACTCTTGACTGTGTGTTGTTTTTTTAGCTACGACCAAAGAGGTGTATTTGGAGGAGCTTAAAAGGCAGTTTCACCCTTGATTCCCCTTTTCGTCTGCTGTCTGCTGTTGGGCTGTACTTAATCTTTAATCACGTAAGCTTGATCTAAGTGGTGTTGTCACGTTGAGATAAACATCTCTTTTTCACAGGAGCGGTCCAAGAACCGAAATGTAAAACATTCAGACTTTGAGGAAAAAGTGGCGGTAATGAAAACAAGCTTCAAGATCCAGACAAAACTTGCAGCGTCACAATGACTAATGGCTTAAACATGTCTTTTGCTGATGTCGACAGCTCCACTATCTTGAAACGAGTCCTATTTTTATGGTATTTACAAACTGGACATCCCAAAACACATACACGGGTCAGACTTGAAACGAGAATGATAACGCCGGGTGGGCTAAGGCCCACCCAGCTATGGCCTATCCTTGGTATCCCTTTGGGACATTTGTAGCCATGGCTCATGCACACACGTGAAGCATCGCCTTCTCCGTATGTGGCAACTGCCAATTATAACAGAATTTTGCCAATGCCTTAGCTTTCGGCTTGGGTATTCTTGCAATCCTCAGCCTCTCACAGCTGATTTATGGAAATTACCGACTAAGGCTTCCAAATAGGAAAGCAAATATCTTACATTTGTTACCAAGCTGTATAAGCATCCTTAGCATGGAATGCCTCTTCTCTTTCAGACTACGGTCTCTCTTTCGACTATGGTCATTGTACATGTCACTTCTAAAATGGTCACTTATTTATCCTCCTCATCAACAACACCTGGGCTTAGATTTTCGTCACCTCTAAACCCCTTATCTCTTGACTTCTTTGCCTTTTTAAACTATTTTTTTTTTTCAATAGTTAAAATGGCCAGTCTGCAAGCTCACAATGAGTCAATAGATTGGCATGTCGAACTATTCCAAAAAGTTTAGCAAAATAGGTTTGGGCTAAGGGGTTTAGCGTGTAATGAAAAGCCCTGGTGTATTAGATGTTACATCTCGAAAAGACATCATTTTCATTATTGTGCCTGAATATGGCAGTTGAAACACGGAATGAAACCTGTGCTGTGAGTGCCTAGGCTATACATTTGGCAGAAGATGGAACCTGTGAACATACCTGTATGTCCTTAGCTACTAGATCAGCAATCCTGTCATGCCTTGCAATGCACGCACACACACACACACACACACACACACACACACACACACACGCACGCACACACACGTGCGCAGGCTGCTTGTTTCAGAAGGTAATGTGTGCTATCTTCACTTTATATGTGGAAACTCGGAGGCACTAACTCATTTATAGCGATGCAGATGGATGCAGCACACATACGTGCGAAAAACCAATAAGCACTCTCTGCCAATCTCTATATCCCAGCCAGGGGTAAATGGATTAGGCACTGAAACGTGGCAGTGAGTAAAAGCAGTTTGACATGACATGGCCATATGTGAAGAGAGAGAGAGGGAAAGAGGTGGAGAGAGAGAGGGAGAGGTCTGAGAGAGGATGATGGTAGACAGATGTGAGGGTCTATTACAGGTCTGTCAGAGGTGAAGGCATAGTGCAAACCATTTGCATCTTTCCCAGACACCCTATATGGAGATACCTCTTATCTAACTATAAATGTGCCAGGTCTCTGCATGTGCACGTGCGTGCGCATGCGTGCATGTGTTTACCTAACTCAAGAAATGCTTGCCTCACCGACTTCAAATTCGACCCCCCCCCCCCCCTCGCCGCGTGTGCAGGCCCCTGTGGGACCACAAAAGGCTCTGGTCAGGCTCTGCCAGTGTGGGCCTGATCAGCCAATGTACCCTCACCTGTGCAATACCCAGCTTCTGCCTTAGCCAATTGATTGCAATGACAACCCCATGCATGGCAATTCATTACTTAAACAGTCTACCGTTCACATTCTGTACAGCACGCTTCAGGCTGAAGTAGACAGACAGATACAGACATTGGGTGCAATTCTCAATCGCCTTGGTGTAGCCGGGTATGGTGTAAGTCCTCTCATTGGCTGCATGGCAGCAAATCAGGTGTGGGTCCGTGCTCATTGGCTGCATGGCAGCAAATCAGGTCTGCGGCCTTGGGCTAGGCCAAAAGCCTATACCACCAGGCCTGGGCCTGGGCCTACCAAATAATTATTCATAATAATTAAAACCAGTCATCAAGAGCTTCAACTCATGATGAACAAAGCCGGGGAGTATAGTAACATTTTTAATTGGGGGGTCAGGTGATTTCTGAACCTTTTGAATTGCAGATTTTAATTATTCTGCGTAATTATTTGGTAAGCCCAGGCCCAGGCCTGGTGGTATAGGCTTTCGGCCTACTACAGAGGCCCCAGAGCTGATTTGCTGCCATGCAGCCAATGAGGAGACTTACACCATACCTGCTACACCTCAGCGATTGAGAAATACAGACATCATCTCTATATAGAGCATGGGAACAAAAGGGACACAGACAGGTAGCTAAAACAGGTGCAATGACAAGTTGATAACAGCAATTATGAGGTTCCCAAGTTGTTTCGTTCTCAAGTAGGCCGGTGGCCAATGGCCACATGCAGGTGTACTGTAGTTATTTAAAATTATGTTTTCTGTCAATTGCACACCACAGGAAGCCTTGAATTCTGTGAAGTAGTACTTCAAGATTGCATACATATAGACATAGTAAAGCAATGTCCACCATTCAGCTCCTGATTAAGGCTCAATTGATTGGTGGAGAATGCTGCGGCGGATCTGTTCTAAATCTGTTCCATTTTCTGACATGCAACAACAAGCTCATTTGTAATAAGTAATGGACATATTTTGGCAGAGTAACACGTTAAAAATTACCCATTTTGACAGAGTAATTACTTTCGCTGCAAAAGGTGATACTATTACAGAAATATGTAATATGTTCTGTTCTGGTACCAACCTTAAAATGCTATAATATGTGGATGTATATACTGTAGCCTCTGAATTGGTTGTCCAACAATCTCCGAACAATAGAATTATTGGCTTAATTAATGTGGAGAAAAAAAACAGAATTCAAGACTTCATGGGGTGTGTAATTGCTAGAAAAACAGTTTGTTCACAGCACCCTTTCTTTTATTGAATGTGCCGTGAGTAAAGTGACGCTATGAACGATCACTAATGTAATGTATTGCTTCACCTTTTCTATTGAGCATCCGCCTTGGGCAGAATATCTCCACTTAACTTGATATAATGGTAATATAATATGGACTGCCCTGGTTTATTGCTGAAATAGTGCATGTGTGCGCGCACACACACACACACACACACACACACACACACACACACTGTTTTTTTACTCAAAAAAAAAATTAGCACAATACAAAATGTAACTAAATCTGGACAAGTAGAGGTCCATAACTCTCTTAAAGTAAAGGATGGTCATCCATCATTTTGTGTGGAACTATTAACACAGAGTTCAGAGAGGATTGTGTAAAGCATTCAGTCTATAGATATAGAGTATAGAGTCTCAAGTCAGAAACTCCACCACATGCAACCATTAATCAGCTCCTGCTATTCCTAGTTCCTTTGAGGGTCAGTGACAAAATGTGGTTGGCAAGATGGCAATGTTTGTCTCCACCAGGCCGAGGCTTGGCAGACACTATGTTTTGCCCTGCTGGACTCGGACAGAAACAAACTACAGTGTGAAAAGGCCCTCAGCTCTGATGCACCTGGCTCGCTGTTAACACACTAGCTTTACACCTGGGGAAAAACTCAGTCCATTCTGCTTGGATCAAATGCTAATCTGAGTGAAACAGATGGCTTCCAGGTTACAGTGGGTGACAATATTATCACACGAAAAGTTGAAATGACCTACCTACAGTAGGTACCCCTGCCCACTTTGACAGGCTAGAATGACTAAGGGGTTGAAGACAGAGCATCTTACAGTGGGTCTTGTCCACAAGATTCAATACACAAGCAAAATATGTACCTGTATAAATATATCCTTAATGTCAACAAACTCCACACAACACCAGAAGGAGTTCAACAAATGTGTGCAGCCCATATTTGGCACAAACAAGGGACTAAATTAATTTAGCTTCTATGTCACCTAAATGTGGAATGCCCTACCAGCAGTCATTTCACATTCCAATAAATTGACTCCTTCAAAACCAATCTTGCTGCAATTTGAAACTGGCCGCCGTAATATCTGATTTCTCCACCCACCGCTATTGTAAACAAGGGTAATGGTTTAAGCAGTTATCCGCTCAATTAACACTTTGTGTGTGTGTGTGTGTGTGTGTGTGTGTGTGTGTGTGTGTGTGTGTGTGTGTGTGTGTGTGTGTGTGTGTGTGTGCGCGTGTGTGTCTGTGTGTGTGTGTGCGCGCGTGTGCGTACGTGTGTGTGCGTGTGTGTTTGTGTGTGTTTGTGTGTGTGTGTGTGTGTGTGCGCGTGTGCGCGTGCGCCTGCGCCTGTGAGCAGTTAATGTCCTGTTTTCAATATCTTTTCCATGACAAGCTGGAATGATTTACAGCTTTTTTGGGAGGAAAGAATAACTATGTAATCAGAGCGCAATTATTGGCTACTTAGTTTAATATCATGTAATTTCAGCAAGAGGACTTCAAGGACTTCACACACACACACGCGCCTGCAGGCACGAACACGTAGCACACAATTAGTTGGAAGTGCCATGACAGCCTTGTCACAGCCTTGTCTACATGAGTCGTGATGTGCGCCATATACTCTCGAAATTGTGTGTGGAGTGCAAATATGAATAGGGGATCTATTCCCAGAACAGTGTTGGGGCAATGTTAGGGGTGACAGGGATGTGACTTGAAGCCGCATATACTTCCCTTAGAGAAGAATACCACTCATTTTCAACATTATACTGTATACTGTACAGTGCCAATGCAGCGATGTTCCAAATCCATTGTGCTTATAACCACGCCCCCAGGCAAGCATAGTTTTATTGAGGTGAGCTTTCTGGTTAAAGGATTTCAGTGTTTTGAGATTGGTGAACCAATATTCTCCAGCCTTTGCTCCATGCGTGCCCACTGAAGACTAGAAAGTATGCTGCTTGGCTGGGAAGTTGATTTGCTCCGACGTAAAAACGATAAAATGTTCCATTCATTGTCATGGAAATACAAATGTTTGCGAATAATACAAATACAGGAATTCAATGTTTGAATAAGACAAATGTCTGCTAGGGTGGCCACATCCAAACTGTTCATTTGACAGACATAGGACAAGTGGGGAAAACACTTAAAATATTAATTCAGGGTTTCAATTTACATGAGCCGGTGTGGAAATATAGTGGCACTAGGGAAATACCCAGGTTATTTTAACAGACTTAAAAACCCATTTATAGCAGGAAAAGAAACAGCAGAAATGCAACTATTAAGGCATTTGAACATGGATGTGTGACAATCACAATGTGGGACAGGGGCTCAATTTGTGGCACCTGAAAAGTCTTGGAAATGAGGCACTGTCCGACGCAAAGAGGGACATCTGGACGGCTATATTTAGCTGCTTTAGCAGACATTTTGAGGGTCAAACAAAGACACAGACATAATGCGTGTTCAATAGCACAGATTTATGCATTAATGAATAAATTGATAAATAAATAACCTAAAAAATGGAGTTAGGTTGTTTCTCCCGACAGCAACAATATATTAAATGTAGATTAAAGAAAATGTTCTCTGTTCGCACGACACGTAGGCCTATAGGAAGAGGCCAAACATCAGAAGGGAATGTCTAGTCTTTTCAGTGGGTGTTTTTTGGCCAAATACATGTCAATTTGAGGGTCTTTGACATGAAAATGTTTGACAACCACTAGTCTAAGTGTAAACCTGCACACTCACTCACATTCAAGTAAATGAATACTTCAAGACTAGAATCAACTTGGCTGAGCACATTGCGCCAGACATCATACGGGAAAAAATGTAATGAAATCTCACTTGACATTTGGCGTGATTTATTTCTTTCTAAACATAAACTTTGCTTGTTTTTGTTTTCTTCCACAATATCATAAAGGTCTCCCTTCCCGTATGTAATTTATAAGTTATGACGCACATGGCTGGCTGAAAACAAACACAGCACTTAAAAACCAAGAGCATCCTGGCCTTACCTCTGTTAAGAGTCAAACTCGGGGGGGGGGGGGGGGGGGACAAATTGGAGCTCTGCCTCTAAAAGCATAGCTTGATAGATATCTGGGGAATGACATTGTCCATTAGAAAGGCCTGGTTAGCAATGACATCCTATCTATCTTACAAAGAAACAGAAACTGATGAAAAGCCACGCTCTGGTATGTGCATAATAAATGGGGTATGCTTTCAATGTTGCCTTTTATATACAGTGGCCAACAGTCAATAAGGTCTCTCAGGTCCATTTAACTTGGTTCTGGACCTTTTATAAAAGTCTCCAACGTCTCGGATATATTTCAGTGGATGAAAGGGTGCTTGTGCTGATTGGTCAGCTGCTATATCTTCCCCATAAGGCTTATATGGCAGCTAAATTGGTACTCTAAATGACCTCCCAATGTAACCACTTAAACCCTGTAACCAGTGTCCCTCTTTGTTTCTGTATGCCCGCCTGCCTGCCATGCATGTGTATATAGATTGTCAATATGGTAACTGAAGTCAGCACATTCTAAGGGTGTTTGCAAACAGCAATTGATACTTTACATTATTGATCATCACTGGACTCAAAATGCTTTACTTTTCTAAATGCAATCAAAATGAATTTCTGTACCATCCATTAAATAAACAAAAAGTGAGTGCAAATTAGTTTAGAGATTGGAACTAATCCCACACTCCTGAACAGAAAAGCATGCCTTCATGCTTTTAATTCTTATCTTACATGCTTACCTTACCAGATTCTCTCTCTCTCTCTCTCTCTCTCTCTCTCTCTCTCTCTCTCTCTCTCTCTCTCTCTCTCTCTCTCTCTCTCTCTCTCTGTCTCTCTCTCTCCTTTCAGTATTCCTTATTGTCGGTACATTAAGTCTTATGTTGACTTGAATAACTCTTACCTCACATTGAATGAACAAATTAGCAATAATCACATCAATCAAGATCAAGTGGAGGATATTTTATCTTTTGTATCCAGCCCTTAACTTTTCCGCCCATATTGTTGCTGCCCACTTAAGAAGATGCCGTAGTCACCTAGCTTGGAACGCATCTGAGTGCTGAAGTCATGCAGAAACCTCAGCACACAATCACTTTCCATTAGGCAGCAAACCAAAGAAATTAGGGGAAATCATTCCAAAGGGCATCATTAGAATTCAAATAGCCTGAGAACAAAATGCAAACAGTGCTGCTGCCAGAAAATTTGTTATTCACAACTCAGTGCACTGTCTAGTGTCTACTGTCGGGTGGGCTCTCGTTCAGCCACTGATGTCTGACAGTGTACTAGTCGTACATTTAGAATTGGTATCGTGTTCAAATTGTCTCCCATGAGATACTCTTGTCTGCAGTGCAGGAGTTTTCATCAAAGCTATGATTCTTTGTTCTCAAAATAAAGTTGGTTTTGCTGCCTGCAGGTCAGCTGTCTATACTTCATAGTGCTGCTATAGTGCTGCTCGCTTTGGTTCAAGTGAAATGTGAGACGTGTGGACAAGTTATCCAAGTCACATTCTGCCACCTTGACGAAGATAGCCAAGGAGAAAGTCATAAAACACATGCACGCAAACCGCATGCACAGGGATGAAATGGGTTTAAAAAAAAAACAGGTGTGGAGAGAAATAACTGTTGGTTAGGGGAGAGGAATTACGTAAGAACTTGAAACCTTGAAGAGAAACACCTGCACCACCTGTGCATACCTTTAACACACAGAATAATCATTTAACTCATTGAACAGAGTTGTGGTGAAGAAATCGGTTTGCAGGCTGACTGGCCGGCCAGCCGGCCGACCGTACGACTGACTGAATGACTGAATGACATTAATCCTCTCAGTACAAACTAGTGCTTTCTTTTCCAGCACTCAGGAGGCAAACATTTGCTGCATGCCACTGCCTTTTCTCACTTAGTCTATAAACCCAACTGCTCCCAGTCTATATACTGTATGGAGTGCTGGGGCACACACAAACACATGCTGAAATCTCTGAGCTATATGAATGAATACACATGCACCCGCGCAGACACAAATACCTAAACTCAGTCTCGCATGCATGTTCACCTACAGTACACTGCCTATACTTCAGGCACCCAGATTTTACGGTATTTGCTCTAGCTGTTTGCGTTGACTTCATCAGACCACACCACACTGTGGTTGTTAAAAAGAGCTTATAAAGAGCTTTTAAACGTTGCCACATTATCAGTACATTCTCTCTGCACCGTGAGTGTGCATTACGGGTGTATAAGAAGGGATGTTCGTGCATGCATGTGTCTCTGCCAAAGTACAAGCCAATTTTACAGGACTATAATTGTTTTACAATCATTGGCATAGTCATCATAGGCGCTGTTATCCAATTCTTGGAATTGTCACCACGATGCAGCATAGTTTAACCACAAAGGAATACTGTGTGTCCCTCTAGACATAATGGGTGAATATATATATATATATATATATATATATATATATATATATATATATATATATATATATATATATATATATATATATATATATATATATATATATATATATATATATATATACACTCAACAAAAATATAAACGCAACACTTTTGTTTTTGCTCCCATTTTTCAGGGGATGGACGTAAAGCCCTAAAATTCATTCCAGATATACAATATAACCATTTCTCTCCAACACTTTTCACAAATCTGCCTAAATGTGTGATATTGAGCACTTCTGCTTTGTTAAGATAATCCATCCCACCTCACAGGTGTGCCACATTAAAATGCAGATGTGACATCATGATTAGTGCACAGGTGTACCTCAGACTCTCCACAATAAAAAGACATCCTGATATGTGCAATTTTCTTTTGCCTTATTGGGTGTATGGGCCTCCGAACCAGTCAGTATCTGGTGTGACCACCATTTGCCTCATGCAGTGCAACACATCTTCTTCGCATAGAGTTTATCAGATTGTCAATTGTGGCCTGTGGAATGTTGGTCCACTCCTCTTCAATGGCTATGTGAAGTTGCTGGATATTAGTGGGAACTGGTACACATTGTAAAAATGGTAATAACACAATATCACCACAGTATTACCATTTCAACAGTGCATACCAGTTCCCACTAATATCCAGCAACTTCACATAGCCATTGAACAAAAGTGTTGCGTTTATATTTTTGTTGAGTGTATATTGGGAACTGGGGAAAAAAAGAGTGAAGAGATTTCATGTAGAGGAGGTAAAGAAGGGGAGCAAGTACAGACCAAGTACCCTGTTCTAGAAGTATACCGTCTAAAATTGCGGGACCCAGTTTACTCCCTCTCCAATCAACTTTGAACACTTTCAGAGTGATACAGTAATATGACACTTCAAACAACTTGTCAGCCAGAGGGACGCATGTGCTTGCATGAATGATTGAGCCATATGACGCCACTCTGCACACGGTAGCATCTGTTAAGGCCTGCAACAAGGAATTCAGCAGGGAATCTCTCAAAAGTCTCTCTACCTTTTTATTGTTAGGTTCAATGTGTGGTGAGTATGGCTCCCAAATCAACTTTGAATCTTTGTGTATGATTCCGAGGCCGAGGGTGCATTAAGTATGCTGGAACTAAGCCTTGAAAGAGCTTTGACAGTCACACAAGCCGGCATGTGCAATGGGGCTGTTCCATCGTTGTAATGAAGCATGGCAGCATGCCATTTTGTGAAACAAGCGCAAAAAGTGTGGGGATATCCCATATCCCATTATTTATTTTATTTTAACCCACAAGTGAAATACCCCCTTCCCTCAGTTGAGGCTGAATTTAGGCTGTCACCTCACAGCAACTGACCACAGTGCCCTTTAAGCCCTTTAAAGGTAGGGTAAGTGATTTGAAATTCATTGTGTAGTACCAGCCTGGTGCACTAGGGGCCCCCAAGAGTAGCTACACTATGTGAACCTGCTGCTCGATCCTGATTGGAGGAGAATTCACCCTCCACCTGGGGAACTTTTATTAACTCCTCTGCTAACGTGGGGGAGGGGGAAACTCCATATATGGTCTGCACACCTTATATTAGAGCATTTTGACAGAAATTAAAAGTTTTTGGGTGATATCTGACAAAAGTGAAATCACTTCCCCTACCTTTAAATTAGCAAACACAGTAGGTCAATAGGTACCTGGCAAATTTTGGACATTATATTTGAACATTGCATACATATCATTATACTTAAATTCTTTCAATTAAAATTTAAAATACATTTTTGATGCAGTTTATATATCATTACAAACCTAGCAGTGCAACTAAGTGTCCTGCATGAGGCCAACCGATGACACCAAAAAGAACACAATACTGTAATACATTGGAACCAAAACCATGTATTACTTCTTGTCACTTAGTTATAAAGCATTTGTTGACAAACCTGTTCATTTGTTCTGATATAAACAAAAACACAATTAAAATAGTGCTGCACATTATGCTTTCCCACGTTTTTGAAAAATGAATTAGTTATCGCGTGTAGCCGCTGCAAAGTGACACAATTTGCAACCTTTCATCTGAATGTTAAACTAACTCTAATAGACTTAATCTTTCTTCATTGAAAAACAAATTTAGCTAACAGTGACAGCCAGGACTTTGAAAAGCTGGCAGTGCACTTCAAACACAAAATGAAACAGAAGAGAAGTTATCTGTGGAGTTTTCTACATGGTGAGATGACTCAGACATATTAGACCCTGGACACTATACACAGTGCTGGAATGGACATGTTGTACCTCCTGTATATCTAGTATCGACTCATTAACCTCTGGCATGCTTTGTCATTATTAGCAGAGAGCAAAAGCAGAGACACAAAGCAAAAATAAAACCTCAGGACTGTGAAATGTCTGTATGATGTTTTTAAGTCAAGGTCAAGGTCCAAGCACAGTAAAAGACATTCAACATACTAACAAACACCATGCTACAACAACATGCTAAAACACCAAGTCATAGCAGTTCATTTCGTTCAAGTATAAGTGCAACAGTGGGAAATGTGCTAAGAAGCATGAAGCATGCTATTTGTTGTTCAGCAGCAGGGACGAAAGATAGTTTGAACCGATTAGTCTTTGTTGTAGCCACCCTCAGTCGATGACCTGAGGGCAACAGTTCAAACTCAGACCGAATTGGATGTTTTGTTGCATCCACGAGGGAGGAAGCTTTCTTAAACATCTGCCTCTCGTAGAGATCTATGAGTGGGACACAAATCTTACTGGCCACTTTGATCAGGCTGTTTAGCTTGTTCTTATTAGACAGGGTTAGATTACCGTACCAGGAAAAAATACAAAACATAAGCACAGATTCAATACAACTTCTATAGAAGAGAGTAATCATTACAGGAGGACTAGTGAGGAGTCTTTCTAAAACTGATTATTATATCCTTTAGTGACATTTAACTGTAAGAATGATTACGGATTTATGGAAGATGCTTCTGAACATATTGATATAGTTTAATCATTTAATCCATCTGAAATAGATTTGCAGTGCATGCCATATGGCATGCTTCCATAGAAGACATGCTGGCTTCTATGGAATCCAAATGACTGAAATCAGTCGTGGCGATTGAGGATGTTAATCCCTGCACTCTCATGTGTGTCTCATCTTCATGAATTAGATTTCATAGCAATGTTAACTGACTACAAACTTTTAAAATTGCATTGCTGTACATTGTTGGCAGGTGACCATTGTGGAGACCAAACAGAATGCATGACCTATTGACCATGCAATCTGTTCCTTTGCATTGGTGCAGCAGGGTGTTCCAAAAAGGACTTTGTTGGATAAGTTTCTCTGCAATTACTTCATTTTGTTCTTTTGACTTTGTTTCTGTGCAAAGACTGCAGCAGCTTTACACCCATTTAAGCTCTGTGTGATGCCTGTGATTTTGTGTAGTTAATTTATGATTGCAAAACTATTTTTTTTTCTGATTTTTTTTCTCTACTAAATTAACAGCAGAATTCAGATGCTTGAAAAGTGGAACTCGTCTGAAAAATGTTGTAGGTTTGTATTTACAGAGCACTTTTCAGTATACTCAATTGTACTATACATTAATGCAAAAATATTGTTTCAATTCATCTGAGGAAAAAAAAGCTTTTCTTTGTGTTCCACTACATGGATGTTATGTAAATTAAACAGAATAAAGGACATCACACGGAGCTTAGTGGGAACAATTCTGCATGCAAAATGCTGACCACATCATGCACACGCACGCAAGCACGCACACACACACACACACACACACACACACACACACACACACACACACACACACACACACACACACACACACACACACACACACACACACACACACACAATCCCACTCAATCCCTAGAGAGAGTCCAATAACCCAGCTTTGACCAGAATGAAACAAGGAAATAGCACCCAGAGGACAAAATATGTGTGTGTAAAATAAACACATTTCTGTCGTTCTCTACTGGCAGGATGCCTCGATCTTCCCTCTGGCTGACAGCAGGGCTTTTTGCTACCATACATAATGCCATGCTATAATCTGGTTTTGTTATTCAAAGGAGAGTGATACTGGAGGGAATTCACGAGAAGAAGAAGAAGAAAACATATCTCGGACCAAATTATTAATTTGAAACCATGCAGTCTGCGTGGCTTCTTTTTCCCCTGACCCAGAGGGCAAGCCATGGAGCCAATATGAGTAATGTCTGTGATACTGACTGACTGACTGACTGACTGACTGACTGACTGACTCCATCCAGAGGAGAATATTGTACTTTACTTTCATTTGAAACCTTTAGTTAATACAGTTCTAGTTATATTGTAGACTGTGATTATTAATACAAAAACATAAAGGAACCACTTCAGCCCTATAGCCTACATTTTGGTTTTAAGTATGTTGATATATTTTTGAAGGAACACTGGTGTGAAATGTGCCTTGGGATTTTCAAACAATCACATTATTATTGTTTCAATTGCCCAAAATGAAACATCCAAACAGTGATGTAGGCCTAGTGCATTACATTCGCCGACTGACACTCGTACACCGATTGAGGCAGAAGCCACGCATTGCATCAACCAGCACATCAGGAGCAATTTGGGGTTCAGTATCTTGCCTAAGGACACTTTGACACATGGATCATTGGGTGACGTGCTCAACCTCCTGCATGCTCCACAGTCACCCCATGATTTACAACATGATTATCACATCTGTAAGGTCACAATCTAAATCATATTCATATTTTTTCACCGTGGACTACAGGTACAGCTACAGCAAGGTTTTTGGTGAGCAGACATATAGTGGACAACAGAGCAATATTTTTGGTGAGCAGTCATATGGACAACAGAACAGGCAAGCGAGGAGTAATCGGAAAACAGACGGTGAGCGTGTGTAATGCATCTCAGCCATGCACCGTGAGAGGTGTTATGATTATAATTGGATGCAGTGCCCAGTTTCATGGTCTGTCTGTTCTCAGCTTCTTCTTCCATGTTTATTTAGTAGCTACTAACAACACAGCATGTTTTCCAAGTTTTTAGCTGACTGATCTGAGCTACTGATGATCAGTAAAAGTCTGCACAGATCTCCAACAGTTTGTCGCCGGGGGGGATCTGTAATGTAGAGCAGTGGTTTTCAACGTTTTTCACACCAGGGCCCACTATTCATTCTGCATTTTAGCCACGGACCACCATTTAAAGTTGAGTTTAGTCTCTCGGACCAAAAACTAAGGATTTTCAAGTTTGTGTCCACAATTTAGGAGAGATAACTGGCAAAACTTTGGTCAAAATAACAATTCTTCTACATTTTGTGTACAATTGTGTACATTCTTGAAAATTAAATAATTCAGATGTTTAAACATAATTTAACTCTGAGAGTGTTAAAGGAAATCAAATGGGCCCGTAAGGTTCCATTTGGACCCGTAAGGACCCGTAAAGGCTCTTTCAGCGACCACTGCTATTCCATAGTCCACTGCCAGCACCGCACCGCGCTGTGGTGTCTTGTGTGTTTTCTTTTTTTTAACCAGCCGTTAAAAACAAGCAACCGCTGCGGTGCGGTGCGGTGGTTAGTAAAATCCGAGAGGTGGGCTGGAAAGTGCGGTGGTTGCGGTGGTATGACGTCATATTGTAGGCAACGGTGGTCGCGGTGGGCACCGAAAATCCATCTCTGAATAGGCCTTAAGGGTCCATTTTGGTTTCATTTTACGATCTCAAGAGTTACAGATTTATATGGGTCCATTTGGTTACCAACGGTCCATCATTTAGCTGGGGACCACCTGGAATCCTCTCAGGTAACACTGGTGGTCCTCGGACCACAGGCTGAAAACCACTGATGTAGAGCACAAAGCGTGTAAAATATTGATGCTTGGCGCCAAGGAGTATTGATAACACACAGCAAGAGAAAGTTTGATGTCCTATTGCAGTATCACACGCGTTTGTCTCATTTGTATTGTGGGCAGTGTAGTGTACATAATTAACATGAACACACACAAAAACAACAAGGTGTTATTTCAGTTTTGTCCAAAGCATGAGCCCTGAGGTGCTGTGGGACAAAGATAAGACAGAGCCCCCGTGTTAATCCAAGACAGGATTAGCAGGTCTGAATGTACTATGTAGGGGGAGAGAGGGAGGGAGGGAGAGGGTCGGGGGCTATTCTTTCATCTGGAAACCAGATGAAAGAATAACCCTTGGCGAGTTAACCACTTTTTTAGACATTAGTGTTAATTTTTATTTATTGTGACTTTTTTCCCTCTCTGTCTAGTTATGTAAGGAATTCCCATGAAAGGGAGTGGGTTTGTTGGCTGATTTACCCACTGTTTCAGTGGATAAATGAGCCCACAACCCACAACCTTTCATGGTAAATTACGCTTCTACCACTTTTTTACATATAAATGAAAGAAACACACTTGTAACTTTCAAGGATTTTTAGTTACATTAATTGTTTCAGAATACGACATCCTTCCACCACAATTTATAGTCCAGAAGGAAATTTGATTTTGATTTTATTTTGATGTCACCTGGAAAATGTATTTTATTTCTGAATATAAATTATATATTTCTCCTCAAATATATTAGTTTTACCAACATTGTTATTGTGGAATAGTTTGTGTCGGCGTATATCTTTAAATTGTAGTGCTTCTAACTGGGGGAGGCGGGGAGGACAGTGGGCTCACAACGTCGTGGTGCCTCTGACTCTGTTACTGTTGCCGTTAAGAACACACATCCATTCAGTGTCATTATAGCTAAGATTTTTTAACACAATTCATATTTTTATAACAATGTTAGCGATGTTAGCTCAAATTTAATTTAGCACAAATGTCCGATGCCAATTACTTTTAAAAGGTGTATACAAGCTCACAAAGCATAGCATATAAATTACGTTGTGAGCTTGCAGATTCTTAGCAAGACGTAACTGAGGACATTTTCCTACTCACTTTGTGAGTAGGAAAGGACTTTGTTCTAGTTAAGTGTTGTAAGCACAACACAGTATCAGTGAGTCATCATTCTTTAAAGACTGTGTTTCCACTTTATTTAGTCAATATCGGATTCAACTCTTTATTTCATTAGTTTGGCTATATTGGCCGGGAGCACAGAACAACTCGACCCATGTGTGCACAATGCAAGCACACGCGTGCCGTGCACTCATTGTAATTTAAATTCCAGACAATTCCAGGCCTTTCGGGCCAACTTATAAAATGTTTTCCAGGTTGAATATATCGCCCATGGCATGTGAGAAATATAACAATAACAGAGCTCTGATAAGAACAATAATTATGCCATAAATCTGTCTCCAGGAGATTTATTCTGCTCTGCTTGGTAATAGCAATTCTACGGTATTTTCACACATTGTCAAGTAATTATTTTTCTAATTATTTTCCATAAAACTATCAACTGAATGAGAACTCGGTTAAAAGATGAACTGATAAATTTATTGTAAATTAGTTGAGTTAAAGTAGCACTATGTAACTTTCTTCTTCTACCCTGTGGATTTGAACCAGGTTGGTGCTGAAATGTTGATCTAACTATAAATGTGCCACGTCTCTGTATTTGTGTATGTTTACGGTCGTAATGCACGTAACTCAATAACAATTTTTCCCCACTGACATGATATTCAACACACATGTTCCACACCCCCACAGGGAGTCATTGAGTCTACCTGGCCAGTGGCCACAGATAGACTTTGGTTAGGCTCTACCAGTGAACCTAGTCAAGTGCACAGGTTTTGTCCCCTTACCTGCGCAATTGCCAGCTCAGCCAATTGATTGCCATGGCAACCCCTCACCTGCCAATCAATTATTTAACCAGTTTGCAGCCCTCTTCAGACACAGTCAGACAGACAGATACAGCATCTCCATGTACATCAGTGGTTTTCAACATTTTTCATACTGCTTGCTCTGAGGGATCTATGTAATGTTGACACATCAGGTCATAATTTGTGACAGAACCCATGTCCAAGTGAGATGATGCTAGGGTGAGTTTGACATAATCTAAAAGTCTCTACAGCAGAGCAGAGAGACACAATACAACCATGCCAATATAAGTTATATTAACATACAATGCACAATACCATACACAGACTGGACAAAGATACATTTAGTAGATGCACTCATTGCACCGATGATTTCTATTGATGACGCTAGGCAGTGTAGCATTGGTCATTTTCCATGCTCACGCACATGCGTTGATTAAAAACAACATTAAGTTCACACCTCGGCGTTCACAAAAGCTGACGACTGCCGAGTGTCACCAGCTTCATTTCACATAGGAATGAGCCTGTATGCATATCATGGGTCCATTGTGTGACCATATGGTGTATGGTGTATAAGTGTTAAGTGACGTGTGCATGATAAGTACTGTAGCGTCAACCACCCAAGATAAAATCACCAATGCTGAAGGCCTTATTAGGAAGGAGAGGCAAGCAGCACAGATGCCAAAGAGGCTGAGCTGATGAGGTATAATTAAAAAGAAACAAAATAAAACACTCAATGTCTAAAAATGGAATGCTCCTTCTCCAGCTGTTAGAGTTGCCGGTTCATTTGACACTTTAACATCTAAAAATCTAATCTAAAAATCATTACAGCTCCCCATAGTTTAATTAATTTAACTGTGATCTCCTCTTCTTCTTGGTTTTAAACACTGTTAACTTGCTGATCAGGTTTGCTGTTGTGGTTCGTGATTCCGGGCTTGCACTATTAAGAAATGCAATCTGAGGTTTGCAAGGGAGTTATAACCTGGCCTATTAGATGTTTCCCACGATGCAGACTAGAAAAAACAGGAGCTGAGAAAAAGGGAAACAAACAGATGGAATGACCTGGTTTCATGACATTCACTTTCCTGAACCTGAACTTTGATCTGTCAGTGGGATTTCTGTGAGCTGGAGTTTTCTCTCGGGGTTGGAACCTTTTGAGCTGCCATGAATACAGGCAAAACAGGAGTACTCTTGCCTCACAATCCACTGGAAAATCTCAAAATGCTGCAATTGAGCTCAGAAAAACTCAAAAAGAAAACCCAGAAAGAAATATATACCAAACTTTTTTTTGTACGTAACCATCACTTTAGGAGAGTTGGAGCGACTACAGAAACTCTGTGAACCTTTTTTTTTTGCCTATCACGACGTGCCCAAAATAGGGAGGGCAGGTTGAGAGAAGTGGTAAATTGGCAGGGCACACGTCAGGGTATGATGCCTCCTGCACTTCTCCAGTCAACGCCATATGCCCACACTGTGCAGCTGGATTAGTGTGTGGGGGTTGTCTGATTCCTTCCCGCTGCTATATGAAAGGCCAAACACCAGTGCAAATTGCTGTGAGCTTCAGTGACATTGGAAAGGCAGCTTTGTTGATCTGTCAACCTGAACCACCTTCATCTGCCGCTGATATAGTTTACAGCTCACAACCAGAGAGTCCAAATGCACGCTCAAACATTGGTTTGAGACACATACATGTGTATATGCATGTGCACAGCATAAACATGCACACACAAATCTTATTACATTCTATTCTCTGCCAATGAAACAAGTGATTTGATTTGTCTAAAAAGCTTAAAAAGCACATATAGACTGCATTAGGTTGTGACCAGGCTTTTCTCTTTTGCGGGGAACTAAGGCCGGGAACTTACAAGTAGTACAAGATACATTGTCAATCTAGAAAACGTTTTTTTCTTTGGCTCTAGGGAGAGCACATACAAGGTTGTCCACATGTTGGCGCAGGCATAAGTGCAGGTGGAAACATGAATTAGCCTGTTTTTCACATGAATTATAGAAGTATGAAGAGTATGTATACTGTATGTATGCTGATTTGCGAGATGTACTGTATGGATAAAATGCGGACGAGTTATGGAGGCACTCTAACGGAGGAGTCAGTGGAAAACATACTCTCCCCATGCCTTCGGCCTGGTATAGACAATAAAGTACATGAATGGTTGCTTATAAGTTTGGTTATTGACTAGCGAGTTTTTTGTGGATTGTGATTGATGGATGAAAATTAAAACCATATCCCATGGCCAATGAAAGATGAACGCTGCGCTCGGAGGACATTTTGTCCGAATGTGCGGTTCGTCTGCACTGCACTTCACAATCCCCTCTCCTGGTTGATCTAGTGCCGATTCCTAACAGGCTTGCTCTTTATGGGCACAGCACAGACCATGTAAGGTCTGCAAATCAAAAGAACTCAAGAAACTGTTCTCCGCACCATTCCAGTGGGGATATGAGTGAGGAGCGAGGTTTCGTGTCGTACACAGTGAGAGCGCTGTTGTACAGCAGTTTTATGGGTCTAAGAGTCATCGCACCTGTGTGAAAGACCAGCGTGTGAAGCAGTAATCAATGTGTGATAAGATCATACAGGGAAGATAAGAGCTAGCAGCTGTTGTACATTGTGGGGTGCACACAGAGCACCAATCAGCCTAGGAGAGGAGGAGGGGGGAGAGAGGGAGGAGAAGAGAGGGAGAGAGAAACACTGAGGATTATATGGGTAGGGGTATTCATTGTATTTGCTCATATTGGTTCATAACTGGACATATCAGTATCGTTGAATATGGCAGTTTAACCACCGATCCAACACAGGGGTAATGGGTTACTATGGCAGGTCAATTAAAAAATGGGGCATGTAGTGTTTACTTGTTTGACTGAGGAGCCTACTATAAACACAACATAAGACATATAATATAATATATAATATAATTAATATAATATAGGTAGATTCTTCAAAATACTTACATAAAACTTCAAGACTTCAATCAAGATTGGGAACGAAAAAAGTGTGACATCGGTAATTTTGTGTTTTCTGATGTTGTGGCGGAAAGCTTTTTTTTTTTGCTGAATAGCCGATTGGCAAGAACACAAGTCACGACACACTGCAACACGTTGTGAACAAGCTTGTCGATGTTCTATTTTCTGCAAAAATCTTCCCCACAATAAGGATGCAGGGAGTGAGGGGATAGTATTAAAGTAAATATTGCTGAGGTTTTCGTTTCAAGTGAAGCCCCAATTTACTTACTTTACTTTACCTCATATCAAAACTACAAGCTTCTGGCACGCAACCAGGCAGGAAACTATTCAAACTATTCAAAAGGCAATTTTTGTCTTCAGTGGCTCATCAAAATCTTACAAAACGTCTGACATTGGCAAGAGGGCAAGTTGCAGAATAATCAGTTTTTGTGCTTATCATTCCTGCAAAACATAATGTACCTATAAGCCCTGGAGCACCAGGCCAGCTGGCTACATGTTGAGGTGCTGAATATTCTTGGCTCACCCTCACATGACATTTAATGCTTCCTCTTAATCACAGAGATTCAGCATGATTGGTGAAATATTTATTTATGTCCACAGAAGCACAAACTTGTACAAAGGGTGGCAATGGCTCAGGGGTACAACGGACACTTGGGAACCAGTTTGATCCGCGGGCTCCTGCACAATTAGTGTGGAAGTGTCCTTGAGCAAGACCTAATTTTGCTCCCGTTTCCTCTGCCATCGGTGTATGCATGTGCGCATCTAAGGATAAACACTGCCAGTGAAGTCAGACAAACTTAAGTTAGTTTTTGTTAGCTGAGCACATTTTACAGTCAGACAAAAGGATAACCTAGTCCTAAACGTACGGAGTGACACCGGACAATGTCATCATCATAATGTCATTATGATGTCATTTGACCTGCAGGGATGCTATACTGAAATGTGCTGTTATAGTGTATATTGTATGTGGGTAAACAGCACCTACTGTACATGTACTTGTAAGGTTCTATGTGGGGACATACAGTACATAAACATGTGTGCTTATTAGATTGTGTGTGGGCGTGTGGTGTGCGTGCTTGTTAGCGTGCAATTTGCAATTCAATGTGCTCCCTCCTTGTCAAAAACTGACAAGCTCACAACACGCTGCTTGCTGCACTTTGTAAGCAAGTACATCTATTTTTACTATTTTTCAGTTGTTTTTTCACACAATAAGGTAAATTCTGACTGGTCTCTTGACTACCTAAGTTAATTAAAACAAAATGAAACAGATGTTGTGAGTAATTACACAGTACATGCAACAAGTGAGCTTGTATTGTATGTTTTTTAGTGTGCAATGTGCTCCCATGGTATAGCGGGATTTGATTTGTATTTGTTTTGCGGGGCGAGTGTGTCTCGTACCATGAGATGACGAGCTTGTAGACCTGACCTTCTCTGTGCAAAAAATAAGTCAGGCTTGAGGGCGTGCTTGTGCTGAAATCGCACGATTCCACCGCTTCCCTATAATCCCATCCTCCCACATTACATCCTGCTGGAAATAACGAATCACTTGACTTTATAGAGCAGTGGTGGAGAGTAACTAAGTACTGTACTTAAATACAATTCGTGCTATTTACTTGAGTATATCCAGTTTCTGATGCTTGTACTTTTCCTCCACTACATTTATTTGTAAACGTTGGTTACTAGTTACTTTGTAGATTTTGATTAGTATTACAAAAGGTATACCTCTATGCCCACACTTTTTTTTACTTAAGGGCGTCTTTCAAAATGACCAAGTCAACAAGGTCTACTACTGTACTACTGTTCTTTAGGTTTCCCATTTTAATTTTAATACTATCCAGGGGTCATTGAGAACTGCCATTGTATTTTGAAAAAAATAAAAAAATAAAATAACAACAAGGGTTGACCTTTGATCATAATTTTCATGATCGAAGCCGCACCATTAAAAGAGATCGAAGAGCAACGCTTCACCCCTTTAACTTTAATTTTCCAACATGAATTTCATCTAATTAGACATGCTTTGCAGTGGCAGCAATAGCTCTGCATGATCCTGTCAGCTGCTCGTTCTTTCTCTCTAGCCTAATTATTAGGCTGCAGTACAGCTGTGCTCGCATACATACTGTTTTAGAACTGATTGAGAGGAGCAGCATGTTGTGAGCTTGTAGATCTGCGCACAATGTCGCAGCACACTGCGGCATAGCATAGCCATACAGGGCAGGGAAAAGTAACAAGAGGCATCGTCCGTTGTGTTGGTGGGGAGACAGATAGACTGTTCTGCTGGTGTTTTAAACCATTGTGCAGTGTGCGGCAACTTTTAGCTGTTGGATGCGGTGGTGGTCACTGTCTGTGTTGTTATGACTAGTGTCGATGACTAGGGATGTCGAACGAGGCGCGCCGCAAGCCGCTGCCAAGCATAAGCATGGATTGTGGACCAAAATGAGCAGCTCCCTGTATATAGGCTGTTCTATGGTTGTTGTTGGCTGGCTTCCTAGTACGTCGGAGGAATAGGAGCCCATATGGAAAAAACTTTATATGCCAACTCTTCAAAGTGGCACCTTTCATACAAGCCACTTTACAAGAAAAGTACTATGGATCTTATATCTGTTTTGCATGTCATATATTCTTATACAACGTGACGCGTACAATGTTTCACTTTACAAAGAAATACTATGGATCTTATATTAACTTTATTCTCTTATATGAAAGGTGGCACTTTCAAGAGTTTGCATATAAAATATTTTTCATATGGGAGGAGGAGAAGGCGGACCAAAAGCGGTAATCGAACTTTTATTTCAAGGTTGACTCCCATGACAACAAATAAACGATTTTTTTAGGATCAACCTTAGTTGGCATAGTGAAGGGATTGGAGTCAACACCAACATGGCACATCTTTCTTGATCGACTTCCCAGGAGGGGCAAAATCACCGTGACTGAGGCAGACGGCCGTGGCTGATATAGACAGCCGCATCGTCTGATAATGATCCCGTCGCTGACTTTCATTTGGGACAGAATTGGCGACAACTTTTTTTTTTTTGTCCCATTCACATTCATTCAATCCAATGCATTCAAACGGCTCTCCTCCGGTTTGCCCCCTGAATGTTGTGAGCGCATGGGTAAAGCAGCCAGGGCTACACAGCTCTTCCTGACTTGTGACCCGAATGTTTTTGCTCAGATCGTCAGAAGAGAGGTCAGACAAGACAACAGAAACAGCATGACAGAAACAGCACATCCTGTTTAGGAGATCTGAGCTTTAAAATAAGGGTTTTTTACCGATCGAACTGGTTTGAGCCGTGGCAATGGGGAGAAAACAAAGAAGATACGATCGCGGTAAATGAGTTAATGAGTCTCAACCGCGAAAACAGTTGAGCTTTTTTCTGTATCTGCCACGGCAGGTATCCTATCGGTGATGAGGGGCGCGGCCGATCTCCCGCAGCTGACTGATAGCCATTGCTCGCGACCATTACGATTGGTCAGGACTCATTTGTCCCCTCTCTGCTAACGTACCTATTGGACAAGGATTGGGGAGGGACTTAGTGAAGGGCTAATTGTCTCAAAGGGAAAGGTAATGTAATGTTACATAGGCTGGCAACACCATGAATGTGTTGGCAGACTTATTCCATATTGTGCATATGTTAACCACTTGAGCCCTGTATATACAGTACTTTGTGGAGTTTTTGATAATTTTTTAACATGTTAGTTAAGTGCATTTATAGAGCACCTTTTTCCAATGCATAGTGTATTACCTCTTACCATTCATTTACATTTCCCTATTCACACAAATATTCATACACCGATTGCAGCTTTGATTGCTGAAAAAAAAAGTTTACTTCTGCTCCTGTGCAGAGATGAGACACACAGGGACAGAGAGAGTCAAAGTCGATGCTACTGTATGACAGAAAGATTTGATAGCACTTCTCAATGCCAGGAGCATCACCACAAGCGGGCCAGGGTGGAAAATGTCTCCTCGAAGTCCCTCTGCGTCTGATATGTGCCATCATGCGCTGTAAAGTAATCGTTTTAATGACTGAGCTCCCACACATCCGCGGGCCTGGGTGACTGCTCCGTGTTCCACTGGAGCAGCCCAGCTGTAAAGTCATGTGGAAAGACTGACTCTTGTGAAAGGGCCTCTGCACATGCTAAATGCACAAACGTGCAAGCGTGCACACACACACACACACACACACACACACACACACACACACACACACACACACACACACACACACACACATCTGTGCGCACACGCGCATGAATGAACGCACACACACACACACACACACACACATACACACACACACACACACGCTACTGTAAACCTGTTCGTTTCTTGCTGATGGACGATGGTTTTCCTGCCAGCTAAAATCCCCTGTTCCACCCGCAATAACCAGCTCTGCCGACCTCTGATGGTGATTGGCAGTCTAGTTCTTTTTAATGATATTGCTGGTTCCTACCTTTAAACAAGCAGTTATAGCAGACCCGCACAGATAATAATAATATTGCATCTGGTAATTAATTGATTTAATCAATTTGACTGCCCTCGAGGAGCAGGATTTTTATTTCAGTTGACCGACATGCATGCGCAAATTTATTTACTACTGAGTTGTACTCCGCATTAAATGAACACTGAACAATTTCGGTGTGCTTTGATTTTTGACTGATGTTTACCTCACAGCCGTAGCCTGACCTGTAAATATTGCAATGTTCACACAGCTTACCTGATGGTGCTGATGCTGCAGTCAATTATAGCAATCCTGTCATAATGACTACTCACTAGTGGGAGACTAAGCAGATTTTTAGCTCTCTCAGTGCATGAGTGCATCCATGCAGGGAGAACGAGAGATAATTAAGTGGTCAACATAAATTGTCTCTGGTTGAAAAATTACTCAAAAGTATCAATTCTGCAATATACATTGTCGTAGCAATACTCAGTTAGAAGCAGTGTGTCTGGAAGTCAAATCGTGCTGGAGTAAAACTGCAGAGTATTGGTATCAACATGCACTAAAAAGTAACAAAAGGGGACATTTGGCGTAATGTGCCTTTGGGACATTATGCTGAATGTCCCAAAGCCATATTTAACGTTTTCAAAAGTAAGTGTTTTGAAAGCATTTTGAAAATAGCATATCTACAAGCTCACAATGCGTTGTGATGTGACAAATTGTGAGCTTGTACAACGTAGACTGCAGCGCTGGCTCAGGAGGTAGAGAAGGTTGTCTTGTCTACATGTCAAAGTGTCCTTGGACAAGACATAGTAACCCCAAACGGCTGAAATATATAGTGCTTAATATATGGAGTATATATGGAGTAATAAGTACAACATTTCCTCGAAATTGGAAATATACAAGTAAATTACAAATACCTAAAAATTGTACAGAAAGTAAATAAGTGCACTCACTTTCCACCACTGTAAATTGTATGCATAATATGCCTGTGTGTGCATGCTGTTTTACCAGCCAGAGTAATGATAGCCTGTTATGTCCTGTGTCTCACTGACAGGTGTGTAAAGCATGAAGAATCAGCTCAGCTGACTGAGGAAGAGGAAAAGGCGGCGGTACATAAACTGATGGGGAGATGATGATGGATGACCATGAGCAACCCTAAGTTCCCCAACACCAGAAGAGATGTTTCCTTTTGTAAAAGAGTTTGATATATATTTCCAGTGACCATGTGGATGTGGAGAGCACAATAAAACAATTTGAAGCAGGCAGGAACACAGTGTGAACTGGCTGCCACCGTTCCCGCCTGTGCGCGCTCGGGGGGACTGTTTATAAACACGCGCCGTCCTGTCACTCCCTGAACTTCCTGTTTGTACTGGCCAAAGACGAAACGACTGCACCCCTTAACGGAACAAGCGCATTTTTTTTTCTTCCAACATTTTTTTTAATTACATAAATTAACCTCTTTCTCCCAAATGACCACCCTCTCAGTCCCTCACCCCATACAGTATATGAACCTAGATGTACATAAATATGTACAGAGGTATTTCAAAAAGCATTCACTCGAGATAGATTGCTGTTTCCTGACAACGGACAGGAGAGTATCGCTGTGGATCAGTGGTTTCTGTTTACGGAACATAATATCCTCCATTTTTAATGAATGTTGGTAATACAAAAAAAGCAGAGACCACAGATCTAACACACAACTGACGTTTCCCCAAAACTTCATTCATATCACATTTCTTTGAGTATTTTATGAAAGGACCACAACACCACGTCGTAACGGAGAACATGTTTATAGCAAAAACTACAGCAAGGCCACATCTCCTGCAGGTTTGGATTCATGCTTATGAAACCCCTTGTATAAACAACAACAAATAGACAGACAGAAAATGACAAAATGTTGATATATGATTGTTTCAAGGACACATCTGGCTCTACTTCTCTCGTATGGTAGTAGTTGTATTTCTTCGTCACACAGCTAAGATGTTTGCCATGTTTGCAATCGTTTCATTGCATGTTCATGCTGCTACTGTATTGGTCTGTGGTCAATCCTGCATTATAGACCAGTTTCAACAGTAAATATAGTAACAACAGACAGATGCAAAGACGGGCACAGAGCCCAACTTATACTTGTTCTCACTACTGAGTCGGCATCGAAGTTTGGCTGAAGACACTGTGTCAGTGAAAATGACTTGTTAACAGCAAGAATGGGGTTATTCCATTATACATAACATGCTGTATAAGTAGAGAAGGGGGAAAGGAAATGCCATGAAAAAAAATGTACGATTGATCAATGCTTAAGAGATGGTTAAGACCACCTGTCGTAAACGGAGAGTGAAAAAAGATACTGGAAACATGCAGAGAACAATGCTAGATGTAAATATATGCGACTCATGTTTTGTCTGAAGATATCCAAAGCTTTCCTGTGGCTTCTGATATTGGTGTTTTCATCGGTATGATTCTGTTATTAATATAACACACTTTTAAGGACTTTCTGGGAAGACGTTCTATTTAAATGTTTTACAGTATACAGTTACACAATCCTTGCCTAGGATTGCCTGACCTGCACACTCGGATATAATATACAAACGTCAGGGGAATCACAACACAGGGAGCCATCTTGAGGGATAAGATAACAGAACCGTATCGGACACTGTTTAACCTTTTTGTCAACTCTGTGAATAGACAGTATAAGTGATATTATGCTCGGCCAATATCATGTGCGCGCGTACACACACATGCACCCACACACATGCACCCACACACATACGTGCGCGCATATTGGGTTTCGTGTGCTGTTGTATGTCATTATTTATCATTAATTGCTTTTTCTCAGTGATGTGACACAACAGGGTACAGTGTAAATGTTGTAACAAATCCCATCATTCCATCCGCTGCCAAATAGCACTTCTATTAAAATCAAATCTGCTTGATTCTACCTGAATTGCTGTCTCTTTTGTCCTTCTCTTCCATGGTCAAGTGTACATTTGAATAGATACAGATATCGTGCATAGATGGAGCCGGCAAGCAACTCTAATCTGACCTCACGTAGACCATCCTGATCTGACCTCATCGATCTCCACATGTTCTGACATTCTAAATGTTGATCATTCCCCACCCTTCCTCTTCGACTCTTCAGCTTTCTCTCGACTCTCTCAATCAACTTCTCATTGAAGAAATCAGTAGAACATGGTTTTACGGAGACAAAACTGTGTGTCTCCCTGCAACCAGAGCCATATAGCATAGCTCGAGGGATCTACAAGCATCAGGGGCTTTTAGACCTTCACCTATTTTGTTAAATATTTTGTTTTTAAATAAACAACATTTTTCCCTGATTAGATGTTCAAATCTTGATCTTTGCACCAACAAAACAGCTCCATTGCATCCGTGTAGTTCTTCAGAGCTGCTGGTTTACTTTGGATTACATCTGACAACCACTGGCTTATTCCTCCTCTGCGCCGACTGAAGCATTGGGTGCTCCTCTGCGAATTTATTTTTTCTTTATGTTCTTTTATATCCCTGTTAGCAATCATCCAGGAGTTAATCGTAACTCATGTTTTGACGATGATGATGAATCAAACCCGAAACGGGTTATTATGAATTAACCTCAGAGTTCCTCATAACACGATTAGATGGATGAACAAGAAAGGAAGAGGAAAGATCAGACATCCAAGATAGATCAGAGGCACCCACACAGTAAAATCCCTGGTCTTCATTTGTCCATTTGTAACTCATAAAGCTGTTCCGTAGGCTGAACGCTCAAGTAATGCTGGATTTATACTCCACTGTGAGTACACAGTTGGGACTGTTTTTATGTATCAAGCAATATAAGCGGTTGCATTAAGCAATATAAGTGGTTGCTTAGGGCTACAACAAGGGGGCTACATCACAGGGAGAAGATTTATTTATTTATTTATTTATTTATTTATTTATTTATTTATTTATTTATTTATTTATTTATTTATTTAATGTATACCCATACCATACACAGGCAGCCTGGAGGTCCCCAACTTCACTTAATTCAGCCCGCAGGTTAATATTAAGTATGTTGAAATTAAAAACGACTTAAAGGTAGGGGAAGTGATTTGAAATTCATGGTGTAGTACCAGCCTGGTGCACTAGGGGCCCCCAACAGTAGCTACACTCTGTGAACCTGCTGCTCGCTCCTGATTGGAGGAGAATTGTGGTGACCTGGGGAACTTTTATTAGCTCCTCTGCTAACGTGGGGGAGGGGGAAACTCCATATGTGGTTTCCACACCTTATAATAGAGCATTTTAACAGAAAAAAATATTTTTTGGGTGATATCTGACAAAAGTGAAATCACTTCCCCTACCTTTAATAGCATTAATTTGTTTTGTTGATCTGATTAAAAAATTTAACGCAAGTGCACACTGACTCAACCCACTGAGCATTGTCTCATTGAAACAAATCGGTAGAGCACAGTTTTATGGAGACATAAAACTGTGTGTCTCCCTGTAACCAGAGACAGAGTATAGCTCGAGGGATCTACAAGTATTGGGGACTTGTAGATCACTATTTTGATAAATAATAATAATAAAAAAAAAAAAAAAAAAAACATTTTTCCCAGATTCTTTCTCTTTTTTAAATGTTCATAATCCTGTACAGGAAAACATGGCATATTTTGGACATAGTTAGAATGGTAATCAATCATGATTAAATTAATTTTGAAGCTGTGATTAATGTGAAATGTCAAATGTCAAAATTTAAATCATTCAACAGAGCTAGTTAATATTGAAATACTCATATTATTGATTTCCGGCGGTACAATTCCAAGTGTGCTACTGACAGCCTAAGGGCTACAAGCGCGGCACAAATAGCAGATCTACGAGCAACACGTCACGTCACAGTCTGAACTTCTCATTGTGGCCCTCTGGACACTTTGGCAACTGTTGATTGAATTGTTGGCAATAGCACAGTAAAGATGATGATAATCTAATACCTAATATGAGGTCTCCTAATATGAGGCCTACTATCATTTTGAATTGAAACAGAACCTGATTGAAGCATTTTCTTTTTCCTGGATCCCAGGGTTGTGGCAGTTTACTAATAACAACCTGAGACATAAACCTTGGTTGGAAAATAAAGAAGAAAGTTTTATTTTAAACATCTGAGCTATAGTCCCCTCTAACTACCTAACTATACTCTAACCAACTCTAATCTACTCTAATCAATCAATCGATCAATCAAAGATGTGCAAAGCAGATATCCTGCTTATTTCCTCTTGGTGTAAGCTCATTAGTAGCACATTTCATTATTATGGATCGTGATCATATTCATAAGTGTACAGGACTAAATTTAAAGGCACTGCAAAGTGCTGATTATTGCTCTCAAAAAGCCACTTAATTGGTCCCCCAGGACACCAGAGCTGCTCAGCACAGCAGCACTCAGGATGGCTTAGGTGACGAATATGGCAGTCATAATGGATGTCGAATTTAAGAAGTGTTTTAATGAAAAAGTTACCTAGTATACCTTTAAGGCCTAACTGTTTGTTCAGAAGGGTCATTCCAAAGATCATCTCAAAAACCCGTTATGTGCGTCAAATAAAAATAATGTGCTTGTTACTGCCTGACCATTTATCTTTTTTGTTGGGCCAATCTACGCCATGCAGGCAGGATGACACCAAAGCAATTTATTCCAGTCTATGCTGGGACAATATCTCTGTTTACTATAATATCACTCTCTAGAGCCATCTTCTCTCTGTCTGTCCTCAAGGACAATTTTCTATAATTCTATACTTCAGTTGTTTCAATGTCAAGCTCCTTCAAAAATAGCTGAAATCACTGAAACTAAAGGAAGCAGAACATGAAAAAGTGAACACTTCCTAATAACTACGTAAAAAGTGAACCTTTATTTTTAGTTCTTTAAGCTTCATATAAAGCAAAATGTGTTGAACTTCCAGACCCCACAAGACCCAGTGGCTGCACTACTTAAAAAACACTGCTCCAAAACAGCGGGTTGGGGAACCATTATTATGGTTTGTGGGGGAATATCCTTTACGTTTTCTACAATTGTTTTACATTATTATTTCAAATGATGAAATATTTTAAAAACAAAGATATTTCAAAAGCATTGACAGCTTACATGTCACATCAATATGCATTGTGAATCTGTAGATTCCCTATTTTTAAATATTCCATGGGGCTTTGGTCGTTAATTTGTTAAGTATATTTGGGTCCAGGATCAAAGGTTTGTCTTTTTTTCATGAGTTACCCCGGTGGATGCTGTTACCTTGGAAACAGATGATGTCTAATGGAAGCGTGGGGGAAGCCTTTTCACAGCTTCTTAAGCAATATGACAAACCACAAACAGTGTCTACTGTACAAGATAACGAGTCAATCAAGATACATTGTCAGTGATGCAAAAAGGCAAACAGGTGGATATTTGCCTATACCTTCCGGACTCAAGTCAATTCGCCTGTGTTGTGTGCGAGATTGTTTGCAGTTGCTCAGATGGAAAACAAAGAGAGCATAATTTGTCTTGGCATACAGTACTGTATGTGAAAGAGACCATTAGGGAGCATTATAGAGGGCGAAAAGAAAGAGTAAAACAACACAGATGGTATCTATACAAGCAAATGACCCACTTACGACCTATTCTTATTAAATCAAGCATAAGCACCAAGGTTTTTAGATATTTTTTAGCTGACGTTCTAATTGAGCTTTTAGTTTTTTTTTTTTTTTTTAAGCTCTAATCCAAATTTTAATAGGGATTAATCAAGGGCAAAAAACAGAATTAGGTTTATATATTATGAGCCATGGTCAGAATAAATGCATAAACACAACATGTCACATTGTTGAAAGTTGAAAGCTTGTATAGATTGAAGATCTTAAAAGGACCTTTTCTTTATGATTCATTTTGTGTTTTAGTTGGTTTTGTAAAACGACAACAGTGTCAAAAGTTAGATATCATTCAAGTCTATTTCAGGTAACTAAAATGTTTTTAATTTATTTTGTTAGTTTTCCGCAAACAATGATAACACAGCCTGGTGGTTGATTTCTCTGTAACTATAATGACAGATGCAGGTAAGACAAAGCCTGCAAGTGTGTCTGATTAGTTGTGAGCGATTGGTAGAAAACGGTGATTACTTGAGTGAAAGAAGCTTTCACCCTCCATTGATTTGAAATGGATGTTTATCCCAAAGAAGCGAGTGAGTCACACAGCTAGATGGGTTTTGAGTTGTTTTCCTTCCTCTTCAGAAGAGAAGGTGGTATTGTTTGCACCATCTGGCAAAATCGAATGCCTTTCTACAATAACAACGTTCTCAAGAGATCTTAAAATCAACCTCATCACAAGTGTGATCAAACACCTGCAGGTTCAGTGTTGGGTATTGTATTATATGGGGTAAGTATTTTATGGCTGTATGTGTGCCCTGACAAACGTGGACAAAGGGCCATTACATGCAAGGAACGCTTCTCTTCCTGTATTAGCCTATTTGTCGGACCTGCACATAATATATTGCTAGTCTAATTTAAGAGCTGGAGAGACATATCTGCCGGGCTCATGAATTAGACTTCATCTGGATGTAATAAATTAAGCGATGGGTGACTTATCGTTGCGTCTGTATATTTCACAGATGCGTCACTCCTTTGCAAATATTTGAGAATGATGTGTATTAGGCCTATTAGTGATGATTTCCCAAGCGTGCAGAACATTCCTCCTCATTCTGTGTCAATGCGTGCACATACATTACACTCATTGAGGGCACACATCATGCACATAAATGTATGCACCGGTAAATGCACGCGCGTGTGCGTGCACACACACGCACGCACACACACACACACACACACACACACACACACACACACACACACACACACACACACACACACACACACACACACACACACACACACACACACACACACACACACACACACACACAGTTGTTTCAATTGGCCCATGACCAGACATTCGTCCATAATGCCATAATGTTGCCACATCGTTAATAACCCTCCACCTCACAAATACAAAGAGTGCAACATATACTGTAGTTACACCAGTAACCTTGGCCCTCTTCTATCTTTGTAGGCCTAAATGCCAGTCCAGTAGGCTGTGCATTCAAAATGCCCACAGGGCTGCGTTATGCCAATGTGTGCCATTCATAATTACTGCTGCAAAAACGTTATTGCTGGAATAAGTGAAAATTACAGTATTCCACGGTGTCCTGCTGTGTGGTTGGCCAGCACAGCATGCACGATTCAATGAGATTTATATGGGAGGTTTTAGTTAGTTCCTTCTCACGTCATCTTCTGGCATATAGTCTCGCTGTGCCGCTTCCTGATGATGTCGGATCATGGAGTTTAATCTGCGTCTATAAGAAGACAGGGAAACGTACTGAACGTCAATTCTTCAGCCTTATATTTGAATAATACATGTGACGCTGTGAGTTCTCTGTGTGTGTGTGTGTGTGTGTGTGTTCGAATGAACACACTCACACTCGCAGACGGTATTAGACTGACAAACAAGTTAGTTCTAGACCTGCCAAAATCGATTTTCGATGCCATGTGAGATGGACACACGCATGGGCTGGGCACACTTAAAAGTTGATCTCTTCTCAGGCAGCACACATGCTGCGATGCAAGCTCTTTGCCAGCAGCACAGAGCAGACAACAACACAGGACCAGAACATGCCCTGAGGCAGAGCCCCAAGGCAGATATCACTCTAGAGTTCTAGTAAAAGCCAAATTGCAGGGGCTGAGCTGCAGGAAACACTTTAATCCCCATGGATTCTCCTTTGGGACCCCAGCAGGAATCCTGCTCTTTTCTCAGCCCTATGAAGTATTTTTCCCTCCTTGTTGTGCTGTCATGTGTAAAAAGCTAAACATAGAGTATCACATCTCTTCTGCAACATGTCTACCTTCTCCTTCTCTCAGTGGAATCAATAACATTAGTGTTTTTTTTTTTGGTGTTCTCTGTATGAAATCCAGTGCAGACAGCGATTGTTCATCATAACAAGGAATAGGCAAGAGGATGCTTCTTATTATGCCACCCCCAAGTAATTAGCTAATAGTTGATTTATATATAATCGTGCTAATCAGTCGCTCTAAGCTAACTCGCCCACGCCGACAGTACATCAGGCAGTCCATTAAGCAGTCACACATTCTGTGTTCAATATGCGAGCCTAGACAGATGTCTTACAGATGTTGATGTGTAATTGTTATGGGTGATTATGAATACCCTATATCATTTAGGGGCTGTACTGTCTACGAGAGGCTCCACTATTTATTCAGCATTTGAGCCACGGACCATCATTTGATTTATAGCCACATAGACCCAATTTTGCTTTTGTCCACATTTCCTGGATTTCAGATTCAGAAACGAAAAAAGCAAAAATAGATAATGAAAAAATGACCATTCTCCTACATTCTCTAGCATGTCGTCCGAGACCATGTACGATAGCCTTTAGTTTTTGGTTCGATTTCGACATTTTTTCAAAAATGCTCAAAAAAGATGAAAAAGGCATACTTTGGTATGTCGCCCGAGGCCATGTACTATAGCCTTTGGTTTTTCTTCGATTTCGACATTTTTTCAAAAATCATCAAAAACGATGAAAAACGCCATACTATAGTATGTCGCCCGAGACCATGTACTATAGCCTTTGGTTTTTCTTCGATTTCGACATTTTTTCAAAAATCCTAAAAAACGATGGCAAACGGCATACTATGGTATGTCGACCAAAAACATGTACTATAGCCTTTAGTTTTTTGTTCGATTTCGACATTTTTTCAAAAATGCTCAAAAATGATGAAAAAGGCATACTTTGGTATGTCGCCCGAGGCCATGTACTATAGCCTTTGGTTTTTCTTCGATTTCGACATTTTTTCAAAAATCATCAAAAACGATGAAAAACGCCATACTATAGTATGTTGTCCGAGACCATGTACTATAGCCTTTGGTTTTTCTTTGATTTCGACATTTTTTCAAAAATCCTCAAAAACGATGAAAAACGCCATACTATAGTATGTCGTCCGAGACCATGTACTATAGCCTTTGTTTTTTCTTCGATTTCGACATTTTTTCAAAAATCCTCAAAAACGATGAAAAACGCCATACTATAGTATGTCGTCCGAGACCATGTACTATAGCCTTTGGTTTTTCTTCGATTTCGACATTTTTTCAAAAATCCTAAAAAACAATGAAAAACGGCATACTATGGTATGTCGACCGAAACCATGTACTATAGCCTTTGTTTTTTCTTCGATTTCGACATTTTTTCAAAAATGCTCAAAAATGATGAAAAAGGCATACTTTGGTATGTCGCCCGAGACCATGTACTATAGCCTTTGGTTTTTCTTCGATTTTGACATTTTTTCAAAAATGCTCAAAAACGATGAAAAACGCCATATTATAGTATGTCGTCCGAGACCATGTACTATAGCCTTTGGTTTTTCTTCGATTTCGACGATTTTTCAAAAATCCTCAAAAATGATGAAAAACGCCATACTATAGCATGTCGTCCGAGACCATGTACTATAGCCTTTGTTTTTTCTTCGATTTCGACATTTTTTTTCAAAAATGCTCAAAAACGATGAAAAACGCCATACTATAGCATGCCGTCCGAGACCATGTACTATAGCCTTTGGTTTGTCTTCGATTTCGACATTTTTTCAAAAATGCTCAAAAACGATGAAAAACGCCATACTATAGCATGTCGTCCGAGACCATGCACTATAGCCTTTGGTTTTTCTTCGATTTCGACATTTTTTCAAAAATGCTCAAAAACGATGAAAAACGCCATACTATAGTATGTCGACCAAGACAATGTACTATAGCCTTTGGTTTTTCTTCGATTTCGACATTTTTTCAAAAATCCTCAAAAATGATGAAAAAGGCATAGCATAGTAGATAAAAAACAAGACAATAGACAAATGTCCTGGCTTCTGTTCTATGAATTTTGTTACTCAAATCCAAACGAAGACTGACTCACAGGCTGTACCAAGTAGCTCAATGCGTTGGTTGCAGGTGAAGTGGTCTTGAGGTTGTGAGTTCAAACCCCACTCAAGTATTTACTTTTAGGAACGATATAAACTGAATTGACCCTCAAAATTGGAAGTACGATATTTCTAAAACGATAAAACATTTCAAAGGTTTCTTTTCAAGCAAGCATATTTACCGTACGATGAACCTAAATAACCTCATGGGGTTTCTAGGTGAAAGTATGTAGAACTAACAGCATAATAAAGTTTTCCATTGAAAATGCATTGGGCATTTAAGTTAAATAACTCAGAAACTACAAAACATTTCAAAGTAAAAAGTTCCAGCATGTATATCTACAGTAAGCTGAATTTAAAAAACATGTGAATGTAGTTTCTAGTGAACGTGACTTTTTGACTTATAATGGGGGTCAATGGCAGCTCCAGGCATATTTAGACCCACTATATTTCTAAAACGATGAAACATTTCAAAGATTGCTTTTCAGGCAAACATCTGCTCCATAAGATCAACGTTAATAGCCATAAATGGGTTTTCTAGGTGTAGGACTAATAGCATAATAAAGTTTGTGCTATTTTCATTGAGAATGCATTGGGCATTTATGTTAAATAACTCAGAAACTACAAAACATTTTAAAGTAAAAAGTGAATGAAATTAATGAAAGACATACTATAGTTTATGTTTTACTATATTAAGTCGTATCTCATGATTTCGGAGGTTTGATTTTTTTAATGAAAATTAAACAAAAAAACATACTAGAACTTGTAGCTTTAACACTCTTTTGAAAGCGTTGGATCACAATGAACACAGTGCAAGATGTGTGACTTGAACCCGGGCCTTCAAATTTCAAGGCAGGATCTTTATCCAGTGAGCTACTGTGGTTGCTCTGCATCTTCACAAAACAGCAATAGAAAGTGACAGTACACCAGAGTCTTGTCTCCATTGCTTCTTAACATTCACACGTCTAGAATAGTATGTTGTTTTCTCTCGATTTCAACATTCTTCACAAATCCTCAAAAACGAAGAAAAACGGCATACTACAGCATGTTGTCCGAAACCATGTACTATAGCCTTTAGTTTTTCTTCGATTTCGACATTTTTTCAAAAATCCTAAAAAACGATGAAAAACGGCATACTATGGTATGTCGACCGAAACCATGTACTATAGCCTTTGGTTTTTCTTCGATTTCGACATTTTTTCAAAAATGCTCAAAAATGATGAAAAAGGCATACTTTGGTATGTCGTCCGAGACCATGTACTATAGCCTTTGGTTTTTCTTCGATTTCGACATTTTTTCAAAAATGCTCAAAAACGATGAAAAACGCCATACTATAGCATGCTGTCCGAGACCATGTACTATAGCCTTTGGTTTTTCTTCGATTTCGACATTTTTTCAAAAATGCTCAAAAACGATGAAAAACGCCATACTATAGCATGTCGTCCGAGACCATGTACTATAGCCTTTGGGTTTTCTTCGATTTCGACATTTTTTCAAAAATGCTCAAAAACGATGAAAAACGCCATACTATAGTATGTCGACCGAGACAATGTACTATAGCCTTTGGTTTTTCTTCGATTTCGACATTTTTTCAAAAATCCTCAAAAATGATGAAAAAAGGCATACCATAGTAGATAAAAAAACAAGACAATAGACAAATGTCCTGGCTTCTGTTCTATGAATTTTGTTACTCAAATGCAAACAAAGACCAACTCACAGGCTGTACCAGGTAGCTCAGTGCGTTGGTTGCGGGTGACGTGGTCTTGAGGTTGTGAGTTCAAACCCCACTCAAGTACTTACTTTTAGAACGATATAAACTGAATTGACCCTCAAAATTGGAAGTACGATATTTCTAAAACGATAAAACATTTCAAAGGTTTCTTTTCAAGCAAGCATATTTACCGTACGATGAACCTAAATAACCTCAAATGGGGTTTCTAGGTGAAAGTATGTAGAACTAACAGCATAATAAAGTTTTCCATTGAAAATGCATTGGGCATTTAAGTTAAATAACTCAGAAACTACAAAACATTTCAAAGTAAAAAGTTCCAGCATGTATATCTACAGTAAGCTGAATTTAAAAAACATGTGAATGTAGTTTCTAGTGAACGTGACTTTTTGACTTATAATGGGGGTCAATGGCAGCTCCAGGCATATTTAGACCCACTATATTTCTAAAACGATGAAACATTTCAAAGATTGCTTTTCAGGCAAACATCTGCTCCATAAGATCAACGTTAATAGCCATAAATGGGTTTTCTAGGTGTAGGACTAATAGCATAATAAAGTTTGTGCTATTTTCATTGAGAATGCATTGGGCATTTATGTTAAATAACTCAGAAACTACAAAACATTTTAAAGTAAAAAGTGAATGAAATTAATGAAAGACATACTATAGTTTATGTTTTACTATATTAAGTCGTATCTCATGATTTTGGAGGTTTGATTTTTTTAATGAAAATTAAACAAAAAAACATACTAGAACTTGTAGCTTTAATACTCTTTTGAAGGCATTGGATCACAATGAACACAGTGCAAGGTGTGTGACTTGAACCCGGGCCTTCAAATTTCAAGGCAGGATCTTTATCCAGTGAGCTACTGTGGTTGCTCTACATCTTCACAAAACAGCAAATAGAAAGTGACAGTACACCAGAGTCTTGTCTCCATTGCTTCTTAACATTCACACATCTAGAATAGTATGTTGTTTTCTCTCGATTTCAACATTCTTCACAGATCCTCAAAAACGAAGAAAAACGGCATACTACAGCATGTTGTCCGAAACCATGTACTATAGCCTTTGGTTTTTCTTCGATTTCGACATTTTTTCAAAAATCATCAAAAACGATGAAAAACGCCATACTATAGTATGTCGTCCGAGACCATGTACTATAGCCTTTGGTTTTTCTTCGATTTCGACATTTTTTCAAAAATGCTCAAAAACGATGAAAAATGCCATACTATAGTATGTCGTCCGAGACCATGTACTATAGCCTTTGGTTTTTCTTCGATTTCGACGATTTTTCAAAAATCCAAAAAATGATGAAAAACGCCATACTATAGCATGTCGTCCGAGACCATGTACTATAGCCTTTGTTTTTTCTTCGATTTCGACATTTTTTTTCAAAAATGCTCAAAAACGATGAAAAACGCCATACTATAGCATGTCGTCCGAGACCATGTACTATAGCCTTTGGTTTTTCTTCGATTTCGACATTTTTTTCAAAAATGCTCAAAAACGATGAAAAACGCCATACTATAGCATGCCGTTCGAGACCATGTACTATAGCCTTTGGTTTTTCTTCGATTTCGACATTTTTTCAAAAATCATCAAAAACGATGAAAAACGCCATACTATAGTATGTCGTCCGAGACCATGTACTATAGCCTTTGTTTTTTCTTCGATTTCGACATTTTTTCAAAAATCCTAAAAAACGATGAAAAACGGCATACTATGGTATGTCGACCGAAACCATGTACTATAGCCTTTGGTTTTTCTTCGATTTCGACATTTTTTCAAAAATGCTCAAAAATGATGAAAAAGGCATACTTTGGTATGTCGCCCGAGACCATGTACTATAGCCTTTGGTTTTTCTTCCATTTCGACATTTTTTCAAAAATCATCAAAAACGATGAAAAACGCCATACTATAGTATGTCGTCCGAGACCATGTACTATAGCCTTTGGTTTTTCTTCGATTTCGACATTTTTTCAAAAATGCTCAAAAACGATGAAAAATGCCATACTATAGTATGTCGTCCGAGACCATGTACTATAGCCTTTGGTTTTTCTTCGATTTCGACGATTTTTCAAAAATCCAAAAAATGATGAAAAACGCCATACTATAGCATGTCGTCCGAGACCATGTACTATAGCCTTTGGTTTTTCTTCGATTTCGACATTTTTTCAAAAATGCTCAAAAACGATGAAAAACGCCATACTATAGCATGCCGTCCGAGACCATGTACTATAGCCTTTGGTTTGTCTTCGATTTCGACATTTTTCAAAAATGCTCAAAAACGATGAAAAACGCCATACTATAGTATGTCGTCCGAGACCATGTACTATAGCCTTTGGTTTTTTTCGATTTCGACATTTTTTCAAAAATGCTCAAAAACGATGAAAAACGCCATACTATAGTATGTCGACCAAGACAATGTACTATAGCCTTTGGTTTTTCTTCGATTTCGACATTTTTTCAAAAATGCTCAAAAATGATGAAAAAGGCATACTTTGGTATGTCGCCCGAGACCATGTACTATAGCCTTTGGTTTTTCTTCGATTTCGACATTTTTTTAAAAATCATCAAAAACGATGAAAAACGCCATACTATAGTATGTCGTCCGAGACCATGTACTATAGCCTTTGGTTTTTCTTCGATTTCGACATTTTTTCAAAAATGCTCAAAAACGATGAAAAATGCCATACTATAGTATGTCGTCCGAGACCATGTACTATAGCCTTTGGTTTTTCTTCGATTTCGACGATTTTTCAAAAATCCTCAAAAATGATGAAAAACGCCATACTATAGCATGTCGTCCGAGACCATGTACTATAGCCTTTGTTTTTTCTTCGATTTCGACATTTTTTCAAAAATGCTCAAAAACGATGAAAAACGCCATACTATAGCATGCCGTCCGAGACCATGTACTATAGCCTTTGGTTTGTCTTCGATTTCGACATTTTTTCAAAAATGCTCAAAAACGATGAAAAACGCCATACTATAGCATGTCGTCCGAGACCATGCACTATAGCCTTTGGTTTTTCTTCGATTTCGACATTTTTTCAAAAATGCTCAAAAACGATGAAAAACGCCATACTATAGTATGTCGACCAAGACAATGTACTATAGCCTTTGGTTTTTCTTCGATTTCGACATTTTTTCAAAAATCCTCAAAAATGATGAAAAAGGCATAGCATAGTAGATAAAAAACAAGACAATAGACAAATGTCCTGGCTTCTGTTCTATGAATTTTGTTACTCAAATGCAAACGAAGACTGACTCACAGGCTGTACCAAGTAGCTCAATGCGTTGGTTGCAGGTGAAGTGGTCTTGAGGTTGTGAGTTCAAACCCCACTCAAGTATTTACTTTTAGGAACGATATAAACTGAATTGACCCTCAAAATTGGAAGTACGATATTTCTAAAACGATAAAACATTTCAAAGGTTTCTTTTCAAGCAAGCATATTTACCGTACGATGAACCTAAATAACCTCAAATGGGGTTTCTAGGTGAAAGTATGTAGAACTAACAGCATAATAAAGTTTTCCATTGAAAATGCATTGGGCATTTAAGTTAAATAACTCAGAAACTACAAAACATTTCAAAGTAAAAAGTTCCAGCATGTATATCTACAGTAAGCTGAATTTAAAAAACATGTGAATGTAGTTTCTAGTGAACGTGACTTTTTGACTTATAATGGGGGTCAATGGCAGCTCCAGGCATATTTAGACCCACTATATTTCTAAAACGATGAAACATTTCAAAGATTGCTTTTCAGGCAAACATCTGCTCCATAAGATCAACGTTAATAGCCATAAATGGGTTTTCTAGGTGTAGGACTAATAGCATAATAAAGTTTGTGCTATTTTCATTGAGAATGCATTGGGCATTTATGTTAAATAACTCAGAAACTACAAAACATTTTAAAGTAAAAAGTGAATGAAATTAATGAAAGACATACTATAGTTTATGTTTTACTATATTAAGTCGTATCTCATGATTTCGGAGGTTTGATTTTTTTAATGAAAATTAAACAAAAAAACATACTAGAACTTGTAGCTTTAACACTCTTTTGAAAGCGTTGGATCACAATGAACACAGTGCAAGATGTGTGACTTGAACCCGGGCCTTCAAATTTCAAGGCAGGATCTTTATCCAGTGAGCTACTGTGGTTGCTCTGCATCTTCACAAAACAGCAAATAGAAAGTTCCAGTACACCAGAGTCTTGTCTCCATTGCTTCTTAACATTCACACGTCTAGAATAGTATGTTGTTTTCTCTCGATTTCAACATTCTTCACAAATCCTCAAAAACGAAGAAAAACGGCATACTACAGCATGTTGTCCGAGACCATGTACTATAGCCTTTGGTTTTTCTTCGATTTCGACATTTTTTCAAAAATCCTAAAAAACGATGAAAAACGGCATACTATGGTATGTCGACCGAAACCATGTACTATAGCCTTTGGTTTTTCTTCGATTTCGACATTTTTTCAAAAATGCTCAAAAATGATGAAAAAGGCATACTTTGGTATGTCGCCCGAGACCATGTACTATAGCCTTTGGTTTTTCTTCGATTTCGACATTTTTTCAAAAATCATCAAAAACGATGAAAAACGCCATACTATAGTATGTCGTCCGAGACCATGTACTATAGCCTTTGGTTTTTCTTCGATTTCGACATTTTTTCAAAAATGCTCAAAAACGATGAAAAACGCCATACTATAGTATGTCGTCCGAGACCATGTACTATAGCCTTTGGTTTTTCTTCGATTTCGACGATTTTTCAAAAATCCTCAAAAATGATGAAAAACGCCATACTATAGCATGTCGTCCGAGACCATGTACTATAGCCTTTGTTTTTTCTTCGATTTCGACATTTTTTTCAAAAATGCTCAAAAACGATGAAAAACGCCATACTATAGCATGCCGTCCGAGACCATGTACTATAGCCTTTGGTTTGTCTTCGATTTCGACATTTTTTCAAAAATGCTCAAAAACGATGAAAAACGCCATACTATAGCATGTCGTCCGAGACCATGTACTATAGCCTTTGGTTTTTCTTCGATTTCGACATTTTTTCAAAAATCCTCAAAAATGATGAAAAAGGCATACCATAGTAGATAAAAAACAAGACAATAGACAAATGTCCTGGCTTCTGTTCTATGAATTTTGTTACTCAAATGCAAACGAAGACCAACTCACAGGCTGTACCAAGTAGCTCAGTGCGTTGGTTGCAGGTGAAGTGGTCTTGAGGTTGTGAGTTCAAACCCCACTCAAGTATTTACTTTTAGGAACGATATAAACTGAATTGACCTCAAAATTGGAAGTACGATATTTCTAAAACGATAAAACATTTCAAAGGTTTCTTTTCAAGCAAGCATATTTACCGTACGATGAACCTAAATAACCTCAAATGGGGTTTCTAGGTGAAAGTATGGAGAACTAACAGCATAATAAAGTTTTCATTGAAAATGCATTGGGCATTTAAGTTAAATAACTCAGAAACTACAAAAACATTTCAAAGTAAAAAGTTCCAGCATGTATATCTACAGTAAGCTGAATTTTAAAAAACATGTGAATGTAGTTTCTAGTGAACGTGACTTTTGGACTTATAATGGGGGGTCAATGGCAGCTCCAGGCATATTAGACCCACTATATTTCTAAAACGATGAAACATTTCAAGATTGCTTTTCAGGCAAACATCTGCTCCATAAGATCAACGTTAATAGCCATACATGGGTTTTCTAGGTGTAGGACTAATAGCATAATAAAGTTTGTGCTATTTTCATTGAGAATGCATTGGGCATTTATGTTAATAACTCAGAAACTACAAAACATTTTAAAGTAAAAAGTGAATACACCAGAGTCTTGTCTCCATTGCTTCTTAACATTCACACATCTAGAATAGTATGTTGTTTTCTCTCGATTTCAACATTCTTCACAGATCCTCAAAAACGAAGAAAAACGGCATACTACAGCATGTTGTCCGAAACCATGTACTATAGCCTTTAGTTTTTCTTCGATTTCGACATTTTTTCAAAAATCCTAAAAAACGATGAAACGCGGCATACTATGGTATGTCGACCGAGACCATGTACTATAGCCTTTGGTTTTTCTTCGATTTCGACATTTTTTCAAAAATCCTCAAAAACGATGAAAAAGGCATACTTTGGTATGTCGTCCGAGACCATGTACTATAGCCTTTGGTTTTTCTTCGATTTCGACATTTTTTTCAAAAATGCTCAAAAACGATGAAAAATGCCATACTATAGTATGTCGTCCGAGACCTGTACTATAGCCTTTGGTTTTTCTTCGATTTCGACGATTTTCAAAAATCCAAAAAATGATGAAAAACGCCATACTATAGCATGTCGTCCGAGATCATGTACTATAGCCTTTGGTTTTTCTTCGATTTCGACATTTTTTTCAAAAAATGCTCAAAAACGATGAAAAACGCCATACTATAGCATGGCGTCCGAGACCATGTACTATAGCCTTTGGTTTTTCTTCGATTTCGACATTTTTTTCAAAAATGCTCAAAAACGATGGAAAAACGCCATACTATAGCATGCCGTTCGAGACAAGTTACTATAGCCTTTGGTTTTTCTTCGATTTCGACATTTTTTCAAAAATCATCAAAAACGATGGAAAAACGC
>CM076981.1:22283215-22307709 GCA_039105355.1 Benthosema pterotum | reverse complement strand
CAGCACATTCTAAGGGTGTTTGCAAACAGCAATTGATACTTTACATTATTGATCATCACTGGACTCAAATGCTTTACTTTTCTAATGCAATCAAAATGAATTTCTGTACCATCCATTAAATAAACAGAAAGTGAGTGCAAATTAGTTTAGAGATTGGAACTAATCCCACACTCCTGAACAGAAAAGCATGGGCTTCATGCTTTTAATCCTTATCTTACATGCTTACCTTACCAGATTCTCTCTCTCTCTCTCTCTCTCTCTCTCTCTCTCTCTCTCTCTCTCTCTCTCTCTCTCTCTCTCTCTCTCTCTCTCTGTCTCTTCTCTCCTTTCAGTATTCCTTTTGTCGGTACATTAAGTCTTATGTTGACCTTGAATAACTCTTACCTCACATTGAATGAACAAATTAGCAATAATCACATCAATCAAGATCAAGTGGAGGATATTTTTTCTTTTGTATCAGCCCTTAAACTTTTCGCCATATTGTTGCTGCCAACTTAAGAAGATGCCGTAGTCACCTAGCTGGAACGCATCTGAGTGCTGAAGTCATGCAGAAAACCTCAGCACACAATCACTTTCAATTAGGCAGCAAACCAAAGAAATTAGGGGAAATCATTCCAAGGGCATCATTAGAATTCAAATAGCCTGAGAACAAAATGCAGACAGTGCTGCTGCCAGAAAATTTGTTATTCACAACTCAGTGCACTGTCTAGTGTCTACTGTCGGGTGGGCTCTCGTTCAGCCACTGATATTGACAGTGTACTAGTCGTACATTTAGAATTGGTTATCGTGTTCAAATTGTCTCCCATGAGATACTCTTGTCTGCAGTGCAGGAGTTTTCATCAAGCTATGATTCTTTGTTCTCAAAATAAAGTTGGTTTTGCTGCCTGCAGGTCAGCTGTCTATACTTCATAGTGCTGCTATAGTGCTGCTCGCTTTGGTTCAAGTGAAATGTGAGACGTGTGGACAAGTTAAATCCAAGTCACATTCTGCCACCTTGACGAGATAGCCAAGGAGAAAGTCATAAAACACATGCCGCAAACCGCATGCACAGGGATGAAATGGGTTAAAAAAAAAAAACAGGTGTGGAGAGAAATAACTGTTGGTTAGGGGAGAGGAATTACGTAAGAACTTGAAACTTGAAGAGAAAACACCTGCACCACTGTGCATACCTTTAACACACAGAATAATCATTTAACTCATTGAACAGAGTTGTGGTGAAGAAATCGGTTTGCAGGCTGACTGGCCGGCCAGCCGGCCGACCGTACGACTGACTGAATGACTGAATGACATTAATCCTCTCAGTACAAACTAGTGCTTTTCTTTTCCAGCACTCAGGAGGCAAACATTTGCTGCATGCCACTGCCTTTTCTCACTTAGTCTATAAACCCAAATGCTCAGTCTATATGTATGGAGTGCTGGGGCACACACAAAACATGCTGAAATCTCTGAGCTATATGAATGAATACACATGCACCCGCGCAGACACAAATACCTAAACTCAGTCTCGCATGCATGTTCACCTACAGTACACTGCCTATACTTCAGGCACCCAGATTTTACGGTATTTGCTCTAGCTGTTTGCGTTGACTTCATCAGACCACACCACACTGTGGTTGTTAAAAGAGCTTATAAAGAGCTTTTAAACGTTGCCACATTATCAGTACATTCTCTCTGCACCGTGAGTGTGCATTACGGGTGTATAAGAAGGGATGTTCGTGCATGCATGTGTCTTGCCAAAGTACAAGCCAATTTTACAGGACTATAATTGTTTACAATCATTGGCATAGTCATCATAGGCGCTGTTATCCAATTCTTGGAATTGTCACCACGATGCAGCATAGTTTAACCACAAAGGAATACTGTGTGTCCCTCTAGACATAATGGGGTGAATATATATATATATATATATATATATATTATATATATATATATATATATATATATATATATTATATATTTATATATATATATATATACTTATATATATATATATATATATACACTCAACAAAAATATAAACGCAACACTTTTGTTTTTTGCTCCCATTTTTCAGGGGATGGACGTAAAGCCCTAAAATTCATTCCAGATATACAATATAACCATTTCTCTCCAACACTTTTCACAAATCTGCCTAAATGTGTGATATTGAGCACTTCTGCTTTGTTAAGATAATCCATCCCACCTCACAGGTGTGCCACATTAAAATGCAGATGATGTGAATCATGATTAGTGCACAGGTGTACCTCAGACTCTCCACAATAAAAAGACATCTGATATGTGCAATTTTCTTTTGCCTTATTGGGTGTATGGGCTCCGAACCAGTCAGTATCTGGTGTGACCACCATTTGCCTCATGCAGTGCAACAATCTTCTTCGCATAGAGTTTATCAGATTGTCAATTGTGGCCTGTGGAATGTTGGTCCACTCCTCTTCAATGGCTATGTGAAGTTGCTGGATATTAGTGGGAACTGGTACACATTGTAAAAAATGGTAATAACACAATATCACCACAGTATTACCATTTCAACAGTGCATACCAGTTCCCACTAATATCCAGCAACTTCACATAGCCATTGAACAAAAGTGTTTGCGTTTATATTTTTGTTGAGTGTATATTGGGAACTGGGGAAAAAAAGAGTGAAGAGATTTCATGTAGAGGAGGTAAAGAAGGGGAGCAAGTACAGACCAAGTACCCTGTTCTAGAAGTATACCGTCTAAAATTGCGGGACCCAGTTTACTCCCTCTCCAATCAACTTTGAACACTTTCAGAGTGATACAGTAATATGACACTTCAAACAACTTGTCAGCCAGAGGGACGCATGTGCTTGCATGAATGATTGAGCCATATGACGCCACTCTGCACACGGTAGCATCTGTTAAGGCCTGCAACAAGGAATTCAGCAGGGAATCTCTCAAAAGTCTCTCTACCTTTTTATTGTTAGGTTCAATGTGTGGTGAGTATGGCTCCCAAATCAACTTTGAATCTTTGTGTATGATTCCGAGGCCGAGGGTGCATTAAGTATGCTGGAACTAAGCCTTGAAAGAGCTTTGACAGTCACACAAGCCGGCATGTGCAATGGGGCTGTTCCATCGTTGTAATGAAGCATGGCAGCATGCCATTTTGTGAAACAAGCGCAAAAAGTGTGGGGATATCCCATATCCCATTATTTATTTTATTTTAACCCACAAGTGAAATACCCCCTTCCCTCAGTTGAGGCTGAATTTAGGCTGTCACCTCACAGCAACTGACCACAGTGCCCTTTTAAGCCCTTTAAAGGTAGGGTAAGTGATTTGAAATTCATTGTGTAGTACCAGCCTGGTGCACTAGGGGCCCCCAAGAGTAGCTACACTATGTGAACCTGCTGCTCGATCCTGATTGGAGGAGAATTCACCCTCCACCTGGGGAACTTTTATTAACTCCTCTGCTAACGTGGGGGAGGGGGAAACTCCATATATGGTCTGCACACCTTATATTAGAGCATTTTGACAGAAATTAAAAGTTTTTGGGTGATATCTGACAAAAGTGAAATCACTTCCCCTACCTTTAAATTAGCAAACACAGTAGGTCAATAGGTACCAAATTTTGGACATTATATTTGAACATTGCATACATATCATTATACTTAAATTCTTTCAATTAAAATTTAAAATACATTTTTGATGCAGTTTATATATCATTACAAACCTAGCAGTGCAACTAAGTGTCCTGCATGAGGCCAACCGATGACACCAAAAAGAACACAATACTGTAATACATTGGAACCAAAACCATGTATTACTTCTTGTCTCATTAGTTATAAAGCATTTGTTGACAAAACCTGTTCATTTGTTCTGATATAAACAAAAAACACAATTAAAATAGAACTGCAGCTTTCACGTTTTTGAAAAATGAATTAGTTATCGCGTGTAGCCGCTGCAAAGTGACACAATTTGCAACCTTTCATCTGAATGTTAAACTAACTCTAATAGACTTAATCTTTCTTTCATTGAAAAACAAATTTAGCTAACAGTGACAGCCAGGACTTTGAAAAGCTGGCAGTGCACTTCAAACACAAAATGAAACAGAAGAGAAGTTATCTGTGGAGTTTTCTACATGGTGAGATGACTCAGACATATTAGACCCTGGACACTATACACAGTGCTGGAATGGACATGTTGTACCTCCTGTATATCTAGTATCGACTCATTAACCTCTGGCATGCTTTGTCATTATTAGCAGAGAGCAAAAGCAGAGACACTCCTGGGGATTAAAGCAAAAATAAAACCTCAGGACTGTGAAATGTCTGTATGATGTTTTTAAGTCAAGGTCAAGGTCCAAGCACAGTAAAAGACATTCAACATACTAACAAACACCATGCTACAACAACATGCTAAAACACCAAGTCATAGCAGTTCATTTCGTTCAAGTATAAGTGCAACAGTGGGAAATGTGCTAAGAAGCATGAAGCATGCTATTTGTTGTTCAGCAGCAGGGACGAAAGATAGTTTGAACCGATTAGTCTTTGTTGTAGCCACCCTCAGTCGATGACCTGAGGGCAACAGTTCAAACTCAGACCGAATTGGATGTTTTGTTGCATCCACGAGGGAGGAAGCTTTCTTAAACATCTGCCTCTCGTAGAGATCTATGAGTGGGACACAAATCTTACTGGCACTTTGATCAGGCTGTTTAGCTTGTTCTTATTAGACAGGGTTAGATTACCGTACCAGGAAAAAATACAAAACATAAGCACAGATTCAATACAACTTCTATAGAAGAGAGTAATCATTACAGGAGGACTAGTGAGGAGTCTTTCTAAAACTGATTATTATATCCTTTAGTGACATTTAACTGTAAGAATGATTACGGATTTATGGAAGATGCTTCTGAACATATTGATATAGTTTAATCATTTAATCCATCTGAAATAGATTTGCAGTGCATGCCATATGGCATGCTTCCATAGAAGACATGCTGGCTTCTATGGAATCCAAATGACTGAAATCAGTCGTGGCGATTGAGGATGTTAATCCCTGCACTCTCATGTGTGTCTCATCTTCATGAATTAGATTTCATAGCAATGTTAACTGACTACAAACTTTTAAAATTGCATTGCTGTACATTGTTGGCAGGTTTGTGGAGACCAAACAGAATGCATGACCTATTGACCATGCAATCTGTTCCTTTGCATTGGAGCAGCAGGGTGTTCCAAAAAGGACTTTGTTGGATAAGTTTCTCTGCAATTACTTCATTTTGTTCTTTTGACTTCGTTTCTGTGCAAAGACTTCAGCAGCTTTACACCCATTTAAGCTCTGTGTGATGCCTGTGATTTTGTGTAGTTAATTTATGATTGCAAAACTATTTTTTTTTCTGTTTTTTTTTTCCTCTACTAAATTAACAGCAGAATTCAGATGCTTGAAAAGTGGAACTCGTCTGAAAAATGTTGTAGGTTTGTATTTACAGAGCACTTTTCAGTATACTCAATTGTACTATACATTAATGCAAAAATATTGTTTCAATTCATCTGAGGAGAAAAAAAAGCTTTTCTTTGTGTTCCACTACATGGATGTTTATGTAAATTAAACAGAATAAAGGACATCACACGGAGCTTAGTGGGAACAATTCTGCATGCCAAAATGCTGACCACATCATGCACGCGCACGCGCACACGCACACACACACACACACACACACACACACACACACACACACAACACACACACACACACACACACACACACACACACACACACACACACACACACAATCCCACTCAATCCCTAGAGAGAGTCCAATAACCCAGCTTTGACCAGAATGAAACAAGGAAATAGCACCCAGAGGACAAAATATGTGTGTGTAAAATAAACACATTTCTGTCGTTCTCTACTGGCAGGATGCCTCGATCTTCCCTCTGGCTGACAGCAGGGCTTTTTGCTACCATACATAATGCCATGCTATAATCTGGTTTTGTTATTCAAAGGAGAGTGATACTGGAGGGAATTACACGAGAAGAAGAAGAAAGAAAACATATCTCGGACCAAATTATTAATTTGAAACCATGCAGTCTGCGTGGCTTCTTTTTCCCCTGACCCAGAGGGCAAGCCATGGAGCCAATATGAGTAATGTCTGTGATACTGACTGACTGACTGACTGACTGACTGACTGACTGACTCCATCCAGAGGAGAATATTGTACTTTACTTTCATTTGAAACCTTTAGTTAATACAGTTCTAGTTATATTGTAGACTGTGATTATTAATACAAAAACATAAAGGAACCACTTCAGCCCTATAGCCTACATTTTGGTTTTAGTATATTGATATATTTTTGAAGGAACACTGGTGTGAAATGTGCCTTGGGATTTTCAAACAATCACATTATTATTGTTTCAATTGCCCAAAATGAAACATCCAAACAGTGATGTAGGCCTAGTGCATTACATTCGCCGACTGACACTCGTACACCGATTGAGGCAGAAGCCACGCATTGCATCAACCAGCACATCAGGAGCAATTTGGGGTTCAGTATCTTGCCTAAGGACACTTTGACACATGGATCATTGGGTGACGTGCTCAACCTCCTGCATGCTCCACAGTCACCCCATGATTTACAACATGATCATCACATCTGTAAGGTCACAATCTAAATCATATTCATATTTTTTCACCGTGGACTACAGGTACAGCTACAGCAAGGTTTTTGGTGAGCAGACATATAGTGGACAACAGAGCAATATTTTTGGTGAGCAGTCATATGGACAACAGAACAGGCAAGCGAGGAGTAATCGGAAAACAGACGGTGAGCGTGTGTAATGCATCTCAGCCATGCACCGTGAGAGGTGTTATGATTATAATTGGATGCAGTGCCCAGTTTCATGGTCTGTCTGTTCTCAGCTTCTTCTTCCATGTTTATTTAGTAGCTACTAACAACACAGCATGTTTTCCAAGTTTTTAGCTGACTGGTCTGAGCTACTGATGATCAGTAAAAGTCTGCACAGATCTCCAACAGTTTGTCGCTGGGGGGGGGGGATCTGTAATGTAGAGCAGTGGTTTTCAACGTTTTTCACACCAGGGCCCACTATTCATTCTGCATTTTAGCCACGGACCACCATTTCAAGTTAAGTTTAGTCTCTCGGACCAAAAACTAAGGATTTTCAAGTTTGTGTCCACAATTTAGGAGAGATAACTGGCAAAACTTTGGTCAAAATAACAATTCTTCTACATTTTGTGTACAATTGTGTACATTCTTGAAAATTAAATAATTCAGATGTTTAAACATAATTTAACTCTGAGAGTGTTAAAGGAAATCAAATGGGCCCGTAAGGTTCCATTTGGACCCGTAAGGACCCGTAAAGGCTCTTTCAGCGACCACCGCTATTCCATAGTCCACTGCCAGCACCGCACCGCGCTGTGGTGTCTTGTGTGTTTTCTTTTTTTAACCAGCCGTTAAAAACAAGCAACCGCTGCGGTGCGGTGCGGTGGGGTTAGTAAAATCCGAGAGGTGGGCTGGAAAGTGCGGTGGTTGCGGTGGTATGACGTCATATTGTAGGCAACGGTGGTGGTCGCGGTGGGCACCGAAAATCCATCTCTGAATAGGCCTTAAGGGTCCATTTTGGTTTCATTTTACGATCTCAAGAGTTACAGATTTATATGGGTCCATTTGGTTACCAACGGTCCATCATTTAGCTGGGGACCACCTGGAATCCTCTCAGGTAACACTGGTGGTCCTCGGACCACAGGCTGAAAACCACTGATGTAGAGCACAAAGCGTGTAAAATATTGATGCTTGGCGCCAAGGAGTATTGATAACACACAGCAAGAGAAAGTTTGATGTCCTATTGCAGTATCACACGCGTTTGTCTCATTTGTATTGTGGGCAGTGTAGTGTACATAATTAACATGAACACACACAAAAACAACAAGGTGTTATTTCAGTTTTGTCCAAAGCATGAGCCCTGAGGTGCTGTGGGACAAAGATAAGACAGAGCCCCCGTGTTAATCCAAGACAGGATTAGCAGGTCTGAATGTACTATGTAGGGGGGAAAGAGGGAGGGAGGGAGAGGGTCGGGGGCTATTCTTTCATCTGGAAACCAGATGAAAGAATAACCCTTGGCGAGTTAACCACTTTTTTAGACATTAGTGTTAATTTTTATTTATTGTGACTTTTTTCCCTCTCTGTCTAGTTATGTAAGGAATTCCCATGAAAGGGAGTGGGTTTGTTGGCTGATTTACCCACTGTTTCAGTGGATAAATGAGCCCACAACCCACAACCTTTCATGCTAAATTACGCTTCTGCCACTTTTTTACATATAAATGAAAGAAACACACTTGTAACTTTCAAGGATTTTTAGTTACATTAATTGTTTCAGAATACAACATCCTTCCACCACAATTTATAGTCCAGAAGGAAGGAAATTTGATTTTGATTTTATTTTGATGTCACCTGGAAAATGTATTTTATTTCTGAATATAAATTATATATTTCTCCTCAAATATATTAGTTTTACCAACATTGTTATTGTGGAATAGTTTGTGTCGGCGTATATCTTTAAATTGTAGTGCTTCTAACTGGGGGAGGCGGGGAGGACAGTGGGCTCACAACGTCGTGGTGCCTCTGACTCTGTTACTGTTGCCGTTAAGAACACACATCCATTCAGTGTCATTATAGCTAAGATTTTTTAACACAATTCATATTTTTATAACAATGTTAGCGATGTTAGCTCAAATTTAATTTAGCACAAATGTCCGATGCCAATTACTTTTAAAAGGTGTATACAAGCTCACAAAGCATAGCATATAAATTACGTTGTGAGCTTGCAGATTCTTAGCAAGACGTAACTGAGGACATTTTCCTACTCACTTTGTGAGTAGGAAAGGACTTTGTTCTAGTTAAGTGTTGTAAGCACAACACAGTATCAGTGAGTCATCATTCTTTAAATCATTCTTTAAAGACTGTGTTTCCACTTTATTTAGTCAATATCGGATTCAACTCTTTATTTCATTAGTTTGGCTATATTGGCCGGGAGCACAGAACAACTCGACCCATGTGTGCACAATGCAAGCACACGCGTGCCGTGCACTCATTGTAATTTAAATTCCAGACAATTCCAGGCCTTTCGGGCCAACTTATAAAATGTTTTCCAGGTTGAATATATCGCCCATGGCATGTGAGAAATATAACAATAACAGAGCTCTGATAAGAACAATAATTATGCCATAAATCTGTCTCCAGGAGATTTATTCTGCTCTGCTTGGTAATAGCAATTCTACGGTATTTTCACACATTGTCAAGTAATTATTTTTCTAATTATTTTCCATAAAACTATCAACTGAATGAGAACTCGGTTAAAAGATGAACTGATAAATTTATTGTAAATTAGTTGAGTTAAAGTAGCACTATGTAACTTTCTTCTTCTACCCTGTGGATTTGAACCAGGTTGGTGCTGAAATGTTGATCTAACTATAAATGTGCCACGTCTCTGTATTTGTGTATGTTTACGGTCGTAATGCACGTAACTCAATAACATTTTTTCCCCATGACATGATATTCAACACACATGTTCCACACCCCCACAGGGAGTCATTGAGTCTACCTGGCCAGTGGCCACAGATAGACTTTGGTTAGGCTCTACCAGTGAACCTAGTCAAGTGCACAGGTTTTGTCCCCTTACCTGCACAATTGCCAGCTCAGCCAATTGATTGCCATGGCAACCCCTCACCTGCCAATCAATTATTTAACCAGTTTGCAGCCCTCTTCAGACACAGTCAGACAGACAGATACAGCATCTCCATGTACATCAGTGGTTTTCAACATTTTTCATACTGCTTGCTCTGAGGGATCTATGTAATGTTGACACATCAGGTCATAATTTGTGACAGAACCCATGTCCAAGTGAGATGATGCTAGGGTGAGTTTGACATAATCTAAAAGTCTCTACAGCAGAGCAGAGAGACACAATACAAACCATGCCAATATAAGTTATATTAACATACAATGCACAATACCATACACAGACTGGACAAAGATACATTTAGTAGATGCACTCATTGCACCGATGATTTCTATTGATGACGCTAGGCAGTGTAGCATTGGTCATTTTCCATGCTCACGCACATGCGTTGATTAAAAACAACATTAAGTTCACACCTCGGCGTTCACAAAAGCTGACGACTGCCGAGTGTCACCAGCTTCATTTCACATAGGAATGAGCCTGTATGCATATCATGGGTCCATTGTGTGACCATATGGTGTATGGTGTATAAGTGTTAAGTGACGTGTGCATGATAAGTACTGTAGCGTCAACCACCCAAGATAAAATCACCAATGCTGAAGGCCTTATTAGGAAGGAGAGGCAAGCAGCACAGATGCCAAAGAGGCTGAGCTGATGAGGTATAATTAAAAAGAAACAAAATAAAACACTCAATGTCTAAAAATGGAATGCTCCTTCTCCAGCTGTTAGAGTTGCCGGTTCATTTGACACTTTAACATCTAAAAATCTAATCTAAAAATCATTACAGCTCCCCATAGTTTAATTAATTTAACTGTGATCTCCTCCTCTTCTTTGTTTTAAACACTGTTAACTTGCTGATCAGGTTTGCTGTTGTGGTTCGTGATTCCGGGCTTGCACTATTAAGAAATGTAATCTGAGGTTTGCAAGGGAGTTATAACCTGGCCTATTAGATGTTTCCCACGATGCAGACTAGAAAAAACAGGAGTGAGAAAAAAGGAAAACAAACAGATGGAATGACCTGGTTTCATGACATTCACTTTCCTGAACTTTGATCTGTCAGTGGGATTTCTGTGAGCTGGAGTTTTCTCTCGGGGTTGGAACCTTTTGAGCTGCCATGAATACAGGCAAAACAGGAGTACTCTTGCCTCACAATCCACTGGAAAATCTCAAATGCTGCAATTGAGCTCAGAAAAACTCAAAAAGAAAACCCAGAAAGAAATATATACCAAACTTTTTTTGTACGTAACCATCACTTTAGGAGAGTTGGAGCGACTACAGAAACTCTGTGAACCTTTTTTTTGCCTATCACGACGTGCCCAAAATAGGGAGGGCAGGTTGAGAGAAGTGGTAAATTGGCAGGGCACACGTCAGGGTATGATGCCTCCTGCACTTCTCCAGTCAACGCCATATGCCCACACTGTGCAGCTGGATTAGGTGTGTGGGGGTTGTCTGATTCCTTCCCGCTGCTATATGAAAGGCCAAACACCAGTGCAAATTGCTGTGAGCTTCAGTGACATTGGAAAGGCAGCTTTGTTGATCTGTCAACCTGAACCACCTTCATCTGCCGCTGATATAGTTTACAGCTCACAACCAAAGAGTCCAATCAAACATTGGTTTGAGACACATACATGTGTATATGCATATGCACAGCATAAACATGCACACACAAATCTTATTACATTCTATTCTCTGCCAATGAAACAAGTGATTTGGTTTGTCTAAAAAGCTTAAAAAGCACATATAGACTGCATTAGGTTGTGACCAGGCTTTTCTCTTTTGCGGGGAACTAAGGCCGGGAACTTACAAGTAGTACAAGATACATTGTCAATCTAGAAAACGTTTTTTTCTTTGGCTCTAGGGAGAGCACATACAAGGTTGTCCACATGTTGGCGCAGGCATAAGTGCAGGTGGAAACATGAATTAGCCTGTTTTTCACATGAATTATAGAAGTATGAAGAGTATGTATACTGTATGTATGCTGATTTGCGAGATGTACTGTATGGATAAAATGCGGACGAGTTATGGAGGCACTCTAACGGAGGAGTCAGTGGAAAACATACTCTCCCCATGCCTTCGGCCTGGTATAGACAATAAAGTACATGAATGGTTGCTTATAAGTTTGGTTATTGACTAGCGAGTTTTTTGTGGATTGTGATTGATGGATGGAAAATTAAAACCATATCCCATGGCCAATGAAAGATGAACGCTGCGCTCGGAGGACATTTTGTGCGGTTCGTCTGCACTGCACTTCACAATCCCCTCTCCTGGTTGATCTAGTGCCGATTCCTAACAGGCTTGCTCTTTATGGGCACAGCACAGACCATGTAAGGTCTGCAAATCAAAAGAACTCAAGAAGAACTGTTCTCCGCACCATTCCAGTGGGGATATGAGTGAGGAGCGAGGTTTCGTGTCGTACACAGTGAGAGCGCTGTTGTACAGCAGTTTTATGGGTCTAAGAGTCATCGCACCTGTGTGAAAGACCAGCGTGTGAAGCAGTAATCAATGTGTGATAAGATCATACAGGGAAGATAAGAGCTAGCAGCTGTTGTACATTGTGGGGTGCACACAGAGCACCAATCAGCCTAGGAGAGGAGGAGGGGGGAGAGAGGGAGGAGAGAAGAGAGGGAGAGAGAAACACTGAGGATTATATGGGTAGGGGTATTCATTGTATTTGCTCATATTGGTTCATAACTGGACATATCAGTATCGTTGAATATGGCAGTTTAACCACCGATCCAACACAGGGGTAATGGGTTACTATGGCAGGTCAATTAAAAAATGGGGCATGTAGTGTTTACTTGTTTGACTGAGGAGCCTACTATAAACACAACATAAGACATATAATATAATATATAATATAATTAATATAATATAGGTAGATTCTTCAAAATACTTACATAAAACTTCAAGACTTCAATCAAGATTGGGAACGAAAAAAGTGTGACATCGGTAATTTTGTGTTTTCTGATGTTGTGGCGGAAAGCTTTTTTTTTTTTTGCTGAATAGCCGATTGGCAAGAACACAAGTCACGACACACTGCAACACGTTGTGAACAAGCTTGTCGATGTTCTATTTTCTGCAAAAAATCTTCCCACAATAAGGATGCAGGGAGTGAGGGGATAGTATTAAAGTAAATATTGCTGAGGTTTTCGTTTCAAGTGAAGCCCCAATTTACTTACTTTACTTTACCTCATATCAAAACTACAAGCTTCTGGCACGCAACCAGGCAGGAAACTATTCAAACTATTCAAAAGGCAATTTTTGTCTTCAGTGGCTCATCAAAATCTTACAAAACGTCTGACATTGGCAAGAGGGCAAGTTGCAGAATAATCAGTTTTTGTGCTTATCATTCCTGCAAAACATAATGTACCTATAAGCCTGGAGCACCAGGCCAGCTGGCTACATGTTGAGGTGCTGAATATTCTTGGCTCACCCTCACATGACATTTAATGCTTCCTCTTAATCACAGAGATTCAGCATGATTGGTGAAATATTTATTTATGTCCACAGAAGCACAAACTTGTACAAAGGGTGGCAATGGCTCAGGGGTACAACGGACACTTGGGAACCAGTTTGATCCGCGGGCTCCTGCACAATTAGTGTGGAAGTGTCCTTGAGCAAGACCTAATTTTGCTCCCGTTTCCTCTGCCATCGGTGTATGCATGTGCGCATCTAAGGATAAACACTGCCAGTGAAGTCAGACAAACTTAAGTTAGTTTTTGTTAGCTGAGCACATTTTACAGTCAGACAAAAGGATAACCTAGTCCTAAACGTACGGAGTGACACCGGACAATGTCATCATCATAATGTCATTATGATGTCATTTGACCTGCAGGGATGCTATACTGAAATGTGCTGTTATAGTGTATATTGTATGTGGGTAAACAGCACCTACTGTACATGTACTTGTAAGGTTCTATGTGGGGACATACAGTACATAAACATATGTGCTTATTAGATTGTGTGGGCGTGTGGTGTGCGTGCTTGTTAGCGTGCAATTTGCAATTCAATGTGCTCCCTCCTTGTCAAAAACTGACAAGCTCACAACACGCTGCTTGCTGCACTTTGTAAGCAAGTACATCTATTTTTACTATTTTTCAGTTGTTTTTTCACACAATAAGGTAAATTCTGACTGGTCTCTTGACTACCTAAGTTAATTAAAACAAAATGAAACAGATGTTGTGAGTAATTACACAGTACATGCAACAAGTGAGCTTGTATTGTATGTTTTTTAGTGTGCAATGTGCTCCCATGGTATAGCGGGATTTGATTTGTATTTGTTTTGCGGGGCGAGTGTGTCTCGTACCATGAGATGACGAGCTTGTAGACCTGACCTTCTCTGTGCAAAAAATAAGTCAGGCTTGAGGGCGTGCTTGTGCTGAAATCGCACGATTCCACCGCTTCCCTATAATCCCATCCTCCCACATTACATCCTGCTGGAAATAACGAATCACTTGACTTTATAGAGCAGTGGTGGAGAGTAACTAAGTACTGTACTTAAATACAATTCGTGCTATTTACTTGAGTATATCCAGTTTCTGATGCTTGTACTTTTCCTCCACTACATTTATTTGTAAACGTTGGTTACTAGTTACTTTGTAGATTTTGATTAGTATTACAAAAGGTATACCTCTATGCCCACACTTTTTTTTACTTAAGGGCGTCTTTCAAAATGACCAAGTCAACAAGGTCTACTACTGTACTACTGTTCTTTAGGTTTCCCATTTTAATTTTAATACTATCCAGGGGTCATTGAGAACTGCCATTGTATTTTGAAAAAAATAAAAAAATAAAATAACAACAAGGGTTGACCTTTGATCATAATTTTCATGATCGAAGCCGCACCATTAAAAGAGATTGAAGAGCAACGCTTCACCCCTTTAACTTTATTTTTCTAACATGAATTTCATCTAATTAGACATGCTTCGCAGTGGCAGCAATAGCTCTGCATGATCCTGTCAGCTGCTCGTTCTTTCTCTCTAGCCTAATTATTAGGCTGCAGTACAGCTGTGCTCGCATACATACTGTTTTAGAACTGATTGAGAGGAGCAGCATGTTGTGAGCTTGTAGATCTGCGCACAATGTCGCAGCACACTGCGGCATAGCATAGCCATCCATACAGGGCAGGGAAAAGTAACAAGAGGCATCGTCCGTTGTGTTGGTGGGAGACAGATAGACTGTTCTGCTGGTGTTTTAAACCAGGGGTTTTCAACAGGTGGGCCGGGGACCACCTGTGGTCCTTGAGAGCGTTCCAGGTGGTCCCCAGCTAAGTTGTTTAACCAGATGTAACTCTTGAGAACTCCCAAGAGTTAAAATATCCCACATGGAAGAAACTTATAAGGGGCATATATGTTTGTGATATAGGGCTGCATACTAAAAATTGGCCCCTTTCCTATATGTATAGGTGCATATATGTACCATATATGTGCATATATGTACCATGTAGGTGCATATATGTACCATATATGCACCTATACATATAGGAAAGGGGCCAATTTTTAGTATGCGAACATATATGTGTATGTAGCATATATGTACATATATGACCTATATGTACCTATATCTACATACATGCAATGAAAATACCTATACATTAATAAAATCCAATAGAAGCCCAAATGTACAACTTAAACACTTTATTAACAAGTTAGCCGATATTACGCAAAGATGAAACATTTTAAAGTGCATGAAAAGTGGCAAACAGAAACAAAACAAATCTAACACATTTAATTAAAAAAAATCTTACAAATTTTGTAAACAGGTTAGCCTATAATATGGAAAAAATGAAACATTTCTAATTGCACAAAATATTATGGCTTTAAAGTGGCAAACAGAAAAAAAAAACAAATCTAATACATTATAAAACCCAATGTGTTGTTTCAACTCATAATTTCAAGTGTCCATGCTGCGATAAAATTATACATCAAGACAACAAACATAATTAAGGTAACTCAAATACATGTTAGTTGATAGAAGTCGACACTTTAGTTGATATGACTACTGTTAGTATTAGTTCAACAGGGCTTGACACTAACACTTGCCCGCTTGCCCGGGGCAAGTAAAAAAAATGGTAGGGCAAGTGAAGACTGCTACCTGGTTGCCCGATCAGGCAAGTGTGCAACTTAGTGCACTATAACACAACACAAGATAAATTTGTCTTGAAGGCAGTCATTGCACTCTGCCTCTGTGTCTTTCCCTGCTTTCTAGCTGTCCACAATTCCAGGCTGGATTTGGGAAACAAAACAGGCAAATTAACATACACATCAAAATGACCTAATCTTCTACATTCTCTAGTTGTGTAGACCTGAGCTAATTAAGATGATGAATTTTAACTCTTGAGAGTGTAAAAAATGAAACCAAATGGACCCGCAAGGTCCATTTGGTTTCATGTTTACGTTCTCAAGAGTTACATCTGGTTAAACTTAAATGCAAAATTTACAATATATTTTTTGGGGGCAAGTGACCATGACCTGAGGGCAAGTAGAACCTGACTTGCACTTGCCAGATGTGCAAGTGCCTCGGAGACCTTAGTGTCAACCCCTGAGTTAATACAACTATCATTGTAGTGTGACAGTGTCATTTACTTTTATAGATACAATTGTAAGCCATTTTTCTCAATATGTTATACTTGTCTGTATGTTTTTTTCTAAAAGTCCCACTGCAACACTGTATGCAGATATTGTACAGTAACACAGAAAGGAATTCAGACTACACAAGTTACATTAGGAATATTCACTCGGAGAGCAGAGGAAACTCATGCTGCACATCTAGAGGCTATCAGGCCAATAACGTGGATAGTCGTCATTATGGTGTAAAATGTGCATGTGTTAATATCAGATAAGCTGTCTCACTTCAATATATATTCACACAAAAGGGTTGAAAAAGTTCAGCTTGGTCAGTGGTACATCGTGTGTGACTCCTCGTCAAATGAGTCTTAAGGGAATTCCAGGTACTATAAGCAAGGGCAGGTTGAATACATGCGTGGATATTTACTGCCACACCCAAACAGTATATGATCAAGAATAGTGTTTGAGAAGTGCCAACCTTCTTGATTTGCGAACCCGTCTTTGCATTTCAACATTTCACACTTACTTTGCGCCAAGTGGTCAATCAGTCCAGAGTAGCAAGTTTAAGATCCCTCCGGCACCACACGTGAATGATCGGTGCTCGATATATATAAGCCTCACGGCGGTCAGAGCCTCTCCTCCGACGGCAGAATGCAGCTCTTGGCATCTTGTTAGCAATGTGGGCAAGGGGTACGCTCTAGCATCTCCATGGAAACCAAAGACGCCAGTGGAAGAGGTGGACCCCATCGGCATCGCCTGTTTTCTTAACTATGATGGGCTTCTGTGGCGACTGTGACGGAGCCCACATCCTCGTCGAAGTCGTAGAGACGGCGTTCTTGAAGTCCCTAATGACTTGCAGGTGGAGGGGATCAGAGTTCCCTGTTGGAATGGGATGATTGCAGAGCGTCGACACAGCATGGCGGCCTACAGAGAAAGAGGCGGAAGTTGTGAGCTTGTAGATTTGCTAATTTCTAAATCAGCTAAGTTTTAAATCAGCTGACCACCTGCTCTGCATTTTGATTTCACTGACACATTCAAGAATCTGCTGCAAAGATTCAACTATGGCAATCAGAGTTGCAACTAATGATTGTTTTCATAATCAAATAATTGGCCGATTAGTTAAAAGATGAATGGGATTACAACACTTCTCTAAGCATCACCTTAAAATATATTTTAGACATGTTCTAACAACAAAAAATATGTTTGATTAGCTGCTGATTAGACTAATATTCAAACAAACACAGTTATATTAAAGCAACTCATGGTGTCTTTAGGCTTATTCTGACGGCATACATTGATTACGGAATATCTACACACCTCAGTCTAAAAGGTACAGTACTCTTCTGAACTCAAATAGGTCCTTTATAAATAAATATTCAAGCTTTATGTTTGGCTCTTAATATAATCAATGTTACAGTATAGTTCCACAGTGTCAATTTTTGCCTTGCATCTGCTTCTGTCCATGTGCAGCTATAATCAGGTTGTAGGGACAATTAATGCTGAAAAACTAAGTGGGAAACACACATTAATAATCAATCACTAAATTAGTTGAGAAATAAATTATGATGCGGACTGGCCTCATGCTTCCTTCAATGCATGAGGAGTATAAGCTGCCTTCTTTTCACCTGACAGGGGAGTTTCCCTGGTTGGACGTAGCGTGTGGAAGGAACACGTTATTCTAACCAGTTCCAGTCCCCTCCATCAGGCGCCCCGGCTGGCCAGTTGGAGGTAGTTCAGTGCCCAGGATTACTGCATGTTTTTGTGAGGGTATCTAGGGGACACGGGGAGAACATGCAAACTCCATACAGAAAGGCACTTCCTCGGGTATGGGCACTGATGACGTGGAGGAGCAGATACGCCGCCAGCACCCACAGCAGCGCCCCTAGTGGGAATCGAAACCAGGACCTTCTAGCTGTGAGGCGACAGCACTAACCGCTGTGCCACCGTGCCCCAATTATGAATTCTACTACAATTAATTGTCACAGCTGTAATAGCAATGTACTGTAATGTTTTGTAAAACCTGCCTTATGCAAGGTAGATGAGAAGTAGAATATGTAGATGAGTAGTAGAACGAGTAGATGGAGGGTGAACAGTGGTCCTCCAGTCTAGGACAGCTTCAGAGCCTGCCGACAAAGAGACACAGCATAATGTGAGTGCAGATCAGCTACTACATCATACAACCACAATCAAAACAAGTGAAACACCTTAAAGGCAAGAAGCAATGCATGGCATGGGGAAACAGACTTTTAAAAAGGGGAACTCCACCCATTTTCTATATTCTAATATGTCCTTATGTCCTAGAGGTGCTGGGTGGACATGATAAAAAGTTCCCCCATTCTGTGTTCCCAAGAAATGGGGGTCTGAAGAAAACCATTAACATGGTGAAACATCTTGATGACATCATCAAGATGTACAGTATTTCACCATGTTAATGGATTTCTTTAGACATTTTTTTCTGGAGCGTACAAATGGAACCGGGCTTGACACTAACACTTGCCTACTTGCCCGGGGCAAGTGAAAAATGGTGGGGCAAGTGAAGACTGCTACCTGGTTGCCCGATCGGGCAAGTGTGCAACTTTCCCTGCTTTCTAGCTATCCACAATTCCAGGCTGGATTTGGGAAGCAAAATAGGCAAATTAACACTGTACACACCAAAATGACGTAATCTTCTACATTCTCTAGTTGTGTAGACCTGGCTAATTAAGATGATGAATTTTAACTCTAGAGAGTGTAAAAATGATACCAAATGGACCCGCAAGGGTCCATTTGGTTTCATTTTTACGTTCTCAAGAGTTACATCTGGTTAACCAACTTAACTGGCGACCACCTGGAACCCTCTCAGGGACCACTGGTGGTCCCCGGACCACCAGTTGAAAACCCCTGGTTTAAAGCACCCAAGTAGGAAGTAAACTTAAATGCAAAATTTACAATATATTTTGGGGGGGGGGGGGGCAAGTGACCATGACATGAGGGCAAGTAGAACCTGGCTTGCACTTGCCCAATGGGCAAGTGCATCGGAGACCTTAGTGTCAACCCCTGTGGAACCAAATGAACCCGTATGCGTACAAATGCAACCAAATGAACCTGTTAGGGTTCATTTAGTTGCATTTGTAGGCGCTCAGAGCCTCAGAACAAAAAATGTGAAAATGGGTGGAATTCCCCTTTAAAAACACAATGGCTTTACTGCAAACATCATATATACAACATGCTAATTCAGCTGATGAATATTTTTAACTCTTGAGGGTGTAAAAATGAAACCAAATGGACCCGCAAGGGTCCATTTCAGGGGGGATCTAGGCATGGGCATGGGGGGGCAATGCCCCCCTAAATACCCAGTCCGCCCCCCCCAAACACGATGCCATGCAAAACAACCCAAGATATTTCAAATTAGAGTGCTTACATTTCACTACAGCTGTGTCACCACTAAACCAACAGCATTTCATCATTGAAAACAGAAAACTCTCTGAGTCAGACCTTTAGCTTTATGTGCAACTTCAACAACAACTGATATTATTGATGCTTTACTTGACTAATAATCGCCCGTGGCGCAAGCGACACGGGCGATGAAGCCGCACCCATACCATTTTTCTCTTGCCCCTCCAAAATGTTCTCTTGCCCCCCCAAATGACATGCTACATCCACCCCTGGTCCATTTGGTTTCATTTGGTTCCATTTGGTTTCTCTACTGTGTGTGTGTGTGTGTGTGTGTGTGTGTGTGTGTGTGTGTGTGTGTGTGTGTGTGTGTGTGTGTGTGTGTGTGTGTGTGTGTGTGTGTGTGTGTGTGTCTGTTACCAGCTAATCTCCCAAACCATTAACCTGATGATGCTTTCCATCATTTAGCCTGGGGACCACCTGGAAAACTCTCAAGGACCTGTTGAAGACCCCTCTGTTATGCTAATCGCGATTAGCACCATTCTTTTATTTTGCACCATAGAGTGGTACAAAGTGCACCAAAGTGTACTCAAATGCTGGGCATAACAATTTCAAACCCCTGCTTGTTTTTTAAAAAGAGTGAATGAAGCTTGAAAGAATCAATACAGCCTCTAGATTCTACATGCTAGACTAAAGAAAACTTCTATGATGTTGTACTGTAGAAGTTTTTTTTTTAGAGCAGCAGCAGCAGCAGCCTAAAGCCTCACGAGGTGTTTCAACACATTATACTCTCTGAACTCTTTATCCTTCAAGACCCAGTTGTCACTCTAATAAGGATACACTTTAGACAACACTTAAGATAATTAATAAGCAAACATACCTTCGTCTCTAAATCCGTTTCGTTGCGTTTTTTTTTCCTCTCCACAACAGCAGTTGTTGTGAGCTGTGAAAAACCGCTTGCTGTAGTTTGAAATGTCCCCGCCCCCCTGGGGCAGTAGAGTGGCCAATGAGAGTGCAGTACAAGGGGGCGTGCTGAGAGAATCCAATGAGTGTAGGTTAGTGGTTGCTAGGGAGACCATTAGAGCCAATGGTAGGCGCTTGCTTTTTAGGCATTGGGAATGGAATGAAAAACAAAACAAAAAAACCTTTAAAGGGGAATTCCGCAGATTTTCAACATTTTACATCATTAATATACTTTATAGGTGTTGTACAATTAAAAAGCTCCCCCATTCTGTGTTTTCCTGAAATTAAGGCCTTCAATTCATTAACTTTAAAGGGCTATTCCACTTTAAAAAAAAACCCTTGAGGGTGTAAAAATGAAACCAAATGGACCCGCAAGGGTCCATTTCAGGGGCGGATCTAGGCATGGGCATGGGGGGGCAATGCCCCCCTAAATACCCAGTCCGCCCCCCCCAAACACGATGCCATGCAAAACAACCCAAGATATTTCAAATTAAAGTGCTTACATTTCAAATTTGAAACAGTACTACTGCTACCAACTAACTACAGCTGTGTCACCACTAAACCAACAGCATTTCATCATTGAAAACAGAAAACTCTCTGAGTCAGACCTTTAGCTTTATGTTGCAACTTCAACAACAACTGATGTTATTATTGATGCTTTACTTGACTAATAAAAGTCCTGTAACTGAAAATGGTATGGGTGGGGCTTCATCGCCCGTGGCGCAAAGCGACACGGGCGATGAAGCCGCACCCATACCATTTTCTCTTGCCCCTCCAACATGTGCCCCTCCAACATGAAAAAAAAAAACTTTTGGTCATTTTATGGTTACTCAGTCTCATGTGAACAACCCAGACATTTTATAAATACTCTTTTCAGTATTTAGGGCTGTAGAGATTTTATTTTATTTTTTTGAATGGCTGAAATGCAAATGGAAAAATGGAAAATTTGGTGTTGCTGTGTGTGTGTGTGTGTTGTGTGTTGTGTGTGTTGTGTGTTGTGTGTGTGTTGTGTGTGTGTGTGTGTGTGTGTGTGTGTGTGTGTGTGTGTGTGTGGTGTGTGTGTGTGTGTGTGTGTGTGTGTGTGTGTGTGTGTGTGTGTGTTACCAGCTAATCTCCCAAACCATTAACCTGATCAATGCCACAATTTGCAGACACACTTGGATGCCAACCATGAACCTCTGTCCCAAATTTTCACAACGGCCTGTTATAGCGCCACCAGGCTGTTTTTGCCTTTTTATTTGTAAAAATCTGTGTGTGTGTCTGTTACCAGCTAATTTCCCAAACCATTAACCGATCGATGCCACAATTTGCACAAATATTTTCTCGTTACTAACAATGAACCTTTACCCCAAATCTTCCACAAAAGCCTGTTATAGCGCCACCAGGAGGCTTTTTCCTGGCCATTTTTTTGCCAAAAATCTATTTGTGTGTCTGTCTGTTACCAGCTAATCTCCCAAACCGTTAACCGGATCTAAGCCACAATTTGCACACACACACTCCCTGGATGCCAACCATGAATCTCTGTCCCTAACGGACTGTTAGAGCGCCACCAGGAGGACGATTTTATAAAGATTTTTGAACACAGCAGGCAATTTACATAAAATCTTTAACGCACTAGCCTGAGAGAAATATTCCACTCTTTTCAAAATGGCTTGTTATATCGCCACCAACAGGTGGACATTTGCAAAACACATTTTTTGCACAAAATGCCTCAAATCATCAAAATGCTAAATACAACAATAAATGGCACCCTTTTAACATTGGCTTTTTATAGCACCACCAGGAGGCCACAATCTGACCTGGCCTGGTGGAGACCTGTGCCCAGAAAGGCACTTTTTGTGCTTGTTGTGCTGAAAGCGGGAGGTTGATGGCGATGCACCGATGTGATATTAATATCCCCGCGACGCCAACGGTAATAATTATTATTATGACAGCTGGTACAATGCAGTGCAAGCATTGCCAATGCAATGCTTTGGCAATGCAGTACCAATTCCTAATGTGATCCTGGGCTCTACACACCCTCTGCCAACCTGGCAGCAGACAGGGCTATGCTTCCTGCAAGGAATGAGGAGTCGCGCCGCTTCTTTTTAGCTGGGGGGAGTTTCCCTGTTTGGACATAGCGCATGGAAGGAACACGTTATTCCAACCAATTCCTGTCCCCTAGGGCTTTAACCAAAAAAACCGATACATCGATGCATCGATTTGCATAACACATGTCGACTCCAAAAAGCCTGAGTCGATAAGTTGTTTTTCCCCTTCCTCCGAGCGAGGAGGAAGGCGCCGGCGTCATAGCACTGCGCCGGGTCATAGCGGCACCATTTGATCCCCGATCCCCCCCCCCCCCCCCCCCCCCCCCCCCCGCGCCATAAAACGATAAATCGATACAACTTCGACTTGACTGTCTGACAAGTCGACTAGAAAAAATCTCAAGTCATTAATGCCCTAGGTTCTACACACCTTCTGCCAACCAGACTGGGCTATGCTTCCTTCAAGGCATGAGGAGTCGCGCCACCTTTTTAGCTGGGGGGAGTTTCCCTGGTTGGACATAGCGCATGGAGCAACACGTTATTCCAACCAGTTCCTGTCCCTCCATCAGGCTGGCCAGGGGGAGGCAGTTTAGAGCCCAGGATTACTGGATGTTTTTGTGAGGGTATCTACCCTAGGGGACACAGGAGAGGACAAAGAGCGCAAAACTCCAAAGAGCAAACTCCACACAGAAAGGCCCTTTCACCAACCCCGCCTCGGGTATTGGCACTGATGACGTGGAGGAGACAGATCCGCCAGCACCCACAGCAGCGCCCCTAGCAGGAATCGAGCCCAGGACCTTCTAGCTGTGAGGCAACAGCACTAACCACTGTGCCAACGTATGTATGTACTTCCGTAGTGGTCCGGTGTATGGGAATAATAATAATAATAATGAATAATAATATTTTTATAATAATATCAGCACTACACATTTAAACCATGTCAAATCATCAGATGGAAATTCAACATTGAAAATAGATTACTGTATCTATACCACGTTAAAACAAACGTAGGGAAAGTCAATATTGAGAATACAACATACTGTAGGCCTATATACCTGCATGTCAAGTCAGTGTAGGCAAAATTCAACAATGAGCATCTTATACTAAATAGATTCAACAACAGTTTTTCAATTGTTGAAATAGTAACTGTATTAAAATATTGAATCAGCTTTTACAACCTCAACCAGAAATAACCAGTCTGACCATAATCCAACATTGAATCAATGCATTTTGCTATCTGGGATATGTCAGGGCCTATACATGGATATGGGTGCCTTATATGTACATACATGACCTATATGAGGGTATAAAGAAGCTTATAGGATCCCATATAGGACCTATATGGCCTTTTATGCACATATATGCACCTGATTTTGACCTATATGTGAGATGTATGCAGCCATATAAGTTGAACCTATATGGCATATATTTGGCATGTATGCGCATATATGTACCTGATGTTGACTATATGTGAGATGTATGCAGCCTATAAGGAGCATATATGTGGGCCTATATGGCATATATGTGGCATATATGCACATATATGATCCTTATATGGAGAAATATAGGTTTGGTATAGGTACCTATATCCTGCATATATGTTTCTTCCATGTGGGATTTATTCATCTTAATTAGCCCAAGTTACACAACTAGCAGATTAATGGTCTTTTTGGTCAGTATGTTTTGCCTATTTTGTTTCCCAAATCCACAGCCTTGAATTGTGGACAAAAGCAAAAAACAAATCTTTAGTTTTGGGGTCTGTGGGGCTAAAATGTCCTCAAATGGTGGGTCCGTGGCTCAAATGCTAGATAAATAGTGGTCCCTGGTGTCAAAAAGGTTGAAAACCACTGTTTTAAACCA